>BSBM01000989.1:6966666-7703333 GCA_027924585.1 Larix kaempferi | reverse complement strand
AGTCTCACAGGCTTTCTTTAGGCAAATTTGAATTTCATATACATGCAGTAAAATAGTTCACGTACAAGACAAAAAATGTCTTTCACCTGCCAAAAGTCCTTCTACTATTCTTTAATCATCTATATATAGATTTACAAAATGCTCCTAGAGCTGCCACATGTCCCTTTTCCCTAAATATTTTAATTTTCTTTTAAATGCGTTTTACAAAATGGAATAATTCATGGCATCCTTCACACAAAAGACAAAAAGGAGACATTTGTCCCTCATACTTCATGACTTAACAACAGAAACAGAAACTCTCAACATATTATGGCCCAAGTCAGCTTTCGGGTGGCGCTTCTGCTTCAGTTCGAGCCTTCGTCCCTAAAGACGCTCCTGTCTCTACTGATGTCTTTGCTGCTGCCTGCTTATTTTCTTCTGCTATGTAACTGAACCAAATTCCCGTGTCCCTTATAACAATATTGGCAGGGGCAGGGAACAGGATTTTCTTAGAGATCACATGCTTGTCTAGTTCTGCTTCAATGTTCTGCATTTTTGCCACTGCAGTCTGGAGAGTCTCGTGGAGCAGGTGGGCATGTATGGAAGGTAGTACGATACACTGATGAAGATCATCTTTCGTTAGCACATCTATTCTCCTTACATATTCCATTTGGATGCTCAGCTCATCTTTCAACTCAGATAGGCATTGCTCTTTACTCGAAAAATCTTCAAGAGCCTGGGGAAATGCTGCTTTGCACCTCTCATGAACTGCTTGAACTTTCTGATAGAGGCTGTTGCACTTTCCAACAGTTACCTGGATTACAGACATCAATTTTACACCGCAGCTCTGACAGATCTCCAGGAAGCATATGTCTTCTTTAAAACTAGACACAGATTTGAAAGGGAGGTGTTTGGGGAAATCTTCCTTTCCTTCTCTCCATTCCATCTATTTTATTATATCCTCCTTAACCCGTGTGTACTTTTTCTTGAGACTAACAGCTTCAAAGTTAATCTCCTTCATTATATCCACCATGGCCTTTAGCTTGAAAATCTCTTTAGTAAGCAGTTCCTGTGACTCATGCATTTGCTTTAGTATGTCACAGGATTGTTCATGAAAGGGAGTCATGTCCATTGTTCTGCTATTTGCTTGTTCCAGTTGCTCAGCCATCAACTCCTTCTCTTCCTCTACTTGAATGATTCGGGCTTCGAAATCATTCTTCTCTCCTTCAACTATCATCATTTGAACTGCCAAATGCTCTTTCTCTTCCTCTAGGTGCCGATATTTATCTGACAATTCCTTTTGATCTAACAAAAGGCGATTATATTTCTTCACCACGAGGTCCCTATAGGCCTGCTCGTTATCCACAGTGTGCTGCAGCATACAAGCCCTTCTCTTGGTTCTCTCAAACTCCTTTACCATTTCGATTACGTTGTCTTCGCTTGCTTTTATTTCCGCTACAGTGTTGATGTATATGTAACTTCGGAATGTATTTCATCAGTATATTATATATATATTTATTGTACCCTTATAAGAGATGTGTTATTCCTCTATAAGGAAGTGTCGTCATGTGGATTGACAAGTGTCGCAAGTGTGTGTACTTGCCGATGGGTTATTAGACCACCTTATGGGGTCGGCCCTAATTAATATATAATATAATGTGGATGTACTCAAGTAGACAAGTCGGCCCCAGTAGGTCACTGGGCAAAAAGGTGAGTATAAATAGAGATAGGAGATCTCTATTTTACTCACTCGGAAAAGTATCTATCTCTCTCTCTGAAAAGTAGCGCACTAGTGAGGAGGAGGAGGATCATCTGCTAGGAGACTATCTCAGTGTTATTTGGTTGTATTTTGGTTGAGCCATTGCTCTCTCTATCTCTGAGGAAGTTGTGGGGTTTTTCACCTTAGGGTTTTCCCCACGGAAACTCTGTGTCTCTTGTCTCTATGCTTTTGATTCTTGTGATGCTTGTGATGCTTGTCATATTATGATTGTCATGCATTGATATACTGTAGATGTTATTCTCTCAACAAAGATCCTATAGTATTGTGATTTAATACTCAAAATTTAACATGGTATCAGAGCCTAACTGAGAAGAAGACATTTTGCAGTGACGGAAGCTTGTATTCCTTGTTTATTGGGTTTCTCTCCACAGATTTTTGAAATTCAGTATAGTAGATTGGATCTACTCATCAAGGCGCATCTTTCTGTCCAATCAGATTTCAGTTCCGAGCATTTTCAGTTTTGGCCCTAAAAATTAGGGTTTCCACAAAAATAGGAATTTCTGGAAACTGAAGGTACAACTGGAAGCTCCTTGCAAAAATCGAAGGTTTGAGATTTGGATCGAGATTTTTGGCTGGGTAGATCTTCGGGAAACTCAAACCCTAATTCAGGGCTCTCCCTGGTGAACCCGGGAGGACAAAAAGGCAATTCTGAAGGGCAAGACTTTGCTGATCTCAAATTCTGAATGTACTAGGCTGATCAGCTCTCCAAGGCGCATATTTCTATCCTTTCGGAATTTTGAAATTCACATTTTGAATTTTTAGGGTTTCTCTGACAAACCCTAATCCGGGACCAGATCCAGTTTTTAGCACTTCAAGTGGTAAGTTCTAAATCTTTTCTATTTCCATTTGAAGTACTCTTAAAGATGTCTCTTCACACCAAGCTTGAGGATAAGCTTGAAGGGGCTGATAACTTCCGAGCCTGGAAGTATAGGATTGGGCTAATCCTGGAAGAGAATGAGTTGGACTCATATGTGAAAGAAGACATCCCTATCCCAGAGGATGAAGAGGCCAAGGTATTGCACAAGAAGAACTTGGTCAAGGAAAAGAGAATCATTGCTGATTCTATCAAAGATCATCTCATACCCCATGTGTCTTCTCTCAAGACACCCAAAGAGATGTTTGAATCTTTGACCAAGCTATTTGAAGGAAAGAACATAAATCGGAAGATGACCCTGCGGAACCAATTGAAAGTAGTAAAGTTTCAAAATGGAGAAACCATTCAATCTTACTTTTCAAGGGTCTCTCAGATCAAGGAACAATTAGAAGCAGTAGATGAAATGGTGGAGAATGGTGAGGTGGTGATGACTACTCTAAATGGCCTACCTAGGTCATGGGATTCCTTTATTCAAGGAATTTGTTCAAGGAAGAAATTGATCTCGTTCAACAGATTGAGGGAAGAATGCTCTCAAGAAGAAGCTAGGCTTATAGCTCGTGAGGAAAAGATGGGAGGAGAAGATCAAGCTCTTGCAGCCCACACCAAAAGAAGCAAAACCAAGAAGGATCACCCTCACCCCAAAAGATTCCATCAAAAGAGTAAGAAGGACCTAAGATGCTTCACATGCAATGAGAAGGGTCACTTTTCTTCAGATTGTCCCAAGAACAAAAGGGATAATAACAACAACTTCAGTAAGAAGAAGAAGGGCAGCAAAAGAAGATTTCATGCTCATGCTGCCGAAGATGATGAACCCCCAAAGAAGAAGGCTAGGGCAGAAAGTGATAGTGATGATGACTCATCAAGTGAAGAAGAGTATGTTTGATCTCTGCTCTTACAGGTACCATCTCCCATGGATGTAATGATTGGTTAATTGATAGTGGGGCCTCCAAACACATGACTGGGTTCAAGGAATATTTTGTGAATCTTTCTGAACATGAATCACCCCATAAGGTGAAACTTGGGGATGATTATCAATACCCAATCAAAGGAAGTGGTGAAGCCTCCTACAATCTAGATTCTGGAAAATCATTGAAGATGAAAGAAGTACTTTATGTACCTGGGCTCAAGAAGAACTTACTCTCCATTTCTGCATTAGATGCAAAAGGTATGAGGGTTGCATTTGTGGATGGCCAAGTCCTAATGTGGCCAAAGGGAAAGACCATAGATGATGCAGTAGTGATTGGAAAACAAGAGGGAGGTTTGTACAATTTGAAGGGACAACCTGAACATGCCATGGTGACATAAATACAAAGATTCATCCATAGTCATGGATCACATAGAGGTATGTATAATTTGTTTTGCAAAAGTTAACTAATGAGTTATGCAGGTCATTGAAGAGAACAAGAACACATTGCTAGACATAACTAGCAAATATGGTGACCAGGTATGTGTTTCTTATATCATAGGATCTATCATATAAGTATGCATGGCATGATTGATGATGATTGTTCATAAAGTCATAAGTTTGAATAATCATGGGCATATGCATATTATGTGTCTTACCTTAATTAATAATATGACTAACCAGAAGAGTCATAGGTTTGAGTAATTACAGGTTTATACATGTTATGTTTCTTATGATATGACTAACCATAAGAGTCCTATATAAACCTTGAATGCTAATGCTTATTATTTCTGTTTGAAATGATCATGACTATACATACTTGAGATTATTGTGTTTTAATGAATGTATGATTTTGTATGAGATTACAAGGATAACACAATCATGATACTAATAAGCATGCATAGGGACCAAGGATGAATATGAGTTCAAGAACAGGTAATCCAGGAAGCAAAGATCAAGAGGGAGCACACTCCAGTGGTTTCTGCAAGGGTGCAGATATTCAGAGGGAGTTGTCCATATCTCTACATTCCACAACAAGAAGGTTTAGAAGGACTCCAGCAGCTCCTACAAGGAAGAAAAGACTCAGAGGGAGTCCACCCAACAAACAAACAAAGATAAGTATTTTAATTATCTTGCATATTTGTTTGCTTAAATAAAATTGTTCAATGATGCATATGCTTATGTTCCTAGACTTAGGATATGTATTGTGCATATTAGAATGATTGAATTAATGAACAGTATACTACTAATATGCATGTGTTGGGTAAGTGGCCTATGGCACTGTACAACATTCCATTGCTACTTATCTAGAATGAAACCTCTTTGCTGACATGTTGGGAGTTGTGCACACTCTTAACAATGTTCTGGTAGAGATTGGAAGGCATCTAGAAAGTTACGGGATATGGATAAATGTTGTATTGAAGCATTGGCTAAGATAATTGCATGACTGCATGACTGTATGACATATTTCTTCATGTGTAAGAATTTGTTCTGAAAATTATGAGATGTTTCTAACCATGCAATTTAATCTGTTTTGTAGGAAAGACCGTATATCTTCACCTACAAAAGGACTACAACATTTGTTCCAGCAAAAAAGATATCTATTGAAGATATTGAAATTCCCAGGATCTGGGATGAAGAAATGTAATGCCATGATCCATCGATCATGAAGAATGATGTTTGGGATGCGATCCCAAGAGCTAAAGGGAAGTCTGTTGTGACTTCCAAATAGAACTTTCAGATCAAGCATGTTGCAGATGGCAGCATAGAGAAATATAAAAGTGATGAAATAGAAGATACACCAGATGGATTCAAGACAGCTTTCTTGAATGGTGTAGTTGAAGAAGAAGCAGCCACTTCGTTCTGAGACACATGATAGGAAATCATATATGTGCAGAACTTGGTATGGTGAAGATAGATTGATTGCCGACATGCAGCGGAAGCTTACTACCGAGTTCGAGATGAAGAACTTGGGGATGATGCACTATTTGTTTTTGGCATGGAGGTGTGGCAGAATGCAGAAGGAATCTTCCTTGGACAAGGGAAGTATGCAGTAGAGATCCTGAAGAGGTTCGGGATGATGGATTGCAAGGCCATGGCCACACCTATGGCATCAAATCTAAAGCTTCTATGTGATGCTTCATCTGAGCCGATTGATGTCTCTATGTATCGTCAGATGATTGGGTCCTTGATGTACCTGACGAACACGAGACCAGACATTTGCTTTGCTGTGAACACATTGAGCCAGTTCCTGACGGATCCGAGGAGTGTTCACCTGGTTGCTGTAAAGCATGTTCTGAGGTACCTGAAGGGTACAGTGGATTATGGGCTCAGGTATGAGGTGAATCAAAAGTTTAACCTGCAGGGTTATGTTGATTCAGATTGGGCTGGCAGTGCTGCAGATAGGAAGAGCACATCTGGGTGTTGCTTCAGTATGGGATCAGGTGTGATCACTTGGTTTAGCAGGAAGCAATCCTGCGTAGCACTGAGTACAGCTGAGGTAGAGTATGTTGCAGCCTGCTCAGCTAGTTGTGAGGCAGTATGGCTACGGAAGCTACTGTCTGAGCTATTTGATCTCCCATTGGAAGCTACTAGTATCTTCTGTGATAACCAGAGTTGTGTGAAGCTGTCCGAGAATCCAGTGTTTCATGACAGGTCGAAACACATAGAGATCAAATATCACTATATCAGGGATATGGTGCAGAGAGGAGCTGTGAAGCTTCCATATGTTGCGACAGACGAGCAGATTGCAGATGTGCTGACGAAGCCACTAGCCAGGGTGAAGTTCGAGTACTTCAGAGAGAGGCTTGGCGTTCTTTAGATCGAGGACACTTCGAGGAAGAAGTGATGGACACATTTACTGAAGCCATTCCAAGCATGTTGGAAGGAGGATCCTTCACATGGCTGTGGTTGTAAGCGCTGGATGATGAGCATCAGGATGATGTTCTGGTTTCTGCCTGGATATGATCAGTTGGATCATTGTTATGTATGTATGTACGCATCATGTTGGATGCTGGATATGATCAGTTGGATCATTTTTATGTATGTATGTACGCATCATGTAGATGCTGGATATGATCAGTTGGATCATTTTTATGTATGTATGTACGCATCATGTAGATGCTGGATGTGATCAGTTGGATCATGTGTATGTATTTTGTATATGCATCATGTTGGATGCTTGGACCATGTATCTGTATATGTATCAGATGGGTACATTGATGATCAGGTGGATCATGTATGGTGATATGTATCATGTACTTGTATTTGTATCAGGTGGATACTTTGATGATCAGGAAGATCATGTATGATGATATGTATCAGGTAGATACTTGGTATGCATCAGGTAGATGCATTGATGATCAGGTGGATCAAGTATGATGACATGCAGCAGGATGTTGCAGTGATGATTAGGATGATCATAGATGACGAGCTTCAGGATGTTGCTCCAGATGACATGCAACAGGATGTTGCAGTGATGATCAGGATGATCATAGATGACGAGCTTCAGGATTTTGCTCCAGATGACATGCAGCAGGATGTTGCAGTGATGATCAGGATGATCATAGATGACGAGCTTCAGGATGTTGCTCCAGATGACATGCAGCAGGATGTTGCAGTGATTATGATCAGGACGATCATGAGTACATCAGGATGATGTATGGTGAGTGTCAGGTTGATACTCTATGGCTGTGGATCAGGTTGTGCAGATGAGCATGTCTGGGAGATCCTATAGGTCGGAGTTGTGTACCCGTAACAGCCTGGGATGCTCTTTCGATACATTGCTCTGGGAGGACATGTAATTTGTGCCCTGGGAGATCTCAGGTCGGAGTTGTGTACCCGTAACATCCTGAGATGCTCTTGCGAGGTTTTGTCCTATGGCATGTAATTTGGGCCCTGGGAGATTTCAGGTCGGAGTTGTGTACCCGTAACATCCTGAGATGCTCTTGCGAGGTTTTGCCATGACCACATGTAATTTGTGCCCTGGGAGATTTCAGGTCGGAGTTGTGTACCCGTAACATCCTGAGATGCTCTTGCTAGGTTTTGTGGTGGACCACATGTAATTTGTGCCCTGGGAGATTTCAGGTCGGAGTTGTGTACCCGTAACATCCTGAGATGCTCTTTCGAGGTTTTGTGGTGGGGTCACATGTAATAGCGCCTTGGGAGATCCTACAGGTTGGAGTTGTGTACCCGTAATATCCTGGGATGCTCTTTCGAGGTTTTGTGATGCACGTAATAAGTCCTGAGGATTCCACAGTATGGCCAGTGATGACGAAGACCTGCAGGTGGTGGGCCTACATCCAGTATGAAAAAGGACTGGCTCTGTAGAACTTCCTATGACGAGTAGAGACAGAGATTGGACGAGATAGCAGCAGCAGTGACGATGACGATGACGATGCATCGATGACGATGATCTAGAGAAGAAGACTTGTCTAGCAAATCTGTGTCGAGAAATACCTTCCTAGTTAAGAGGGAGTGTTGATGTATATGTAACTTCGGAATGTATTTCATCAGTATATTATATATATATTTATTGTACCCTTATAAGAGATGTGTTATTCCTCTATAAGGAAGTGTCGTCATGTGGATTGACAAGTGTCGCAAGTGTGTGTACTTGCCGATGGGTTATTAGACCACCTTATGGGGTCGGCCCTAATTAATATATAATATAATGTGGATGTACTCAAGTAGACAAGTCGGCCCCAGTAGGTCACTGGGCAAAAAGGTGAGTATAAATAGAGATAGGAGATATCTATTTTACTCACTCAGAAAAGTATCTATCTCTCTCTCTGAAAAGTAGCGCACTAGTGAGGAGGAGGAGGATCATCTGCTAGGAGACTATCTCAGTGTTATTTGGTTGTATTTTGGTTGAGCCATTGCTCTCTCTATCTCTGAGGAAGTTGTGGGGTTTTTCACCTTAGGGTTTTCCCCACGGAAACTCTGTGACTCTTGTCTCTATGCTTTTGATTCTTGTGATGCTTGTGATGCTTGTCATATTATGATTGTCATGCATTGATATACTGTAGATGTTATTCTCTCAGCAAAGATCCTATAGTATTGTGATTTAATACTCAAAATTTAACATACAGTAGCAGATGCCATAGCCACATGAGCCTTCTGCGTGTTTTGCATAACAGTAGTTTCTCGCCAGGTAACGATGTCCGGGTGAAAAGGTTTCTTTAACCTTGTCTTTAACTTTAGCACAATGGACTTCCTTTTCTTATTATACACAAATTTATCCCACTGGGACACAGTATGATCTTCCGATGGAGTGAATGGGATCAATGGAATATTCTCTATAGGGATGTTTTCTTCCGCGGGAGGGGTCTGGACCATTTGGGATGAGTCTACCTCTATGTCCTGCGTGTTAGAACCACCAGCTTATGCATCTTGATTTGCTTTATTTTCTCTCTCAGCTTTGAGCTGTGTTTCCATTTCTTCGGCCCTTAGCTGGTTCTCAACTGCCTCCCTTTCTTCCTGCTCTTTAGTATCTTCCTGTAATTTTATCTTCTCTAGTTCTTGATCTCGAAGCCTCTGGGCTTCTTCTTCTTGAAGTTAAGAGCTTCTTCCTGCTCCTTATGCATCTTATCGGAAGCTTCCTTTTGGATCCTTTTAGCTTCCTCTGTAAGCCTTTTCTCTTCTTTGGACTGAGCTTTGGCTACTTCTCTTTCCTTCTTGAGTTCGGCTTCATGGGTACCTTGGGCGGCTACGAAGCTAGAACTGGATCCACCTTTGAGGTCACGTAAAATTTGAAGCTCAGTCATGTTATTGATTCCTCTATACACCTCTTCATCTTCATCATAGTAATGAGCATAATCAAAGTGGGCATGGATCTCTTTGCAATGTTCTACAGCTTTGTTCTGCCTGTCATTTCTATGGAAGGCCACTTCCCCGAAGTGAAAGCCTTTTAACTCTTGAACAAAATCTTCGGCTGATGCAACCTTTGAGAACTTATAGGCTCCAATATAGAAAGGCAAAGGAGGAAAAGAAGCCTTCTTCAATCTATTCAAAAATCCGCCAACTCCATCAAGAAAAATTTGTCTGACTGCTTCTTTCAGGACTATGTAATCAATGGCATACTTGGGCAAGATATATGGTGGTTTGGAGCCTCCATACACTCTGATATAAGTACCCTTCCCTGAAAAATAGAAGTCACCGTAACTTTCCATGACCTACATGGCGTTCTCAGATAAGCAATTGGGTTCTTCATTAAACATTAGCTCATACAAAGGTATGATGAATTCTTCACAAATGAGCTTGTACTGCGTCCTGTAATTTTGGGCCCAAAGCATTTTATAAGCAGTGTACACTGGGGTGTTGGCCTGATCCCAAATGCAACCTAACTTTGGGAAAGGAAGCTTTGCCAGAATACAATCAATGAGATAGGATGACATGTAAAATTCTGACTTCTTTAGGATCAGCCCCTCTTTTGCAGCGGCTATGGCGGATGAAAGACTATCCGAGAGAATAGTTGCCCAATTAAATACCGTTCCCTTTAATGCCACGTAGTGAATTATGGGGACCCATTGTATCATATAAATGGTTCCGTCAGCCATGCCAAAAATTCTACTTAACATAAGGGAGATCATCTAGAAAGGGGCCCTCAGGTTCTGGACTTCATACTCATCACTATCTTTTTTCCTCAGCTACTTTCCTGTGATTAACAGCTTTTAGCCATCTCAAAATTATGCATCTTGAGCTGTCCCAACCATTCGTTGTTCAGCGGCTGCTGAGGACGTGGTAACTTGTAAGTTGATGCAATGTAGGCTGGATGAAACAAGGCAAAAGCCTCTCCCTTGCTATCGGATAATACTCTTGATTCGGGGTCTGCATGTTCCAGGATCCATCCGATCACTTCAGAACAAGGAAAGAGCTCTAGGCGTGTGGAAGCTTTAGATATACCAGAGCTTCTGATGTTTTGGTATAAGTAGCCTTCTTCCAAGAGTGCCCCAAGGATATCTTGGTCTCTTAACATGCGGTATATATCTCCCCACTTGGCTTCAGGAGGAACGCCTGTGATAGACTTGGTGTCCTCGAATAAAGTTTCAACTCTTGCCTTTGTTGATTCTGGCTCAGTCATCTTTGCCTTCCTTTTGCTACCCTTCGACATCGTGGCTCAACCTTGTCCAACAACCATGCATGAGTAAACGTAAAATTGACCAAAACGCAAGATATTAAACTTTTGACTAGCATCACCACATGGCTCAAATATATAACAATGTGTTGTAAAATTCAGAATTCCTACTAGAAACAGAACACCATGCTTCTCCCTGGGATGATAAGCGGGGTTGAGAAAAGTGCTAAATGAGTTCATAATGAGACAGGGCTTGGTATTTCCTTAAAGAAAAAACGTGAGTGAGGTGACAGGTAATTGTTGCCCAGGAAAGTTGAGCATGCAGGTTTAAAGGATTGGAGCCGAGTTGTATGGGCCGATGACTACGAGCTCCAGTGCTTGGGAATGGCCAAAACAACAAAAATCAAAAATGACTATGGGCCAATGCAACTGGTGCGGCAATAGTAATGTCGAGACTGGCTCAGTAACCATCAACTGAAAGAGAAAAACTAAAAGCAAGCATTAGACAACTACCTACCTAGTATAAAATGGTTGGTCCTGATGGCAGTTGATTGTGCTGCAACCGGGATGAGCTGGAGCAACTTGACACAGCCTCAACGGGGTTCTCAACACACAAAATCTACCAATGAAAAACTAAACTGCCCAAACCCTATATATAATTAGTCAACACGTGTGGGTGTTTAATTTGGTTGGTGGGGTTTTTAAAATGGCGTTTAAAGCAGGTACGGCATGGGTCTTTTCGGCACACTTCGCATTAAAAGCAACCACCGAGATCGGAAAGAAATGTTTAGTTCGCCCGACGGGCGACGTAAACTTGTAAGTTCCAAGCGGCGGAACTTGCTAAGTTCGCTCAGTGTTGCAGAGAAACTTCACGAGTTTGTGTGTCGTTTAACGACTTCCGGCCTTAATAAAATTTGTGTGCCCGTTGCGGCGAAACTCCATGAGTTTGTCCGTCGTTGCGGGGAAACTGGTCGAGTTCATCCGGCATTGCAGTGGAACTTGGCGAGTTTTACCCGGCGCGAAATGACTTTGCGTTTTAATAAAATTCGCCCACCCATTGCGGCAAAACTTCACAAGTTGTTCCAGTGTTGCAGTGAAACTCCATGAGTTCATCCGCTGTTTCGGATGAACTTGTCGAGTTTGTCCGAAACGAGCGAGCTAAAAAGACTTAACGAAAAAGAGGCGCCCATTGCGGTGAAACTTGCTGAGTTTGTCCGCCGTTTTGAATGAACTTGTTGAGTTTGGCCGTTGTTTTGAATGAAAAGGCTGAGTTTGAATTAGAAGAAAAAGATAAAACAAACTCAAAAAAAACTTGTTTCTCTAGAAAAACTAACTACAAAAGACCTTCTAGGAAGTGTTTAGCTCCTAAGTAAACTTTTCTAAAAACAAGGAGGGGCCCCAATATTTACAAAATTTGGGGGGGGATGTTGCAGCAACAACACGTAGGTATATGAAAATATTCAAATGTTCAATGAGAGACCCATATATATGGAAGATACATGATAAGGGAACTGTTATCATTTCACAGTGACAGTGTTTCCACACTACAACTGTAGATTTTAAAACTTTATAATTATAGATTGTTGTCCATACAACTATATAATATTACATAACAACTTTATTGTACAACCAATTGTACATAAATATAGATTTATCTTTACTATTGAAACCTACTTGGATACAATGGGTATTATAGCTAGTTATACAGTGTATTTGGATCTTGGATATGCAAATATAACTTCCCTATGTAACAATGGGTAATATAGCTAATTGTATCTACTATATGCGGATTTCAGATACACAAATATAGCTTCCCTATGTACATTTATAATTATTTAAAATATATGATAAATGTAATTATTATAAGTATATATCATATTATATTACAAAGATATTAATCCATAATTATTATTATAATAGATATTATATATATATATATAATCTGATATTATAAGTTAATCCATAACGAATAAGTTATAAAAGCATAATATGATAACATTGTATCTATGTTAATATTATATGTATCTCATGTAAGTAATGTAAATATGTATACTCATATATAGATGTATAGTAATACATCTATATATGAGTATACATATTTACATTACTTACATGAGATACATATAATATTAACATAGATACAATGTTATCATATTATGCTTTTATAACTTATTCGTTAAATAAGTATTTAGCAAACTTTTTTTCAAATGTATTAGGGGATGGACACCAATTGTGGTGTGGGGTCCACGCGAGCACGCCAACGGACACCCGGCAGTCCACGTTCGATGTGCAACAGGTGCCCATTCCCTTCCGACGCGTGTCCAGCACATGAATTGGGAACTTTTTAGGGTTTACGCGAGGTTTAGGGTTGGAATTTTTGCGTTTTGCCCGGGCTGCTCTACCACCTTGTGCAATGTTGTTCGGGACCGGTGTGTGGCCGTTTCGGAACCCCAGTAGTGGTTCGTCGGGGCTCCATTTCCAGTGCAGGCCTGCGTCCATGGTTATCCACCTCGGTGCTATTGACGAAGCTCATGTGAACCCTTCGACGTGCGCCCTTGTCCCCGTTTTGGTCGGCATTCCTCCTACTCCAATTTGGTTCGCATGGTTTGCAGAGTTGTTCGGTTGGTCGTTTCGTTCGGTGGGCGTTCTCCTTGGTGCACCACCCTCCATGTTGGCGATCCTGATCATGGCAATGTTCGTATCCTCCTATGCCGGCTGCAGGGTCGTGAAGGTTGGTGATGGCGGTTTCTTCCTTCGGCAGGCATACAGGTAGGGTTTCCTACCAGCTTCTGAACAGTGTTTATAAACACTCCACGTCGCTTCAAGGATGTCGTTAACTCTTTGGCTCGTTTTCTCAATGGATGGATGTGTTTGCTTGTTTATTTTGTGTTTGTCCCTCGGCTCTGCGTATTCGATGGCCTTCGGGGTTTCCTACCAGCTTCTCCACAGTGTTTTTTTAACACTTCACATCTCGTCATGGAAGTTTTCGTTAACACTTTGGATCGGGTAGGGTTGTCTCGGCTTTTCTGTGGTTTCTTGGGTTTGTCTGGCAATTTGCAAGTGCAATTATGGGTTAGTGTTGATTAGTTTTTCGGACCCTGTCTGGTTACTATTTTTATACGGTGGTGAAGCCCTGGAAAAATTGCAAATGGCATGTTGAACCGCCTGCGATTGTGTAATGTGGTTTTGGTTGCTGCTGAACTGAACGCTTTTTTCAAACCCCCGTTGGGTGTCTCTGGTTCTAAGGAAGCTACTACGATTCTGGCTCTGCGTGCATGGTTGTAACTTGGGACAGGGTCCAAAAAACTGGTATAAACAGCTTGCCTGAATTGGCGTCCACCGGTTTCTCTTTGGGTAATTATAAGGTTGTTTGCTTGTTCATTGTTTAGGGTTGGCCTTATAGGGTTTCCTATGGGATTCTTTGTTTTTCTACAGCTTATATTGGTCATTTTTGGGCACATATTTGGCGTTTTCAGTTGCAGCTTATATCTGGCGTTTTTGGGCATATGCGGTCACAATTTTGCAAATGTGGTGGTTGAGGGGTTTTTGGTTTTGGCATGGTATGAAAAATTGGGTGGATGAATGATGTTTGCATTTGGTTTTGGCAGACAAATATTGGGTGGATAAATGAATTTGATTCTGTTAATTTAGGTCATTTTGTTGCAGTAGGTTTCTGAATGATGTGGAAATGAAAATGTTGCCAATATGAAATTTATTGTGTAAGTTTGTTGGTTGAATTATGGATATGCTTGCTATAGATTAGTGGTAATTGGGAGCAATTTTGCAATAAGATTTTGAAAAATTTGCAGCGTAGGTTTTAGGTTTTGATATTCATCTTTATTTCCCTTTACTGTTTGAGGTTGCAAAAGAGGTAAAGGCTGCAATAAGACTTAAGCAACCTTGCATATTTCCCTTGCTTTTGTTGTATTCTTATTTATGAATGAGTTGTTTACATTAAGGTTGATAGTTGGCTACATAATTGCTTGAGACATATTTTTTATTCAAATTTGGTTATAAGGGTCATTGTGAATTTATTGGGTACAAGGGTTGAATTGTGCTTCAATTTGCAAAGGTTCCCTTGGAATTAGGACCACCATATATTCAAGAATAGGTTTTGGCCCAACCATTGGGAATTATGGGAACTATAGGCAACCACACCCGTCTTAGTCGATGTCCTTTATGTAGGCTTATGCTCGAGAGGAAATTGCAATGGTTGGTTGGTTGAACGCTGGTTCAATTATGGTTATGCTTGCTGTAATATATAGTGTGAATGTTTGTTGGTTGAATGCTAGTTCAATCATGGTTCAATTATGATTTTGGTTATGTTTCTGGTAATTTTGCAGCAGTATGTTTTTGAACTTGATATTCATCTTTATATTACTGTTTGAGGCTGCAAAATAAGTAGATGATGTGGATATTCGGTTTGGCATGGCCCCTCGTGGATATGAAAATGTTGTGGATTTGAAATATAGTGTGAATGTTGGTTGAAAGTTGGTTCAATTATGGTTATGCTCGCTTTAATATATAGTGTGAATGTTTGTTGGTTGAATGTTGGTTCAATTATGGTTCAATTATGATTTTGGTTATGTTTCTGGTAATTTTGCAGCAGTATGTTTTTGAACTTGATATTCATCTTTATATTACTGTTTGAGGCTGCAAAATAAGCAGATGATGTGGATATTCGGGTTGCCATTGCCCCTCGTGGATATGAAAATGTTGTGGATTTGAAATATAGTATGTTTTTGAACTTGACATTCATCTTTATATTAATGTTTGAGGCTTCAAAATAAGTAGATATTTTAGTGAATATTTATGATTTTTGAGTGACTGTTATGGTTACCTTCAAAATCCATAGTAAGTAGAATGGCATTATTAGAGCATATATGACTACTATTTTGGCATTATTAGACTTGAAGCTAAAATGAAATTTTGTTGGACAAAGTAGAATGATGTATGCTCATGTTGTATACCTACTTAAATGGTATATGAGTAAAGAGAATTTGACCCAACTTCTCCATTAGACCTTACTTTGTGCTCTCCACAATGTCAAGTTGTGTGTAACACCAACCTCAATGCTTATGGTTAACTTCCTTGTTTATGGAAACAAACATAAATAAATAAGAACTGCTCATTTATAATTAAACAACTGCACTTTATAGCAATAGTACTGAAATACAAATACAATAACTCTATCTGAAGTAGATGTCGAAACAATGCCTCTGTCTGAAGTAGAAGTCAAAACAATGCCTTTGCTTGCAGTAGATGTCAATGACTGGGATTTAGGTTATATCAAGCCCTCACCATGCTTGATTGGGGCTGCACAAAAAGAAAATGCCTTGATCACAAAATACCATTTGGTTGGTCCATACACCTACTACCCTATTCTTCAAGAGGTTCGTCACCTCCCACATCATTTCTTGTAGGGTTTCCAGCTTGAGACAAGTGGGGTGACCTTACCGAGCATGTTTGATTAGGAAGGGTGGGGTTGGTGGAAACAGATTGAGGCCAATTTACTCCTTGCAACCAAGGAGGAATTGAATAGCCATAGGCCTGACTTGTGCATGGGACCCCTGGAATATTTGTTGGTGTTGGATAAGCTAACATAGGATGGGACCCTGCAGTAGTAGGAATAGAGGTGGGGTGTAAACCTGCAGGATTATAGCAGGGTATCTGAATGTTAATAAGATCTTGGTAGAATCGTGCACTACTTTCAAACGCTTCTAATGATCCTTCCATCATGTTCCTTTCACTGGTTGTTCTTGGAGTATCAGCCATCACATTCCTTTCCTCCATTTGTGATGCACTATTTTGGTTCATCTGTTGCACCTTCCTCGCTTCCTTTGCTTGCCTTTCCAACTCATTCTGGTGCGCTTTTTCTTGTCGATTAGCCTCTCTTGCAATCCTTTCATGTGCCCGTTGTCCAGCTGCAATCATCCTTGCTTCCTTCTTTTCCTTTGCAAGATCTTTCTTCCTTTGTTTTAATTCCTGCAAATCATGTTTCTTTTGTTCAGATTCAACCAACAGTCATCCTCATGTACTCTTCTGAAGTGAGCAGTTGTGAACTCCGTCCCAATCAGAGAATGTCTGTCTGTCCTTCCCTTCCTTGCGTTGACACTCTCTCCATTGGCAACTTTAGGAATCTGCCAAGCCTTGGTGTGTTCCCTGGCAGTGGTTCTTCAGCTATGAGAGGTTCTTCTGCTGTGGTATATTCTTTAGCTGCATCCTCATTTTCTATGCTAGGATCTTCTACCAACCCACCATCAACATAAAAATGGACAATCTCATCTGGCTGCAAAGGCATGTTCATGCTTTCATCGTTGGTGGAACCACCAATGTGTCTGTTCAAGTTCATCATGGCCTCTGCCATCCATGATGGTTGAGATACTTGGGTTGGCACTGATAATGTGTCATTGTTGTTGCCTGGACTACGACAACCATCGACCACATTTATATTTGCCCCAGAATCCACTTGTGTGTCGGCTGGACCACTTAAACCCATGTTATCTTCTGTTGCATCATCATCAAATTGTGTAGCACAGACTTGTTCATCATGGTCAGAAGCACCAACTCCTTCGCAGTTTCCTTGAGAAAGGGACATGATGTTGTCCACAGCATCTGCCTCTTGCTGGCCATCCAATTGGTCTTCGACATCCTCAATATCTTCACCGGCTTCTTGGCCATCCACATCAAATGCTTGACTACACCCAGTGTCATGCATAAGAGCATCATAATTCAATGGCCAGATACATGTTCGCCTAAAGCCAGCCTTGATATTGGAGGGGGTGAGATCCCTTTTGAAAGACTTGCTTGCAAGCTCAGCTAACTCAAACCTATTTACCTCTACCCCCGGGTTCTGAGCCATCCATGCAACACGTTCCAACTTGAAATAAGCCTTGAAAGGCCCAAACACACTCACATCCAGGGGCTGCAACCTGTGAGTGGTGTGAGCAGGAAGTGTTAACAAGTCAATGCCCAACCTGTTTGCCTCCTCGATGGTTTGCACAGCAATGTGGCTGCCATGGCCATCTAAAACCAACAGGTGTTTGTTTTCAGGAGAGACACCTCCTAGTATGGATGTTGCAAAGTGGCAAAGCCAATTCAGGAAAAGTTCTTTAGTCATCCATGCATGGGGATGTGCATCCATGCATGCCCCAGGTTCACAGTTTTGGATATAGTTTTACAGCCGAGTTTTTCCCTTGAACAAATAAAACCCTGGGATTGTTGAGCCAATTGCATTCACACATGATAGAATGGTTATCCACTCCCTGCTCTTGGGAAGAATCTCCGGAACATTCCTGCTCCCTCTCTTTGCAATGACCCGCATGCCACAATTACTTCCTGCCTGTAACCCTGTCTCGTCACAGTTCCAAATATGGTCTGGACTGTAAGAGTGTTTCTCATATGCAGAAGAAAGAGTGTCATAGAACTTGGAAACAACCGTGGGGCGTAGATTCAATGCCCTATCTCTGTCCAAACCCTCTATAGTTCGTAGCACTAGCTCTGGATGCCTTTTTTTGAAACCATCCCACCAAGACTTACCTGGAAACCCATCTTTGAATGGGTTTGGCCTCCCCTGACAGATTTGAGAAACAGTTGATTTCAGTTGTATCAACTCTAGCCCATGTCCCAATTCGGCCATCTCCTTGCACCACACCACTACCTCCTCCTCCTCTTGTTCAGTCATGACTGTAAGAGGGCCTCTCCTCTTGGTATGGGTCATTCCATTTATCCAGTAATGGATTGACGTGGGTGCAATCCCATGTTTTTTGGCCGCTTCTCTAACAGAAAACCCCTTGAATTCGACATCGTCAATTGCATCCAGCATGTCTTCTTTGGTCCATCCTCTGATTGCACTGATTTTCTTCGTTGAAATGGAACCTTGCACTGTGGAAGATGGTGGGAGAATGGGCGATGCTGGAGCTGTGGGTGGCGATGGCTCTGTCATTGATGGTGGAACCACACCATCTACATCTTCCACAGGACCATTCTCAGAATTTGCTGTAACAATGTTGTCATTTGGAACACGGGCCCTTTTGTCATCCAATGATGTGCATTGTATCTGGGTACCCCGCTTCCTTGTGTTCCTTGTACGACGTGCAATATTGACTATTGGCATGGCTATGAGAATCTGCAACATCCAGATAAATAACCTGTGAGTATTATAGATCCTTATGCAATGGAATTACAAACAGATCCACAAAATTGCGCATGTTTAAGATTTCAATGCTAAACAAGAATGAAATTCTTGCACTTATTTGGGGATTCCATTTTTTTAGGGAAGCATGCCTTGAAAGATTGGAGAAATGTGATTGATAAAATGAGAACAAAGATGGAATATTGAGTAACGCAATGGTTGAGTCTGGTATGGAGTTTTGGTGGTTTTAATAATTTTCACTTTGTCAATTGCTTAACAATGGAGGTTTGAAAATTGAGAAAATGTGGACTTGTTAAAGAGAAGTGAGTAACACTACTATCACACTGCTATCATGTCTGTATGTTGATTGTGGCCATTTTAATGTTTGCTTGGCTGGTATTGAAATGTTCATATGAATATAGCTTCTCCCAGTGTTAAATCACCCCTGCTTTGCTCGCCTGAGGCTCTTGATATATTGCTCGTGATCTCATTTTTTAGCTACTGAACTATTCATAGATGTAACTGAACTATTAATTATAAGAAGTTTGATCATCAATTGCTCTGATGCTTTCACTCTTTCCATAGTCTATTTTGGTTTTATTGCACTTATTGCCATGATACTAATGTTGACAAAAGCATAGAGATTATGGAAACTATATTGCTTTGAAATTCAGGATATCAATGGAACTGTACAAAAGCATAGAGATTATGTAAATAATTTTCATATTGTTATGGATATTAAAATTAATTGAAATAGTTTTCAAGATAGTTTTCAAATTGTTATGGATATTAAGCAAAGTTGAAAGAAGTGATAACCATTATATACTTGTTGCTTTTATCATTCTCATTTTCCTACTTGCTTATTTCAATAGATGGTTAATCGAATACAACAGGTAGGTTACTGTACATACCTGTCACACAGTGCACACACTGCTGGGTTGTTGATGTATGGCTGACATTGTGCACACAACCTTTGGGTTGTTGATGGATGGTTGAGTCCTGGCTGATAAATGCACTGCTTGGCTGATAAACGCACTGCTTGGCTGAGTCCTGGCTGATAAATGCACGCACTGCTGGGATGTTGATGAATTGAATGGATGAAAATGGGTTCAATTGTGTGCAAAGAGGTGTGTTTATAGTTTTTTTATGTTGAAAAAGATTGCATAGGGGAAATGACATGGATTGAAGGGTTAATTCTGGGAATGGGAGGCTGGGATTGATTTGGCACCGATCCAATGGCTGGAGATTTGGGTTTGCATGATCCATGTGCTCTTTGTTGTTGACCAGCTGCTTGGGTTCAGTTCAATGCTTGATTTGATGTTCAGTTTAATGGATGAAATGAATTTTTTTATTTGTATATTTTATGGCATTCGTAGAGGATGGCAGTTCGAATTCTGTGAGAGCATTCGTAGAGGATGGCAGTTCGAATTTTGTTTGTTGATTTAATGGTTTAATGGATGATAAGATTTTTTTATTTGTAGAGTTTAATGCATTTTTGCTTTTGGGCATTCGTAGAGGTTGGCAACTCCTTTGTATTTCATGAATTTTAATGGGTGATTTGATTTTTTCTGTGGGTTGGGGCATTTATTGAGGTTGCATGTGTGAGTTGTTGAATAACTCTATACCAAATGCAATTCCAAGTTGCATCTAACTTATGCTTTACGCTTTACACTAGCTACACTAGTTTTACTTCTAAAAGGCTACTGCAGCGGGTATTCGCTACCACGAGTGTTTCGCATTTTTCAAAACCCTTGAAAAAGGAAGATTATCGACGTAGAGAACTTTGAAAGGAGCACATTTCGCACAAAATTGTCTATTAAGTATCTCATTATTTTTAAACCTTCTCACACTTATAAATTATCAATTAAACCACCGAAATTAATGAATGCTCAATGCCTATTACAAAATAATAATAATAATAATGTATTTTTGTAAAAGGCTAGACTTGGTGCAAGATATTTAAAAGTGTTGGAAATGTATATTATCAATATTGCTAAATAAAAAAATCCTTTAGATGGGATGCTAGGATGGAAGGAGGAGATGATAATTAGACAACGAACATAATAGGTGATACTCGGAGACTCCAAGTTGTGACATGTGTTGATCTAGGTGACCTCACCGAATGAAATGTTAAGTATGTATTCATAGAGCGCCATACGCAGTGATATATTAAGAGAGAAGAGAGGACCTGCGTTTTGCAATGATAGGTTCTCGACGTTTTGATCCCTACTAGGGATCGAAACGTCGAGAACCTATCATTGCAAAACATAGGTCCTCTCTCCTCTCTTAAGCATGTATTCATTTATGATGAGGATTGTGGGATCGAATGGGAATTATGATACTAGGGGACAATAATGTACAAATACCCCTGTAGCTAAGGTTTTCACCCTAGCTTGTGCAAATGAGCACCTACTAAGGAGAAGAGCCTCCTTAGTAGCAGTTCAATAAACAGTAAATAAAAACATTAAAAGATAATGAAATTTAACCTAGCATGAGCATTAACATAAATAATAAAACATGAAAATATGGCAAAAGATTTCTCTTTTTTGTATTAAAGATTACCCGAAGTGTAGAAGTTTGGTGAAGTCCTTGCAGCAGTCCAAGAGGGTTGCTTCCAAGCTTCCAGTTTTGCTCATTTCTCTTTCTTCAAAGGGTTGGAAATGGGCCAAAGGGGCACTCAAATGTGAAAGTAGCTCAAGGGTGAGCTAAGGTTTCAAGAGTGATTTTGGCAGAGTAAGGGTCTGTTTGACTGTGGATATGAAATGAGGGGCCTCCATCACCTATTTATAGGTTTTTAATGGTGGAGTGCTGGCCCATGGTTTTTGGCACCATATGGTTTAGGTCAGCTGTATAGGGTTTTTTCCTCCTTTTTCCCTCTTTTTCCTCTTTTTTTGTATTTTTATTCCATTTTTAGAGGGTTTTTGCTATTTTGGAGGAATTTTGGATTATTTTGGGGGGGAAAGGGGGGTTTTTGGCCTTTTGGAGGCTTTTTAATGGGATTTTAAGGTATTGGAGGCAAATATGGTAGGAAATATGGACAAATGAGTCATGTAATGGGGTAGATGATGTAGTGAGCACTTTTTGGGTGTTAACAGATTGCCCCCTGATGTGTGAGGGCAGGAGCTCATCGTATGGCCGATAGACATCATAAGTCTTTTATGGTTTTTCTGGGGTGTGGAGAAGAGAAGAAACGAACTAGAGCCCGGAACAATGGTCCCGAACAAACTGCAAAAACTGAAAGTACATGACCTCAATAATGAATGAGGAATAATCTAAACATATGGACAAGGTGGGCATTCCCATGCTCGTATCAAGATATAGAATAATAATAACAATGGGGTCCAAAATATGGGGACCTGAAATATACATGGCCTCAAATAATGAATGAGGAAGAATCTCAATATATGGACGAGGCGGGCATACCCATGCTCGTATCAAGATACATAGAAAGTAACAGTGAGGCCCGAAAAGGGGGACCTGTAGGATACATAGAGAACCACTGTGTACATCATAAGGGTCTAGAGGGGACACAAATCTAGGACATACTGCTGGGTTGACCATGTCTGAGCTGAAGAACTGATACACTGGAATAACAACAGTGCTACTGAGTGGGGTACCAGAGGAACTGATGAGCTGCTGGAGCATAGTGACGGGGAGTCATATCCTCAATGGTACACTGAACTGGAGCTGAACTGGGTACTCAAGGAAGCATATAACTGGATGGCTTTCGAATACAATCACCAGTGCAACCCAGACATCCACGGGAACATATAACTGGGCGTTCCGAAGTGACTCACTAATGTGCGAGAGTCGGGGAAATCTGAGGTCTTCGACCAATAACTGAAGGGATATAAACCCTGCACAATTCTCAACGATGCGATCAAGGTATTGAAGTCGAGCATGTGAGAAACAACCACTCAGAGAGGCAATGAGGACTCCTCTCAAAATGGTCCATAGGCACTCACCACAGATGGTGATGGTTCCAAGGAGCAGGGACCTCTGGGTCTATCCTCTGGAATAGAGGGGTTGTCGTCGACAGAGGGAGACCTGCAACTAGCAAGGCAATGATGTTTCCTTGATAGGAGCGCGAGGTGGAGGACCGAAGTGTGAGAGTACTGATGGTAGGACTGACATACTGTGGGGGATAACTGGGCAAGTATAGTGGGTGGACTCAAACTTCCTTTGTTCAGAGTATGATGGCGGGGACGATCAGGAAGCATATGAAACTGACTGGTGGGAAAGGGATCATAGTTGTATTGGATCAAGGATAGTGACTGGGATGAGTGATACTCAAGCTGGTGTAAAATGGCCGGAGACTGCAGACTACTCTGAACAAAGGCGACCTGATTGGGGGTGCTGCCGAGATGATCTTTCATAGTGCCAAGAGGCACGGGGGGACTTCTTCACGGGTTAAGGAACTAGAAGAAGTGTGTGTAAAATGGTACTGTCGTGTGGATTTATACGAGCCCGAGATAGTTCATGCTCGTGAGTGCTTTCAATTTTAAGGAGTCTGAAAGCGATAAGAAGACTCTGAAATAATGGAATGGTACTGTCGTGTGGATTTGTACGAACCCAGGACGGTGCATGCTCGTGGTTGCTTTCAATTTTAGAGAGTCTGAAAGCGATAAGAAGACTCCAGGGGGTTGCTTTTTCGTGTCTTAGTCTCCAAGTCCCGAATTAAAAGGATGCAATGAAGAACTCTTCTAGCTGATGTGACTAGAGTATTTCTTTTTCGTAATTAGTCTACCAGGTCTGGAAAAGGGTTAAACTTATACCAGATAGATGCCCTTTCAGGTACTTTAACGAGCATGAAAGGAAGCAAGATTGCTCGACGATCTTTTCATTGTTTTAAGAGTCAGAAAAGAGCTTAACAGAAACTCCCTAAGTGTCTTTTCGTAAAAGACTTGTCCGGCTCGAAAAAGGGATAAAATTATACCGAACAAAAGGAATGGTCAGGCAAGGAGGAAGTGCTCAATCACGGAACATTGATGATGACCAAGAACGAGGGTAGGGGGGAACACTGGTGGGCCTCCTTGTGGGATAATGAATGGTGGATAAATAATGAAATAATTGCAGTATGAAAGGAGTGAAGGGATCATGTAAAAATGTGGAACAATCCGATGGCGGCCGATGTGGCATGCAAACCAAGGCAGCAAGGTGTCGGGACACAATGCTGAAACTGTACTAGGTGAGAGCGAGAAATGATCTCCAGCATCATCACGAGCTCAGAAAAATGAATCCGGCGATATAAAAAGTGTCAAAAATGGAGAATGGCTAAAATGGCACGCAAACCGAGGCGACAGGGGGCGTTTTGGAAAAATACCCAAAAAATCTGGGGGTGAGAGCGAGAAATGATCTCGAGCATCATCACGGGCTCGAAAAAATGAATCCGATGATATAAAATATATCAAAAATGGAGAGCAGCCGAAGTGGCACGCAAACCGAGGCGACTAGTGGTGTCTAAAAAATGCTCAAAAAATGATGTGGAAAAAATAAGAGAACAAGTTGACCATCATGAAGGTCTCATCGTGTTGATTCCAGTGGTGGAAATGGTTCGAAAAATGGACTCCGTATGGGTTCAGAATGGCCAAAACAAGAAAAAGTCAACGAGTTATAAATAGTAAGTGGGTCCAACGTGACAAGTGTCATTTGGACTTGTTGACTTTGACTAGTGATCAGAGTGGACCAGAGCTAAGTTGGTGTTTCTGGATGATCCGTCCGGTCGTTTTCAGATGCGGGAGTTATAGGTATTCTGATAAACTCATACCTACATTTTCATTGGGTTGGGGGGGGAGGGGGTAGTGGGTCCCAGGGGAGTGTTTATACGGTGCACGTGGGGTGGACCGCGGATTTGTGGGGTGGAACAGTGGTCGGGGACCGTGGGTTCCGGGGTGGATCACGCGAACGGAGACGGTGAGGTTTGGGGTTGGAATACACGGTTCGGTACCGCAAGTTCCGACGCTGGACTCGCGGTTCGGGACCGCGAGTTCGGCTCCTACAGACGCGACCCCATACCGCAACTATAGCCTTAACAGCCGCAGTTGGAAACCGTGGCAAGGGGCCCTGAAGCCGCAATTGGGATTGAGCTGTTAGGGTTTCACCGGGGGGGAGGTTACTTCTTTGACATGAGTCTGATTAGTTTGCCTTGTGTGATTTTTAGGATGCCGTTGGTGCTTTGGCGAGAGCGGGATGTCCCGGATGAGATAGTGGATGTCATCCAGAGGGATCGGCATGTGCGGTCTACGTTAGGGTTGTGCGGGCTACTAAAGTTCGCACAGGTGCCTATGATGCGTTCAGCAGCGCTGCTGCTAAATCGATTAGTGAACTTTTGGGAGCCGGACATTCATGCATTCAGGGTGCAGGGAGAGAGGGTGGATCTCACCCTCGCAGATGTATACTTTTTTATGGGATTGCCCTGTCTGGGTAGGGTGGCAGATACGCAGCCACGAGTATCCGCAGATGTGGATATGGAGGATATGTTGGAGCGGTACTGCATTCCAGAGGCTAGGGTGCAAAGGAATGCACTCCGGGTGGTGGACCCGCAGGAGCCAGCAGTACAGGCGATTGCGGCGTGCATGGTTCGAGTTTTGGGGTCTCAATCACCTGAGAAGGTGTCCGGGGGCCAGATGCAGCTGGAGGAGTGGGTGCTGGATGGTGTATATTATGCCTAGGGCCATATGTTCCTCACTTGTGTTCAGTGGCAGCTGACATCGATGAAGGAATCTGGCAAGGGATTCTGCTATGGATCCTTTATGTGTGCCTTCTTCATGGAGTGGATACCTACACTGCGGCCGCGGGTGTCGGTCAGGGCAGGAGGACTGAGGGAGCCGCGCATGGTGCGGTGGGGAGAGATGATGCACCGACTGGGTGGCGGTGAGGTTGGGAGATACTTCACCCAGGATCTCTACCTTCAGTGATTGCAGATGCCACTGACACTAGATGATTATCCATACAGAGACATGGACTATACCGGGGATCCAGAGGCACCACGGCCGCTAGGGCAGGCGTGGGGACCAGATGGTACGTATTGATTTGCTTGATTGTTGTTGATGTCAAGTCTTGTGTAAGATAGGTTTTTGATATACTGTTACTGACTGATGTGTGATCTACAGATGTTGGCCCGAGACCACCACTAGGACATGTAGCGCGCAGGGGGCATGTGGCAGTACCAGCCCTGCCAGGCCGAGGGGAGGTGCATCGACGAGACGCTAAGGGGACTCTGGAGTCTGTACGGATTCTTCTGGATCAGTTGCTGGTTGGAGTGACTATGATGGGTGGCGTGACGTGGATCCAGAGGTGATTCAACACTGTCTGAGGGCACCACGGGATTTCCGATCGATCGTGATTCGGGTGGCTATTTTGGCGGATAGGGGTCGGGCACAGGAGCCTGCAAGGGATGAGGAGCTGCCGGAGGAGGAGCGAGATGAGGACTCAGAGGCAGCTGATGTAGGCAGTGACGGAGGGTACGACTCTCAGTAGGGAGTGCAGGGGACTCCCCCCCGATTTTGTAGCTACAGCATGTATTCTATGAGGCATATTGATGTATAGATATTTGTTGTATAGCTGAGTACAGGGGTACTCGGGACATGTGTAGCATATTGACGTTTATTTTTTGATATATATATATGCACATGGATGCACCTTTTTGCGATGATGATTTAGTGTACGCACGTGGATGCGCTTATGGTTTGTTATATGTTTGTACTGCACGTGGATGCAAGTAGTGTAGGATGATGGGCACATGGATGCCCCTTGTGTATTTTATGTTATGCAACATGATGTATGTAGGATTAGGCACATGGATGCCCCTGTATAGTAATGTGTTTTTATGTTATTTCACATGGATGCAAATGGTTATGTGATGATAGGCACGTGGATGCCCCTGGCAATCTTTTTGGATTTTTATATATTTTTAATGAGATGCATGATGGAGGTTTTACATGGTGTGATTGATGTGCCAATCTAGGATGTTGTTATCCATTTGATATGCAACACTATTTTGAGCTCTTGGGACATGGGTGAATGTTATAGATTCAAATTGTCGGCTGAGTTGTTTTGCGCGCAGGAATTTTCTAAAGAGGCAGGGATCACGCACTTGGTAGCAGTTGTTGAGCTGGGAGACAAGTAGTTGGGAGTCAAGGAACACATGAAGGTGACATATGCTCATCCGGTCACAGCATCATACTCCGCCTGGTTATTGGTAGCAGCGCCTATACATATTCCGTCAAGGTGAATCAATTCATGTGGATGGGAATATAAGACCCATGCTACAGAAGCCAGGTTTGAAGACCAGCGGCTTGCTCCATCAGCGAAGCCAATGTAAGGAGGTGGAAGAGGGTCCATATGTGATCATGCAAAAATGATGAATGTAAGATTGTGGTAAAAAAGTGAAAAACAAAAAGAGAGCAAACTATACAATACGTACCAATGGGGCCGCGAGTTTATTTAGGGATAAAAGCGTTTGAGATACAACCCATTACGGGGGTTGCGCAAAGGGTGACCTTCTGAGTCAGTTAAAATGTATGCCCCATTGTTGAGACAGGTCTGCACGATGTAAGGTCCTTTCCACATGGATTCAAACTTTCCTTTACCAGTTTTGTCATGGGCTTGGTCATAGGAGAGGACGAGGTCCCTTTCACGGAAAGTTCGAGGGTGTACATCTTTGTCGTAACTAGCTTTGGAGCGGTTCTTGGCAACTTCAATGGTCTGGAGAGTGGCACGATGGTCTTCATCATCTTGTTCTAGTGATAGTAGACGGTGCTCGAGTGGAGAGGTGTCTGGGAGAAGCTCGACGGCAATGTGTAAGGCACGTATCTGACACTCGATGGGGAGGACAGACTCTACACCATGAACTAAATGAAACGGGGTAAAACCGGTGGCGGTTTTGGTGGATGTACGGTAAGCCCATAAGGCAGGGAATAACATGTGATGCTAATTGGACTTATGCCGGTCAACAGTGCGTTGGAGGATGGTTTTTAAAATTGTGTTAATGGCCTCTACTTGGCCGTTCCCTTGGGGATAGTAAGCAGAGGAATACTGATGTTCAAACTTCAGTAGGGTGGATAACTCGGCCAAAGGGAATCTTTGAAGTGTGAACCATCGTCTGAGACCAACTGTTTGGGGACCTCGAATCGAGTGATAACATGGTTAAAAAATAAACGGGCAGCGGTGTCAGCTTTACAATTGAAGGTGGGCATGGCTTCATCCCATTTGGTGAAGTAATCGACGGCGACAATGATGTACTTATGGTCGTTGGTAGATGAGGGTTTAAATTCCATGAAGTCGATGTCCCATTTACAAAAGGGGCCAACGGTGACGACTGGGTGTAACGGAGCAGGTGGTCCAGACAAGGTCTGGCTTACGTAATAAATGACATGCTCCTGGCGAGCGGTGTCTTCTTGAACAAGGACTCCGTACATGGCATAATCGGATATCGAGAGGTAAAGGATGAAGTCCTGAGAGAAATCTAGAGGGGAGATCAAAGGGGCTTGTGTGAGAGCTTTCTTGAGGGCTTCGAATGCAGCTTCTGCTTGCTCATCCAAAACAAAGGGTATGTGGGTACGAAGCAGGCGTAAGAAACCGTGAACGGTGGTGGCATAATCAGGAACAAAACGACGGAGGAAGTTAGATCGCCCTGCAGACTCTAGAGCTGCTGAAGCGTGCAAGGAGAGGGAAGGTCTATGATGGCTTGGACTTTCAAGGGATCAACAGCAATTCCTTTATGGGAAACAATGAAACCCAACAACTGGCCTGCCGCAACACAAAAGACACACTTGTGTGGGTTCAAGCGGATTTCATATTTGCGACAACGTAGAAAGACTTGCCGGAGGTCGTTAAGGTGGTCTGATCGTTTCCAGGAATGAGCTGTAAGGTCGTCAAGGTAGAATAGCAGGATATGGACCAAGTCGTGAAAACAATAAGTCATGGCCCACTGGAAGGTGGCACCAGCATTTTTTAGGCCGAAAGGCATGACGCGATAAGCAAAGGTGCCCCATGGGGTGGTAAAGGCAGTCTTGTACTAATCCTCCTTACGGATCTGAATCTGGTTGTATCCGAAAAAACTGTCCATGAAAGATAGGACTTCATGCCCCGCACACGCATCGATGAGTTGGTCAATAAATGGCGTGGGGAAGTTGTCTTTGGGACAGGCTCGGTTTAAATCATGGAAGTCAGTACATACTCTGATGGTGCCTTGTTTCTTGTTAACAGGGATGGGGTTTGAAACCCAAGTGGTATAAGCAATAGGATAAATGAGTCCTGCTTTGCGAAGTTTTTCAATCTCTGCTTTAACAGCGGGGAGCTTTGAGGGATCAATAGGGCATTGTTTCTAGCGAACGGGGGGTACATCTGGCCATGTGTCAATGTGGTGCTCTATAATAGCGGGGTCGAGACCAGGCATTTCGGTATAGGACCAGGAAAAGACATCACGAAACTCCTGGAAAAGTTTTTTGTACTCTCCAATCTCATACTCACTGTAGGAGGCTCCTAATGTAATGATTTCAAGAGCACCAGGTGGGTCAGAGATATCTATGTGGATGATAGGTGAGATGTTGGCCATGTTACCTTCCTCAAAGGCATCAGGAGCAGGGATGGGATCCTTAAACCAGTCGACTTTGGCGGGAAGGAAATCTTTGGATTCAACCACAAATTGGGTAGCTGTGGTAGAGGAGGATTCTTCTGGGAGGAAATAGGAATGATGGTGCATGTCATCCCAAGGATAATCCGGGGTAGTGAGAGCCTCTAGAATATCCTCATCATTGCGGAAACTTTGAGTTTTCAAATCGGTTGACGAGGGAGTGGTAGTCGAAGAGATCATATAAATGGTGTTAATCTCTCCGGATGAGGGTGATACTGGGGGGTGGATCTCCTCAATTGTGGGGGGTGTCGTCTCAAGGTCCAAATTATGCATCTCGTAGAGAGTTGCTCTGTAATCTGGGAGATCAGGACAGTGATGTGAGTAATGGCCGTAAATATCTCATATTGCACAAGGGTGGTTGGTACGCAATGATTTATCATGAGGCTTAGGGGTTGGATCGAGTTCGACAACCGGGATGTTGGGGTCGTCGTCAAGCATTTGCATGTGTTCCTGTAATGTAGTTAATTGTGGATATTGATGAGTCAGATGGCCTAACTCATCACACAACGAGCATTTGGGGGGAGCACGAAACACGGGGGGGGGTTTAACTGTTTTGGGCGGGGGTACAGCAGTGTATGGTTGTGGGCCTCTGGCCCCAGTGTGCTTGATAAGAGGGGGGGGATTCGTAGATGACGAAGGGCTAGTGACACCGGGAGGTGGTTGACTAGTAGTGGCAATGGGTTGCACCGGTTGTAGGATGACATTTGGTGTCGGAGGGGGAACGGGAGGCGAAATATACCACACGAGTAATCCCAAGGTTAACCTGGGGAGGCTAAGAGTAGCCATAATCGGGGTGCTTACTAGGCCCGAGGGAGGGAATAGGAAGGGGATTGTGTGGATGGATGTAACACCAATGTGACTAGGTACCAATGGTGGTTTGGGTAACAAGGGTGGTTGATTGTTGGGTGTTTGTGTATTGTGGGAAAGGGTACATAGGTCAGATACTTTGGTCGCGGGTGACTGGAGTGGAATGGATTGGAATGTTGAGGTCATCGACGTATCTGAGTAAACTCTGGGTCCCATGGAGGAAACAAACGAGGTAGTTGCACCACCAACAGGTTGTTCAACCATGGGGAGAACATTCTCTGGTGCAGAGGGGGCATTGGGATCGTAATAGGTGAGTTGTTCGACCTTGACCACGCGTACGTCATGGGGGAACATCATGGTACGAAAAACGGATAAGGAAACCGCCCGCATGGCATACATGTAGCTGCGGCCAAGTAAGAGGTTATAATCAAGTTAGGAATTGATGACCTCTATGTCAATGAGCATGGTTTTACCATCCAACTCGATGGGAACATTAGCTAAGAGACCTTGGGGCTGAGTCGAATGGCCTTCGCAGGCTCGCAACATAGTGGTGGACTGCTGGAGAGTAGGGGATCCCAACTTCTGCCAAACGAATGTGGACATAACACATGTAGAGGCACCTTCATCAATAATGCACCGATGGATGACAAGATTCTGAACGGAAACAGAAACTTGGAACGCTAAAGTGGAAGGCAGGCGTGGTTCGGACTGGTCCAAATCGAAGGCCATCAGTCGTGAATCATTTGGGTCAATAGCACCAATGGCGGAGAGCAAAGTCTTGCGCTATGAAGGACAGTTTTTTAAGACTTCTAACGCAGACATGGATATGGGAGACTGGGCTAAGTCATCTACAATGTTGTAATTTGATGCAGCGCGAGCATTGAGATTATTGTTATGCGACAAAGTGGGAAGCGAGGTGCTTTGGAGGCGCCATCTAGTGGAGCCGGAGGTATACGTAATGTCTAATCAGCAGGATGAGCGTTAGTGTTTTTGTCGGTGGGAGAGGCTTCAGGGGTGGAGCCATATTGGTTCCGACGGGTTTGGAGGTTGACATCGGTGGATGACATCATTAACAAGTGGTGGGTACCTGAGTCTAACATGGGTTGATCAGGAGCGGCATAAGTGATCTGTTGTTGTGGTGGCGCATTGCCTTGAGGGGGAGCCAACGGCTGAGTGTTCACTACGCCTTGGGTTGGTAAGGGCTTTTGTAGCACCAAAGGTTGATGCTGAGGGGGTGGGGGGTTGGGTGGTGCCTAAGGATCCGCGTGCCCTTGGCGATGGGCATCATCAGTCCAGAGTTGCCGAGCTCGCTCCAAATGTGGAAAAGCATGTGTATAGTGGCCATAGACCCCACAAATAGAACAAGGATGGTTTGTTCGCAAATTAGGATTTTTGGCCTGCTTAGGTGGCCGATCAGGGTTCTGGTTGGCAGGTGCCGCGTTATTGTTGTTTGGGGGATTGGGAGGTTGACCGGCTTGGTCTGGAGGGGGGTTTTTCCCACGGTTACGGCCTTTGCCACGGTTTTGTTGGCCCTGTTGGCATTGGTTATTTTGGTTCTGCTACGGATTCTATTGGGCGTATACTTTCCCTTGGGAAGCAGGTGGGTTCTGGGGTTGTGCAAGTTCTGAACCTTGTGGGGGTTGCTTATACGTCTGCAGAACGGGTTGTGGGTTTGCCGCAGGGGATGCCTATGGCGGGTAATAAGCAGATTGGGCTTGAGAGGACACAGGAACTGGTGCAGCCTGTGTGTGGTAATATGGTTGAGGTGCGACCGGGGGGGCGTAAGCAGGGGATGCATGACAAAAGCACTGAGGTGGACATGAGGGTCCGTGGGAATGGTGGTGATGTGCCATGGGAGCATACGAATTGGTTGCTCCGGACTATGATGTAGCCCGTGAAAGGTCGGGGCCATGGTTAGGACGTGCTATGGAAAAGGGTTGGGGATGCGAGGCAACACGGCCAATGATGCCATCTGCGGCATGGGATGCCCCCGGCGCATCGTGTCAGGAGGAATCGCCGCAAGGGGCGTTAGGTATGATGGAATACAGATAACCCGACTGAGCGTAAATAAGGTCAAATTGTTGGGCTTTGAGGATGGCCTCTTCTTCGAACTGGGGTCGTTCGGATGCCACATCCTTGGCAATGACAGGAAGGAGGGATTTTAGGAACCAATCTAAGAAGATACGGTCGTCTAACTTGATTTTGCAGAGGCTGCGGCGTCGACGCCACTCATGAATGTGGTCAGTGATGTGGGTATCCGTGTTCTATCTGCAAGATAGTAGGATCTCAACTCCAGCGTCATAGCGGACAGGTAACTGAAAGAACTGCAGGAAAGTCAAGGCAATGGAAGTAAAGGTGGCATGGGTCCCATGGGGCTGCTCGATGTACCACTTAGCTGCAGAGCCAGTGAGGGTGCGCTGTAACAGACAGAGGCGGACAGAGTCGTCCACTATGGAGTTGGAGGAACACCATAGATGGAAGGACATAATATGGTTCTGGGGGTCTTCACCTGCCTTTCCCTCAAACTTAGGGATGTCGGAGGGGAGCTTGGTGGGCATGTGAGGCCACGCAGGGTCGTGTCTGATGGGATCGTTAGTCAGTCTAGCTAGGTCAGGAAGGTTGAGACTAGCCATGAATGGCAAACTAGTAGAAGGATGTGACATACTAGCAGTTGTGACCATGTTGGGGCCAATGCCCCCAAGTAGAGGGGCTGGGTTTGGGATGTTGCCCCCAAGTGGAGGAACGAAAGTGGTATGGGATGGTCCTGCACCGCCAAGGGTAGTGTGAGTCACTGATGGAGTGGCGATAGGTATGCCAGCTACTAGAATGGGTACAGTGATCGAAATGGTAGACATGGGCCCCATCGAGGGCATACCCAAAGCAGGTGTGGTAGTTGGTGTGGTGGTGGATGTTCCACCAATGGTCCCTACAAAGAAAGGGGTGGAATTCATGCCAGCCATGGGGCTGGTTGGTGTAGTGTAAGTGGGGTTCTTGGACTCTGCCTCAGAATCAGAGGTAAAATAAGGGGCGTCAAGATCAGGTGACGGAGTTCTATGCCGTTGACGAGTGGAGTCAAGTGACAAAGCTGAAGATCTATGATGAGTGGTATCAAGTGATGAAGATCTATGTCTATGACGGGTGATGTCAAGTGAACCGTGCTTTGGGGGCTCGCCCCGGAGGCGCCAAGAATGTCTTGGGGACTCAATGGTGACAGATGGTGTCAAGTATTTGGGGTTTGTGTTGAGTGAAAAACATCTCAAAAACCCTAATGCAACCGAGTGTGCAGAAGGAGAGCTAAAAAAATATGGCACTCAGGACAACAACCAACTCAAAAAACTTACTGTAACAAATGTGCTACAATAAGTGGAGTATCAACAGAAATGGTCAGAATACCAAGAAGCAGCAGGTTTCCTAAAAAATAAAAATAGTGGACTCGCTAGACCAAAAGGAGGTAAGGGAGCATGCAAACACCTAGCTAAATAGTATTCTGACTCAACTAGACATATCCTCTGCAAGGTGATGAAATCCAAGTCAGACAATATGGATAGTAGAGCCAAGTGGCTAAAGATATCCCCCTACCGGGAGGGACACCGGGTAGTCAATCCTAGAAGAAAAGCAACTAAGATACCCCGTTCATGACACGTTCAGTTTGGTGAATCTGTCGTTTGGTTCTATCGCCGTTGTATCCCCATACGGGTGATACACCGAGAACTGCGAAAGGTATCCTTCGGTTACTGAATGGATTGCGGTATTCCACTCAGGCTTCTGGAACCAGTCTGGCGACTTCAACCCTCCTAGGGGAGAGGCCTTCCCGATAAATTGGTTTTAAACCGTGTCAAAAAATACTAGGGGATTTTGGTTCCCTAATGGACAACAACTATGTCTCAAGTGTAAGCAACCAAGGGGTGTTATTTGGATGCCTATCCCCGCGATCCTACCTAACTACAAAAATTCTTATGTGTTCCCCAAGTGGGGTTAGAATGTTGGTTGTGTTAAGTAGTATTTTAGGGCTCACTTGAATTAGGTGACAGAGTGTGTGCATGTGAGATGATGAACCCAAGTAAAAGTGCCACGGGGTGGGCAACTTTCTAACTAAAAATAACAATACAAAATTTAAACTTTGAAATGCAAAATTTTCTCTTTTTAATTAAAATGCTGAAATTTGTTTTAAAAAAATATTCTGTAAATGGAACAGAAATAATACTGCAGAAAAAGGCTATAGGGAAGTATGGCTGCAGATAAGACAGATCACTGTGTAGGTGCAGAAAATATTGCAGCAAAGTGCCGGGTTCAAACAGTGAAAAAAGTACAGAAAACAGACCGCGGGTCTATGGCAAATCTGGGCGGTCGGACCGCGGGAAACAGCTCAATAGTCACGGACGGGTTGCGGGATTTTGGCTGAAAGACGCAGTCGGACCACAGGAAAACGATCGAAAGTCGCAGGCGGGTCGCAGGAAAATGGCTGAAAGCCGCAAGCGCAACGCGGGAAAATGGCCGAAAGATGCAGGTGGGTTGCAGAAAAATGGCTGAAAGCCGCAAGTGGGATGCGGAAAAATGGGTTAACAGCGGCGGTCGGACCGCACGAAACAAGCTAATAGCCGCGGTCATATCGTAGGTAACAGACTGAAAACCGCCGGTAGGTCACCGGAAACAGTCTGAGAGCTGCGGTCGGATCGTAGGTAAATGCTTAAAAGACGCGGTCGGAACGCAATTGCGAGGGGGAAAAGACGTGATTTACGGCAGCCGAAAGGGACAATCGAAAGGGAAAAAATTAAAAACTATTGCAGAAAATTAAAAACGTTTAAAACTTTAAAACTATAACCAGAAATTCAAAGGAACACAAGGGGAGTCACCAAAACTGTAGCTAGGGTTTTCACCCTAGCTTATGCAAATGAGCACCTACTAAGGAGAAGGGCCTCCTTAGTAGCAGTTCAATAAACAGTAAATAAAAACAGTAAAACAGAATGAAATTTAACCTATCATGAGCATTAACATAAATAATAAAACATGAAAATATGGCAAAAGATTTCTCTTTTTTGTATTAAAGATTACCTCAAGTGTAGAAGTTTGGTGAAGTCCTTGCAGCAGTCCAAGAGGGTTGCTTCCAAGCTTCCAGTTTTGCTCATTTCTCTTTCTCCAAAGGGTTGAAAATGGGCCAAAGGGGCACTCAAATGTGAAAGTAGCTCAAGGGTGAGTTACGGTTTCAAGAGTGATTTTGGCAGAGTAAGGGTGTGTTTGACTGTGGATATGAAATGAGGGGCCTCCATCACCTATTTATAGGTTTTTAGTGGTGGAGTGTTGGCCCATGGTTTTTGGCACCATATGGTTTAGGTCAGCTGTATAGGGTTTTTTCCTCCTGTTTCCCTCTTTTTCCTCTTTTTTTTGTATTTTTATTCCCTTTTTAGAGGGTTTTTGCTATTTTGGAGGAATTTTGGATTATTTTGGGGCGAAAAGGGGTTTTTTGGCCTTTTGGAGGCTTTTTTAATGGTTTTGTGGCCTTTTGGAGGCTTTTTTGGCCTTTTGGAGGCTTTTCAATGGGATTTTAAGGTATTGGAGGCAAATATGGTAGAAAATATGGACAAATGAGTCATGTAATGGGGTAGATGAGGTAGTGAGCACTTTTTGGGTGTTAACAACCCCCTATCTAATCATGATTTCATGGATTCATCAATGGATGATGGTCCCAAGAAAAATGGCTCAACACATAACATTATCATAGCTCTACAGTAAATTGTTTGCATTCATCCAGAGCGGAAATGTAGGCCTAAGAAGGAGGTTGCCTTCATGTTTCAATTTTATCCTTGCTACCTTCTTGGCACCAGCACTAAGTCTCTCTCGCCCGATGATCTTCGCTTGTGTCAGTTCATTCTCTCCCTTCTTGATAGTTTATTTGCACCTTTGGTGAGGAGGTCAAGAAGGTAAGGGGTGGTACTCTCACTCTCAATTCAAGTAGGAAGAAGAGGAGGCAGTGGTTTCATATTGGATATAGATACATGAACACATCTAGTGTGAGATTTCCTAAGCCAAGCATGGCATAAGAGAGGAAAGTGGATTCCTCAATAGTGAAGAGGTTGAGCGAGATATGAGCCCTTGGGTCCTTGATGTTGGCACCTCGTGTGCTAGAGATACTAAATACCTCAAAATTGTAACTTTGTATTAGCAAATGAAGTCTCTAATGGGAAAGGTTGTGATGGAAATTCATGAATCCAATAATGAAATCATTTTGCAACTGGATGTTATTCATACTCAAATCCGAAAACTGGATGCCAACCTCAACATCATTTCTAAAGATATCATTGGAATGGAATTTGCAACAAAAAAAATCATACCTATGCTTCCAATCAAGAGGTTCCCATGATCTCAATTTCCAATGATGATAAGTCTGTCTAAATTAACTCCTACTATTTTTTTTTTCTCTTTTCTATTTATAATTATAGATGTCTCAATTTAGTCATCTCTAGTTATTATTGGACTACTCATAAAATAGAACAATGAAGATATGGACATAAGGTTTATGTATCTTAAGAATGATAAACTCTTGTTTTGCAGCTAGTTTGGTTTCCCCAATGATAAACCAACACTTTGATATTCTATATATTTTCTTTAGAGTAACATAAATAATTATAATTTAACCAAAAAAATATTTAAAAAATTAAATTATTTTAAAAATATAACTTTAATAAATAAATTTTATTAAATTACAATATAAAATTATAAAACTATATTTTATTAACATTTTATTTTATCCTTAGTACTTTTAAGTATGGGTATGGTGAAGATAATTTTAAAACTCCCTAAATTACAAATATTAATGAAGTGAATATGATCTTAAAATGTGTTGAATTCGAAAATTTATCAAACCATTTTGTATATTCTTCATAATAGTTTATTGGTTATAAATATATATTATTTTCATAATAGTTTATTGGTTATAAATATATATTCTTCATTAAAGCGAAGTATTTGCACAGACTTTGTAATGCCCCTATTTTGACCCTTAGGGTTTATTGGCTTCAATGTAAATATTGTATACATGCAATGTGTGTTTTCCCTAGTGTGGAGCTCAAGGCCAAGGCCCCACTAGTGGATCCTCAAGTTTTATTTAAAAGGAAAGTATTTGGAATTATGATTATCCATGTGCTATTAAGCCATGAGGTATTGTAAATGATGTAAATATTAAATATTGCAATAAAATACCAACAAAACTGGCTAGGAGGAAACCAATAAGAGGGGGCCATGTGTATCCACTAGGGAGAGGTGAGGGGGCTGTGGGATTAGAACCCATGTTGCCACATGTCATTTTGTGAACCCATTTGACTCCCTTGCTGACATTTAATTCTATTGTAAGGAGGTGGTTGACAAAACATGTTCATGAGGCCGATGGAGTATGGAGTAGCCCTACAATCTGTATGGCAGGGTAAGGCTATGTTTTGAATGTCCCGTAAGCCACTCTACCTCCTACGAATTTTCTCACCCTGATCCCTATTCCATTTTTGACCAACTAACCTTAGTTATCACCCATTGCAGATCCCAACAATGAAGGAGAAAGAGGAAAATCATGATTCTGTGTAAGCACGAATTTGCAGAGCCGAAAGCACATAGAAACCCTGCATAGAAAGTAAATCGATTGGGATATGCATCAATCAGACCCTAGGGATAACTTACAGAGCGTGAGCATCTTAGAAAACCCATGAGAACACCTGGATCTGATAGCAGAAGACTAAGTTGCAGGACAGAGCTTCGACCGCAAACCTGGGAAGATTCAGCTAGAATAACAGAGAAGAGGGTTAGACAGAGGTTGGATTTGCTTGATAAACCCAATGAAGGATAAAGTCTCATGAAAGCAGCAATTTTGACCTTTCTATGCCCACCCTGAAGAGAATTGGAGGGAAGGGGCCCTGAGGGATTGTGCAGCATAGAATGGGGCCTTCCTTGTGTTGGGTGAGGTAGGTATTGTGGGTGCCATGTTTGCTGAGTAGTTTGAGATTCTTGTAACTCTGTGGTTGAGCTCACTGGCTTAGCATCATCCTCCTTGTTTCCCTTACATGCTTTATAAACCCAAATGTATGTTGGCTTAGCATTAGGGTGGAGCCTTAACTATGATAGATCTTGTTTAGCCCTCCTTAGTGGATACACAGCCCATATCAGGGGTGGTCTCTCAGCTGAAAGAGTAGAGCTAGAAAAATACCTATGGTTGGGAGGAACGTTTCTCTCACATAGGCAGTTGCTTGGACTGCTCATCTTATAAGATAAGTGTTCTCTATGGTGTTAAATGATACTAATTTCCTATGTATTTTTATGTGTTATTTTAAGTCAAAATGAATGGAATGATCACATGATTTCAGTCAGTAGAAGTATGTGTATAAGTCTGAGTATGAGGTTGATTCATGGCTGAGTTATTCACCATTTTCTTGGGCTTAATGTGCTGTTAACCTTACATGTTGTAGATGCATTGATTAGATTTAGTTTCATCATATGTGTTTTGTTATGCATTGCATACACTTTTGGATGGATTGCATGGCATCACTTGGACTTGGGGAAAGAATTAGGCAACTCCTGTTGTGGTTCATGATCCCCCTATGTGTCAGATGAAGGGGGAATCCATGACAGAGTGCATCCAAAACTACTTGCAGTGGGGTAAAGAGGTTTTGATGGTCTTCAGGGAAGATTTTGATTGGAAATGAGGCAAGGTCAGAGTCCTCAGGTGTGGTAGGGGTCCATACCATTGCATAGAGATCTCCAAGAGATTTCCATCGGTACTGGACTTACCCAATTTTGTCTAACGATGAAGAAGTTATCGGGCTGGGAAGTTGACTGTAACAGGGCATGACCAGCTCCCGACTCTCTGCATCCGCATTGCGGAATGCGGAAGTTGGGGGCGCATTTCTGCAGCACCGGAAATTTTGGTGCTCTACATTTCCAACTTCCGCACTACGGAATGCAGAATTTGGGTGCACATTTCTGCAGCGCTGGTCATTTTGGTGCTCCGCATTTCTGACTCCCACACTGTGGAATGCGGAAGTCATGGGCGCATTTCTACAATGTCGGGTATTTTGGTGCTCCGCAATTCTGACTTCCACACTGCGGAATGCGGAAGTCGGGATCATATTTTGCTTGACGTCATGATTTGAGCATTCCTCCCTTCTGAATTCAGATTTGTGGATTGCGTATTGCAAAATTGCGGACCAGAAACAATTTTGGTTGTGCAAAGGATTAGAGTTGCGGATCAGTTTTGGAAGAAAAATAAAATGTATCAGGTTGTCTCCCATTGCCTATGAAGGGAACCAAGGTGACTGGGGACGTGACAAAGTGGTATCAAAGCCCAAGTTGCATCATTGGGGTTGCTTGGGCCAAAGCATGAATGCATTTACAAGAAGAAGAATGCTCATGGTGCGGCTTTAATAAACATTAATTAGTCTTGTTGTTGTCTGAATGAGTAGTTTCCATATTTGTATGGATATTTTATGTTTCATATGCATTCTTATGATGTCTGATAATTGTATCTGTAATGCATAGTGTTGGAAGCTAATAATAGTTGAATCGTACAACATAGGAAGCATACAAGTAAACAAGGAAATGGTGACCATAAATGATGCCCATGATCCTTATGAGCATGAGGAAGATGTTCTGGGAGAGAATGTGCAAGAAGCACATACTGAAACAGAATCCAATGGGAGAAGGGAGAAAATAACTCCCCCGAACTTAGTTGAAACCATGGTGAGCTTCAATGAGAGATTGATGAAGGCTCAGGAAGAGCAGCAACAGCTCAATGCTTCCATCTTGTAGAGCCTCATTGATATGCATTAGAGGATAAATCTTTGGTCTAACCCAAGCAATGTGGGCAGAGAAGAAAGAGATGCAGGTAGTCACTCTAGAGGTCATTCTAGGAAGAGGAATCCAAGGCCTAGAAGGAGTTATGTGATAAAAAGGCACAGAACCCCCTCTCCAAGATATCTTTCCAGCAGGTCATGTGACTCCAAAGACTCTCAAAGAAGTCCAAGGCATACTTCCAGCAAAATTGAGAGAAGAAAGAAATTCATAGGGATCTCACAGAGATAATTTAGGAAGGCAATGCCTCCCACATTTGATGGAGAAAGAAAGACGGGTCAAGAGGTAGAGGCATGGCTTCTTGGAATGAAGAAGTATTTCAGAATGCAGAATTATTCAGAAAATGAAAAGGCCAGAGTTTCCATTTACAATCTAATTGGTAGAGCTTCAATTTGGTGGGAGCACCTCATGCAAGTGAAGAGGATCATTGAAAAGAGGATCAGCTGGGAGCAGTTTAAAAGGTACTTCAAGGAGAAATACCTATCAGCTAGGTATTATGATAACAAGAGGAAAGAGTTCAATGAACTCAAATTGGGACATAATTACATGGAAGAACATGTCCACAAGTTTTTGGAATTGCTGAGGTATGTGGATTACATCAAGGAGGAAAGGGTAAAGATCCAATGTTTCCTTGATAGTCTACCTCAAAATTTCAGAGATAGGATTGAGTTTGGCAATCCACCAAGTCTGGATGAAGCCATTAGGATGGAAATGCATTGCTATGAGCAGAGTAAAGGAAAGTCAGAGGTTTAACCAGCATGGAAAGGAAATCCCAAAGGGAGGTTTGAACAAAGAAAGAGTGGATTCAAACCACCATTCAAAATCCATCCTAGATATTTTCCATAGAGCCCGCAAGCAAGAAGTGGGAACAAACCAGTAGTGGCCGAAGAAATAGCACCAAAAGGGCCACTTCAATGTTGGGGATGTGGAGGAAACCATGTGTTTAGAGAATGTCCACATCGGAGGGAGAATACCAGAAGCTTGGATAACTTAGAAGAAGAAACTAAAGTGGAATATATGGCAAGGGAAACACCTCGAATTTATGCAGCATTGGATGACCACCAAGCAAACCATAAATCAACAATGGTGGAAGTTGAAGGTAATATTGCTAAGCAATCTATTTCTGTTTTGATTGATCCAGGATCTACTCATCGTTATGTGTCTCCTAAGGTGGTTGAAGGTTGTTCTCTTAGCAAAGTAAAGCATATTAATTCTTGGCTAGTTCAATTAGCCACAGGGACCAAGAGAAAGGTGAGTAAGGTAGTGATGGAGTGCCCCATAGAATTGAATGGACTCCTCACAAAAGAAAATTTAAATGTCATACCATTAGGATATTATGATTCCCTAATAGGTATGGACTGGATGGAAAGACATAGAGCCAAGGTAGACTATTACGAGAAAGTACTTGAATGCATTGATGAAGAGGGTAAACCCAGATTGGTAAAGGGAATTCCCAAGCAAGTTTCAGTAAGGAATATTTTAGCCCTGTAGTTGAAAAAGTTTTATAAGAAGGGTTGCTAATTGTATGCAATTCACATATCAGATTCATCAGAGGACAAGCGACCAAGGATAGAAATTTTCAACTGTTGCAAGAGTTCAAGGATGTGTTTCCAGATGAAGTGCCAGGACTTCCACCAAAGAGAGATATTGATTTTTCCATCAATCTTGTTCCAGGGGCAGCACCAATTTCCAAAGCTCCTTATAGAATGAACACCAAAATTGGTAGAGTTAAATACAAAGTTGCAAGAATTAATGGACAAGGAATATATCAGGCTGAGTGTATCTCCTTGGGGAGCACCGGTGTTATTTGTCAAGAAAAAGGATGGGACTTTGAGGCTGTGTATTGATTATAGACAGCTCAATAAAGTGACAATCAAGAATAAGTACCCATTGCCAAGAATTGATGATTTGTTTGATCAAATGAAGGAAGCTAGAGTGTTTTCAAAGATTGAATTGAGGTCTAGATACCATCAAGTGAGGATAAAAGAAGAAGACATTCACAAGACAAATATTAGGACAAGATATGGCCATTATGAATTCACTGTGGTGCCCTTTGGTCTTACCAATGCTCCTGCTACATTCATGTGTCTCATGAATAGTGTCTTCAGCAAGTATTTGGATAAGTTTGTGATTGTTTTCTTGGATGACATACTTGTTTACTCAAAGAATGAAGAAGAGCATAATGAACATCTGATAATGGTGTTGCAAGTACTTAGAGAACACCAACTGTGTGCAAAGCTGAGCAAGTGTGATTTATATCAACAGAAGGTACCATATTTGGGTCATGTCATCTCAGAAGAAGGAATTGCAGTGGATCCAGAAAATATTGAAGCCATAATGGATTGGCCTACTCCAAAGAATGTTTCAGATGTTAGATATTTTATGGGTCTTGCGGGCTAGTATAGAAGGTTCATTGAAGGATTATCCAAAATATCTCATCCAATTACAACATTGCAGGGGAAGAATATCAAATTTGTATGATCTATAAAATGTGAGAAAAGATTTCAATAGCTAAAGGAATTGCTTACCAGCGCTCCTGTTTTGAAGATTGCAGATCCAAAGAAGGATTTTTTAGTGTGCACAAATGCTTGCATTGAAGGGCTCTGTGGAGTGCTCATGCAAGAAGGATTTGTAATTTGCTATGAGTCAAGGAAGTTGAAAGAGCATGAAAAGCGTTATGGCACACATGATTTAGAGCTAGTAGCCATAGTTCATGCTCTCAAGAGATGGAGACATTATCTCTTGGGAAGAATATTTGAGCTCCGAACAGACCACATGAGTTTGAAATATTTGTTTGACCAACCAAATCCTAGGAAAACTAGGTGGATGGAATTCCTTTGTGAATTTGATTTTGAAATTAAACATGTTAAAGGTAAGGAGAATAAGGTTGCAGATGTTCTTAGCAGAAAATTTCATGTTGCAGCAGTAAGTATAAGTAAATCAGATTTGAAGGCAAAAGTTCTCAAAACTCAAACCAATGATGAAGCTTACCTTCAAATCAAAGAAAATTTGCAGCAGGGAAATGTGGATGAAAAATGTGCAGGATATTAGCTTGGTGAAGATGATGTTCTCATTTATCGGGGTACTAGGTTGTACAATCCAGATTGTGCAAATTTGAAGAAGCTTGTGATGGATGAAATACATCAAATGCCATATTATGGACACCCCGGATATCAAAATATTATAACAGCAGCAAGAAAGCAATACTTTTGGCATGGGATGAAGAAAGACATAGCAGAGTACATTTCTAGGTGTCAAAAGTACCAAAAAGTCAAGGCAGAACATCAACATCCAGCAGGATTGTTGCAGCCTTTTCCCATTCCATAATGGAAGTGGGAAGTAATTTATATGGATTTTATAATAGGTCTACCAATGACAGTGAGGAATCATGATTTAATCATGGTAGTGGTGGAAAATCTATCAAAGGTAGCTCACTTCATTCCAGTCAAGTCCACTCATAAGACAAATGACCTAACAAATATCTTCATGAAGGAGATATTCATATTGCATGGATTTCCCGAGGAAATAATTTCAGATCGTGATACAAAGTTCACATCCAATTTTTGGAAGGGATTATTCCAGGAATTGGGGACTCAGCTGAAATTTAGTACATCATATCATCCTCAAATAAATGGTCAGACTAAGAGGGTGAATCAAATTCTTGAGGACATGATGAGGATGTATGTGATGGACTGGATCTCTGTAACTATTGGTGGTGAAGTGGCAAGTGGGACTGAAAAGGTTGGAAGTGAAGTAGGGATGAAGGCTAGTGTAGCTAATAATTGAGATATGGTAGATGGTGGTAGTGTAGCCTCAAACGAGAAAGTGGAAGGAAGCTCAATAGAAGAAAGGGGGAGTGCAAAATTTATTGTATCAACAATAGTAGTCACTTCATGAAAGTGATCATCTGGGATGGGATCATCCATCACTATGCTATCCATCAAATCTGTAATTACTTGGGAACCTTCAATTATCTCTTTTACCACGGGCACAGGAGGAAGTATTTCATCTTCAGCATCACTATCTTCAATATTCAGTGTCGGAATTTGAGAGGCAGGAGTTTGAATTTTTTTCCTTTTGGCTAGGTTACTCACAGCAACCACTTGAGTATCATCGGTTGGGTTAGTTGCAGCCACCACTTGAGTATCAAGTACCGAATTCATTTGTGCCTATTGCTTTTTAAGTTGTTCAGATGTTTGAATCAATATCTTGTATTCTGTAGCTGGTTTCAATTTTGGAGCATCCTCCATAAGGCCCTTACCCTTGCCTTCATCTGGATATGTTAACATCAATGGAGCACTTACCTTCTGTGCTTCTTTCTCTTCTCTATCCTTCTTAGTCTGCTCCTGAAGTTGCAACTCCATTTTCCTATAACTCAAAACCTTAGTCTTGAGGTCCTGTTGGTACTGAAGAATAAAGCTATGTTCCTCTTTGGTTTTAGCCCTAGACAAGACTTCAGAAAATAGATTTACTCCCTGGTAAATGGAGTCATCAAGGGAATTTTGATGGGCATAAGAGGTCTTCATGTGTTCCTGAGCAAAGTGAGCATCCAGGAAATCCTTGGGATCATGCATCCTCTTGGGGGGCTTGTCCCAACTTCAATGAAACAATTATTTTTCCCAATACTGCTTCCCATGTTGAGGTTGGAATGACCAAGGGCCCAATATTCAAAGGGAATTTAGGCCATCCCTTTCTTTGAGGTCTAGTGAGCTTGAGGAAAACCCCATCTGTGACAGTTTGGAAAGTTATTTCTTCAAGCAGGAGTCTATCTAGGAATATCCTAGTCAACAAATGCACTGTATTACTTCCCCAAACTCTGACATACGAGAAATATTCCCCCACATACCAATCACCAATGGTGGGAATGAGGGTTTTGGCATTAGAGGAGAAAGCAGGTGCATCTTCTCTGAATATCTGATGGTAAATTGTACCAAAGAAGTGATCACATATATCATACAGTAAAGGAACAAAGTTTCTCTCCCACAATGTTGAACAGTAAATGTGAACTCGGGGAGCTGTCTGATTCCAATTCCATCCCATGAAAGGGTATTGGAATTCTGAGCAGAACACGTCAACGACATAGGTTGAATAAAAGAAAGAAGGCTTCCTTGTAGCCGATGTTTTCTGATACCGCTCAATGGATGACTTTAATTCCGCTGACAAAATTGAAGCCCAATTGAATGACTCCCCAGTTGTGAGGACATGATGGGCCACAGGTGCCCATTCAACTTTGAACATGGAACAATTGGGTAGACCATACAGCCTACAAAGCATGGATTCCAAGAGGGAATATGGTTCCTTGAACCATGAAACAGGGTATAGGTTATCGGCTTTGGGTATGAATTTAGTCGGGTTATTCATCCATGACTTTATCATTTCGTCGAAGTTGAACCTGGTGTTGACATAATCCAGGAAAGCGGCATTAAGGAGATGGGTAGCAGGCTTAAGAGCATAAGCTCTAATGAAAACTTCGGGGAGAAAAGAAACCAAAAGAGACCCTGCAATGTTGTTAAAGGACCGATCTTTGGGGTTCTCATGGTCAATTATCCACTTGACTATGTCTGTGTAAGGGAGAATGGTAGGTCTAACTACTATGGCGTGTAACTGGGAAGTCCTAATTCTCTCATAGTCAGGCCGGTTATCTTGGATGTCTGATAGGTCGTCATTATAAAAAATGGCATATATTTTAGACCAGTCTATCTGATAGGTTTCTGAGACTCTGTCACTGGTATCAACAAGGATGTCGAATTTTGGGTCTTTGCTTAACAGGTCTTTCTGTGTTGTCTTAGAACGGGTAACTCTCGACATGTTGAAAACTGGTAATTTTGATAAATAAATTAAAACAAATCAACAACAGTTCGAAATTAACGAAAAATCGTGAACAAGCGAATAAGAAAACGACATGAAACCGACCTGTGCTGACGAAAATAGCAGAAAAATAGCCCTGGTAAAAACTCACAGTGAAAATACTTGCAGCAGGTAATTCTCGAAATTGAAAAATGGTAAAAGAAAATAGAAAATTCAACATATTTAACAATTTCGTAGGATGAAATCTGGACCGTAGGATGACAAAAAATCAACGTCCAAGATCTAAGATGCAGGTTGTAGAAGGAGAGTTGTGGAAGTTTATTCTTGCAAATATGTACATTCCTTCCGCAATCTGCAATGCAGGTTATGGGTTGCGGAAACACAACTCTAAAAATAAACAAACCAAAATTTTCCTCAATCCACAATTGCGGGTTGCGGGTTGAGGAAACGCAAACGATGCTATTTAAAATAATGACCTTTCCGAAATCTGCAATCTGCAATTGCAGGTTGCGGAAAAGAAAGACGCAAATTCATTTTGGAACTTTTTCCGCAATTCGCAATTACAGGTTGCAGGTTGCAGAAAAGTAAGATGCAAATTAATTTTGGAACTTTTTCCGCAATCCACAATTGCGGGTTGCAGGTGAGACAAAACAAAATTATTGAAAAATATTTCTGCATCCGCATTGCGTATTGTGGGTTGGGGAAAGAAAATGTTTCAAATCCAAAAAACCAAGCTCCCGCAATCCGCATTGCAGATTGCAGGTTGCGGAAAGAGCGAACTTTTGGGAAAATTACTTCTTTCCGCAACTCACAAAATCACACAAAAAATGAACGAATTTTCAAAGAGAAAAATTATTAACTGAATCAAATCATGACAAAGACATAAAAGCATGATATGCGGGATAAAAAAAAAAACACAAAATGACTAAGGAATTTAAACATTACCTTTGCATATAAAAATTGGGGCTCCCATGTTTTCAATAAAACATGGGATCTATTGTACCTACAACAAATGGCAACTGGCTAGGACGAACCAGTTATCTCTGTAAATAAAATATGTAGTTACAAGGAAGATATGTTAGCAAACTGATGTTTCAACTTGCAATCTTCAAAATGTTCCCATAAAAACACAACCAAAATAGCAGAGTTAGTCATATGATTGATATATTCCCATCCAAAACCAATTAATGATGATATTTATCTGATAAGGAAGTCTAGAAGTAAACAGGAATCCTCTACCATTATGAAATCATAGGAGGGCAGTTTATGATAAGCCTTAGAGAAATCTTAGAGCCATTCTGGGTTAGAGCCATTGCCCTGACTTGGTGATCAGATTTCAGCAATACCATTCACAAACATGATCTGGAAACTGAACAAGCTAGCTCGGTAAGGAGACTCCCTGTATTTCAGCTTTTGACACTAAAAGCAATTACCATGGCTTGGTAACCATAAAGTGGTAATTCCAATCCAAAATCAAATTCATGATCATGGTAGGGATGGCTTGTAATAAGACCCCCCTATCCTCATATACAACTGTCACATCCCCATCTTGACCCTATTGCATTAAAAATGTAAATAATGTAATATTGTTATAAAATCGTGGTGGGGAGCTCAAGGCCAAGGCCCTGCCATCGATTTATTGATGCATATGGTTTACGTGCTAGCCAGGCACATTGGAATTGTAAATATGCATTTTAATAAAATACCCACAACTAGCTATGCAATGCAACAAGAGATGGGGGCATGATTTTACAAGGAATTGGGAGGGAAATATTCAAACCCTTGGAGCCAATCAATTCAAGCCAAGTGTCAATGAGAGAACCCACAAAACCATCAACTACCCATGTTGACTTTGTACCCAATCGTTCATTCTCCCAAGATTTGGTTGAGGTAGTTAATGCCTTGGGGAATGGGAGGTATGGATGTCCAAATTTGAGTATGGGCAAGCCACCCTTCATGGAAAATCATGTTTTGCTTCTTGGGCAAGAAAACATCCATGAATTGCTCCCCAAGCCATTACCCATGAACCAGTTTTGCCTCTCCCACATTTTTGGAGCTGCCTGGGCGCTTTCCCTCCATGTTTTTCCTGTGTTTCCTTGTTTTCAGTTGGGAAGAGGGCGTTTTTGTGTTGCAGAGCTGCTGGAAGAAGAGGGATCTCGATTTGGGGTTTCACCGTTTTGGCAATTTGAGATGCTCATAACCTGTGGGAGAAATCGGGTTTTCTCCCTGTGGTCGAATCCCCCTTTCCATGGTCCATTTTGGTGTGCCCACGATTTGGGGAAAACCCATGGCCATCCTGTTTGTAAATCCCATTGTTGGAAATGTGTATCCATGCCCATTTTTTTAGTTTGTTGTGTGTAAGTGAGTGTTGGGATTTAGATGGGTATCTATTGTTTTGGACGTGCATGAGCTTGAATGTCCCCTTTTCCTTGTAAGAATCATGCCCAGCTCGGGGGTGGCAGTTGTGTTGAGAGATTGGTGAACACAACTGGCCTATGGTTGGGTGGAACATTGCAGTGACATAGCTAGTTGCTTGGGACAATTGCATAATGAAGATAAGTATTCTCTATGTGTATTTACTTCTGCAATGTTATAATTTGATGGTTGTTTCTAATATGATGAAGGCATATGAAAGATGTGTGTGGATGATGTTCTTATTCCGATGTGCATGTTAAATTGATTTTCATCTGCACACATTTATTCTATGGTTGTGAATCTAATGAATGGGCTGAGTTTATATGAAATCCCAGAGATTGGCATCATGTTCTGTTACTGGAATTGGGTCTGCAGGAGGGTATGTGACAACAAAAAACTATCTTAAAAAGAAAAAGAAAATGTATTGTTGTGTAAATTACAAGACATTACCATGGCTTGGTAACCATATGTAAGTAGCGTTACTCACTGATGTTTTGCAAATCATGAATGGACCGACCTGTGATAGGATATTCCACCTTCTAGCAGTAGTTGAAAGTCATTTCCCTAGCTTGGTGACTAGATGTGGAGATGTCATTCCACTAAACATCTATGAACATAATGGGATGGCTTGTGATAAGACCCCCCATCTTGTAATCTACAATTATTAAAGTGAATTATTTTGAAGGTGATCAGAATGGGATCCCTAGTAGATAAGGCTGACCAGGCTATAAAGATATGTTGGCATTCACTAATGAAACATGAGGTGAGAAGGCCTAATCACTTCCATAACTTCAATTAACCAAATGAAACATGTATAAAGATAGTGATAAAGGTGGGAAGATATCAATCAAATATTTGCAAATATTGATTGTTGATTTCATGAAAAACATTTTCAGATATAGGCTGAGAAAAATTAAAACTGACATTGCTACCTCAAAACTTCAGACTGTATTAATCTTGAGACACACTGATCATTAGCCTCAGCCAAATGTGTGGACATTATTCAAAAGAAAACCAAAGTGTAAAAGAAAAATCAACAAAAAATAAAGAAAGAAAAGAAAGCAAACCACACTTTATATAAAAGCAAGCGAATCTGCTCCTCTAAACAAAGTACTTTTTGAGCAATTGGACATTCACTGGGTAGGCTTATGAGATACCTTCCAGTGTCTGCAACCGGACAGTACTAGGACCAAGCTTTTCTGTAATAATGAATGGTCCTATCCATCAGCATTGGAACTTGGTGTAATCATTCTTGTCTTTGTGTTGTTTATCCCACTTTAACACCAAGTCCCCCACAGTGAACTCCCTATCAGATGAGGGCTTCTCATCAAACCACCTCTTCACTAGTTGCTGGTGTTGATAAAGCTTGTTCTTAGATTTTTCCCTATCTTCTTCCAGCTTGAGTAATGTATCAATCCTTTGTTGGAGTGGGGAAGAATCATCCTCCTGTATTGAATGTGCTAGCTGTAGTGAAGGAATCATAAGGTTGGATGGTAGGATGGCCTCCTTACCATAGACCAGACAGTAAGGGGAGTTTACAATGGCTGATTTTGGGGTGACACGATCTGCCCAAAGAGCATTGTATAGTTGGGTGTGCCAATCTTTATGGTGAGTAGCCACTGTATTCTTTAAGATATTAATCAGGATTTTGTTGGAAGACTCTGCTATTCCATTCCCTTGTGGATAGTAATTGGCAGAAAACTTCAGTTTTATCCCTTTTTCAAGGGCATACTATGTTAGGTCAATTGAGGAGAAATAAGAGGCATTGTCAAACACTAAGAATTTGGGTGCACCAAACCTAGTGACTATTTGACTTTGAAGGAAGGATATCACTTGGTTTGTGTTGGCTTGTCTGAGAGGGACTGCCTCTACCCATCTGGTAAAGTAGTCTGTGGCTGTCAAGATGTACTTGTGTTGTAAGGAGGAATCAAGGTTAATGGGTCCAAAAAAATCCAAGCCCCATTGTTGGAATGGAAACTAGACTGTGACGGGCTGCAGGGGAAATGCAAGTTTTTTCACTTTCCCGGCACACTTCTGACAAGGTTCACATCTTCTGACATAAGCATAAGCATCTTTGAACAAGGTGGGCCAGTAGTAGCTCACTCTCAGGATCTTATGTGCAATAGTTTCTCTTGAGAAGTGCCCTCCCGCGAGTCCTACATGAAATTCCAAAAGAATATTATCAGTTTCAGCTTTCTCTAAACATCTGAGAAAAACACCATCATAGTTTTTCCTAAAAACTACACCATCTATGAATTGATACAGTGCATCTTTTAACCTTAAATCTCTACGTTTTTTAAAGTCAAGGATTTTAGGAGCAAACCCATGGGTTAAGAAAAACTGAATGTCATTGTACCATTCGGATGTTTCAGTTGTAATGACATTTACAGAACCTGTTGTTGTACTTTCCTCTTGCTCCCACTCAATTTGTTGTTGTACAGGATCATTGGATTAAGCGGTGAGCAAACACAAGCCTTGGCCTTTGGATATTTTTCGATGGTCTGATATCCGGGTCATACTCTTGCAAAGCTGTCATCTAGTGAGCTCTCTTTTCACCCAGCTCCTTCTGAACCAAAACATTCCTAATAGCTGCATAGGGGAAAATCATCTTAGTCTAAGATTTCAACAAATATGGTCTAAAATGTTTTACCGATTTGTAGACCGCGTAAGCTTGTTTATCGATCTAGGAGTAGTTGAGTTCAGCCCCTTTGAACGTGGAACTCATGAATGAAATAGGAATTTAAAGATCATCTGGATGTTTCTATGTAAGAACACCTACATAGGAGAAGTCAGTAGCAAAAGTGTATAAAATAAAATCTTTGCTGAAGTCTGGAGACATCAGAGCGGGGGTTTCCGCAATGGCCTTGCGGATTTCAGCAAAAGTGTTTCCTTGTTCATCAGACCACTTATATTGGGCATCCTTTTTAATCAATTGTTGCAATGGTTTGACAATTTGAGCAAAATTTGGGACAAATCTACGAACAAAATTTATCTTACCTAGAAAAGATTACACGGCTTTACGTGAACTGGGTAGGATAATCTTTGGAATGGCTTCTATGCGTTCTGGATCAATGATCATACCATCTTTTGAAACAATAAAACCCAATAGCTTACCTTCCGTGATTGCAAAGATTGATTTCTTAGGGTTCAGTGAAATTCTGTACCTCCTGCAGCGTTCGAACACCTATTTCAGAGCAGACAAATGTTCATGTCATTTTTTAGAATAAATAGTGATATCATCTAAATAAACAACAACAAAATTGTGCATGAGTCCTCTAAAAGCTATGTCCATAGCTCTCTGGAATGTGGCACCTGCATTTATCATCCCAAAAGGCATTCGCCTGTAGGAAAAAATTCCCCAAGGGGTTCTGAAACCTGTTTTTAGTTGATAAGCGGGAGAAACCAGAACTTGGTTATATCCTGAGAAGCCATCAAGGAGAGAGAACATCTCATCCCCTGCCACCTTCTGTAAAATTTTCTCCATGGGAGGAACAGGGTAATTGTCTTTTTCAGAAGCTTTGTTCAGGTTCCTGAAATCAACACACAGTCTGATTTCCCCATTCTTCTTATGAACAGGTACCAGGTTTGCTATCCACTGTGTATGTCTGACAGGAAAAAAAATTCTTGCTGCCGACAGTTTTTCAAGCTCCTTTTTTACAGAGGGTTCAAGGCTGGGATGCATTTTCCTTAACTTTTGTTGATAGGGTTTCACCTCAAGTTTCATAAGTATGTTATGATGCATGACATTGGTGTCAAAAGTTTTGAGTTCATCATATGTCCATGCGAACACATCTTTGAACTCTTTGCACAGTTTGATGAAATCTCTCTTTTCCTCAGGAAAGCAGTCAACCCCTAGATTGATTAATCGAGGGTTTTGTTTAGTTCCTAGGTTGACAGGCTCATAATTGAGGGAGGAACTTTGAGTTTTACATTTTGTCTTATGCTTGAACTTATCTTGCAGATCGTAGTATTTCTCCAGGTTGATAACTGACTTAGGAATTAGACTGAAAGGATAGCTGGGATCAGATAAAGACTTCTCATGCTCAACTTCATCCATTGCCACATCTTGAAAAGTGTCCTGAGCTGTGAGCAAATCTAAGATTTGTTGGTCATCATCAAATACCTTCCAATTAGATATATTGCTAGGAATCGAAGGTCTGTACATAAGTTCAATTGAAAAAGTGTTAGGGGACAAACCTTCTGGAGGTATCAACCTGGATGCAGTATTGGCTAACAGGTCTGCATCAAAATTATGGGACCTTGAGACTGACTTAATATTAAATGCAGAAAAAGAATTAGTTAAGTCCCTTACCAGTTTCTGATAGTTAATCAAATGAGGAGATAAACAATGGATTTTTTTCCTCACACGTTTTACTATAATCTCAGAATCTCCATAACATTCAATTACCTGGGCACCCATGTCAATTGCCCTCCTAAGTCCCTGGACCAGGGCCTCATACTCAGCAATGTTGTTGGTGCATTCAAATTCAATCCTGCAAGCAATCATAGTTTTGGTCCCTTTTGGATCAATTAAGGCACAACCTGCACCAGCTCCATCTTTAGATCTAGAGCCATCAAAAAATAGAGTCCATGCATTCAAATCTATCCTAAAATTAGTTTTTACATTGTATACATTATGTACAACAGTGCCTGAGAATAGAACAGAAGTAAGATTAACTATTTGGGACTTAGTTTGTGCATTCTCCATAGGTGATAAATCTGCAGGCAGATCCCCAAAGAATGTATCGAAAGTGTAATGTTCCACATGTGAGTTAAAGTATGCAGCAGGCTCACTAGGATCATTTAATTATGTGACAATTTGATTCATGTAAGGTTCTCTGTTGATTTTGATCCTATTTGGTCTTCCATTGTAAGGAAGCCATAAGTGGGACCAGTCAGTGGCGAAATAGCCTTTGAGATTTTCTGACCAATCCCTACTTAACCACATTCCATACATTTCAGGGATATCAGCCACACTAATATCCACAGTCTAGTGGATTCTGGGGTCAACAAACAGTGTTAAGAGGGCATTCTTCAGTTCTCCCACTACCCTAACTTTGGATCAATCAAGTTGGACAATTTGAGTAGGGCAGGGATCCCAAGAGGCATTCAACTTTTTGCAGACAGATAGAGGCATCACATTGGATGAAGCCCCTGAATCTATCATGCAATTATGGACATTCCTATTGAAGACTTCAAAAGTAAGCAGGAAAGGAGGTGTTTTCTTGCTACCTGGTTTCTGATTTCCAGGTTTAGAGTAGGTCTCTAAATTGTTGTTATGAGCCTCCCTAGGTTTGTTAACAATCATGCTTTTAGGCAGACTGTCTCTCATGGTAGGGATTTTCAGAAGTTCAAAAAGAGAAATGTTGGATTTCACTCTTTTCAAGTCATCAATCAAATTATACTCAATTTTAGGAATGAGAGTATCCTTTTCTGTTGTTGTTTTACCTCTCTTTGGCATGGGTGTTGAAGTGGAAGGTTCCTGTGTAGGATGTCCTTTGCTCCTTGTATTATAGGGGTGTTGGACATTGAAAACAGCCTCAGGCTCATCTTCCTCTTCAACCATAGGAAGTTTTAAGAAGAAACTAATAGTGTTTATCTGTTGGTCTTCTACTTCAACTGGTGGTTCAGGATCTTAATTCTCTTGTGGGTTTTCATCTGGATGATCAGGAGAATGATGAGATTCTGAAACCAAAGCTTTAAATATGGAAAGAATTTCTTCATAGTTTAATCCTTCATCGGGATTAGGTGGGACTTGGTTCTATGGGGGTTGATAAGGTCTTATGAAAGGTTGTCTATTGAATCCCCTGTTATTGTTCTGGTTTTTTGTGTTAGTCTTTTTTAGGTATACCATTTCATTAGAAATCTTTTGAAGGAATTTCTTCATGTTGTTCATTTCAAAAGGGTCCTTATTCTGCACAGTGGGTTTTGGAGGATTATCTGGTTTCTTGCGAGGGGTAGAAGGTTGTTCTGATGAAGCATCAGGGATATCTTTCAAGCAGAATATATCTTTTTCAACCTAGATAGCCTTAGCAAAGGCCTCCTGCAAGTTATCTTTTCGTGTTCTTTTTACCCACATAGCAATGGGAACGGGTAAACCTTTTAAATAATAAGCGACCAGAAGTTCTTCTGCAGGAAGAACAATGGTAGGGATTATATTCTTCAAGTATGAAAACCTTTGGTTATAATATTTGACTCTTTCCTTGCCTCTGATTTTCATCGAAGACAAATCTATGACCAAGTCCTCTGGAGTTTTGTCATCTCCAAATTTCTGGATAAACATTTTTTCAAAGTCATCCCAGGAAGAAATGGATCTAGCTTCTAAGGAAAAGCACCAAGTGGATGCTTTTCCCTGGAAGGTGTAAGGGAAAAATCTACATACTACATCTTGATAAATGACATTCCTAAGTCAAATGGCCTGCATAAAAGTTTTAATATGATCAAGGGCAGGTGATTTCTCATCAGGATCAAACTTAGGGAGCCACTTTTCAGGGTTCTTAGGGAGTCTATGTTGTTCTCCAACCATAAATATAGCGTCTTGGTCCAGCCAGGGTCTGTTTCCACCTTCTGCCATGGGTATATCCTTTGAAGATGAACTGGAAAATGACTCACTGTCAGATGACTCTTCAGATGAGGATGATGAAGGAGGTGTTGGTGTTGGTCTTCCTGTTGCAATGTTGGGATGATCTTGTTCTGTCTCTTGGAATAATGAATCGAGGTGGCTAGATGAATCGTGGTGTTCAGTATTTTGGTCACCTGAATTTTGATTATCTTGATTATTAGTCTGCAGATCATTGTTTTGGTGATGTCGAATTGCTGCTAGTCCGAGATTACGCTCTTCTGTGATCCTTTATTGTAACCTAGCAACACTATCAGAAGAAAAATTTAAATAATTGTTAAAGTGTAAGGGGATCCCTAGTGGGTGATATGAAAACAATTTCGACCCTTCTAGTTTCCTGCTCTATTACAGGGGTATCAAGAATCGTAGTTGGTTGTTGCACTGGTTGTTCTACAGTTGTTGATGCCTGTGTGTGACTACGAGTAACAACTGGTGATATTGTTGGAGTAGGTCTATGGGTGTTTTGTTTAGGCATATCTTGCTTATGGCCCTCCTTCTAGCGCCATTAGTTGAAGCCCCGGTTAGGTAGGTTGCTGGAATGTTGTCCAAGGCTAGAAACAAAGGGTGAAAACCCAATATGAAAGGCTTCAAAAAGCTCTACGCAAGAGCAATTCTATCCCCAGACTATTTGGTATAGTTAATTCCCATGGATATAAAGGCCTCTGCTGGAACTTATGGGGTTTGATCCTGAAAGGATCTATCTTCCTATGAGGGAAGATTAAAAGTTTTTTATCTCTAGGAGTGAGTTTGACTTAAAACAAATCTAAACTAAGTTATATCTAATCTAAAGAAAGTGTCTTGTTTATGTGTAGGATAACTTGATCTGAATTTTAATAAGTCTTTTCACCAGTTTAACAGAAATGTGAAACTACATCTTTACTTATTAGCTTAAAATACAACCAAAAAATGAAAATCAAATGTTGGTAGTTTAAGGATTAGGCACATGCAAGATTATCCTGTAGTTGGAATGCTAATTGAAAAATTAACATTAATTTAATAATGTTTGTTAATCATTTGCATAAATAGATAAATGTTTTAAATAAATAAATTCACTTAAAACATAAGGACACACAGATCACCAATTAAGACAAATATAAACTATAGATAAATGTATTGATTATTGATTGCAAAAATTAAACAGTGTTCATTAATAAACTGAAGTGAAAATCAACATTCATCAAACTAACTGTATCAGGAATCGTAGTTGGTTGTTCTACAGTTGTTGATGCCTGTGTGTGACTACGGGTAACAACTGGTGATATTGTTTGAGGAGGTCTATGGGTGTTTTGTTTAGGCATATCTTGCTTATGGCCCTCCTTCTAGCGCCATTAGTTGAAGCCCCGGTTAGGTAGGTTGCTGGAATGTTGTCCAAGGCTAGAAACAGAGGGTGAAAACCCAATCTGAAAGGCTTCAAAAAGCTTTACGCAAGAGCAATTCTATCCCAGACTATTTGGTATAGTTAATTCCCATGGATATAAAGGCCTTGGCTGGAACTTATGGGGTTTGATCCTGAAAGGATCTATCTTCCTATGAGGGAAGATTAAAAGTTTTTTTATCTCTAGGAGTGAGTTTGACGTAAAACAAATCTAAACTAAGTTATATCTAATCTAAAGAAAGTGTCTTGTTTATGTGCAGGATAACTTGATCTGAATTTTAATAAGTCTTTTCACCGGTTTAACAGAAATGTGAAACTACATCTTTACTTATTAGCTTAAAATACAACCAAAAAATGAAAATCAAATGTTGGTAGTTTAAGGATTATGCACATGCAAGATTATCCTGTAGTTGGAATGCTAATTGAAAAATTAACATTAATTTAATAATGTCTGATAATCATTTGCATAAATAGATAAATGTTTTAAATAAATAAATTCACTTAAAACATAAGGACACACAGATCACCAATTAAGACAAATATAAACTATAGATAAATGTATTGATTATTGATTGCAAAAATTAAACAGTGTTCATTAATAAACTGAAGTGAAAAGCAACATTCATCAAACTAACTGTATCAGGAATCGTAGTTGGTTGTTCTACAGTTGTTGATGCCTGTGTGTGACTACGGGTAACAACTGGTGATATTGTTGGAGGAGGTCTATGGGTGTTTTGTTTAGGCATATCTTGCTTATGGCCCTCCTTCTAGCGCCATTAGTTGAAGCCCCGGTTAGGTAGGTTGCTGGAATGTTGTCCAAGGCTAGAAACAGAGGGTGAAAACCCAATCTGAAAGGCTTCAAAAAGCTCTACGCAAGAGCAATTCTATCCCCAGACTATTTGGTTTAGTTAATTCCCATGGATATAAAGGCCTCTGCTGGAACTTATGGGGTTTGATCCTGAAAGGATCTATCTTCCTATGAGGGAAGATTAAAAGTTTTTTATCTCTAGGAGTGAGTTTGACTTAGAACAAATCTAAACTAAGTTATATCTAATCTAAAGAAAGTGTCTTGTTTATGTGCAGGATAACTTGATCTGAATTTTAATAAGTCTTTTCACCAGTTTAACAGAAATGTGAAACTACATCTTTACTTATTAGCTTAAAATACAACCAAAAAATGAAAATCAAATGTTGGTAGTTTAAGGATTAGGCACATGCAAGATTATCCTGTAGTTGGAATGCTAATTGAAAAATTAACATTAATTTAATAATGTCTGTTAATCATTTGCATAAATAGATAAATGTTTTAAATAAATAAATTCACTTAAAACATAAGGACACACAGATCACCAATTAAGACAAATATAAACTATAGATAAATGTATTGATTATTGATTGCAAAAATTAAACAGTGTTCATTAATAAACTGAAGTGAAAATCAACATTCATCAAACAAATTTGATGAATAGACAAAAGAGATATCAAGATAAAACTAACTGTATTACTTCATGGCTGCAAAACATTACAATCTCTTCAGAATCAGAGTCTCTCCTGTCCTCTTTTGATGATTTTCTCCCCCCTCCCCTACGATATATCCACCCTTTAAATAATAATTAAAAAATAGTTACAAAGGATAAAGTTCCCATAAAATAGGGATTACAAAATCAAACTAATCTAAGAATGGCCAAGGGCATCTCGCCACCTAGTCCAAACTTCTAACAGCTCATCCACAACTGGATAATTAGATGACTCGAGTCCCAACTAGGCATCACAAGTAAAGGACTCCATCTCATTCTTAGCTAACTTATGCCAAGTGCGCAGAAAAATATGGATCTTTCCTTCTAAGCTAATAGGTTGCTTGATGACATTTTCAACTTCTGAAATCCCTATGTGCTCGAGCTGTTGAATCTACTCTTTTACCTTCTCACATCTTCCATCAACCTGTTCAATCATCAGTTTCGGTGGACAAGCCTTCTCAATGAGATCTACAGCAGGAAACTGTAGCATAACCATGATATTGTCCACAGCATACCATCTTCTCCCACAGATTGCTTGTGCCTTCTTGATTGTTTCTTCTACCATGTCAGAAGTGTTTTTCCAAGCATTCAAAGATGTCCTAATCCTTCTGAACTTGAAGATATCAAAAATTGGGATGTCCTCTAGTTTGTCTTTGATGTACCTATGCCATTCAACAACATCATCATGAGCTTTGGAATCTTGTTAGATTTTCTCAATGTGTTGTTCAAGGATAGTAGACATTCACTCAAAAGAAATATGAGTTTCCTGAATTTCATTCAGGGAACTAAATAAATCAGCCATGATTTTATGATGCTCCTCATTCACTTTATTATCCAAGTCCTTGAACTCTTTATGAGAACTAGAGAAAGAAGAAAAGGTTGCACTTTCAGTTGTATCCTTCAGTTGTTGTTCCAATATTTCTATCTTCTCCATATTTGAAGTATTTAGGACTTGTGCATCTTGAAGTTCATCCTGAAGAGAAGTGTTGTGTTCCTACGAATCTTTGAGTTGATTTTCATGCTGACTTCTTAACTCATGAATATGAGATCCATGTTCTTCATTAACTTTGATAAGTTGATCTTGAAGTTTCCTCAACTCTTCCTTCTTTATGTCAATCTCTTTATTCAATGAAGTCACTGAATCGAAATTGGCTCCAGCAAATGCCCCCATATCTGCTGCAGTTTCTAATGCTTCCTGTTGGATGACATCAGACTGTTTGGCCCAAATGATTAGTTAGGAACAGGTGCTTGCAGCACAGCTGATCCCCTACTTCTCTTGTTACCTCTTCTAACCACTGCTTTTGCTGACCTGCTATAAAAATATTCCCCAAGGGGAACAACAGCATCATCTTCAGGATCCACTGTCATCTCAGTTGAGGATGTAGCAATATCACCGGTTGCAACTAATGGAGTTGTCTGGGTGACAGTAGAATTAGGTATAGACATGATGATCTGGGAGGTAGATGGAGGAGAAGGAATGGTTACAGAAACTGATGGTACAGAAGTTGAAGAAATAGTTGACTTGAGAACCTCAAAAGGAGAAGTAGGAGGAATGGATGATGAAGGTTGCAGAGAGACAGTTGGAAACTGGATCTCTGTAACTATTGGTGGTGAAGTGGCAAGTGGGACTGACAAGGTTGGAAGTGAAGCAGGAATGGAGGTTAGTGTAGAAAATAATTGAGATATGGTAGATGGTGGTAGTGTAGCCTCAAAAGACGAAGTGGAAGGAATCTCAACAAAAGAAAGGGGGAGTGCAAAAGTTATTGTATCAACAACAGTGGTGAATTCAGGAAAGTGATCATCTGGGATGGGATCATCCATCACTATGCTATCCAACAAATCTATAACTACCTGAGAACCTTCAATTACCTATTGTATTATAGGAACAGGAGGAAGTCTTTAATCTTCAACATCATTATCTTCAATATTTAGTGTTGGAATTTGAGAGGAAGGAGTCTGATTTTTCTGTCTTTTGGATGGGTTACTCACAACAACCACTTGAGTATCATCGGTTGGGTTAGCTGCATCCACCACTTGAGTATCAAGTACCGAAGTCATTTGTGCCAATTGATTTTTAAGTTGTTTAGATGTTTGAATCAATCTCTTGTATTCTGCAGTTGGTTTCAATTTTGGAGCATCCTCCATAAGGCCCTTACCCTTGCCTTCATCTGGATATGTTAACATCAATGGAGAACTTACCTTATGTGCCTCTTTCTCTTCTCTATCCTTCTTAGGCTGCTCTTGAAGCTGCAACTCCATTTTCCTATAACTCAAAACCTTAGTCTTGAGGTCCTGTTGGTACTGAAGAATAAAGCTTTGTTCCTCTTTGGTTTTAGCCCTAGCTAAGACTTCAAAAACCAGATTTAATCCCTGGTAAATGGAGTCATCAGGGGAAATTTCATGGGCATACGAGGTCTTCATGTGTTCCTGAGCAAAGTGAGCAGCCAGGAAAGCCTTGGGATCATGCATCCTCTTGGGGGATATTCCCAACTTCAATGAAACAATTATTTTTCCCAATGCTTCTGCCCATGTTGAGGTTGGAATTACCAAGGGCCCAAGATTCAAAGGGAATTTAGGCCATCCCTTTCTTTTAGGTCTAGTGAGATTGAGGAAAACCCCATCTATGACAGTTTGGAAAGATATTTCTTCAAGCAGGAGTCTGTCTGGGACTATCCTCGGCAACAAATGCATTGTATTACTTCCCCAAACTCTGACATATGAGAAAGATTCCCCCACATACCAATCACCAATGGTGGGAATGAGGGTTTTGGCATTAGGGGAGAAAGCAGGTGCATCTTCTCTGAATATTTGATGGTAAATTGTACCAAAGAAGTGATCACATATATCATACAGTAAAGGAACAAAGTTGCTCTCCCACAAATTGAACAGTAAATGTGAACTGGGGGAGCTATATGAGTCCAATTCCATCCCATGAAAGGGTATCGTAATTCTTAGCAGAACACATCAATGACATAGGATGAATAAAAGAAATAAGGCTTCCTTTTAGCTGGTGTTTTTTGATACCGCTCAATGGCTGACTTTAATTCCATTAATAGAATTGAAGCCCAATTGAATGACTCCCCAGTTGTGAGGACATGATGGGACATAGGTTCCCATTCAGCTTTGAACATGGAACAATTGGGTAGACCATACAGCCTGCAAAGCATGGCTGCCAAGAGGGAATAGGGTTCCTTGAACCATGAAACAGGGTATAGGTTATCGTCTTTGGGTATGAAGTTAGCCGGGTTATTCATCCATGACTTTATGATTTTGTCGAAGTTGAACCTGGTGTTGGGAGAATCCAGGAATGCGGCATTAAGCAGCTAGGTAGTGGGCTTAAGAGCATAAGCTGTAATGAAAACTTAAGGGCGAAAAGAAACCAAAAGAGACCCTGCACTGTTGTTAAAGGACCAGTCTTCGGGGTTCACATGGTCGATTATCCACTTGACTGCGTCTGTGTAAGGGGGAATGACAGGTCTGGATGTTATGGCGTGTAACTAGAAATTCCTAATTCTCTCATAGGTAGGCCAATTATATTAGATGTCTGATAGGTCGTCATTATAAAAAATGGCATAGATTTTAGACCAATCTATCTGATAAGTTTTCGAGACTCTGTCACTGGTATCAGCAAGGATGTCGAAGTTTGGGTCTTTGTTCAACAAGTCTTTCTATGTTGTCTTAGAACGGGTAACTCTCGACATGTTGAAAACTGGTAATTTTGATAAATAAATTAAAACAAATCAATAACAGTTCGAAATTAACGAAAAATCGTAAACAAGCGAATAAGAAAACAACATGAAACCGAACTGTGCTAACGAAAATAACAGAAAAATAGCCCTGGTAAAAACTCGCAGTGAAAATCCTTGCAGCAGGTAATTCTCGAAATTAAAAAATGGTAAAAAAATAGAAAATTCAACAGATTTAACAATTTTTTCAGATGAAATCAGGACCGTAGGATGACAAAAAAATCAACGTCCAAGATCTAAGATGAGGGATGCGGAAGGAGAGTTACGGAAGTTTATTCTTGCAAATATGTACATTCCTTCCGCAATCCACAATGCGGGTTGTGGGTTGCGGAAACACAACTCTAAAAATAAACAAACCAAAAGTATCTGCAATCCGCAATTGCAGGTTGCGGGTTGCGGAAACGCAAATGCGCTATTTAAAATAATGACCTTTCTACAATCCGCAGTCCGCAATTGCGGGTTGCGGAAAAGCAAGACGCAAATTTGTTTTGGAACTTTTTCCGCAATCCGCAATTGCGGGTTGCGTGTTGCGGGTGCGACAAAACACAATTATTGAAAAATATTTCCACTTTCCTTCAAATCCAAAAAACCAAGCTCCCGCAATCCGCATTGTGGACTACGGATTCCGGGTTGCGGAAAGAGCGAACTTTTGGGAAAATTACTTATTTCTGCAACTCACAAAAACACACAAAAAAATGAACGAATTTTCAAAGAGAAAAATTATTAACTGAATCAAATCATGATAAAGACATAAAAGCATGATAAGTAGGATAAAAAAAACCACAAAATGACTAAGGAATTTAAGCATTACCTTTGCATATAAAAATTGGGTCTCCCATGTTTTCAATAAAACATGGGATTTGTTGTACCTACAACACCATGGTTTGCCTTAACTTAGATGTAGCACTGATGTCCTTTTCGCCTCTTCTTCTGACTCTTACGCTTCTTTTGACAGTCGTAGTTTTGATCGCACGGCTCTTACTCTACAGTGGTGCGTCCTTTGCACAATTCCGCTTCTTTACTCTCTGCTTCTGTAGCTGAAAGTTTTTCGCTTCATTCTTAACTGCTCCAACTACCTCTAGACGTCCTTAGTACTTCGTCTTTACTAAGGGGACAGGTCCTTTCCTATCAACTTCGCTACACTACATACCCTCCCTCTGGGAATTGCGGAGTTGATTCTCCCAAAACTGGTCTATGTTTAGGCCTCTCCTAACTGTACCTTCATCGTCAAAACTTCCTGCACTTGGGTTGCGCCCAACAGGCCCCTAACACTTACTTGTTGCTCATCCCTGAGCCACTTTCAATGGACTTCCTCGATTGTGCATCACTTGGGATGTTTGTCTTCACAAAGAATTCCTGAAAAGTTGCACTTAACTTCGCAACTTCTTCCTTAGTCTTCTGCTCAAATTATTTAATTGTTTCGAGCATTATCTCAGAGATGGGTTCTTGCATTTGCTCCTTCACTATACTCTCTTTTGTGCGGATTTCTTGTAGTTCCTCCTCAATTTCTTCAGACAGTTCCAGTGCCTCTTCTTGCATCGGCTGCAACTTCGACGAAGTTTTATCTTCCTTCACGCTTAGCACTTTCAACTCCTTCTGAAGCTCTTTCGTCTCTGTTAAATTATGGATCCTTTTCCTTAGCGAAAAATCCTTCATGGTCGTGTTCACAAAATCAAGGTCCTTCTTCCTTTTCTAAACTTCATCCCGAATCTTCTGCAATTCAGGATCCTCTTGCAGTATAGCCCAAAACATGGTGACTTCTTCCAATAGGTCTTAACATCTCGCCACTTCTGCAGAGATGTTTTATGTTGATGTCTTCAATTCTTCATCCTTGCTTCTTTCACATCTGGTGGAGTGCCAGGTTGTTTCTGAGACTCTAAGTCAACAATATTCTCCTTCTAGCCAATATCCATATCCTCCATCTTTTCTTTGATATTTTCCACAGCAGTACCAATCTTTAGGATGGTCGCTTCTACTTCTAGCTCTTCTACACAGTCTGGGATCTTCACACAGACTTCAGCGATGACTTTCTTCAACTTTTTCTACTTCTCTTATGCATATGCGAGCTCATTTGTCTTCAGCACGCATTCATCCTTCAGCTCCTTGTAGCTATCTTCCAGCTTCAGATGCTGGTATATGAGATCATGAATGTATCTCAGATATCTTCCCCAACCTGCAAATGCGTATTATGCAGTCCTTCGATGGAAAAAATTCCCACGTTTAGTTCCAGATGTGCGAGCTGGTTCGCACCTTCAGTAAGCTCATCGGTTGAGAATATTACATTCATCGTCTCTATGCAGACTGGTCGAGGTCTCATCGTCAAGGCAGGCACTTTTATTTTCCTTTGGCTTTACTCGCCTGTTCTGTCTTCAGAATCTGATTCCCTTACTAAGTTTCGCTAGACTTGTTACACTCTTGCTATCAAACTCTTTAGTTTTGCAAGGCTCTCTATCATGCTCGCTTGGACTTCATCTTGCTTGATGTCCTTCAATGTGAGTTTCTCTTCAAGATGCTCATTGACTCGGGATGTGATGCAGCAATAATCATCATCATGTAACTACACATCGAGTAGAGTCTTATTTGCCTTATGTTTCTTCCTTTGCACTCCTTCTGGAATGACTATGTCGGGATTCTTCCTTTTCTCTCCTGCTGGAAAATCAGCAATTTGTTGATGTTCCTCTTTTGGATATTGGCCCTGATCTTGAGTACTTGTTGGCTCATCTTCTGGGTTCTGCATATTTTCAGCTGCACTTTCCTCTGATGTAGTGATGAGCATCTCTAGCGCGTTGATCTTCCACTCATGCGGCTAATATTCCATGATTAGATCAATTTTTTGCGCATCTAATTGATACATCCCTTCAAACCATTTAGGATTCTTTAGTTGTGCTATCAACTAAATGTAAATGAAATGAAGTCTGACTTTGAATGTCATCCTGTGGATATACATAGTTGTTATTTCTTTGGTAATACGCGGAGTGCGCTGGATCAGTTCACATAACTGCTCATAATATGTAAACAATTGTATGTTATTGAGTCGTTGTCTTTCCGGCTTCAAATTTTCCCACGTGTTCGCAAATCTGGGTCCTTGGCAATCTCCAATGAATACCGGTATATTCTGCTGATACTTAGTCTCTTTCTAGCCTACGACTACAATCAACACTAATAACCAACTATAATGGAATTGATTTCCACCATCTTGTGTATCTCTAATGTCGTCTAGAAACTCGTTCAGCAGATAGATTTCCTAGTTATATTGAAGTCCATCCTTGGCCTTCACAGCTAAGGAGATCGCAGCGGTTGAAACCTCATTCATTCTGCATTTCCTAAGGACTCTCCCTGGGAGCAGTTGAACTGTGAACCGTGTATCTTAATCCTTGATTCTAGCTGTCTGGTATCCACAGATTCCCTTGAGCAAACCAAATTCTCTCTTCATTCTCTTATCAATCTCTTTTTCCTTGTTCTTGCCTAAAAAATCTACTACGGGATCAGCACCTCTCTTGCTCAAGTGCGTGATTCGATAGATGAGATCTATGTTGATGTCGATCTTGCGTTCTAACCATAAGTAACCCTAGTGTGTACATTAAATTAGTATGCGTGCCACTGCTGTGAGCTCTGGTATCCTATCAAAATGTGGAATGTGCAGCAAGTTTAGCAACCCTGATGGATGCAACAACGCAATCCAGTCTTGCGCTTGAATTGTTGTATGCTTGTTGGCTTCATCATGTTTCCTTCACATGTACTGGTCTGGTTGAAACTGCGGGTACTTCATTTCTTGCAGAAGGTCATGATCCGAGAACTTGCACTCTGGAATCTTGTCGAGCAAGTTCTCCTTTTCTCGCACATGACTCAACATGGGCGGCAGCAGAATCTCATACTACGGATTCTTTGTGAGAAATACCAATGGCGCATTATCTCTTCTTGGACGGATGTATTCTTGTACAAGCAGAATGGGTCTGTAGCGAGGTTGTTCTGGTGGAAATGGCTTTGGAACATTCACGGCCTTCAACTTCTCTTGCTCATTGGCCTTCTTCTTATCTTTTTGCTTCGGCTCTTGTACATTTCGCAGTGAACTTCTAGATGTTCCACCTTTATCTGGGACTGCTTTCTTCACTGGTGGACTTCATGACTCCTTCCAAACTAGAATGTCGGAATTCTCTTAAGATATCTTCTAGGATCAATTTCTCAGACATACACTGTCGGATTACTCTTGCTCTTTATTGGTAAAAACTCAGAAATTACAGGCAGTAAAAATTAAAATTTGCGGTAAAATCGGTAACTATGCGGTATTTACTATTTATAAGCATAGCGACACTAAGGCACGCCCAAAAATGTCTAACTTAGCATTAAATGCCATGTCCGATCGCCAAATATTACTTAGATCTTGGTCCTTTCCCTTCATTTAATGTGTCTTCAACGGACGAATATGGCTTAAAAGAGGAAACATTTGTTTCTCAAAACTACTCTATAACGGCTAATTTCCAACCAAAAACTGTAACGAGTAGTTTTCTTTTACTTCGCTAACGGTTAGGCGAATATGCAAAGTTCACTGCGCATTTTCCTTCTCTAAACTTGAACTTTGCAGCGTGACTCCCTTCTTTTACTTCGCAACTTAACTTGCTATGTGTGCTTCGCAACAAATCTTCCCATATTGTGAAACTGTGCATTTTATCAAAACTGTGTGTAGACTCTGCCCTTTGTTTTAGTGTCCAATTTCAACTGCACTTGACACTTAAAAATTTCTTGCATTGCTTAACTGATACCTAGAGGAGTATGGTTGTCTCTTTAAGGCTTTATTCTACTCACATTAACAAGTCCTTGCAATTTTTCTCCAAGTAATGTGGCTAACTAAACTGCACCACCATTAGTAACATTTTTGACAATGTATGGCCGTAACCAGTGAATTTTGAATTTTCCAGTAAACTTCATGAATTTTCTATCATACAGGAGGACAAGGTCTCCTACCTGGAAGAATTTAATCTTGATGTGTCTATCATGCCATACATTTTCTCTGTCTTTCTGCACTTGTTGGTGAAAACCTACAATGAAGTGATCTTCCTCCAATCCAACCAACTGTAATAGTATTTCATCCATTGTCTGATCATCAACCATATTTGTGAATGTTGCAATTCTCAAACTTGGTACTATGTATTCCATGGGCATGACAGCTTCCTATCCATATGCTAATCTGAAAGGTGTATGACTTGTCAACTTCTTACAAGTTGTTCTATATGCCCATAATACTGTGTCTATTCTAAGATCCCAATCATCCCTGTTCATATTGCATATCTTAGTAAATGCATTCTCCAATACTTTATTAAAGGCTTCTACAGTTCCATTATCTTGTGGATGATATGTTGTGCTCTTTTGATGGTAGATATGAAATTCTTTTGTTAGGGATTCAATAGTTCTATTCAAGAAATGGGTTCCTTGATCACTCATTAGAATTTTTGGACATCCAAACCTTGTCAAAATGTTCTAAAAAATTAACTGCGCTACAGTCCCTTACTAGTTTTTCCTCTTCCCATCTGGTTAGATAATCAGTAGCTGTGATGATATATCTTGAACCAGTTCGCTTCCATGGTGGGTTAATAGGTCCCACAAAGTCAATAGCCCATTTATCAAAGGCTTGCAATGTCAGTTGTGGAATCAATGGCATCTCATCTCTACGAGATGGCTTTCCTATTCTTTGGCATACATCGCAACTTCGACAATGTTCTTTTGAATCTTTGTGTATTGTAGGACACCATATTCCTGATCTCAAAATTTTATGCATAGTAGATCTTCCTGCGTAGTGTCCTCTAGATACACCTGAATGTGCTTCAACCGGTATGATAGGTCTTTCATGATCTAGTACGCATCTTCGTAGTACTTCATCCGGTCCCAATTTGTATAATTGTCTTGCAATTAGAGTAAAGTCAGCTTCTCTTACCACTAATCGCTTGTTCTTTTGCGTAGTAAGTTCTGTAGGTGCTTAGTTATGTAGTCAGAAAATTGACAATATCTCTGAAGTAGTCATCTTCTATATGGATAGCAAACAACTACGCATATGGTAGACTATCCTCCAAATTACTAGGTTCGTCTCCTGACTCGATTCTTGAAAGATATTCAGGTCCTATGTTCAATCTTCCTTAATTCACAATGATTTCAAAATCATATTCCTGAAACAGTAAGATCCATCTGCATATTCTTCCCCCTAACACGGGTTTATTGACCAAGTACTTCAAAGATGAATGGTCAGTAAACATACATAAATGCGAACCTAGCAGATAGTGTTTAAACTTCTGCAATGCGTACACCATAGCTAAACCTTCCCTTTCTGTTATAGTATAATTCTTTTCTGTTGAAGATAGATTTCTACTTGAAAATGCAATGGGATGATCGATGACTTCCTCACCTGGTTGCGCTAATACAATTCCAAGTGCTATAGATGAAGCATCTACATGTACATGAAATGGTTTATTCCAGTCTGGAAAGAAGAGAATAGGTGTTGTAAGAATTTTCTCTTTCAATGTGTCCAATTTTTTTGACGATCTTCAGTCCAATTGTACTCCACTTCTTTCTTCAACAGTTTCTCCATAGGCACAGTGATCTGCGCATATCCTTTAATGAATTTTCTATAGTATCCTGTGTGCCCCAATGTAGTGCGTAGTTGATTAACTGAATTAGGTGTTGGAATATTTACTATGATTGCTATCTTCGCTGGATCAACCATCAATCCTTGCTTACATACTATGTTTCCCAATAAAATACCATAAGGAACACATAAGACACACTTCTTCAGGTTCAAGGAACCCTGATACTATCTACACTTCGCGAACATCATTCTTAAGTTCGCATGATGGTTCTTCAAAAGGCCAAATACTATCCAATCATCAAAGTAAAATTCTAATAATTTATGAATGTAATCCTTAAATGCAGTTACAACAACTCTTGAAAAGATAGCAGGTGTGTTCTTCAATCCAAAAGGCATAACAGTGTACTGAAATGATCCCCATTTAGTAGCAAATGCAATCTTGTGTCTATCTTTTGTAGCAATTATGATCTGATGGTAGCCAAAAAATCCATCAGTGAAAGAGTATGCCTATTTTCCACCTACGTTATCTAGCACTTCGTCTATGAATGGTGTAGGAAATGGGTCATGTAGGGATGCATCATTCAATTTCCTGAGGTCCACACAAATTATGATTTCACCCTTAGCTTTATTGTCTTGAATTACCATGGGACTTATCCATTCTGATTCTTTTATTGGTTCAATAATTCTTGCCTCAAGCATTTGATCAATTTCTGCTTTCACACTTTCTTTATATCTGGGGTTCAATCTATAAGGTCTTTTCTTAATAGGCTTCACATCAGGCTTGAGAGGTATTTTCATAACTCCCAAGTCACCTAAAATGCCTTTCATTTCAAAAAAATTGGTAGGGAAAAAGTCTTGATATTCACGTAGTAGGTTTGCAATCTGTCCTATTGTTTCTTCATCCCAGTAATACCCAATAGAAGCAAAATTTGGTTCATAATTGGTACTAATATTGATCTTTGTGGTCTTCACAAGGTTACTCAGATCTAGAATTTCTAAATTAGGTCCTTATACATTGCGTTTTCCTTCACACTCAGGTATATCCACATCGTGAGGGTCTTCATCTTCATCTTCGTCTAGCGTGAAGTTATAACATGCAAGGGCATGTTCCAACTGTATTGCCCAATATGGTTTCTTATACATAGGCAACGGGACATCATTAAATATATTTGTTTTAATGATCTGTAAAGCCTCATTGACACTCAGACAATCATCCTCAAAACTAAAAGTGGATTGAAATTCATTTATCATTATGTTCCAATCCGTTGTACCTTTGCGAAGTTCTTCTTCCGTATACCAGTTCTTTGATATTTGATCTAATGCGTGCACAAACACATGAACCCATTCTGTATTAGGTATATGCATCCATGTTTTCAAGAAAAACTCGATATGATATCTAGGATCAGTCTGTCCATTGTATTTTGCTTGTACAATCTCAGTTTGTTCTGCAAATATGATTTCCATCAAGTGCTTACATTCTTCCTATGTGTTCAGGTTCTCTTTATGTGCATCCCACCATCTAGTAGGTGTAGCTCGCAATGTTATATCCAAAGCTGATAATGTTCATCTGAAACTGATTCTAAATATTCATGAAGAAATTGGTGGATATTACCCAAACTATCATAAGTAGGAATTGGACTTACCTCTGTTCCAATCCAACGTAGTGACTTTGTTATCTTCGCACATCATCTTGTTGATACTTTATGCATTATGCTCTACCAATTCTCCATTCCTTCGTCTGATTTTGATACGCAAGAACTGTCGCATCTCCAGCTCAATGTTCCATCATCTGTAGGATTAATGTAATATTCTTGATTCACTATCATCTTGTAGATATTATCAAGTACTTGAGCTCTACACTCTTCTCGTACTGGTTCAACATACCTAGGTCCTTGTGAAGGATCCATGGGTGCGATAACCCTAATATCCGGTCCTTCAAATATCGTTTGTTTTTTCTTCAGATTGATAATTGCGAGGTTATCAATTTCCCAGTCAATCCCCATTAATGCAGGATAAGGATTATTGTCATCTATGATCTCAATAACCTCAAAGTATGCTTTACTTCGCACTCCATCAATGTCAACAAGAACACTTGATAATATCGCAAAAGGTATAACCTTTTGTTAGTTATCTAATCTCAACTGTATAGGAGACCAAGATAACTTTGGCTTCCCCATTTGTTCCCATGTTTGTTTTGTTAGCACGTTCACCTCTGATCCTAGGTCAATAATGACATGGTTCATTTCAAAAAATCTGATCTGTGCATTTAGCCTCATTTCTCTTCCTTTCCTTCTATGGTTCTTGATATGATGAACTGCTCTATGTGCATCATTTATTGTATTACGATGTTCGTAATGTCTCAATAGGTTCTGTAATTATCCTAAGGCATTTCCATGCCTTAGCATCTTTATGGAGCTCTGTAAAAATTGTGTGATAGGACTTGTCTGTTCTATCCAAGTTCGCGATCCATCATACGAGATCGACATATCTAATACAAGTGTCTGATCAATTCGCAATTGGATCCTTGTGGTCGAAGGTTCTGAGTCTTGGAAGCCTTTTCCTGCTTCCATGAATACCTTTTTCTCTTCATCAAGGTTGAATGCAAGCATTTTTCCAAGTGCTTTTCTTACCCAAGGCCAATTAGTAGGCTTTGGTATGTTTATGTGATCTTCAGAAGTCGAAGCTTCATTTGTCCTCTCATTTCCTGTCACAACTCCACTTCGTGTCACAACATGGATGTTACGATCTTTGTTTCTTTTCTCAGCTGTGATCATCTGAATATTCTGGTTCTGTCCTTCTGGTCTTTTTTCTTGCATTTTTCCTTGCAAAATGGGACATGGTCGAATGACTTACAATACTTACAAGTAGTGAAAGGGTTATGAGATTCTCTTGCTAAATGTGTAGGTTTTGCACAGTTAAAACAGACAATATGACATCTTCCTCTTCCTTGGCTAGTGTTACATCCTCTTCCTCTGAATCCACCACGTCCTCTGTATATGCCTTGATCATACTGCACATTTATATTATTGTTATGTGTTTCTCCTTAGACTCTGTAGACATCATGTTTTCTTTCTATCATGAGGTCATATGCTCTACATTTGGTATCATACTTCTGAAGTAGGTAACAGTCCTTTGGACGATTTCCTCTACATCGACAAATTTCACACCATGGTCCTTGAGGTTGATTTAATGGATTCGGTGCTCCACTAGCGATGTAATCTCTGAATACAAGAAAGTGTTTCTTGGAATGTCCTTCTCCTTTACATTTAATGCACCAAACCTCTTCTCTTATTTCCTTTCCTTTCTTCATATCTTGTAATTGTAATGTCAATTTTTCTAGCTGTGTCTGTATCTGTACCATTCCTATGCTAGTCTCTCCTATAGGAGAAGCTTCTAGCTTCATCGCAATTTCCAATTCTTATGTTTGTGAGGTTACCTTCTGTTCCATTAGTGGTAATATAATGTGGGGCAACACTGCAGCTATGAACCATTCTTGATGTTGTTGCAGTGCGATTTCAAAGCTAACTTGATCTAACAAGGCTTTGAATTTTTTATCAAACTCCCACACAGTCTCATTAGGTTTATGTTTGATTTCTTTTAGCTCTGTAATGCACTGAGATTCTGACTTAGGTTTCTTAAATTCTTTAATCAGCGCAGTTTTGATATCCATTAGTGTTCTGTTATGTCCAACATAATATTTCATGAACCATTTCAAAGCTCTGTCTCTGAATGTGATAACTAGATGAGCTTGTTTTATAGCATCATCTTGTACTTGCTTAACGTTCTAGACAGCTTCACAGAGAAACCAATGCTGCTCTGGATCTTCTAGACCGGTTCCTTTAAAAATAGGTACTTAATGTCGTATGCCATTCTTCTTCTAGGAGGTGTAGTGTTCTAAAATTATGAAGGTATACCACTACTTGGTTGATTCTGAGTACTTGCTCCTGCAGTGTTACTACTACTAGTGTCCTGCGAACTAGTAATATTTCTTTCTTCAACTATAGGTTTCTACGGAGTAATAGGTTGATAGCCAATGCATCTAGGTTTTGTTTCACTATCAGACTCAACTTGATATGAATTTCTATGACTTCGTAACTCAGTTTCTAGGAATGTGCAAGGTTCAGCTTCATGAGACCTCTTTCTAGAGGTAGCTTTATATCTTTTTCCACTATACAAATACCAATATCTTCGTCTGTGTCACTATCTATGTTACTGAACATTACATACTCAAACCCTAGGAATCTGATTGCATTCTTAAGATTCCTTTTTTAGCTAATAACATTTTAATGCATAAACTCAGGTTTTTCAGGTACTTACCTCTAAATCCTTGGAAGAAATATCCTTTTGTTGTGTTGTAAGACTTCAAAGTGTCCACAGCAAATTCTGTAATATAGCCTTCCAGTAAGCTATCCAACCAAAATTCTACTGCTCTTGAAATATGGCTGTTAATCCCTTTAAGCCTCTTAATCAACTCTGGATTCCAAACTGTAGGTTCTTCACCCTGAAAATAGTTTTTCCATTCTCCCATCCTCGATATCCACTCATGTAGCTCAGTAGCAAAATGTGCGAAGAAAATTTCATGCAATTCAGTGAATATATACCTCTACAACCATTGTTCTATGGTAAGACATGGATGTTTGTTTTCCTTCTTCGCAAACTCAAGTTCTCTCTGGCTTACCCAGTTTTGTATTACTGATACATCACCAGCATAACAAGTCTCAAGGCAATGGAACCATTTGTTGGTTACTATGGGATAAACTGGCTTCAGCGAAGTTCTATTGTAGACCCAACGAAATCCCCTTCACTGGCCCTTTCAGCATCAACCTGCGAACATGTTGAAGTCTCACCCGAAGCAAAGATGGGTGGTTACAAAATCAGGTTTCTGTAACCTTGGTGATGCGCGGATGTGTTATGCGAACTTGTAACATGGTCCTTGTTTAACATCTACTTAACATATCAATACCAACACATGACTGCGCACTTCGCAGTTATCAACAACCTACAGACTTCGTTGAATCGTTGTTATCTTTACTCTTACAACTACACATTCATCATACTTAACATGACTTCGCAACATTCATACATATGTGTTCCACTTACTTAACATAACATTCACAGTTAGATACATATGAAAGTAAATAAATAAGCATGATCATAACATGAATACAAAGCATATCATAGATTCACACACATAACATAGGGATTTACATGGTTCACCCCCCAATTGGGAGCTATGACCACGGGAACTGTTATTATATTACTTGGAAGGGGTAACAGTTCCAGTTTGCACACTCAACTGCAAACTCTTCTCTACAATAGATCTTTGCGCACTCAGTTGTAGAGTCTTTTCCTCTCTTAAATCTCTCTCAGTCTAGATATAACAATATCTCCTATATTCTATCCAAAATCTCTAACCATTCCTTATACAAAATTTCCCTTTATGTAGATGTGCCCGAAGGTCACATATTACAATAAATATGGGCCAACCCCCATAGTACCCTTAAACCCAAAATAGCACGGTTCTCCTTTTTACCACGCTTTGCCTTAACTTCGTTGGAGCTCTGTTGTCCTTTTGCCCCGCTTCTTCTGAATCTGACGCTTCTTCTGACCACGTGGATCTTACTCTACAGTGGTGCGTCCTTTGCACCATTCTGCTTCTTTACTCTCCGCTTCTGTAGCTGACAGTTCATCGCTTCATTCTTAACTGCTCCAACTAACTCTGGCCGTCCTTAGCACTTCGTCTTTACTAAGGGGACAAGTCCTTTCCTGTCAACTTCGCTTCTCTCCATACCCTCCTCCAGGGAATTGCGTAGTTACTTCTCACAAAACTGGTCAATGTTTAGGCCTCGCCTAACTGTACCTTCGTCATCAAAAATTCCTGCACTTGGGTTGTTCCCAACAATTTGCATACAATAATGGACATCAAGCATCATTGGGAATGAGTCCTTTTGAGGTATTGTATGTAAAAGGATGCGGGACTCCAGTGAATTGGGATAGTCCAGTGAACAGGGTAGTGCTTGGAACAGAGATGATCAAGGAAATGGAACAGGACATTGTTAAGATCAGGCGGAATTTGAAGGTAGAACGGGACATGCAGAATATTTATGCATATTTGAAAAGAGTGGATAAGGAATTTAAGATTGGGGATCATGTTTACTTAAGAGTGAAACCAAGGAAGAGTTCCCTGAAGTTGGGAAGTTGTTCCAAGTTGGCACCAATATATTGTGGGCCATTTGAAGTCCTTGATAGGATAGGACCAGTTGCATATAGAATTTCATTGCCTGCTAACATGAGATCTCATAATATTTTCCATGTTTCTTTGCTTAAGAAATATGTACATGATCCTAATCACATAATTGATTGGAATTTGATACAGGTGGAACCAGAGCGAGAGTTCCAAGTAGAGCCTATGCGCATCCTCGACAAGAAGGTCACTTTGATTCGGAACAGAGCCATCAGACAGTTGAAGGTGCAATGGAAGCACCTTAGTCCCGAAGAGGCTACATGGGAGCTGAAAGATGCCATGAGAGAGGCATTTCCATTTTTGTTCAGTTTTGAGAACACCGAGGACGGTGTTGTTCTAAGGGGGATGGAATTGTAATACCCCTATTTTGACCCTTAGGCTTTATTGGCTTCAATGTAAATATTGTATACATGTAATGTGTGTTTTCCCTAGTGTGGAGCTCAAGGCCAAGGCCCCACTAGTGGATGCTCAATTTTTATTTAAAAGGAAAGTATTTGACATTATGATTATCCATGTGCTATTAATCCATGAGGTATTGTAAATTATGTAAATATTAAATATTGCAATAAAATACCAAGAAAATTGGCTATGGAGGAAACCAATAAGAGGGGGCCATGTGTGTCCACTAGAAATAGGTGAGGGGGATATGGGATTGGAACCCATGCTGCCACATGTCATTTTGTGAACCCATTTGACTCCTTTGTTGACATTTAATTCTGTTGTAAGGAGGTGATTGAGAAAACTTGTTCATGAGGACGATGGAGTATGCACCAGCCCTGCAATCTGTATAGCAGGGTATGGCTCTGTTTTGCTTGTCTGGTAAGCCACTCTACCTCCTGGGAATTAGTTCACCCTAATCCCTATTCCATTGTTGACCAACTAACCTCAGTTATCACGCATTGCAGAGCCCAACAGTGAAGGAGAAAGAGGAAAATCGTGATTCTGTGTAAGCACGAATTTCCAGAGTCGAAAGCACATAGAAACCCTGCGTAGGAAGTGAATCGATTTGGATATCCATGGATCAAACCCTGGGGATAAATTATAGAGCATGAGAAACTTAGAAAACCCATGAGAACACCTGGATCTCATAGCATAACACTGACTTGCGGGACAGAGCTTCAACCATAAACCTGAGAAGATTCCAGCTAGAATAACAAAGAAGAGGGTTAGACAGAGGTTGGAACTGTTTGATCAACCTAGTGAGGGCTAAAGTCTCATGAAAGCGGCATTTTGGACCTTTCTATGCCCACCCTGAAGAGCACTGGAGGGCAGGGACCCTGAGGGACTATGCAGTATAGAAGGGGGCCTTCCTTGTGTTGGGTGAGGTAGGTATTGTGGGTTCCATGTTTGCTAAGTAGTTTGAGATGCTTGTAGCTTTGTGGTTGAGCTCACTAGCTTAGCATCATCCTCCTTGTTTCCCTTACATGCTTGATAAACCCAATTGTATGTTGGATTAGCATTAGGGTGGAGCCTTGAGTGTGAGAGAGCCTATTTAACCCTCCTTAGTGGATACACATCCTAGCTCGGGGGTGGTCTCTCAGCTGAAAGAGTAGAGGCTAGACAGAGACCTATGGTTGGGTGGAACGTTGCTCTCACATAGCCAGTTGCTTAGACTATTCATCTTAATGGTGTTAAATGATACTAATTTCCTATGTATGTTTATGTGTTATTTTAAGTCAAAATGAATGGAATGATCACATGATTTCAGTCAGTAGAAGTCTGTGTACAAGCCTGAGTATGAGGTTGATTCATGTCTTATTTCTTCACCATTTGCTTGGGCTTAATGTGCTGCTAACCTTGCATGTTGTAGATGCATTGATTAGATTTAGTTTCATTATATGTGTTTTGTTATGCATTGCATACACTTTTGGATGGATTGCATGGCATCACTTGGACTTGGGGAAAGAATTAGGCAACCCCTATTTTGGTTCATGATCCACCTGTGGGTCAAATGAAGGGGGAAGCCATCACATACTGCAGTCAAAACTACTTGCATTGGGGTAAAGAGGTTTTTATGGTCTTCAGGGAAGCTTTTGATTGAAAATGAGGCAAGGTCAGAGTCCTCAGGTGTGGCAGGGGTCCACACCATTGCATAGAGCTCACCAAGAGCTTTCTAATGGTACCAGACTTTTCCAATTTGGTCTAAGGATGAAGAAGTTATCGGTATGGGAAGTTGAGTGTAATAGGGCATGGCCAGCTCCCGACTTTCCGCATCCACATTGCGGAATGTGGAAGTCGAGGGCGCATTTCTATAGCACCGTGCATTTTGGCGCTCTACATTTTCAACTCTCGCATTGCAGAATATGGAAGTCGGGGGCACATTTCTGCAGTGCCGGGAATTTTGGCGCTCCGCATTTCCGACTCCTGCACTGCGAAATGCAGAAGTCGGGGGCACATTTTTGTAGCGCAGAGTATTTTGGCGCTCTGTAATTCCGACTTCCACACTGCGGAATGTGAAATTCGTGATCGTATTTTTCTCGACATTGTGATTTGAGTGTTCCGCCCTTCCGAATTCTGATCTGCGGATTGCAGATTGCGAAATTGCGGACCATAAACAATTGTGGTTGTGAAAAGGATTAGAGTTGCGGATCAGTTTTGGAAGAAAAAAAAATGTATCATGTTGTCTCCCATCGCCTACGAAGGGCACCAAGGCGAACGGGGACATGACAGACTTTCAGTTGTACATGGGTTTCGCTCAAGAAAAAAGAACATTAAGAACAGCTCTGTTGTTTGGCATAGTCTAGTTAATTCATTTTCGATCATTAATCATGCTATTATCTAGTTTGTGGGAAGAGGAACTCAAATTTTCCTGGGGATTGACCCTGTGATCGAACTGGAAGGTGATTTCAAACTATCTTTTTATTTAATAAAGGATCTACAGAGAAAGGAATTTTTTCATTCTTAAACAAGCAGGAATTAGGGAGAATGATGGTTCGGTTAGATGGCGCACCTCCCAAGATTTACATCTTTGCTCGTTGGTTGCTTCTGAGTGGGATTCTTACATCCACAAGCTATATCATGTTGATATTTGCTTAACCTCAGACGAGGATAAATTGGTCTAGGATTATAAAAAAAGTGGCGGTGTTGTTAGTGCTCGACTGGCTTATGACTGTATTATGGAATAAGAGTTGGAGGATGTGCCATCCTGGTGGACAAGGAATATTTGGTACAAACGCCTTCCTTTGAATATCAATTGTTTTATATGGCTTTTCTTTCAAAACAAAATTCTCACCTGGAAGAACTTGCAGAAGAGGGGAGTGATTGGGCCTGGCTTGTGTGTTCTTTGTTATAAGGATATTGAATCTATGGATCATTTATTTGGTTCTTGTCCTTTTTTCTACAACAACTGGAATGAAATTTATAACTCCTTCAATTTTATGTGGGCCTAGAATCTCGCTTATTTTGAGGATAATATGAAATCTTGGTTCACAACTCAGAGAAGGTATAAACATTTAATTTTTTTCATCATTTGGGAAATATGGAGGGATAGAAATGCATACAGCTTTTAGAATGTCAAACTCAGTCCACTACGTATCTGCATAAATGCCTCTTCTTCATATAGGGAGTTCCACAGTTCTGTACAATTGAAGAGTTCTGGGAGATTCTGTTGATGTATATGTAACTTCGGAATGTATTTCTCATATATGTATATTGTATTCCTATAGAGATGTTATTATTCCTCTATACGGAAGTGTTGTCATTTATATTGTAAGTTTCGTACCTTATATTTGATGGGTTATTAGACCACCTTGTTTGGGGTCAGCCCTGTATAAGTCATGTGGGTCAAAGGGTTATTAGACCACCCTATTGGGGGTCGGCCATGTGGGTCAAAGGGTTATTAGACCACCCTATTGGGGGTCGGCCATGTGGGTCAAAGGGTTATTAGACCACCCTATTGGGGGTCGGCCCAGTCAGCATTATGTTATGTGGTTAAGTTCGAGCCTACATGAGTTAGGTAAAAAGGCAAGTCAAGTCAAGTATAAATAGAGTGCGGGAGGTACTCTATTTACTCACTCACTTCTCACTCATGCACTCAAGGATGAGTGGCGCACTTATGGAGGAGGAGGATCTGCTGCTAGGTTGTGTCTATCTCTTATGGTTGGTTGTATCATTGCTCTATCTATCTCTGAGGAAGTTATTGGGGTTTTTCACCTTTATGGTTTTCCCCAAGTAAATCTTTGTGTCTCTTGTGTGCTTGCATTATTGTCTCCATGATTGATATGCTGTAGATATGTTGTACATGTTGTTCTCTCAGTTAAGATCCGAGATCAGATTGAAGTAAATTCTGAAAATTTAACATGGTATCAGAGCTAGCCTGAAAGAAGGCATGATATGGCATGTATGACACTTGTTGCACTTACGATGATAGGGCTTGATATAGCAAAAACCAGTCATCATAGCACTTTCGCTATAAATCCGTTTTGGCAAAGTTTTCGGATCTAAAATTGTTACAGGACGAAGAGTAAATCTCCAGGTACCTTGTGTCCAAAGGAAAACCTCTAATTCGTTGTACTTTGTGATTTATGATCTATGCAATATAGGGTTTTTGCCTCTTCCAGATCTGAGTCAAAATCAGGTGACCTTGGGAAAAAGGTCATAACTTGGGCTAGGAAGCTCCAAATTAAATTTCGTAAAAAGTGACAGGTAGCACACAGACTGTACTATCTCAGAAAAATTTTGCAGAGGCCGAAGGTGAACCAATGACACATGGAACACCGTACAAGTTTGCTCTCCTATATTATCCCATAAATAGATCACGTTGCGACACTTGGCATAACTCTCTCTCAGAGAGTCCAATTGAGGTAAGAGCTATCAGGATGGAAAGATAACAGGCCGAGCTATCTCATAAAACGTTTTCAGAGGCCGAAGCTAAAACAGTGACACGTGGCACGCCGTACAAGTTCGCTCTCCTGTATTATCCCAAAACAGGTCACGTTGCGACATTTGGCATAACTCTCTCTCAGAAAATCCAATTGAGGTCAGACCTATCAGGATGGAAAGCTAACAGGTCAAGCTATCTCAGGAAACTTTTTCAGACCTTGTGGATCAAAAATTTTAGAGTTACACCAGAAACAATCAGGTACATATTTCTGTCAAAACAGAATTATTTTTAAGTACCTTCATTCATGGCTTCCGGAATTTAGGGCTTCGGAGAAATTTGGAATTTTTGTAATCGGAGACCACGGCTGGATGCTACTCATCAAAATAGAAATTTAGAGACCAAGATTCGAATTTTTGGTTGGGTAGAAGGCCGGGCTTGATTAGACCCTAGTTCGGGACTTTGATCAGAAAAGTGGAAAATTAGGGCTTCTGTAAAAATGGGAATTTTTGAAATCTGTGACCACGGCTGGAAGCTCCTCAGAAAAATAGAAGCTTAGAGCTTTGGATCAAACATTTTGATTGGGCAGAAGAGTGGGCTTCATCAAACCCCAGTTCAGGGTCACGTCCAGTGAATCCGGAAGTTTCAAAGGCAAAATTGAGGAGTGAAACGTTGCAGTTTTCAAATTCTGAATATACCAGCTTGATCAGCTCATCAAGGCACATATTTCTATCCTGTCAGAAGTTTGAAATTCAAAGTTTGAATTTTTGGGGTTTCTCTGACAAACCCATATCCAGCTCGAAGTCCAGTTCTTGCAAATCAAGTGGATTGGGTTAATCCTAGAAGAAGATGGATTGGTCACCTACATAAGTAAAGAAGTTCCTGTTTCAGAGGGAGATGAGGCTAAGGCCTTACATAAGAAGATTTCAAGCGATATCGACAGGTATGTTTCGATATTTGTTCATGATTAATTTTATGGTATGTTTGTCTTCATGTTATTACAGTTAGTACAATCTGTATTTTAGACTTGTCATGTCACCTTAATAAAACTATGAATGCACGATAGAAAATATTCATTGATTAGGGTGTTGACACTTATGATTGTACTAATGCATTATGGTGTTGTATGAGGTTTATGTTGTCTACTAACATGAAAGGTACACCAAGAAAGACAAATCATGTTCTGGTCCAAGAACATACGTCATGATAACATGAGGACAAAGATTCATCCATTGTCATGGATCTCATAGAAGATCCATTTACGAGGTATGTATAACTTGGTTTTGTAATAGTTAACCTATGAGATATACACGTTACTAGCACAATTCATTGAAGAAGAACAAGAAGACATCATGTGAGTATGTTAGACATAAATAGCTAGCATGCTAATCCAGGTATGTTTTTCCTATATCAAGCTAGAATCCTACCTTGGTTTAGGATCTTATACTGTTGTGTTGTTGATAATGATTATTCATGAAGTCATAAGTTTGAATAATCATGGTTGTATGCATATTATGTTTCTTACCATAATTGATGATATGACTAACCAGAAGAATCATGAAGGTATAGGTTTGAATAATCACAGGTTTTATGCATATTATATCTCTTATCTTGATTGATGATTCAACTAACTTGAAGAGTCATAGGTTTGAGTAATTACAAGTTTAGACATGTTATGCTTCTTATGATTTGACTAACCATAAGAATCCCACATAAACCTTGAATGCTAATGCTTATTATTCTGTTTGAAATGATCTTATTATTCTGTTTGAAATGAATGTATGATTTTATATGAAATCACAAGGATAACACAATCATGATACTAATAAGCATGCATAGGGACCAAGGATGAATATGAGTTCAAGAACAGGTAATTCAGGAAGCAAAGATCAAGAGGGAGCACACTCCAGTTGTTCCTGCAAGAAAGCAAAGGAACACACTTCAGTAGTTTCTGCAAGGATGCAGATATTCAGAGGGAGTTGACCATCTCTCTACACTTCACAATAGAAAGTTGTAGAAGAAGCTACTTCAGATTAGGACTCCAGCAGCTCCTGCAAGGAAGCGAAGACTCAGAGGGAGTCCACCCAATGAACAAAGAAAGATAAGTATTTTAATCATAATTTCTTGCATATTTGTTTGTTTAAATAAAATTGTTCAATGATGTATATGCTCATGTTCCTAGACTTAGGATATGTATTGTGCATATTATAATAGTTGCAGTGATGAACAGTATGCTACTAATATACATGGGTAAGTGGCCTATGGCACTGTACAACATTCCATTGCTGCTTATCTAGAATGAAACCTCTTTGCTGACATGATGGGAGTTGTGCACACTCTTAACAATGTTCTGGTAGAGATTGGAAGGCATCTAGAAAGTTACGGAATATGGATAAATGTTGTATTGAAGCATTGGCTAAAGATAATTGCATGACTGTATGACAAATTTCTTTATGTGTAAGAATTTGTTCTGAAAACTATGGGATGTTTTTCTAATCATGCAATTTAACTTGTTGTGTAGGAAAGATCATATGCCATGTCCTTCAAAAGAAGAACTACAACATTTGTTCCAGCAACAAAGATATCTATTGAAGATATTGAAGATATTGAAGTTCCCAGGATCTGGGATGAAGAAATGAAATGCCATGATCCGTCGATCATGAAGAATGATGTTTGGGATGTAATCCCAAGACATGAAGGGAAGTTTGCTATGACTTCCAAATGGAACTATCAGATCAAGCATGTTGCAGATGGCAGCATTGAGAAATATAAAAATGATGAAATAGAAGATACACCAGATGGATTCAAGACAGCTTCCTTGAATGGTGTAGTTGAAGAAGAAGTGTATGTGGAGCATCCACTTGGTTCTGAGACACATGATAGGAAATCATATATGTGCAGAACTTGGTATGGTGAAGATAGATTGATTGCCGACACGCAGCGGAATCTTACTACCGAGTTCGAGATGAAGAACTTGGGGATGATGCACTATTTGTTTTTTGGCATGGAGGTGTGGCAGAGTGATGGAATCTTCCTTGGACAAGGGAAGTATGCAGTAGAGATCCTGAAGAGGTTCAGGATGATGGATTGCAAGGCCATGGCCACACCTATGGCATCGAATCTGAAGCTTCTATGTGATGCTTCATCTGAGCTGGTTGATGTCTCTATGTATCGTCAAATGATTGGGTCATTGATGTACCTGACAAACATGAGACCAGATATTTGCTTTGCTGTGAACACATTGAGCCAGTTCTTGACGGATCCGAGGAGTGTTCACCTGGTTGCTGTAAAGCATGTTCTGAGGTACCTGAAGGGTACAGTGGATTATGGACTCAGGTATGAGGCGGATCAAAAGTTTAACTTGCAGGGTTATGTTGATTCAGATTGGGCTGGCAGTACTGCAGATAGGAAGAGCACATCTGGGTGTTGCTTCAGTATGGGATCAGGTGTGATCTCTTGGTTTAGCAGGAAGCAGTCCTATGTAGCACTGAGTACAGTTGAGGCAGAGTATGTTGCAACCTGTTCAGCTAGTTGTGAGGCAGTATGGCTACAGAAGCCACTATCTGAGTTATTTGATCTCCCGTTGGAGGCTACTGGTATCTTCTGTGATAACCAGAGTTATGTGAACCCAGTGTTTCATGACAGGTCGAAACACATAGAGATCAAATATCACTATATCAGGGATATGGTGCAGAGAGGAGCTGTGAAGCTCCTATATGTTGCGACGGACGAGCAGATTGCAGATGTGTGCCACTAGCCAGGGTGAAGTTTGAGTACTTCAGAGAGAGGCTTGGCATTCTCCAAATCGAGGACACTTCGAGGAAGAAGTGATGGACACATTTGCTGAAACCATTCCAAGCATGTTGGAAGGAGGATCCTTCACATGGCTGTGGATGTAAGCGTTGGATGATGAGCATTAGGATGATGTTCTGGTTTCTGCTTGGATATGATCAGTTGGATCATTTTTTATGTATGTATGTACGCATCATGTTGGATGCTGGATATGATCAGTTGGATCATTTATATGTACGCATCATGTTGGATGCTGGATATGATCAGTTGGATCATGTGTATGTATTTTGTATATGCATCATGTTGGATGCTTGGACCATGTATCTGTATATGTATCAGGTGGATACATTGTATGATCAGGTGGATCATGTGAGGTGATATGTATCATGTATTTGTATCAGATGGATACATTGTATGATCAGGTGGATCATGGATGATGATATGTATCAGGTAGATACGTGGTGTGCATCAGATGGATGCATTGATGATCAGGATGATCATGGATGACGAGCTTCAGGATGTTGCTCCAGATGACATGCAGCAGGACGTTGCAGTGATGATGATCAGGATGATCATGGATACATCAGGATGATGTATGGTGAGTATCAGGTTGATACTCTATGGCCGTGGATCAGGTTGTGCAAGATGAGCATGTAATCTGGTGCCCTGGGAGATTTGCAGATGGTCTTTCGAGGTTTTGCCTATGGCATGTAATTCGGTGCCCTGGGACATCTGGCAAATGCTCTTTCGAGGTTTTGCTCTGGAAGGACATATAATTCAGTGCCCTGGGAGATCTGCAGATAGTCTTTCGAGGTTTTTCCTATGGCATGTAATTCGGTTCCCTGGGATATCTGGCAGATGCTCTTTCGAGGTTTTGTCCTATGGCATGTAATTTGTGCCCTGGGAGATTTCAGGTCGGAGTTGTGTACCCGTAACATCCTGAAATTCTCTTTCGAGGTTTTTCCATGACCACATGTAATTTGTGCCCTGGGAGATTTCAGGTCGGAGTTGTGTACCCATAACATCCTAAGATGCTCTTGCTAGGTTTTGTGGTGACCACATGTAATTTGTGCCCTGGGAGATCCTTCAGGTTGGAGTTGTGTACCCGTAACATCCTGGGATGCTCTTTTGAGGTTTTGTGGTGGGGTCACATGTAATAGCGCCCTGGGAGATCCTACAGGTCGGATTTTTGTACCCGTAACATCCTGGGATGCTCTTTCGAGGTTTTGTGATGCACGTAATAAGTCCTGAGGATTCCACAGTATGGCTAGTGATGACGAAGACCTGCAGGTGGTGGGCCTACATCCAGTATGAAAAAGGACTGGCTCTGTAGAACTTCCTATGACGAGTAGATTAAGAGAGTGATTGAGATAGCAGCAGCAGTGACGATGATGATGACTCGATGATGATTATCTAGTGACGATGATCCAGAGAAGATGACTTGTGCTAGAAGAACTGTGCTGAGAAATACCTTCCTAGTTAAGAGGGAGTGTTGATGTATATGTAACTTTGGAATGTATTTCTCATATATGTATATTGTATTCCTATAGAGATGTTATTATTCCTCTATACGGAAGTGTTGTCATTTATATTGTAAGTGTCGTAACTTATATTTGATGGGTTATTAGACCACCTTGTTTGGGGTCGGCCCTGTATAAGTCATGTGGGTCAAAGGGTTATTAGACCACCCTATTGGGGGTCGGACATGTGGGTCAAAGGGTTATTAGACCACCCTATTGGGGGTCGGCCCAGTCAACATTATGTTATGTGGTTAAGTTCGAGCCTACATGAGTTAGGTAAAAAGGCAAGTCAAGTCAAGTATAAATAGAGTGCGGGAGGCACTCTATTTGCTCACTCACTTCTCACTCATGCAATCAAGGAGGAGTGGCGCACTTATGGAGGAGGAGGATCTGCTGCTAGGTTGTGTCTATCTCTTATGGTTGGTTGTATCATTGCTCTATCTATCTCTGAGGAAGTTATTGGGGTTTTTCACCTTTATGGTTTTCCCCAAGTAAATCTTTGTGTCTCTTGTGTGCTTGCATTATTGTCTCCATGATTGATATGCTGTAGATATGTTGTACATGTTGTTCTCTCAGTTAAGATCCTAGATCAGATTGAAGTAAATTCTGAAAATTTAACAGATTCCAGTCATTTGGACCTGTCCTTTACTTTCCTTGTGGTTTCTTTGATGGCGCTGATAAGGGTAGTCTTTGTGGTGCGGAAATATTATTAAAGATGGGTTCGAATAATTTTTTCCATATGTCTTTTAAAGTGGGCAAAGGAACTAATACGAGAGCCGAACTTCTTTTCCTATGGGGCTTATTATGGTTTTCCAATTGTAGGGGCATCTGTGTGCTTCATGTGGTTGGTGATTCAAAGTGCATTATCGGCTGGGCCAATGGCTATTCCTCCCTTCACTCTTGGTTCTGGAACATTGGATTTTCAAGGTCAAAGAGCTTATCTCTACTTTTGATCTTGTAACTTTCAATCACATATATAGCTGGGAGTTCAACATTGTTTCTGATTAGCTCTCAAAAAACGACATTGGAGAAATGGATGGTCTTATATCTATTCAAGAGATTTATGACAGAGTCATTGTTTCCTCGGACAGTTTGTTCCTCTTCGACAGAGGATAATTTCTTTATTTTGTCCTCTTTGTTGTATCTTTTTGTGAGCATGGATTACTGTCTCTGGTTTGGTATTGAAGTAGGCTTTATTAGTATACAGAACTGTCATAAAGATTAAAAATAAAATTAAAAATTAAAAAATAAAAATTGTAATGAACTTGTCTCTTATGATGCTTTGAAAGATGTAATTTTTTTATCCTTTTAGTATTGGGATTAGGAGAAGATCTCGCTTCTCCTTGGTATGGATGTATTCTCTGTAACAACTTTTTCTTTTTATGATACCATGTATCCAGTGGTTTTGGTTGACCACTAGCCATTTTCATCAATGTATGTGGTGTTTTTATTTGACCACTAACCAATTTTCACTTAATCAATGTCTATGGTGGTTTTGGTTGACCACTAACCATTTTCACAATATACTCCCCCTCTTAAAGTGCTAGAGGGATCCATTTTGTCTTCATCGGTGTACTCCCCCTTTCGAGGTGCAAGAGAGTACTTGTAAGGCCTTAGCCTTGAAAGTCTTCATGCACCTTTGTCACATGATCACCTTGGTGGTTGTTGTCCGACACAGACAGACATAAGGTTGATGGATATATGAGTCAGCTTTGGAGTGCCTTGGCCCGTTGGCAAGGCACACCATAGACATGTTAGGACTCCTACCAAAAGGTTGGGTGCACCATAGACATTGGTAGCTCGCATCAATTGGTTGAACCAATAGAATCTTGGGAGGGAACTTGGTGAAGCAAAGAAGGTTGTTGCAAGAAACATCGTCCAAAGGCATGCACTATGCATGGTGAACAAAGTGGAAAGAGGAACTGACTAGATTATATATGACTTGGGCATACTTGGATGGGTGCACTTGTTTGGGCACATATCGGTTAGGTGAACTAAATTCGGCGTAGTTTAGTTGTAGTAGGAATAGGTTGGCCAAGCCCCTGCAATAGAGGCAAGGTAGTGCCACATGACCTCAAGTGCCAAAGAAAATTTGGGAAACCCCCAGGTTTGAAGAAAAGAAAACCACACACACTATAAGTTGGTGGCAATACCTTACTCTTTTTCATTTTTGTACTTTCCCCCTTTTAAGGCGCAAGGGAGTACCATTTGAATTCAATTTTCAATTTGAATTAGAATGGACCCTAGTCATGCCCAAAAGTATCATCTATAACAATTGATTGAAATCCACCATTTGTGTTTTTTTATGCAAATATGTCTTTACCTATGTTTGAACTCGATGGCAATAATTATGCAACTTCTTGACTTGTTGATTCCACCACTAAAAACTTATCCAACCATAAATAATTGTTTTATTTTCAGCTTTCTTCCTCTCTTAACATTTATTTGAATGATGATTTGTCTTCCCATAATGAAGATAGTGATGGAGGTCAAAATGCTCACTCTTCGTGTGACCAACTCAATGACAATGTTTGTACTTTGCATTATGATGTTGAACTGAAATAGGTGAAGTGGAATATCCTTGAAAGAATCATGTAATTTGGGATTATATTGTTCTATAATAGTCGAGAATATGTAAGGTGACTGCCTTATCATATATGAGTCATGTTTTGTGTTTATTGTGGTGGATTTCTTCCCAAGGTCAGATGGTATGTACTTGTTCTTCTTCCATGTATTCATGTCAATTTTCTTTTGTAATTTTAATTTTACATTCACTAATACTACTTCAGGTAACCATGTTCTCAATTTGATTCTTGTTTCAATTGATTTTAGTTGAAGTATTTCAATCAATTTCTCCTTTAAATCAATTTGCTTGTGAAGATCAACAACTCAATTATCTAGTTCATGTAAGATGTCTCCTAGTTCTGTAATTTTTCGATTTGTATTTTGCAAATGCTTTCATCCTTTACCCATTTTAGATTTGTAATTTTGTCACTCTCTCTTCCACTTGCTCATTTGTACTTGTGACCAAAAATATCAGGGTGATAGGTACAACCGATCATGCACCCCAAAGTGTGATTTTAAAATGCCCTAACTTTGATGACTCAATTAACCTCCTTATTCAAATTTCAAGCGAGTCTCTATATTTTAACATTGGGGCTTCTTGTGATTTCATCCTTCTTTTTCAATTGTATGATTCAATCGAATTTTGATTAAAAGATAATTGTTCACAACTCTTAGCCCGTCGTTATATGAAATTACACAATGTTTTATGTATGATAAAATTGATATCTTACTTTATTGATGATCAAATTTTATGTATTTTTATTCCATGATTGTATGGTTTGTCAAAAAGAATATGCATAAAACATTAGACACCTAATATCCACCATCAAGCATCCAAAAATCATACACAATCGCACATGAGTAATCATAAGACTCCCTTATTTTGATTTCAGGCTAAGTCTAGGACACATAAGCAAAAAAAATCATTTAATTATGATACCTTCTCATGATCATAATGGTGTGTCGAAATACAATGAGAAGCCTTCAATGGCATTAAAGTGGCATACAATAAACAAACACTATCATCCAACTACGATGGCCTTACTCCATTTGTTGCATGTATGCATTGACAACTTTGAATATAAAGGAGGATATTTTTGTATGTGGACTACATGTGGGATAAATGTGGTCCATGTAAAAATGAAACATGCATCTCCGTATTCTTTCTAGCATGCACGTGCACATGCACTGCTCCAATTGATCTCAACCAACGATGGCAGCATTACTATTGCATATATTTTTTCTCATTCTAATTGGCAGTTTGGTCAAACCTTCCAAGGAAGACAATTCTAACAGTGAGATAATCAAATAGCTCGAAGGTAGATGTTTTCTTTCTTGTGCCTCACCAAACAAGTCAGTAATGAATATTGTTGCATGCATGCCGTGGATTGTTGGTGTTGGTGTTTCGCTATTAGCATTGGCACTCACTCCTCCTTGCTACAATATTTATTTATAGGCAATTTATTTCAAGTATGGTATCTATCAAAGATATCATCGATATAGATTACAGTCTTGATACTACATACAATCAATGAACTAGAGTATGTATTAATAACTATATTGTTTTAAGTTGCAACAACATCCAAATGAATAGATGTATGATAACACAATGAGAAAAAGCACATTATTGGTTCGAGTCTGGATAGTAATCTCTAGTTCACAATTTGTTAGATCTGATTTTTTATTTCTTGAGTTATAATCATGATTAAAGATGACTTATGTGGCTTATGTGCTAACTGAAATGGTCTCATAAATTAGTTATGAAACATATATGCAGAGTGATATTCTTGTAGTCTATGGAGTAGCATTGTTCCTCAGGGTCGATTGTGCAGATTGTGACAACTATGGTCGGCCTTCTATACCAAATTTAACGAAAAAACCTTTGTAGATATTCATGAAAAATCTATAGTCAAGAACAAATTGGGGAACACAATATCTCTGATACCACTTATAATATACTTAAACCCAAAAATTCAAAGCAAAGAAAGAAAAACACGAGAAAATATATAAAACTAGAAAAATATCTCTTTTATTAAAAATATTCAAAATAGAGAGCTATGTTCAGTTGCATCTTCAATGGGGGCAACCTCCGAGAACAAAGCTTCAAATACAATGACAATTATTGACTAAACAATACATAGCTTACTACTCTCTATATAGTGCTTCAATAACCAAAGTCCTAACTACTTGTGGTCTCGCCATTGATGAGGGTCAACCACCTAGGGGCCTTTATTCAATAAAGAGGACCCTTTACATTAAGTCAATACCCACTAACTATATAATGGGATTTGTGGCCTTGTACATTGATAAAGTAGGAAGTTTAGGGTAAGATCTTAACAATATGGTATATTCTTAGTCAATTTACTAAACACAACAAGGTCAATTTCAGAGCTTTGGGTAGAAATTGTTGGACTAAGAGTATATTGTGTGCTTTTTATTATTATTGTCATTCATATTGTATCCATCATATTATAAGGAATATGTTGGTATTCCTCTTTTAAATTGATGCTCCATACCACAAAATATAACAAATCTACATATATCCTCTTAAATATATATATATTTGAAACCAATTGATAAAAGGACGCATGTGTTGAGAGAAAATCTATCTAGTGCGATTAAATATAGATACATAGTAGTGATATTAAATTGCTAGGGTAGATGAATACGAGATAAGAGGGATTTGTTCTTTTTGCATAATTTACCGCATTTATATTACCAAAAATATATCATAGTTTATGATAGAAAAAAACTACAAATTCTAATAAAAATAAGTGGGAGCTTTGTGACCTTGATGGGAGAGATTGCATTTGCTTGTGCATTACTTTTCTCAATCGTACTTTTTGGATGTAACTATTACACTAGTCTTTTCCATTACTGATCTGCATCACAGTTGGCAAGTCATCGACGTTGATGCAACTTTGACAAGTTTCAACTTTGACAAGTTTCAACTTTGACAAGTTTCAACTTTGACACGACTTCGACTCGACAGGTTATCTCCGACAGGTTCTGAACTCGACGCAACTCCGACGAGTCTCGAATTCGACACACCTTGACACATTCGTACCTTGCACATGTTCAGCAACCTCATAGTTCATGACATCGACAAGCAGCGTCGACATGCGACCAGCGACTGTTGAACTTTGACAGATTGTCTCTCTGTCTTCCAGTCGACTGTAATGGTTGAACTATTGAATTGTTCTAACTTCTTCTTTGTAACTGAACATAACAAGCAGGCACCCAAGCGTCTCAGAATTCTATATAAGCATGTATAATATTGTAACATACATCAATCTGATCGGGAATTCACCCAGTAATAGAATCAATTCGCATTCCTGCATATTGTCTATGCGTATTTGTGTTTATCTGTGTAGTGTAATCCTGCTTTGCTCATTTTGATTATTCTTATAGCTTCCGCCATAATAAAGCTGACTCATTCAGTCGAACTATTGTCCCCCGCGTGCTTCCTGGACATGACCCGGATCATCGGTATCAGAGCAGACTCAAATCAAAGCATTCAGTTTTCGTGCTTAAGTTCTGCGTATACACTTCTCTTGAAGTTACCTGACTTATGCCGGTTCAAACTCGCTCGCAATATCAATAATACAAGCAGATGCTACCTCGAAAGATGGTAGAAGAAACAGACGATAGACATGCAGCCGACGAGACAGCAAAGCTTATTGAGCAAGATCTGGCTCGACAACGGACTGAAATGTTTGCCCAGTTCAACGAGGTTCTCATGTGATTTGCTTTGACATCCGGTGAATCTTCGACGAGAACTCATTCTGATAAAATCATCCCCTTCAAAGTGCAAATGAATTTGGACATACCGAATCTTGAAGGTAAGATTGACATGGAATCCGTCAACAATTGGGTACTACAATTGGAATCCTATTACGCTGTGAACCAACTCTCAGAAGCTGACAAGATCACCATTGCATCCTTAAAGATGTCAACCTCCTGGTGGGAGAACCTCTCGACAAAGATGGAGAAAAGCGAAGACCCCATTGACACATGGGATAAATTCGTTGAACACATCCGAAAGGAATTTTACCCACCTAAATACCTCGATCAGCAGTATAATAAGTGGCAGCAGCTAAGGAAATGGAAAGATCAATCAGTACAGAGTTACAACGACGAGTTCTACCGACTCATGGCTAGACTTGGCATCCAAGAAGAAGAGAAATTGCTTGTTCTGAAGTATGTTAGCGGATTGTCCTAGTACATTCAGCAGGAGAAGGAATTTCTAACTCTCAATACGCTTGCGGACGCTTTCCACTACGCCAGCAAACTGGAAACCAAGCAGAAAGGAAAAGCACGTTTCGCAACAAAGCCAACATCAGGATGACCACCCAACAAGAAGGCACCAACCGACTTCGACAAGTTGAAATATTCTCAGCCAACACCGCGAAAGCCAGACCACGAAAAGAAGCCTTTTCACAAGAGGGAATGTAGCAAAAAACCACCGACCGGAAAATGGTGCGATTACCACCACTCATCTTGGCATGATAAGTCTGAATGCAAAGCTCATAAGACAATTTTGGCAAAAGTTTCGACCTCCGACGCGTTCGACAAGACGGTGGAAGAATTTGATCCAGACACAACAACCCTTTTGACCTCGACCATGAGGAGGAGGAATGAGAGCGACTGCTCCATACATGGATATGGGTCCAAAGCAACCCATTACATCTGATTGTGGACAACGGGAGCTAGAAGAACTTCGTTTCTGAAGATCCCATGAAGAAACTAGGTCTTGTCACCACTCCACATCCTTAGCCTTAGAACATCGGTTGGATGAAGGATGGACAAGAACTACGGATCACTTGACAATGCAAACTCGCCTACTTCATAAAACCTTTTGAAGATGAAGTACTCCGTGGCGTGGCACCACTCTCCGTAGCCGACGCCCTGTTTGGGAAACCTTACCTCTGGGATAAACATGGAAGTTATCAGTCACGACCTCAGAAGGTGATTGTCAGAAACCAAAATCGATGGTTCAACATACCAGAACGTCAACCTACACCAACGGTTGCACTGATATCTGCCAAACAGACAAAGAAGCTCATCAATCATGCTTAAAAGTTCGCATTAATCATGATCAAGCCGCAACATTCTAAGAAGACTGCAGCAACGAGTCGAGTCACCGACCAATGCAGCTCTCGACAGAAGCAGCAAGTCGATCATATTCTTGATGAGTACTAGAACCTCTTTCAAGCTCCAGATGGAGTACCTCACCATTGTCGGGTAAAGCACTCTATTGAACTTGTTCCTGGTTCTTCTTTTCCTAACGCATCTATTTACAGAAGATCCATTCTCGAAAATGAAGAGATTCGCAGATAGATCCAAGAATTAATCGACAAAGGTCGTATCCGACCTAGCTCCTCTCCTTGTGGAAGTCCATTCGTCCTAGTTCCGAAGAAAGACGGGACTTGGCGCATGTGCATCGACTACAGAGCTCTCAACAAAATAACGGTGAAGAATCAGTACCCTCTGTCGCGGATAGACGAGCTCATTGACTGTTTGAAAGGTGCTAAATTCTTTACTAAGCTCGACCTCAAGTCGGGATACCATCAGATTCCAATCGAGCCCTCAAATGTGTGGAAAGTTGCTTTCAATACCAAGGAAGGATTATTTGAATGGTTAGTCATGCCTTTCGGATTAACCAACGCACCTACGACCTTGATGCGACATATGGATAACCTTCTTCAACCTTTCATCGGCAAATGGGTTATTTTTTATCTCGACGATATATTGATTTTCAGTCGATCATGGGAAGAACATGTCGGACATCTTCGACAAGTCCTTGACACTCTCCAGCAACATCAGTTTTATTTGAACATGGACAAGTGTTTTTTTGCAATGACCAACATCAAATATTTGGGGTATGTAATTGACTCTACAGGCATTCACGGCAACCCAGAAAAAATACAGATCCTCAAAGATTGGCCCATTCCTAGAAGCATTCAAGAACTAAGAAGTTTTCTTGGTTTGGCGAATTTCTATCAACGATTCATACTCGGCTTCAGTCACATAGTCTGGACCTTGATCAGTTGACGAAGGGAAGTGGGAATACTGTCTTCCAGTGGAAAGCAACACAACAAGCAGCTTTTGAACAGCTCAAACACAAGCTCTGCACTGCACCAGTACTTGTGTTACCTCATTTGCATCGGCCCTTTGAGATTGAGACGGACGCATCGGACTATGCCTTGGGCGCAGTGATCACTCAGTCTGGTCACCCTGTCGCTTTTCATTCCGAGACTTTTAATGACACAGTTAGAAGATACTCGACGTACGAAAAAGAAATGTACGCCATTGTGCAAGCTCTCAAGCAATGGAGGCATTACATCCTTGGCAAGGAAACGGTCATTCTCACTGGTCATAAGCCTCTACAGGTTGCTTCGACACAATCAAAGTTGTAGACAAACCGAAAACTCAAGTGGATTAATTACCTACAACAATTCCAGTTGGTGATTAAGTATCGGAAAGGTAAAGTTAATGCCACCACCGATTGCCTTAGTCAACCATCCATTACTCTCCTTTTGACAGTGATGAGTATGCACGGATATGACATGACCACTTGGCCACAGTTATATGAGGACAACATTGACTTCTCAACAGTCTACCAACAGTTACAGACTAACAAGTCATCGACCTCAGACTCTGACTATTTCTTGAAAGATACCTTGATATACAAGCTTGGACAGCTTTATGTACCGAACGATGAGCACCGACAGCAGCTCATCTGGGACGTGCACTACAGAAAGACTGCAGGACACTTTGGAGTAGCAAAGACACTTGCTATTCTGCAGAAATATTTCTTTTGGCCTACACTTAAATCCGACGTCAACAAGTACATTCGATCATGCGGGGTTTGTGCCATTACTAAACCTCCTAATTGACGACAGGGATTGTACACACCTCTACCAGTTCCTAGTCGACCATGGGAATCTATTTCTATGGACTACTTGACATGTTATCCTACTACCAGACATCAGAATGATGTGATATTAGTAGTAGTCGACCGATTTTCCAAGATGGCCATTCTCATACCATGTACGAAGACCACGACAGCGCAGCAGACCGCTCAGCTCTTCTTTACACATGTTTGGAAACACTATGGTTTACCAACAACCATTATTTCGGACCGAGATGCCAAATTCGTCAACATCTTTTAGAAGACCCTTTGGCAATTGCTAGACACATGACTCTCATTGTCGACAGCTTTCCATCCTCAGACCAACGGACAGACGGAAGTTGTGAATCGCTTGGTAGTACAACTGCTTCGCATGTACAATCACCAGCATCGACGCACATGGGATGAAAGTCTTCCATACATCCATCACAACTATAATCGAGCTCAGCACAGCTCTACAGGAAAGATTCCATTTGAAGTCTGTTATGGATTTCATCCCTCAGCGCCTATCGACTTGACCAGCTCCTCGACACAGCCGAGCGACACCGACTACAGCCAGCGAGAAGTTGATAAAGTAGTCAAGTTCAAAGATCAGATATGCGACATCCAGAAGCAAGCACAGGAAATATTGCAACGAGCAAGCGAGAAATATAAGGCCTCACACGACAAGCATCGTATTCCTCATTCATTCCAAATTGGGGATAAGGTCTGGTTACATCTCAAGAAGGAGCACTTCACAGGTCCATTCAAGAAGTTGAAACCTTTGCGATATGGTCCATATAGTATTCTTCGACAGATTGGCGAGAACTCTTTCCAATTCGACATTCCTGCATGCTTGGGTCTGCATCCAGTATTTAATGTGGATCTACTTCGACCATACCACGAACCATTGTTGGAACAGAACGACTTGCAGACAACAAAACCTGAAGACATCCATCTAGATGTTCAGGAGCCTCTTCCTTGCGACACCATTGTGGGACGACGAGCACGCCATACAAGGACGAACACAATTCCCTTGTTTCAGGTTTCCAAGGCTGGCCAGATCCCCTCTCAAGGAAAGTGGTACTCTATTACTGAATTGACCGACAAGTTTCCTCACCTTCACGAGCAAACAATGGGGTCCATTTTTTCTTAAGGAAGGAGGTCTGATCCGCATCGCAGTTGGCAAGTCATCGACGTTGATGCAACTTTGACAAGTTTCAACTTCGACACGACTTCGACTCGACAGGTTATCTCCGACAGGTTCCGAAATCGACGCAACTCCGATGAGTCTTGACTTCGACACACCTCGACACATTCGCACCTTCAACATGTTCAGCAACCTCACAGTTCGCGACATCGACAAGCAGCATTGACATGCGACCAGCGACTGTCGAACTTCGACATATTGTTTCTCTGTCTTTCAGTCAAATGTAACGGTTGAACTGTTGAACCGTTCTAACTTCTTCTTTGTAATTGAACGTAGCGGGCAGGCACCCAAGCGTCTCAGAATTCTATATAAGCATATATAATATTGTAACATACATCAATCTAATCGAGAATTCACCCAGTAATAGAATCAGTTCACATTCTTGCATATTGTATGTGCGTATTTGTGTTTATCTGTGTAGTGTAATCCTGCTTTGCTCATTCTGCCTATTCTTATAGCTTCCGCCATAACAGAGCCGACTCACTCAGTCGAATTGTTGTCCCCCTCATGCTTCCTGGACACGACCCGGATCAATTACATTGTAGATTTGTGTTTGTTCATCGTGTTGTAAGCTACATTTCTTGGGGATCGCTACCATTAGGAGCCACAATACCTCACCTTCCATATATCGCTACCATGGAACTATCGAGTCCTTGAGAATTGGTAGAAAAGGCTTTAAGCCATATTCATCAAACGATAACAATTCATAATACATGGTTATAACCATGTATAGATCTAGATCTCACTGAAAACACCTCACCAGTAGATAAGGATTACAACTCTCAAGAAGTTGATCTCGGACTTTGTGATTGTCTATGGATTCACAGTTTAACATCTAAACAACTTAGTTTTAGTCTCAACATACTATTTAGGCTAGTGTCGTGTTATGGTTAGAATTCCTCCCCCCTTTTATTTTTTCAATATTTTTAACCTATCTTTTTTTTTCTTTTTTTCCATATCTATGGGGTGTTAGTTTTGTACACTTAGACTAACCATTCTTCTAGTTTCATTGTTGTTATTATATTCAAAAGGTGTCTTGATTTTATTGGATAATATATCAGATTGTTAGTCTTGTTGCACTCGGTTTGTTGTTTTGTTGCATTTTGTTGAATGTTTCAAGGATTCTAATACTTTCTGTTTTGTACATTTTTTACTTTTTTCCTTCAAATTGTTGCCTTTGTGAATGCAATTCTATCCTAGTGGCAAATCCCAAACACATTATTATCTACACTACTTGGAAGCATCAATTCTAATACTTGTATTTTATTTCAAGATCCAAGTTTCCTTTATACACCTTTAATAGCATTAGGCTACTTGCCCCAACACATTATTACAATACTACTTTGGAGCAGTGATTATGATACTTCTTCCTTTGTACACCTTCAACAATGTTGGACCACTTGTCACAACGCATGATAAGTTACTATTATCTCTCCACTTCGTTGTCGAGGTTTGCTACCCATCTTTTCATCTTCGGTGCAAATGCTTGGGAGATTTTTCAACTATAAACCATTTACACTTCCAAGTAATATCACTATTTTATTTAGTGGTATTGGACTCTTTGTTTAAGAGGAGGTTAAAGAGGACATTGTTTTGAGAGCTTTGGCTTTAATAACTTATTTGTTTACCATATAAATATTATGATTGCAATTATGATATCCTCTTTTTTCAAATTCACGTGATGAATCAAACATTATGGTAGGATTAGTACCTAGACCTTCCTTTCCCTATTGAAAAAGCACTCACGAAAAGAGTGCCATGAATGTTTGAGAAAGGTGGGATCAAAATATTTTAACACTGCAACTATTCAGTGAGACATCTATTTTGTTAGGAATTAGAGTATCCCAACCATTAAACAATCACACACAATTAGAACCATACAAACACAAAAATGCTACAAACCTCGCATTGTATTGATATATAATTTATCTCATCACAATAGAGTACAATGAGGCCCATTTATATAATGATAGGTGACCATAACAATCATTCCATAATAGGATTTCTTGTTCAACCATATGCATAACTATCTCCCACAATATCTCTCCTTAAATCTCTCAAGTGATCTTCATGAGACTCTCATCCCTAATTTATCTCCACGTTCTCATCTTTGAATCATGCGTAGACTTTGTGCATTATATGCATTATTACAGATTATAATGTCACCATTAAATATCACATGTATAAATTATTCCTTCATGGTTTTTCAAGGCAATAACACTTTAAAGAATCACTCCAATATCGTTGGTAGCACTTGCATCTATCTTCAAGACAACAACATACCATACAATGTTCTTATCGTAGATTGTGGCAAAATAATTTTTGCACTTCCTCATGTACAATGCAGTAGCATATTTCCATGGTTCCAATATTTGTTCCTTCCTCATGAAGTGTAGTATAAATTGATGGTGATGTTGAGACTTCCTTGTCTACTTTTGTGAAGTTTTAAATCTTTTGGTCTTTTTATAAAAAAAATTAACATGTTTATGTAACTAGTACTGTACATAAAATCAAGTTTTGGGACAATTGGTCAAAGAGATATTGGACACTCAAGTCAGTCTCAATGTGTGGGAACTTAGTGGACACGTCGTCTTGAAGAGGAAGTAAGATTTTGACCAATCTTATGAGGACTACACATGGAATTTACTAGTTGAAGTCTCTTTGTTAGAGCAAATACTTGAAGAAGTTAAAGCTTATATTTTGGAGGTAGTACCTAATGAAGAGGTGCAAATAGAAGAAGGAACATGATGAATTTGTGGAAGATGAGGTTCATGTTTATGATTCTTTAGAGAATAATCATAATTCCCTAAGTATATCGATAAACCAACCTATATTCATTTTAATCCCACATCTATCATGTGTTTAAAGAGTTAAATCCCTTGAAGAAGGAGTATTTTTTTCATTTAAAATGGATTTATAATAATTACAATACCTAGAACTAAAAACTTAAAAACCTAAAACACATAAAAATATAGATATATAAAAATAAATTTTTGATTATTGTATAAATACTATCTTAATAGTATTTCTAAATGTATAAACCCCTCTCTCCCTTTTATCCCTCTTTGGAATATTTAATATATAATCGTATACCCATATTTGTGAGGAACCTCCAACAATTAATTATTGAAAATGCATGATATATCAGAAATAACAGAACACAGAATAGATTTATTGATCGTGGGCCACTTCAAGGGGGAAACCTCCTTTGAGGATCGATACCATGGAACATATAATACTACGGAACAACTTACAAAGCATATGCGTCCAATACTATGGATCAATAACATGGAACATATAATACTACGGGACGACCTACAAAGCATACGCGTCCAATAACAATATACTAATAAAGTAAAGAGAAGGGTTGACACAGGTTCCTAATTGTTGAGATATTGTAACTTCAAAGAATATTATATTTGTACTTTATTATTCTGGAGATGTTTCATTGCTCCATGAAGATCTTATTGTATATCCGGAGATGTTTATTCCTCCGTCAGAATGTGGTAACTTGGGTTATTAGACTTCGCTAGTGGGGGTCGGCCCTGTATGTGTTATGTGGGTCAAAGGGTTGTTAGACCACCCTAGTGGGGTCGGCCCAGTCAGTTGTAGTGGGGTGTTTAACCCAGTGATAAAGTTGGGGCCGACCTAGTTAATACAAAGTACAAGTCGGAGATGTGTATAAATAGAGGAGGTGTGTTCCTCATTATACACACACTTCCCTCACTCAGAATGTAGCGCACTTGTGGAGGAGAGATCTGCTATGGTGGAGGAGGATATCATGTCTTTGGTTTTCATCTTTGTATATTGCTGGTCATCTATATTGAGGAATCTTTGCTGGGTTTTCTACCCCATGAGGGTTTCCCAGGATAAATCTGTGTCTCTTGTGTTTATGCTGTGCTTGTAGTTTCTTCAGTGATCCTGTATATGCTATTATTGTGAAATAGAATGAAATGCTGCTATTTTCTATCTTAGCATATTAAATCTTAACATGGTATCAGAGCTAACCTAAAGGAAGGCAATGTATGGCACTTACGACACTTGCTTCTCTTGCGACAATTTGAAGGCTAGGGTTTTACATAGCAAAAACCAGTCATCAAGGAACTTTCGCTATAAATCCATTTCTGCAAAGGTTCAGGATCTGAAAAGTTTACAATTCGTAGATAACATCCCCAGGTACCTTGTATCCAAAGGGAACCCTCGGATTCGTTGTATTTTGTGAGTTATGATCAGTACAAGTTAGGGTTTCTGCCTCTTCCAGATCTCGGTCAAAATCAGGTGACCTAGGAAAAAAGGTCATAACTTGGGATAGGAAGATCCAAATAAAATTTCGTAAAAAGTGACACGTAGCACACAGACTGTACTATCTCAGGAAACTTTTTCAGAGGCCGAAGTTAAACCGGTGACACGTGGCATGTCATACAAGTTTGCTCTCCTGTTTTATCCCATAAACAGGTCACGTTGCGACACTTGGCATACCTCTCTCTAAGAAAATCCAATTGAGGTCAGACCTGTCGGGATGGAAAGATGACAGGTCAGACTACGACAAAAAAATTTATGTGGATCGAAAAGTTTGGAGTTACAGCAGAAACAATCAGGTACATATTTCTGTCAAAACATAATTATTTTTGGAGCACCTTCATTCATGGCTTTCGAAATTTAGGGTTTCGGAGAAAGTTAGAATTTTTGGAATCGGAGTCCACGGCTGAATGCTACTCAGGAAAATCGAAATTTAGAGACCAAGATCGAATTTTTTGGTTGGGTAGAAGACCGGGCTTGATCAAACCCCAGTTCGGGATTTTGATCAGAAAGATGGAAAATTAGGGCTTCAGCAAAAGTTGGAATTTTTGAAGTCTGTAACCACGGCTGGAAGCTCCTCGGAAACATAAGAGTTTAGAGCCTTGGATCAAACCTTTTGAGTGGGAAGAAGGGTGGGCTTTATCAAACCCTAGTTCGGGATCCTGTCTAAAAGATACAGAAGTTTCAAAGGCAATTTTGAGGGGTCAAATTTTGGAGATTCCAAAATTGAAGTATGCTAGTTTGATCAGCTCAGCAAGACACATCCTTCCATCCATTCAGAAGTGTGAAAGTCAAAGATTGAATTTTTAGGGTTTCTCTAGCAAACCCTAATCAAGCTCCAGATCAAGTTTCAGGGGGAGTTGAGGCTAAGGCCTTACATAAGAAGACTACAAGAAGTCTCGACAAGTAGGACTTAAGGAGGTTCAGGTTCCAGCATAGGATCTCTAAATCATTGAAGAGAACAAAGAAGATATTGATTAGGTATGTTAGACATAACTAAGCAGGTATACTAATCCAGGTATGTTTTCCTATGTCATGTATTAGGATCCCTTATATAAGTATACTTGGTATGATTAGTTATGCTTATTCACAAAGTTCGTAATCAAGGGTTTATGCATATTATGTCTCTTATCTTGATTGATGATTTAACTAACCAGAAGAGTACTATGATCAAACAAGAATATGCATGAGTAAAAGAAGACTTCCTTGAAACACTGAATACTACTGTTTATTATCTATGATCATGACTATACATATTCAAGATTATTTAGAATTATAATGTTTCGATAGTATTGAGAATATACTAATGAATGTATGTTTGTGTATGAGATCATGAGGGTGACACTTGAGCATGCACAGTGGTACAGAATGAATAGAAGTTATAAAGACATATAGAAGATCAAGCGGGAGGCAACCACACAAACATAAAAGATAAGTATTTAAGTTGTTATTTGAAATAGTAAATGATATTGCTTGTAATAGATTACATGCATGTTTAGAATATATCATGTTGAGTGTAAACATTCATATAGCATTGAACAATATACTACTAATATGCATATGATTGGTAAGTTGGACAAACATTCCATTTGCTGACATGCTAAGAGTTGTGCACACTCTCGATAGTATGTTCTGGTAGAGATGGAAGGCATCTAGATAGCCACTGTATGCATACAGGATATGAAAAAGTGTTGTCCCAAAGTATTGGTCAAGATAGTTGCATAACTATGTAAATGATATCTGTATGCATAATAGGTTATCATGTCAACGTGATTTGATGATTATGAAGTATTACTAATCATATACTTAATCTTGATTTGTAGGAAAGATCATGAAGAATGATGAACACCGAACAAGTGATGGATGTTCAACAAGAAGATTTACAAATCAAACAAAATATAGAAGGCTCGTGGCTAGAAGATTCTCTTAGAAAGAGGAAGAGAATCATGACGAGATGTTTGCTCCAAGTGGCTAGATAAGACCATTATCTTAATGGTGTAATTAAAGAAGAAGTGTGATTCAGGTTATGTATGGGTACTCAAGATCGATAGTAACTTGATGAGCTTAATGATCACCATGGGTGATTTGGATCTCAACCTATGCCACAAGGTTGAATATGGTTTCTATACACAGATGACATAGATGCAAGAAGGAACTCACCACAGAGTTCGAATGATATTGAGGCTCATATCAGTAGACCCATCTAACGAGAGATGGCACGGATAGATGGTTACAGAAATGAAAATGAAAGATCTTAGATTGATGCATTACTTCCTAGGTCTGGAAGTATGGCAAGGCTCAGAAGGAATCCTTCTCATCCTGGGAAAGTATGCTGTGGAAATCTTGAGAAGAATTGATATGTTGGAATGGCCACTCTCATGGATTCCAACTTGAAGTTGTTAGGGGATGACTCATCAGAGTTAGTGGATATAACTCTGTACAGTCAAATTATTGGGTCATTGATGTATCTAACAAATACTAGGTCAAATATAAGCTTTGCTGTGAACACCTTGAGTCAGTATCTAGTGGAAACTAGATGTGTTCACCTGATAAGTTGCAAAGCATGTGATGAGGTACCTAAAGGGTACGATAGACTTTGATCTATGTTATCTTAGAGATCATGACTTCAGATGGCTACACAGATGTTGATTAGGTAGGAAGTGTATCAGACAGGAAGAGCACATCAAGAGGATGTTATTGTCTGGGATCAGCCATGATCTCGTGGTTTAGCAGGAAGCAGTATAGTGTGGCTCTCAGCACAAGAGGAATATATGGCTGCTTGCTCTGCTAGTTGTGAAGAAGTATGGCTTCAGGATTGTTTGACTTAGAGATAGAACCAACTGTGATCCTGTATGTCAAATAGAATTGTATCAAGATGACAGAGAATCCAGTGTTCCATGATAAGTCAAATCCCAGAGGGATCTAACAAGATATGGTGCAGAAAGGAACTATAAAGTTTGAATTTGTAACAGGTTACCGATGTACTAACCAAACCTCTACCTCAAGAAAAGTTTGAGTATTTTCGAGACAAGCTTGGAAGGACCCTCCTCGAAAGGGGGGGCGATGTGGTCAATTATGTTGAGATTGCCTGCATCGACAGTGAGGTCGATGATGTGGATACCTATATTGGTGATGCCGACAGAGAGGTTGGTGGATGGTCCTTAGACAGGGTCTAAGTTGAAAAGGGGATTGCATCATCCTTGAACACATGTTCTAAAAGGATCCGTAGATAGATGTCTTCAAGAATGAAGTCCTTAGTGGACATGTGGGGATTGTATCATCCCCAGACTTCGATCCCTTGAATTGATCCATAGACGTATGGTCTCTGAGAATGAAGTCCTTAGTGGACAGGTGGGTATTGTATCATCCCCGAACTTCGGTCCCTGAATTGATCCATAGACATATGGTCTCCGAGAAGTGGTCCCTAGTGGACGAGAGGGGATTGTATCATCCCCGGACTTCGGTCCCTGAATTGATTCGTAGACGTATGGTCTCCGAGAAGTGGTCCCTAGTGGATGAGAAGGGATTGTATCGTCCCAGGACTTCGGTCCCTGAATTCATCCGTAGACATATGGTCTCCAAGAATTGATCCCTAATGGAGGAGAGGGGATTGTATCGTCCCTGGACTTCGGTCCCTGAATTGATCCGTAGACGTATGGTCTCCGAGAAGTGGTCCCTAGTGGACGAGAGGGGATTGTATCGTCCCCGGACTTCGATCCCTGAATTGATCCATAGACAGATGTCTCCGAGAAGTGGTCCCTAGTGGACGAGAGGGGATTGTATCATCCCCGGACTTCGGTCCCTGAATTGATCCGTAGACAGATGTCTCCGAGAAGTGGTCCCTAGTGGACGAGAGGGGATTGTATCGTCCCCGGACTTTGGTCCCTGAATTGATCCGTAGACATATGTCTCCGAGAGAGTGGTCCTTAGATTTTGTCTAAGTTGACGAGTGGACTATATCGTCCCTAGACATGTTATGATGTCTTAAATCAATCATGTGTTTTGCAGAGTATGTTGCTATTGAGGATACTTGTATTGATATTGATGATATGTATTGATGAGGATATGTATTGATGAGGATACTTATATGTATACTTGTATTGATGAGGATACTTATATTGATGATATGTATACTTGTATTGATGATGTGTATACGTGTACTAGTGTGGATACTAATCATGATGGTCTAGATGACGATGTTGCTGATCGTGATGATCTAGATGACGATGCTGCTGATCGTGATGGTCTAGATGACGATGCTACTAATCGTGATGATCTAGATGACGATGTTGTTGATCGTGATGATCTAGATGACGATGTTGTTGATCGTGATGATCTAGATGACGATGCTGTTGATCGTGATGGTATAGATGATGATGTTGATGATCATGTGATGACGATGCTAATGATCGTGTGATGATGATGCTGTTGATCGTGATGGTTTAGATGACGATGCTGATGATCATGTGATGACGATGTTGATGATCGTGTGATTACGATGCCATTGATCGTGTGATGACGATGTTGGTGATCGTGTGATGACGATGCTGATGATCGTGTGATGACGTGTTGATGATCATGAGGATCCAGATGTTGATGTTGTTGTAGCTGCTCGAGTGCTACAGAAGATAAAGACTTAGTACTGAAGATGTTGATGTTCCAGTAACTGCTTGAGTTACTATTGATGTTGAGAAAGCTTCTAATGATTTATAGATGTATCATGTATGATGTTTATGACTCCTTGCTCGTGCAGATGTTGTTATAATATCCTTCTTGTTAAGGGGGAGTGTTGAGATATTGTAACTTCAAAGAATATTATATTTGTACTTTATTATTCCAGAGATGTTTCATTCCTCCATGAAGATCTTATTGTATATCCGGAGATGTTTATTCCTCCGTCGGAATGTGGTAACTTGGGTTATTAGACTTCCCTAGTGGGGGTCGGCCCTGTATGTGTTATGTGGGTCAAAGGGTTGTTAGACCACCCTAGTGGGGTCGGCCCAGTCAGTTGTAGTGGGGTGTTTAACCCAGTGATAAAGTTGGGGCCGACCTAGTTAATATAAAGTACAAGTTAGAGATGTGTATAAATAGAGGAGGTGTGTTCCTCATTATACACACACTTCCCTCACTCAGAATGTAGCGCACTTGTGGAGGAGAGATCTGCTATGGTGGAGGAGGAGATCATGTCTTTGGTTTTCATCTTTGTATATTGCTGGTCATCTATATTGAGGAAGCTTTGCTGGGTTTTCTACCCCATGAGGGTTTCCCAGGATAAATCTATGTCTCTTGTGTTTATGTTGTGCTTGTTGTTTCTTCAGTGATCCTGTATATGCTATTATTGTGAAATAGAATGAAATGCTGCTATTTTCTATCTTAGCATATTAAATCTTAACACTAACATCCCCTCCCCCTTAGAAAAATCTTTGTCCTCAAAGCTTTAGATGTGGAAATTGATGTTGAATCTAAAGGATTGGTTCCCATGTAGCATCCTCTGGTTGCATTTCGTGCCACTGAATTAATACCCCTGTGATAGATCGATAGCGAAGCTGGAAAGTGTGCCTATTGATGATGGCCTCCGGCTCTAAAAGGATGGATCCTTCATTATCCAGTTCTGGTAAAATAGTTCATCCTTTGATGTTGGTGCCAAGAACTTTCGTCGGACAAGAGACATGAAATACTGGATGAATTCAGGAAGGAGGAGAAAGTTCCAATTTATAAGCAACGGACCCAATATTCTGAAGAACCTTATAGGGCCCATAGAATGTTGGAGCGAGCTTATGACGCCCTGTGATTTTCAGGGAGGATTGCTTGGAAGGTTGTAGATGAAGAAAAACCATATCACCTGCATGAAAAGTGCGCTTAGAACGGTGTTGATTAGTTTGTTATTGCCTTCGAATTCTTGCCATGTGAATATTATCATGCAAAATGCGAAGAATCTTATCACGGTTTCGAAGAACCAAGTCAATTGCCTGAATTGGTGAACTGTTGAGGGTGTATTGAAGAAGAACCGGCGGTTCCTGACCATAGATTGCTTCATATGGATTCATTTTAGATGCAGTATGGTACCACCGGATCCCTTCAATGAAATCCATATAAATATCTCTCCAAATCTGTGTAGGGATGGGCAAGGGTTCGAGAAATCCCAGAAGGAGTGTCGTTTCACCCTTATTGACCTGGCAAGTATCACATTCAGCCACCATCTGTTGAAATGTCCTTTTCATTCCCTGCCAAAAGAAGTTACATTGTGCCCGCTCATACGTTTTGAGTAACCCAGAGTGCCCTGCCGATGGAGAAGCATGGAGTTCATTGAAGACATAGCCCCGTTGAACATATTGCAACCAATTTGGAAAAGGCATAGAAATAGCTGAAAGATAAATGTAGTCATCAAATGTGCGAGAAAGAGCATCTGCCACCAGATTGTCCTTACCCTTCTTGAAAGTGGTCTCATAGGCATAACCCATGAGTTTTCTAACCCATTTCAGTTGTGCTGGGGAGGAGACCCATTGTTCCAGGAAATTTTTCAGACTCTGGTGATCAGTCTTGATGCAGAAATAATTCCCTAATAGGTATGGCTGCCACTTCTGTACTGCATGCAAAATAGCCATCATTTCCTTCTCAGATGTAGATGTGGCTAAATACTTACCGGAAAGGGCTCTTGAAGGAAGCAATACCACTGGTTCAGCAAAGACACATGCATATCTATCCAAAATGTGTTGTAGATCCAAGGGAGTAGTGGAGACCGTTGATGGGTGCATCTGAATGCAATGGAGCTGATCGATGACACCATGTGAATTCTTCTTAAGGATCTTTTCTAGGCGATGTGAACTGATAATGCGGAGAGACCCTGGTTGTAAGCCCGTAAATGTGTGTTTTCCCATTGACTGAAAACTACATCCAAAGTTCAGCAAAATCCAATAAGATGGGGCCAAGTGTGCGTAACCATTGAGTGCCCAAAACCACATCACATCCGCCTAAGGACAAGGAAAGCATGTCAGATAATCTTCCATAGAGATACACACATTGCGACACTTCCCCTTGCAAGGTAAGCTGCCCCCATTGGCAATCATGACTTCAAAGTTGCAGCAAGGATGGACAAAACAATCAGCTTGTTTGGTGATCCAAGGGTCAATGAAGTTATGAATGCTACTAGAATCAAGGAGTATTGTAAGAGGGAGCTTCTTGAAGTAACCCCTGACCCACATTGTTTGTGGGGTGGTGACTCTGGCTAAAGCATGGAGATATATCTATGGGTGTTCTTCTAGAGACAAAGGGTCAACAGGCAACTGTTGAATGTCGACCTGATCATCTATTGTATCTGGAGCTTCTTCACCAAGTTCAGAGGCAGCGGATAATCCACATCCAAGAGATAGAGTTGTTCCTCGAAACATCTATGTCCCCGAGTGAATTTCTCATCACAATTATAACAAATCCATTTTTCTCTATGTGCCCGCATCTCTACTTCAGACAAATGCTTGATAGGAGTTGGTCGAGGAGCTGGCGTGATGGGAGGTCGTTAGGAAACCATATTTTTGAATGGAACAAAAGTGGATTTGGAGCGTTGTCGAGTTGTGATCTTGTCCTCCACCAACTTAGCCAACCCTAGGACTTACATCATTATGTTGGGACGGAACATTTTAACCTTTGAGTGGATTTCATCCTTGAGACCACTGATAAAACAACTCCTGTAGAATTCATCCGACAATCCTTCTGTGCGATTGTCCAGTTTCTCAAATTTTGTCTGATACTCTCTCATAGTGCCAATTTGGTGAATTTTAGTGAGTGCTCCTGTGAAGTCATCAAAATCACTATGACCAAATCATTGCAAAAGGAGTTGGCAAAAATCTGTCCATTTTGGCTCGTCATGAGCCTTGATGTACCAATGATGCCATTGAAGGGCTTACTGTTCCAAATGAAAGGATGCAAATGGAACTTTTTGGACATCAAAAGTATTATGCATACTGAAATATTGTTCTACCCGGTATATCCATATAGTTGGATCATTGCCATTGAAGCGAGGAAAATCAAACTTCGGCCCACGAAAATTGCTGGAAGAAGAGAACCCAGTGTCTGCAGAAGATTCTGGATGTCGTTTATTGTTCATGGTTGAATGTTGAAGATGGAGGCTGAGAAATTTTTCATCCAGATTTTAGAGTTTGGTTTTGAGGGCTACAAGTTCTTCCTCCATGATATGTGCTCATGCGCATGTGACAACCATAACCAGGAGTTTTTTTGTTTCTTTTGTCGAAATGGATCTGCAACGGCGCAGAAGTGATTGGAAACAGTTCTGGACAGATGTAATCTGCAATTTATCAGCTAGCAATAGATATGGACCCCCAGTATGTGTGGCTTCCTAAATATTCAGGGGATTCACTTGGCCACCAATGATGTCTAACGCCTTGTGTATTGGGGCAGTACCCCTCACTCCACGGCTCAGGTAAAACTGATAATCACCTTGCCACAAACGGTAGCTCTTGGTTTACCTCACAGGTGGGAACTAGTCAATCAGGTAGGGGTTGTTTCCCTTTTCGTTGGCAGGTCCTCTCAATGGGCTAGCTACTTCGGAGTTCCTGTGGTACTCCTCACAATGAGTTTTAGGGCTTATGCCCAAGTACTTCCCACAGTTAAGTGGATAGGGATTATTCCCAGATCCGAACCTGCAATTGATAGGAACAAATACAGATGCAAAAAAAAATTGCCAGAAATTCCACCCAATAAGCCCAAGAAAGTGCTCTGATACCAAATGTGAGGAACCTCCAACAATTAATTAATGAAAATGCATGATATATCAGAAATAACAAAACACGGAATAGATTTATTGATCGCAGACCACTTCAAGGGGGAAACCTCCTTTGAGAAAGCTCAATACAAATAACTTCTCGGTGCCTTCATTGGCCTCAACACGTACTTATATACTAAGTCTATGAGCCAATACTATGGATCAATACCATGGAACATATAATACTACGGGAAGACTTACAAAGCATATGCGTCCAATACTATGGATCAATACCATGGAACAGATAATACTATGGGCTAATACAAACTAATGATCAATACCATGGAACATATAATACTACGGGACGACTTACGAAGCATATGCGTCCAACATCAATATACTAACAAAGTAAAGAGAAGGGTTGACACGGGTTCCTAACAATCTTACCTATAATATTACTACTCTTCCATATTGCATTGTTGAAATGTCTTTCTACACAATTATTAATTCAATGAAAATTCAGGTGCCAAAAAGAGTTTCATTTGTGAGGATTTGTGCCTTAAGAGGATCCCTAAGAGATGCGATGAATATATGCTATGAAAATATAACTCGATGTGATATTGTTTTTACGCTAATTGGGGTGATGCGGGGATGTTGGAGATATAGTGATGGGATATTATCCATGCATATCAAGATCAAGAAAGTAGTGATAGAAAGAGGATTTATGTTTGGTTATTATTGTTTTCTATGTTAATTAGGGTGATGTAGGAATGTTGGAGATATGGTGGTGGAATATGATCCATGCATATCAAGATCAAAAAATTAATATTAATAACGTCATGTCTTAATTACATTTCATACTCGTCAATTCTAGCTAGCTCACTCGGTTAAGGTGTGGGTCTCGTCGGCAAGGTGACCCAAGTTCAATTCCCATTAGGGGTGAATTAGTTGGGAGAAAACACCCAAAAACCCAGTCAAGTTGAGGCTAGTGCGGTCCAGGATGGATGATTTTGACGGCTTAGATGCCCCTGGGTCGTGATTTCTCAGACCACAAACCACTCCCGGAGGTCAGGGAGATTTGAGCAAACAAGCAAAAAATACATTTCATACTAATAATAATAACACTGTGTCTTAAATACATTTCATACTATAGAAACAGGAGTTGTGTTTTTTTTTTATTACAAAGAGCAAAGCAGAGATTTTATTTTTTCCATTCCTTTTCCCATTGCATCATTTACTTTCTATGTGAAAGATAATCTATACATCTTTCATTGGAGTCATATCCTCAAATGATCTATGTATCTTCATTTCAAGTCTTCTTACTATTAAATTCCAAAGTTAGATGTTAATTTAGACTTCTGTTTTAAGTGTATAAAGTCTTCTTACTATTAAATTCCAATGTTGGATGTTAACCTAGACTTATGTTTTAAGTGTACGAACCTTAATGAATCTTTTCTAAAAAAAAAGAAAAACAACAGAATTTCTAGTTCACTTCAAGTGCTCAAAGCACAATCCAAATAAAAATAAGTACAGGTACATACTACGATTACAAGAGTACGATGGTCCGTTGGTGGGGATAGATGGATTTCATTCCATCCACTCGGGTTCAATTCCATTGAGACATCTTCTGGCTTGGATGACTGGCTGATGGTTTGCTCGACCTACCATCCACGATATGTGGGGGAGTTTGTTGAGATTTCCCGTGCGTGTGAGCTTTCCTTGATTCCTTTGGAATAGCAGGAAAGTGGTTTTTCCGCATGAAAAAAACGATTACAAGAGTACATATGCATACTACACTTATAAGATCACAATTACATAATTAATGTACATGCCATTTCTTGCCCCTTAAACAATAATCCTTAATCTTTCCTTTTTTCCGCTTCTTCTTTTTAACTTCTTTCCAACTTACTGAAGAAGTCACAATAACCAATTGTTAGTAAGGAGATGGGAGATCGAGATTCTTAGAAGGAACCAATTCCTTATTTGAATTAGAGGTATTAGTTTTGTGATGTCTTTTTGTTCCACCTAGAGCGGCTTCAACTACCATGACTTCCATCAAGGAGGAAATCCCTATATCCATTCTTCTATTATACCCACTGGGAAAGGAGTGGATTCCGAAATCAACACATTTGATTGTTGATTTACCTTTTTCTAATCAATGTCAATATTTAGTTGTTGATTTATCTCATTCTAATCATTGTCAATATTTAGTTGTTGATTTACCTCATTTCGATCAATGTTAGTGTCCAAACTCAATTCCTCTAGGAAAATTCCATCTCTTTGGTTTTAATTTGATCCTTTTTTCATGGGAGGATGAACTCCAACATGGGGGCAAGAATCTTATAAATGACCTAGAAAATGACATATCTTGCACTTGAATGGCATATTCTCATAATCCAATTAAGAATCATTATGTACAGAATAACCTTATAACTAAGGTCTATCTCAACACACATATGTCCATAAACCTGGTATAGCTCTCTCGGGATTTGATTTTATGTAAGTGGCAAAACTATTCCTGATATTCTCAAAAACTGATAAATATCATGAATTTAATGGCAAATTGGGAAGACAAACCCAAACCGACATTTAGTAATGGACATAGTGTTAGAATAAAAAACTGGGGACCAAGGGATTATAAAAAGTCCCACACTTCCCTAAAACTAGGAACCCTCCTCTATCACCTATTGATAATAAAATGATTATAAAATTGAACAATTAAAAAACTTTTGGAATGCAAGGAGATCTCACAATTATTTTTCCAAGTCAAGTGGATCCATGAAACAATGCCAATTTAGGAGGCCAATACCCATCAAATCAGCAAATAATTGCATATTTTTCATATATTGAATGTAGACGTGTCAATTGGGTTTAGTCCAAGTGGTTGTTGGATAGAGTGTTATCCTCCCCACCCAATTTTTTTTATTGTAAGTGACATGATGAGCTCACAATGAGTATATTTTTGTATTAGCTTTGATCCCTGTTGTTGACTTGGCCTTATGCCCTAAAGAATTTAGGGTTTACCCTGGGTAGCATCCTTTAAATGAGGGGAAGTGACTAGGAGGATTTCCCTAGGAAATTTACCTGGAAAAAATTTATTGAATGTAGATGTGTGACCTCCAACACTCTAATCTCCACCATCAACACCTGCTTAGCATGCTCCACTATACAAGCACTAGAAATAGGAGAAGACTTTGAATCAGTTGGAGTGGTAGCTTTGTTTTTCATCGCATTCCTAAAAGACATCACAATACCCACCATTCCTCCATGCAACCGTAGTGCCAAGATAAGAGTTGAATTTCTACAAATATGATCTAATCAACCAGTTGAGAGAGACCCTTTAGTTGTTTACCCTCATAAAGAAACCATTGTCGAACAACAAAAAATCCTAGACTATGCTCCAATTTTTGCTTTAAATCCACCACATAGTTGTTAGAATTTACCCAAATGCATAATGTTTCCCAAAAAGAAACTTGATCACAATATGAAAAATTATCTTGGTATGAGGATTTGCAACAAAAATTTGTCGAATGGGGCTTTTTCCAATGCTTGACATGCAAGCATTCTATCATACAATTTCCATGCATCAAAAACTTGAAAGTAAAGGATTTCATCAAACCTCGGTGAATCTTACTGACAATTAAATTGCCAATTATAAATGTTTGATGATGTTTTTGTAAAATAACTCAAATTTATAAGAATTTGACATTGTTTTTAGAAAATTTTGGTTATTTTTCAATTAATTTTTTTTTTTTATATTGGCTTACCTTCTTTATGTGGCAAGCATGATCATGGTATACCACTAATTCCAGATAGCCAACCACCCATTGTATGTCCTTATCGACATCTTTTTTTCACATAAAAAATGGAATTGAAAAGATCATCCACGATCTATTGGAGACTAGTGTGATATGTCATAGTAGTAGCCCCTACTCTTCCCCAATAGTCACAGTATTAAAGTAAAAATCCAATTGGAGCATGTGCATATACTTCCATGTTCTTGATAAGTTGTGTTCAAAGACAAATTTCTGGTTCCAATGATTGATGACCTCTTGGATGGGATTCAAGGTGCCTAATTTTTCACTTAAATGGACCTTTACTTTGAGTATCACCAAATTTGGATAAAGATGGAGACATACTTTCCTAATATTTCCTTATACACACATGCAGGACATTCTGAGTTTTGGTGAGTCCTTTTGGTCTTTGGAACCCAACGAGCAGTTTTCTTTTGGCCCTTTATGCACATTTTTGTGCTTGTCTTTTTTGATGATATTGAAATTCAGAGAAAGCGTTTAGAGGCACATGTTGATAAATCCCTACAACTACTCTCTGATAACTAGTTTTCCTCAAACATTCCAAATGTTCTTTTGGCGCTTCTTAAGTGGAATACTTGAGTCACATAGTTAGTAGGTAGGTTTATGAATGGACCCAAAGAAAATAGTTATGAAAGATTTCACATGCCATAAGACATTAGAAATATTATGTGATTTATTAGGTACTACAAGCTACTAGGGGAAGTTTGTGCAAAATAATGGTTGAATTGCGGCCCTGTTAACCGTATTTCTCAAGAATAATGCCTTTGTGTGGACTGACATAGTAGAGCAGGGCTTTCATGCCTTAATGGAAACCATGTGTACTACTCTAGTATTATCCGTGCTCGATTTCACTAAGAATTTCGTCCGAGGATGTGAGGAAAAGGTCATTGGGTAGTGTTGATGTAAGAAGGGAACCCATTGTATTCACTAGTAAACAATTATGTGGTTGAAACTTAGGAAAGTTTACTGTTGTGGAAAAAATTGCTTAAGTGCACTCTTCCACTCGGTAAGGGGCTAAGCCTTGTAGGTTGCAGCAAGGCCTCAGTCCTTGGAGTCCCTGTGCGTATTGGTTGGTATTCCTCCAAGTGATCCTGCAATAGATTGTTAGTGTAATTCACATGCAAACAAATAAATATTGATAAAAAGAAAAATAAAAGAGATGGGGGGAGAATGCAAACTCCAATAACAATCCAAGATATGTTAAACCACTTTTGTATTGCCCACTGGTATAGTTGTACAACACCTAGGAGGTGTGGGATTCAAGAGAATCCAACAATATCCCTTAGGGAGGCCCTTCTAGTCCAAACTAAATGTTGAGTAGATGGTTGAACAATGGAGAGAAAATATTGCCCCTTGAAGGAAGGTGGCAAGGGAGCTTGGGAATGCTCACAATGATAGGAAATGGTGGGCTATGAGGAAGCTCCAACTCAAATCCAGCAACATAACCTTGCTCTTGATTTCTCTCTACCAAATGCATGCCAATGGCTTCCTTTATAGGCCAAGAGATGGCCAATAAACAACTAGATCCAAATGTGAACTCATCTTCTCCATGAACTAGTTCCAAGGTACACAAGGGGGATTAAATTAATGCCACCAAGTGTGTGAGGAGTCAAATTCGGATCCTTGGAGAGGATTGAGCCTTCAATGTGCCACTGGGAGTTAGTGGTCTCACCATTTTGACAGTAACATGACTATCGAAGTAAAATCTGCGCAGATGTATGACGAGCATTGTTCAGGTAACATGCGTTATAGCGTGGGTTAACAGTGTATTACCCCCGCTACCCTTTCTTTTAACTGCTTTTTGGCATTTATGGAATCATGATGTATTTTGGATATGTTGAGGATGCCTGTGGTGAGATGCATTCTTTATGTTGATGACGCCTTACTGGAAGAATCGTTGAAACGTTGCATGTGTGCGACTTTTAGGCGTTAACAGAGTCCCCCCGATGTATGAGGTTCAAAGGGTACTGTAGAGCCGATAATGAATCATGTTTTCTGTTGTTTCTCTTATGTTCTGTAGGACAAAGCATATGTGGACAAATAGGGTTCTCCCACGGGGGAATTTATTGGTGACGATCGTTGGAGTTGTAGTAAAGAATAGTTTTTATACAAATGAGGTGGGCATACCCATGCTCGTAAAATGTTGTCAAAGTGATTACAATGAGAGAGGACTAAGGGGTCAACTCTACTATACTGCTGGGACATGGATGAAGACAACTTCAATCCATGTTTGAGTAAATGACCCAGGAAATACTGCAGAGTGTTGAAGAAGCGGAACTGTTATTGACCATGATAAGCCCACAGGGGTGGGGGACCAAACTGGTATGTGAATCTGCCTGAGATCCTCCCTATACCATGTAGATTGCTACCATGATTTCCAAATGTGAACATTGCTACCTTCAAAAGTACGTTTCCCTCTTGTGTGATGATGTGTTGATGTTGAACATAGGGGAAACCACTTAGTTAGGAAGCATTAATGACTCTCCCTACTAAGTTCGAGGTGATCCCTTATAATGATTGAAAGGGACCCCAAGGTACTACTGCAACTGCTGCAACTCTCGGAATATAGTGTCTTGACGTCAACGAGAGTTGAAGTACATGACAAGACGAGAATCTTATCCTGAGAACTAAGATCATATTGTAACCAACTGCTTGGTGGACAGACCTGACACGAGACTAGTTGATAAGCGTGGGGATCATAACTTCCTTTGATCGATGTAAACATGGGGAGTGGGGACATAAACTTTCCTTTTGGAATGGCACAGATGGAGACAAACTCCAAATGAAAGAGATTTGAGGGAGATGCAAAATGAAGGGTAATGGTAACTGACAAAAATGAATACTGTTGAGAATATGCAGACTCAAATACATCGATCAAAAGCGACCATGGGTTGTTGCCAAAATAATATGGTGTTCCCTCAATTGTGAGGTGAGGAGGGAACCTTTTTGTATATAAGTAATATTGGTGGGGTCCCCATAGTTTTGGGTGTGTCGGGGGACCACTTTGATGATGGGCAGAGTCCCCATGGTTTTGAGTGGATCGGGGGACACTTTCCAATGATGAAGTGAAGGCTAACTTGTAGACGTAAAGATGGGTGCCCCATGAAACGATGCCATGTAGTGTATACCTGTGGGATAACTGAATAGAAGGTTGTTTCTAAGGGTGGGGGCCCCATAGGTGTCTTTGCGGGGGTGATGATACGAGGGGGGATTGAAAAGGGTAAAGTGATCACAGAGGCATGAGGGGGATTTGTGAACCACTCTCAAAACATGTGCCAAGGGATTTGACGAGTGTCTACTTGGTGGAGTAAATGTGCAATTGTGAAATGATACTCCAAGGGAGGGTCTTTTCAAGCTGGGTCAGATTTAGCGGACTTGTGCGGGGGTCAACATCATGCGTGTCAATTGATGACTAGGATGGAAATGGTGCGCACACCCATGGGGGAACATGATATTCTCAAAATTGATGTTGATGGAACATTAAGGTGGGGAATAAGGGCCCTATGGTTATCAACGGGAATACTGGTAGATGCATTATAAATGGAGGGTAAATAGTGTCTATATGCCAGTTTCAGGATGATACCTATGGTAGGGTGCGTGACCCCTGTTGTTAGAGCTTGGGGTCTTATTCTTATAATGGAAATAAAAGAGGCTCCACCTTCTCCTGATCGATATCCTGCACATATGATGCACATGCCCAAGGGTAGTAAAGAACATGACCAAGGTATTGATAATGTAGAAATCATATAGGAAAACAAGGCATACCTGTGGAGTACCTTAGTGAAAATTTAAAACGTCCTGGTGGCACTAGTGGGAGTTTGGATTGGGTGGATTCATGTGGAAGAGCTCAATGTGATGATTGTGATGGTGCGAACAGTTTTGGAAACGGATTTACGGTTTCTCTGTGGCATTAGTTAGAAGTTTGGGTAAAATGACTATAAATAGTGGTGGAGCCCACTTTTCAAAATCATTTGTACTTCTTGTCGACGATATCCTAGAGCGCGATTTTAGTGATTTTGGGAGATCTAGGGCACCTTTCAACTAGCAGGGAGATCCAGGTATGCCTTGACCTTACTCTTGTCAATTATGTCCGGGTAGAATTAGGATTAGGGGTCCCCTGGGTGGATAGGGGTTATTTTAGGTCTTTTGAGGCTACTGCACAGGATTTTGAGAAAATATTGCCCTGTAACGTGAGATTTTCGAGAAATCATGTGCTACGGTAGCGAAATATTTTTCGAAAATCATGTGAGGTGCAGTGCACCTCTATGGCGTGGGTAAAATGTACTATACCGTGTGCAGCGTGGTATAGTAAAGCTTCGGTCGTGCGCTGGTTTAGCGTGATTGATACTTGATCAGCCGCGCTATCAGCACGATCGAGCGGTATATGTCACACGCGTTGGTTCTGCGTGGTTGAACGTCGATTTAGCCGCATTGCGCATGGATATCTTGGGGATAGTCTCATTACGCGCGGACCTTCTTAGGGAAGGTTACGCTGATAAAATTTAAGGATTTATATGTCTAATGCATTGTTCTTTGTGCAAGTTATTAGTTACTACTCATAGCTCATGTGGGAGTTGTTGAGTGGAGGGAGAGAGAGTATGGTGCTCTCCGTGTCTTGGTGTTGGAAAACCTGTCGGTGACATAGACTTTACGCAACGCGAGGCTCTTGAAGTTCTTTAAGTGCCCCTTGATGCGATCATCATATTACCTGCTGTGGAGGTTGCTTGACATGTGGGTCCCAAACTGATGTGTTTTCCGGGTTGGAGAGGAGGACATGAGTATCACCACTCATGATATATACTTTTTGAAGGGGTTGAATCACTGGGGGGTGAGAGAGCCCTTCCCTCCACAAATGGTGGGAGATACGATCCACACTCTAGTGGATCACTTTTTTGATGTTGACCAGAGTGTTGTCAACTTTGGTGCAATTTTGATGAGCCATTTGAGAGCTCTTCCAATTAAAGTTGTAGCGACAGTCGTGGCGCAAAAACTAGGGTCGATGTCCCCCAACCAGGTTACGGGAGGTCATCTCCAGCTGGTCGAGAGAGTCTTAGTGGATCGACAAGTAGCGTGGGGTCCGTTGTTGTTGCATTCGATGATCCGACAGATGTCAGAACTGCATCGAGGTGGGGCTTGGACTTCCTTCTACTATGGTAGTGTGTTGTGTGCTTATTTTTTTAGTGTTATCCTTCACTAAGGCCACAGGTCGTAATTCCACTAAGGGGGCCGCAAGAGCCACGGATGGCGTACTAAGGGCGAATTATGCCTCGTAGTGGTGGTGGGCCTGTGGGGGCTTACTATACACCCCAGGTGTTGGATGTCTAGGAGGGTTGTATTGGCCAAATGGAGCGGTATCCATGGAGTGGTATGGACTACCGAGGATATCTGGAGCTGCCTGCCCCTCCTGGGGGTTTCGATGCTACAGGTATGTATTTTATGGTTTTGTATTGTTTTGTATATATATTTGTACATACTTGTATTTCTGCACATTTATGATATACATGTTTATCAGGTCCTGATGATGGTTTCAACCTTTGTGATGTAGATATAGGTCCTGTGAGGCCACCTCGTCGACCACGCCCAGGAAAGACCGCCCTGCTGCGGGGGCCGGGCAGGCCATTAGAAGAGTTGGTGCAACTGAGGGTGGTGCTGCTGGGCCAGGAGGAGCAGGTGGCAAAGGAGCTGTTGCAGATAGGGTAGCTACCCAGGACTGAATCCTAGCTGTCCTTGCGGACTTGGAGTGGAGGTTAGATGTTTTGTCGACTGGGATCAATGACCGAGGTGTTGCAGACCTCGAGGAGAAGGATTCAGCCCTCACATTCCACCTGTCAGCTAAGTGTGGGTCAACTTGGAGGAAAATCATGCGGTGGGTAGCGGTAGCGTGCCATGTGGCACAAGAGGTGCAAGGAGGTGCAACCCCTCCTCCACGACAGAGGCCGTGGCATGGATCAGAGCCAGACTAGGGGAGGTTGTGCAGTCGCTGGCCATTTTGGTCCCCCGAATCCACCAGCTAGCGGGGCAGCTTGATTTTTGTATTGGGATTTAAGCCCTAGTTTGTATACTATTTTTGATGAGCCTATGGGAAGAGGGTTGTATTTGATGTATCCCCCATAAGGATATTTTGTATATGCCCTAGGAGGGCCATTTTTGTACATGACACACATTTTTTTATGATGATATATATATATACCATTTTTGCGGCATATGATGTATGTGCCTCTTTATGTATGTGATGTATGTATACTTTGTTTTATGTTGCCTAAATGTTGATGTGATGCATGTGTAGTATTTGATACTAGCACATTTGTTTGGCCATGGTCTATTGACTTAGGACTTATGATGATGATATACATATATGTGTATTTGTAGGTGTAACACATAAATGTATTTATGTATGTTTCGTATGCAGGGCAATGCAATCGGATTATGTATTAGGTGTCAATTCAACACCTCATTGGCGACGGAATCATTGAATGCATTGGCGTTTCTCGGTATATGTGTGAAAATAATGGTTTAAAACTATCTAATGAGAAGGCGCACACGCAGAAACCTCCTGAAGAGGAGTGAATTGTGGACACAAAATACATTATTCAACTGCGATGCAACAAGTTGTGAGTCGAGATGCACTTTTAGATGATGAATGCCTGTGTGTAGGGCATCACTTAATAGACCTATTATGGCATCATATTCTGCTTGGTTGTTTGTAAGTTCCCCCAAGCAAACTCCGCCGGTGTGGTGGAGTATATGGGAGGGGGAATATATAGCCCAAGCAGTCGACACTAGATGTTTGGACCATCAACTCACACCGTCTACATATCATATGTAGATGTCCGACTGGGAGGCCATCTGCATTTGAGAATAGATGGCTTTTACTTTCTAATTCAAGATAATGTGAAAAGAAAGTAATTTTTTAACACAAATAAGAATATCAACGGTTGGTGTTAGATGTCCTGTTTGTGTTGTGGGGGTAACCCCCTGTTGATTTTTAATTATTTTGAAGTGCTTTCAGGTGGTCTCCATCTTCATCGGAAGACAAGGAACCACTACAAGTAAGGACACCAACTAAAGGAGACTCGACATTGATGGTATCTAGTAAGGTATTTATTACTTCCTTAGTTGGTAACCTTTGTGGGGTTATATGGAGGGGTTGTAATTGGCCTTGTTGTCTCATAAATTCGAGACGAGCTTCTCGTTTGGCGCACAAAATGGAGCACTGAAATGAGAAGTGGGTGACCTCTCCACAAAATCAGCAAGGTTGTGGTACCCATGGACGGAAGCGTTCTTAGACTTCCTGGGTATTGATTTGCTCCATTATGCAATCTATGGCATTGGGAGGAAGCATGTGGGTGGAGTTCCCACAGGAAACACATTCATCATGTGGCGACGTTGTCGTAAGTTTGGATGGGTCTTGCGACATTGTAGGCTCCACCACAGTTTCTGCAGTTGGTGGGACATCTGTGGGAGGGGCGATTAATGGTTTCGCGGATGTGGTGACCACCTTAATAAATGTTTCTTCATGGGATGAAGAGGGCGGTTCCTCGATCGTCATATGAGTGAGATGAATGGTTGCCAACGCCTCTCAATATCGAGGGAGTTTGGGGCAATGGTGCATGTAGTGTACATACTGAGTGCATATGGAACATGCATGATTCATACGAAATGTTTTGGGCTTAGATGTGGGTGAGGGAGATGTTCCCCCCTTTTACCATTGGTGGAGTGTGAGTGATGCTAACGGGGGTGTTGAGATAATTCCTTAGCTCCGGCAAAGTAGGACATAAGTTTGTTGTGTGGCCTTGATGCGTGCAAAGAGAACACGTTAGTGTGACCCTTTGATTGGGAGTATTGATCATAACTGGGGCTTTTAACTCTTGATGGTTGATTCCCCCTGCTTTAGCCTTAGCAGTTTCTAATAAATTGGACGTTGGGTTGGGTAATAGGGGACCTTTCAAACTCGGTTGTTTGGTGCCCCATTAACGGTCTTAGTGACGACTCATTGTGATTTAGTTGTGGATGTCATAGGTTGGGTTGTCATAACAGGATGTGTTACGAGCCTTGCAACCGTACTAGCCGAAACAGGGACAAACTCATAATGGGCGATGGGTTTGGAAGCCATCTATGGGCAGGGTGGTGTAAGGTACCATATCGGGATCCCCAAAGTTAGCCCAGGTAGAGTTAACTGATCCATAATCGGTGTCCCTTGTACCCCTATGGGAGGATACAAGAATGGGATTTGGAATATGTTAAATTTTCAGAATTTACTTCAATCTGATCTAGGATCTTAACTGAGAGAACAACATGTACAGCATATCTACAGCATATCAATCATGGAGACAATAATGCAAGCACACAAGAGACACAAAGATTTACTTGGGGAAAACCATAAAGGTGAAAAACCCCAATAACTTCCTCAGAGATAGATAGAGCAATGATACAACCAACCAATAGAGATAGCCATAACCTAGCAGCAATCCTCCTCCTCCATAAGTGCGCCTCTCCTCCTTGAGAGAATGTGTGAGAAGTGAGTGAGCAAATAGAGTGCCTCCCGCACTCTATTTATACTTGACTTGACTTGCCTTTTTACCTAACTCATGTAGGCTCGAACTTAACCACATAATATAATGCTGACTGGGCCGACCCCCAATAGGGTGGTCTAATAACCCTTTGACCCACATGGCCGACCCCCAATAGGGTGGTCTAATAACCCTTTGACCCACATGACTTATACAGGGCCGACCCCAAACAAGGTGGTCTAATAACCCATCAAGTATAAGTTACGACACTTACAATATAAATGACGACACTTCCGTATAGAGGAATAATAACATCTCTATAGGAATACAATATACATATATGTGAAATACATTCCGAAGTTACATATACATCAACAGAATATTGGTGGGACTAATGGACTCGACGTTTGTTCCATGCCATGACTCAGCGGTGGTGCTAATGATGGCATTGGGGTGGAGGGGGCACCATTTTCGGTGGTGAAAATTGTGCACATTAGGCCATCGGTCGATGTAGGTATCTTAGTTGGTGGTCCCGAATATACTCCTAACGAATTGGAGTCTTTGTACATACCGGGGGCAATGTCAACATACAGTTGATCATCGCCCAGTACAGTCAATAGGACATTGTCGGGATTTCTTGAGGTGTTGGGGTCATAGTAGTTAAGTTAGTCTAGAGTAACTACCTTCCCATTTAAGGGAAACATCATGATACAAAAGACTGAGGAGGACACCTCCTTCATGGCGTACATGTAACTGCGCCCTAAGAGGATGTTGTAGTTGAGTTCTGCATCGACCACTTCAATATCGATCATAACCATATTACCCCCTAACTCTATAGGGAAATTTTGGTACAATCCTCTTGGTTGGAATGGTCTCCCATCATATGCGCGAAGAGAAATAGACAAGGGGACCAGCTCAGGGGATCCTAATCATTTCCATACTTTTGCAGACATAACGCAAGTGGATGCACCTTCATCGATGACACAACGATGGATCATGACGTTCTTCATAGTGACTGGAACTTGGAATGCGACTAACGACAGTAGTCGTGGATCACCTTTGTCGAGACTCTCAAAGGTCATGAGGTGCGAGTCGGAAGGATCGACGGTGCTAAGTGCATTAAGTAATGCCTTTCTCTTTGTTGGGAAAGATTGTAACACTTCTAATGTGGACATGGCTGCAAGGGATTGAGCCAAGTCATCTGCAATACTGTAATTGTGGGCGGCTTTCATGTGAGGGTTATTAGGGGTATGCCAAAGTGGAACTTTTAGAATCCACGGGATTTGTTCGGTATTCGGGCGTGGTATCTATAGAGGGCACCCCGAGGGGATAGGAACGTCTTCCACTTGGGGTGTGGAAGGCCCATCATAACCTATGGCTCATGTCTGAAGGTTTACATCCAACGTATATATATTTTGAAAAGAGCCATCGTCGGGTGGGCGGGGGTCTTGTTGTTGTGTAACTACCCCTTGATTTGCAAAGGTTTGTTGTAACACGGTGGTTTGTGGTTGGGGAGGGTTTGTTGCCTGAGGTGGATTGTCATTGTCTTCTCTTTGGCCTCGACTAACTGTTACCAGTTGGGGATGAGAGGAAAATGATGTGTGTAATGGCCATAATCACTGCAAATGGAGCAACAATAATTTGTCCTATGGGTGGGATTCTTCTTTTGTTTGGGAGGATTTTTATTCCTTGTATTTTGGTTACCTGTATTCTGGTTTTGCTGGTGAGGGGGATTGCCCCCTTGCCCCAACTGTTGATTTTTGTTGTTCTTCCCTTTCTTCTTCCCCTAAGTCTGTTGATTCTGGGGATTGGTGGTGTTCAATTGCTCAAATTGTTGAGGTTGTTGAACGTAAGAAGGTTGAACTAGGTTAACCCCCATGTGGGGGGCAGGTTGCTGGCCAGTTGGGCATGTGAAATAATATGGGTTATACCCCAGGGGTGGGATAAATGCAGTTTGCTTTCCATAAGAGGTCGATGTAGGAATGGCTTATGTCATTGGCGGTGTGGGAACTGTCACCGCCTGGCTAACGTTTGGGTAAGTATGACTATACGGTCCATACTATAATTGACCAACTAGTGGGGTTGGTACCAGTGTAGGGGGTACTGACACAGGTGACATGGATGGGTAGTGTGGAACCATATTAAATGGTGTCGACATGGTAGGAGTAACCTTTCCAAAATGGGAAATGGACCCAATAATCCCATCTGCTAAATGTGACGAGCCCGAAGGTGTAGGATCCAATGACCGATGTCGAGGGGTATCAGGGAGGATAATATAGAGGTAGTTGTATTGTGCATATATGAGATCAAAATGTTGTGCTTTCATAATAGCCTCTTCCTCGCTTTGCGACATGTTGGCGACATCTTTAGCTATGGCGGGTTGGAGAGATTTGATAACCCAATACAACAAAAAGCGTGGTTGTATATCGTTCTTGCACAATGTGCGACGCCTATGCCACTCATGGATGTGGTCCACGATGTGGGTAGATGTGTTTTGTCGAAACTCTGTGAGAATTTCAAGGCCAAGGTCATGTCGAATCGAGATCTGGAAGTAAGTAAGAAATGCAGTGGCCAATGTTGCGAATGTGGCATGTGTTGCAATTGGTAGGTTGACACACCATTTTCCCGTCGTGCATGTGAGAGTACGCTGAAAGAGGCGAAGCCTCACAGGGTCGTCGATTATGCTGTTAGATGAACACCATAAGTGGAAAGACATGACATGGTTGGCAGGATCACCCCCCTGTTTTCCTTCGAATTTAGGGATATCGGAGGGAAGTTTATCTGGCATAGCTAGCCATGTAGGATCATGACCTATGGGATCATTGATCAGTTTGGCCAAATTACATAGATTTAAACTAGCCATGAATGATAAGTTAAGGACCATTGGTCTTGACATTGTGTGTGGGATGTGGTTTCCATGAGGGGGAGACTCAGGTGGTGTTGTAAACAACGGTTGACGTCGTATGAGAGAGGATGCGTTAAAGGGAACCGAGGGATCTCCAAGGGGAGAAGGCAGTGGGGTACCTTCTTCGATGGGGGAAGAAGTGGTGCAATTAATATTTTATTTGAGAGGATAAAATGCACCTTGCAAGGCTTGGCCTCATCCAGATGATCCTATCAATGTGGCCTAGGAGTGGCCCCGGCTATAGTACCTTCCGTGTGTACCACGAGGGGAAGGTGTAAAAACACCCCTCGAGAGAGGGGATAGGCCTTGTAGTCTACGAGACTGTCTTAGGATGTTTTTTTGTTCCTCAATAGTGAAGACTTTGTATTAGATGAGAGTGATAGTGGAATTTAAACACAATTGAACAAATGCAAAAATATGCCAACCACAACAGATGCAAAATGGTGCAAGAAGTGAGTGATATGTGCAAAGTTTGTTTTAGTGCATGAATTCCCACATTTAGGTCCTTTTTATTATGAGTTTAGTGAAATTGTAGTTAAAAAAAGAAAATAAATGTAAATTCCCTGACAAGACCTAACATCCTTCCTCTCAAATGTAACTGGGCCTCCCAAAAGCACAATTGATGGTGATAATGGTATCCACTCACCAATCGACTAGTGGAGGTAATAAAGAGCTAGTTCTACCGGCAATGGGGCCAATGTTCCAATCAAGAAGACTTGGCAACACCTCCCAAAGGAAATAGCTAACTTCAGGAGTCAATTGCACTCACAATTGCTCCTTGGTGATATCCTGAGTTGGGCCACTAAGATAACTTGTGTCAAGTGTGGATCAATGGTTTGACCTGCACGGTATAGTGTTGTCTCCCTACAATAAGCTAAGTGGGTTGTAGAGGAGAGCAGGGAAACTATACCTCGGCTTTCACCTCCTTGGTCATGACGCACTTCTAATTCGGCTTTTCTTTTAACACTTGCTTATAATAGGATTTTGTGAGTACCCTATAAGAAAAAAATGTTATGTTTCAAAATATCGCTAATGAAACTAGATTAGTGGGCATTAATGAATGCCTAACCCAATCAATCCTACCTAACTAAAATATTGTTTTGTGACCTCATGTGGAGGATTTTAGTTGGTTTAGACAATTACAATGTTGATTTTAAGGGGTTTGATGTTCACTTAAGGAGTGTAAGAGAGGTATTTCACAATCCCTACCTTTCAGATTCACCAAGCTCACATGAAGTGCGAGGTGAAGATCATACTAGGATGGGGAGAGTCTTTAGGTCTCTTAGTGTGTGCTAGTGGTGCAAACACATGTAACGAAAGCAAATCGATTTTATCGGCAAATTAACTAGAAGAGTATATCAAGTAATACGTACTTTTAACTTTAAGAGATTCTCATGGTGGTTTGCAAAATAAAAAATGCCAATTAATAGACAAGTGTGCAATGGAGGTATTTCACACTTCTCACCCTTTTTTGATTCACCAAGCTCACATAAAGTGCGAGGTGAAGAGCACACTTCAGGAGACAAGAGACTTTAGGTCATTGCTTGTGTGCAAAAAGTGTATTCTACACTAGCATTGATACTAAAAACACGTCAATTGTGCATAAACAATAAATGGTATTGAATACTAGTGACAACAATGGGGCCCATTGAAAGCCTCAAAGTTGTTTACCTAGGTAAGTTTCAAGAGATGAACTCTTTACTTCCTAATCTTGGTCTAGGTGAACTAATTACTATAAAAAATTAATTAATTATGCGAATTAGCTTAATTTAAGTTCACTAGTAAGCAGTATTTGGACTGCCAATTTAAACTATGTAGATAAAAATCAAATAAACAAGGGTAGTGTGGCTAAATCATACTCTATCGAGTGGACCATGTGGGTCAATTCAAAACAGGTACGTTGAACAATGCGGGTGGTACATTAACCAGCCACGTGGATCACCTTATTGGGGTAGCATTTGTCTTGAACTGATTACCTGCGCTGACCATGCGACTGTCAGAGTCGTTTCCGCACTGGTAGCGTGGCTGAGAGGCCGAGATCTGCACTACTATCTAAAAATAAATTGTGGTCGAATTCTGGAAGCAAGAGGTGGAATACCTAATCTCCTGCAAGTGACAAATACCCAAAATTAATTACTTAGCATAAAACAACCTAGTTTAATGAGAAATCAACAAAAATAAGTATGGTCGCCATTAGAACTGTTATGGAAAAATTGCACAAGTGCACTCTTCCACTTGGTAAGGGGTTAAGCCTTGTAGGTTGCAACAAGGCCTCAGTCCTTGAAGCCCCTCTATGTGCTGGTTGGTATTCCTCCAAGTGATCTTGCAATAGATTGTTAGTGTAATTCATATGTAAACAAAGAAATATTGATAAAAAGAAAAATAAAAGAGATGGGGGGAGAATGCAAACTACAATAACAATCCAAGATATGTTAAACCACTTTTGTATTTCCCAATGGTATAGTTGTACAACACCTAGGAGGTGTGGGCTTCAAGGGATCCAACAATATCCCTTAGGGAGGCCCTTCTTGTCCAAACTAAATGATGAGTAGATGGTAGAACAGTGGAGAGAAACTCTTTCCCCTTGAAGGAAGGTGGAAAGGGAGCTTGGGAATGCTCACAATGGTAGGAAATGGTGGGCTATGAGGAAGCTCCAACTCAAATCCAACAGCATAACCTTGCTCTTGATTTCTCTCTACCAAATGCATGCCAATGGCTTCCTTTTATAGGCCAAGAGGTGGCCAACAAACAACTAGATCCAAATGTGAACTCATCTTCTCCATGAACTAGTTCCAAGGTACACAAGGGGGCCTAATCAATGCCACCAAGTGTGTGAGGAACCAAATTCAAATCCTTGGAGAGGATCAAGCCTTCAATGCACCGCTGGGAGTTAGTGGTCCCATCGTTTTGACAGTAGCGCGACTATCGAAGGAAAATCCATGCGGATGTAGTGTAGGCATTGTTCAGGTAACCTGCGCTATAGCGCGGGTTAATAGTGTATTACCAACGCTACCCTTTCTTTTAAGTGCTTTTTGGAATTTATGGAATCATGTTGTATTTTGTATCTGTTGAGGATGTCTGTGGTGAGATGCATGCTTTATGTTGCTTACACCTTACTGGAAGAATCGTCGAAATGTGGCATGTGTGCGAATTTTAGGCGTTAACATTTACCTATTAGAAAGAAATGATGGTCATCCTTCATGTCTTCGATACATGGTGCTTGTTTCTTGCTGGGAGGTGCTTCCATATCAAGATGGACCAGCATAGCCTGAAGTACTTTTTGGAACATCAATTTTCATCAAGTACATTTTGGAACAATTGTTGTCATCATCGGAGCATCACAAGTGGGTCATTAAGATGTTAGGTTATGATTATGAGCTCGTATACAAGAAGGACAAGGAGAATATGGTGGTTGATTCTTTGTTTAGGAAATACGAGAAGGAAGGGTCACTCTTTGTCTTATCCTCACCGCTATTAGATTGGATTGTAGGGATACAATGGGAATGGTTGGCTAATGGCAAGATGGTTCAACTCATCCAGTGACTCAAGGAGGATCCCAACTCCCTTACAAGTTATACCTAGTAGCATGATACCTGGAGGTATAAAGGGTGTATTTTTTGGTACATAACGTTGCTTTAAAATAATGGGTATTAGCATAATCACATTCCTCTCCTATCATGGGTCACTCGGGATTTAAAAACGTATGAAAGAGATAAGTGTTTTTTCTTTTCCGAAGGCATGAAAAATGGCATCCATACTTTCATAGATAACTATGACACGTGTCAAAGGAACAAGGGTAAAATAGTGATGACCCCTAAAGCATCGCAACCGAAACCAATCCCCACCACTAGCTAGACTAACATTTCCATGGATTTTTTTGTTGGCCTTCTTAAAGTCAGTAAGAAATATATCACCATGGTGCTAGTTGACTTTCTTTCCAAATATGTTCAGTTTTGCAGCTTACAACACCCACTTATGATGTCCATTATTGCCAAAGTCTTCATGGAGATTTTTGAATTATATGGCATGCCTAGTTCCATTGTGATAGATTACGATCCCACCTTCACAAACAAGTTTTGGCAGAAGTTGTTTAAACTGTAAGGCACACACTTGAAAATGAGCACAGCTTATCATCCCTAGACATATGGTCAAATAGAGGTGGTTAATAAGTTCTTGGAAACTTATTTGTGATTTGTTGCATTGGAATAACAAAGCCAATGGGTTCAATGGATACCAACTGTAGAATGGTGCTATAATACCACATATCATGATGCTACCAAAATTTCACCATATGAAGTTGTTTATGGAAAAAAAAACTCCCCTCTGCCACTTTATACTTACCAAGCACATCCAAGTTTCAATAAGTGTATTGCACACTTAACTTCAAAGTGGCTATTATTAATACACTTAAGGACAATTTGGCTTTGGCCCAAAATAAAATGAAGCAACAAGTAGATCAACGTCACTCTAAGTGTTCTTTTGAAGAAGAGGATCATGTGTTTCTTTGTCTCCAAGCTTGTAAGTAGATATCTCTCAAAGACAAGAGCCACTTGAAGCTCGCATCAAAGTTGTATAGACCCTATCAAATCCTCCAGTGCATTGGACAAGTTAGTTATAGATTTGCTTTCTTGACCCACTCCAATATGCATGCGATCTTTCGTGTGTCTTGCTGCTAGAAGAAGGTAGTGGGGTCAAATTTCCAAGTTCAACAAACCTTCTCGATCTTGATGAAGAAATATCTATTTGGTTGCAATCAGAGGTAGCATTGGCCATAATAGAGTTGATTATGTTGATGCACTATTAAGGAAGTCTTGATATAGTGGAAGAATACACAACATGAAAATACCACCATGGAACCAACAATGATTTTACAATAGTCTCAACACTTCCAACCTTGAGGACAATGTTTCTTTTAAAGGGAGAGAGCATGTTAGGTCTGTGCTCTAACCTGCTCACTTTAGTGTAATTAGGAGTTAGTCAAGTAATGTGTGAGGCCATATTCTTTTATTAAGACCCATTGGGGTGTGGTTACTCAATGTAAAAGAGTTGTATTTATTAAATAAGGACCACAAAGAGGTTGGTACTTATTAATGATGGGACCATAAATAGTTATGGTTTTGCTGGTGAGAAACTATTTATAGAGGTAAAAGGCTATGTAATGTTTTGTTAAGTGTTTTCATTGTATTGGGGCTTTTCTCATTTGAAGGTTTGCCTCTTGAAGAGGCATGTGCACATTGCTTTCTTTATGGATGATCAACATAAAAGTTTATATTTTGTAGGTCCAATACTCGTGTTTCTCCAATTTTACTTTTGTAATTTATATTTATTTTTGTATTAATCCTTATAGTTTATTGCTTGTAATGACGAAGCACACTACATTTCTCTCATTCCTTTTATTGATGACTTGAACATGCCTGTTGCTATGAAAAATCATCAATTAGAATGTTAAATAGTCATTGAGCAACTTTTGAAATTATCAAATAATGATGCTAAGGAAAGGATTTTATCCCTTTACTTTGGTTTTATGCTAAGTGATTTTTTCACTTTCTCTTCACCATAGTGTGTGTTGAAAACAACTTTAACCCACCAATAGTCTTTTCTTAATTATCGAAAGAAAATACAAAGGAAACATTAATAGGGCCTTCATTAATACATCATCCCTTCAAACTCATCATCTTGTTATGAAATTCATTCGAACATGTAGTTATTGCAAGGGGTAATGCTTGTGACACAATGGTGCGGATTGAAGTGTTAATGTTGTGATAATAGAGATATTCACTTAAGTTTTAGTTATAAAGTACCCAAGGGTTTCCTTATATATGTGTGTGTGTGTGTGTGTGTGTGTGTGTCCACAGGAAGAATTCACAGCGCGCCCACCCGAAGGGGCCTCACTCCACCGGCTCTAATTATGGAGCCTAACCCAATGGGGACATCAAGTGAGGCCCTTATATATCAATGCATAACTACCTGTGGATTTGACCTTGAGACCTTCTACCTACAACTCATAGCTCTCAACCACTTGAGCTAACCCATCGATCTATATATATATATGTGTGTGTGTGTGTGTGTGTGTGTATGTGCATTTTATGTTAAAAAGGGTTATAAGCACAACCATCACGAGAACTACCTAAAACCAAAGTTGGATTGGTTACAAACCGAAAACACCCTTTATAAGTTGATCAAACGATTGTCATGGTCCTTGGAGCTAGTTCCCATTCATTGACAACATATTCAAGTTCAACCATTATGGGTTCCCAAACATCATTGCCTAAGTCAATTGGTCATCAACCTCATAAATGGTTAGCACATGTGTGGGGAACTTATCATTATATTGTGCCAGTAGAGGGGCTAGTTGTCTTAATTTTCCATGTGCTTCGCAATTGTATAACCAACCCAGTGGCATGGCGAATCCTTATATCTCTACGACTGTCAAAATTAGACCATGTATATTAGAGAGCCATCAAGAGATCATTTACTCATAATACAACATGAACCTCCCAGAAAATCAAGGCATTACCTTTGGAAAGCCACATCCATTTCCACCTTTTGCACTTATACCACAATCTCCAAGTGCAAACTTGAATGTAGTGAGATGACAAACTATGTGAAGCTTCCAATATAATGAACATTATTAAATAAAGCATCATTCATTTTCTTCTTGTGAAAAAGGAGTATTTCCACTCTCATCAACTACCATGAAGCTCAAAACTCAATATCCCAAAAGAGTGCATCCTCTAATAGAGTTACTTTTAACATAATAAGCACGAGAAGACATTGGCCATACAACGTAACAACCCAATCCCAAGTAGACATGGCAAAGGGATAGAACCAAAAGAGGTGTTTAAACATCTCAACTCAACCACAAATAAGACACTTAGGTTGTTAGACCATAAGTAAGTTAACATCCTACCAACATGCATGTCACCCATGATAAGTGGCTGAGAAAAAAGGGAGTTTTAGCTTCCACCAAACACTTCCAAAGGTTCAAAGCTAAAGAAACTAAGCCTTCTATTTCAATGTTAGTCTTCATAGCTTGTTTAATTAATCATCAAGAAGAAGCTTTGGACATAGCCACGTATATCCATTAAATGACTTATATTTGGTAAAGGTCTTAGATTTGTTCCATTTCTAATCTCACCACTAGCCCCGAGGATCTTGTAGAAAACAATGAGTCTAGGATCAATATTTGGACTTTGTTAATGATACTCTTATCAAAGTTTGCAAGCTCAAAACTTATTTGTAGCTTGGGCCATGGTATCCATTCTCTTGTAAGGGCGTTACATAAATTGTTAACAAAGTCCAAGCTCTTTTTTAAGAGCCCATACTCCAAGAACCAAGTAGTCATGATTTTCCTTCCCGAGCCATAATTGGAGACTGCCATAAATAATGATCATTAAATGAACACTAACTCTCGTAGACTAACCCTTACAACTAAAATATGTTTTGACAACTTCTTAATATGTGTAAATGCTCCAATCCACGAAATTTCCTTTAACTTTGAAAAAGGTTGGGGTGAACACTAAGGTCTCCAAGCTGAGACCTTGAGAGGATCCCAAGGAGATTGAATTCCTTAGTTATTCTAGGCTTCTTTTCCTTCTACAACCCAAATCAACTACTTAATGGCATGAGTCTACATTTTAATAATACCCATCCCACTCCAACTTCTATAGGTATAACATTATTTTAAATTTACTTTGTGAAAGCCTTTGCCACTAGAGTTATTTGGCCTACAGAAAAATTCTCAAGGATTTTTCTTGTTGTTGGTATGTACTCATTGAGGTCACTCAATATGAGGAATATTATACATGCATGGCCATAAGAATTGCAGTGCAAAACTAAAACTTTGTTACTAGTGCCATGGGCTTGGTAAGCCATTTCTTGATCATTTTTAAATCCTCTGGATCACCACCTCCCAAATTTCATTGGGAGAGGCTCAAAAGGAAAACAAGACACCAAGGAATCTGAATATTGGGCCTAGGAGGATCCAATGCCATTCTTGGCCCTCTAGCTAGTTAGGAACCTAGCTTTGGTTTTGTTGGTAGTACAATGTTTTATCCCATTGTATATTTGAACCATAGACTATATGAAAGATTTGGAAATATTTCATAGTGTTACCTTGGAGCATTGATTGTTAATAATGGTGAGTGATGAGTCAGTGGTAAAATGTCCATCAACAAGTTCCCTAACATCATTATTAGAGAGTGAGACAAGCTAAGGCTTCAACAAAGTGAGTTCTGGCATCTCAGATGAAGAAATTCTCAAAGCCTAATGGTTTTAACACAACTAGATTGAATAGTCATTTAATACTACTATAGTCTCTCTCAAAAACAATTTTGATGAATAGAGCATCCAACTCAAGGGGTATGTTCATTCCATGCCTTCCCAAACAACAATGACATTACCCAAAATGAAATGGGCTCTAATAGAGCTTAATTACTTGGGCCAAATGATCTTTTATAGAATAGGTTTTATGTGGAGTGCTACGGCTTTGTCTATAATTTGGTAATAAACATTTAATAAAATTATTGTTCTCCATTTTTTTCTTTTTTCTTTTTTTCCAAAGATTTTATTATTATATATATTTCATGTTTCAGAGATTGAAATCAAAATATACATCATAATATTTGGGCTATTTATGCCTTGTCTAAAAATAGTCTTAAAAGATGAATTCTTCTTAATACAACCTTCCTTCTATATCTTGAAAGATTCTTGTGATCAACAATAAAGAGTACAAACCTTCACTGTTACTTTGCCAAACTATTCAAGACTAATAGGGAAACATCCCTAGAAACTGAAAGGATTATTTTTCTCATAAACAAATAGTAGTATTCTTGTTACATGTAACACCCCGTTTTTGACCCCATAATGCAATTATGTAAATATGGATGATATGGTTGGAAGCCCAACATGAACAATGTAATTAAGTACATTTTATATATAATATAACACGTGACTACTGCAGACCAAGAAGGTCGAAGAAGAGATGGGGGGCTATCCTTCCACAAGGGGGAGAGTGATCATCCTAAGTCTAGGATTGGACGGGGGGAATATGCCCAAACCCTAAGTATGCCACTTGCCCAAATTTCCTTAGAAAAAGGGGAAAGGTGTCCAACTGCATGGAAGCCAAGTGGCTAGTTCCTATCAGCCTTGGTGCCACTTGGCTAGTCTCACCCATGCTTATAAAAAGAGAGAGATAGCCCATCATGAGGGGATTCTTGGAGGTCAAAGACATCAATTTTGGAGGGAGACCGTTGTTCAATCATTCTTCCATGTCTAAACCTCCATTGCTATCAGACCTATACTACCGTCACCAGAACGGGGAATTGGTGCCAGACCAAGAATAGAGTATTGGGTAGCTATAGCAGAATCTTAGTACCTTCTTGTAGATGGGTATCCCCAGCTTGAGGGTGGCTTTGTCAAAGAAAGATATGGCTTGACAGAGCCTACAGCTGGGAGGAACGTCCTTGGTTTGCAGTTAATCGGACATATTTCAGATAAGTTCAATGTGTGAATAAATGTATGGTATTTATTTATCATTATATTATTCATTGCCATCCTATGAATTATGGAACCGAAATAATGACTATGTAAATGCATTCTTATGGAAATAGTTGGTAGAGTTTTCATATATTTTTTATGAATAAATACACATAATTATTTTGTTGTAAATGTATAATTTAAATCATTAGAAGAATAAAATTACATATTAGAGGCAAATTCAACTAGCATATTTTAGTACGCATGACCCTAGAGTCACTGTGAGGTCACCGGGTATGTGACAGTTTGGAATCAGAGCTCCAGGTTGAAATATTGGAGCTGTATGGGCCATAAATCCATATTTATAGGCATACATTCGAAATGGTTCTGGTGAAATCAGTTTCTGTTAAGTGACAGAGAAGGGGCCAGGAATAATTTAAAATCAATTTCAAAATTTCCCCTTATTGTCTGATTAATTTTTTTGCATAATTACGAAATTTTGAAAAAAAAATTGGAAAATTTCAGTCGGGCCCCACTCATGCCACGTGGATGGGTGACATGGAGGATCAATGTGGGAAAGAGGTCCAACATGGATTGGCCATGTGGGACAGAATGTGTTATGCAAACCAGCCACATCATATCCATGTGCATAGGTGACCGCAGGTGATGGAGAGTGAAGGAGGAATATATTTGACCGTTGGATGGTGGAGATCAAGATCGATGGCTGACAACGCTTCACGCTCATGAAGGTGCATGAAGTATAACTGATAAACACGACCCTGAAATGTTAAACCACCCTATGACGTGTCACCCTTTCATGCACTCAAGCTAGTGAAATCTAGTTCGAGAAACCACTTTCCCCAAAGCCTGAAACCACTTTCGGTCTAACAGGAAGTGATGTGACATGGGGAGATGTGACACACAGTAATGTCAATAAAGGTGGGACCCTCGTCAATCATGTCAGTTGTGGAAGATCGTGCATATTTGATCGATGGACAACATTACTTCAGGCCCATGAACTTGCACGACAGATAATTGATTTGCATGAGCATGAGACAGAAACCACCTTGCAACGTGTCACCCCCTCGTGCATTTAGGCTTGTAAAAGCAGTTTCAGGAAACCACTATTTATGGAGCCTGAAACCACTTATGACTAACAATTGGTAAGGAGATATGGGTGGTATCTGAAGGGTGTAGTTCATAAATAACATGGTTTTCGTAGCTTATTTTTAGGTGCTCGAGATCGAAAATGACAGTGATCTCATTCGCTAGATTGCACAGAAATGAAAGATTTACAAATTTTCATGGAGACAAAAACTTGTTTTGTCCATAATAGGAGTAGATTAGATCAAAAAGTGATGATACTTGCTCCATTTTGACACTATTAATGGAGGCTACAAAATCACCAGTAAGGGTCAAGGACCCATTCTGCTCAGATTGGACATAAATTGCAATTTAATGGGTTTTGAAGATGTATAGACCGAGGATGGATGGGGGCTCGATTGGAGCCCAAATTCTTATGGTGCAATTGTGATCCAGACACACAGATAAATTTAGAGACTTGAGTCTAAATTCAAAAGTATGTGAAGCCAGGAGATGAAAGAAGGCCAAAATCCACTATTTGGGTGCGCGAAAGTACGATTTTTTAAAACTTGAAGGAGGCAAAAGTGACCCAAGAACTCATAATTGGAAAATTTACTGATTTCAACATTTGTTCTACTCATCAATATGAAAACTTTTCTTAGAGGAAAATTTTCCATAAATGCTTAATTTGGGAGATAGAAATTTTCAGAGAAAATTCTATGGAAAAAAGTGCAAAAATTAAAAGTTGTTGATTCTAGAATTTTATAAAATTTGATGGGAGCATCAAAATCAAATAATGAAAGTATATGGATAATCAACATCATATGGGATATCAATGTATGATATAAAAAAAATTCCAGTTCCTTACCTATTTTCTTCTATAGATCTTAGAAATTGGTCTTTCAGAATAATTGCAGTTACTGAAACAGTGTAAAATGGGGCAAATTTGTTGATTTTGGAGGGATGTAACTTTTGTTAAATGTACAACATCATGAGTCATTCTCCAAGCCAATCTTGTGCAACCAATATTGGGCCTCATGTGTTGAGGTAGGGATCCTAAGTTGGAATCAGGAACTTGGAGTAGGTTCTTGAGTTGGACTCAAGAATGACTAAGCCTTCAATTGTAAAAGGTTATTCCTCATGTGTTGAGGTGAATGCTTTGATGTATCAAAGTGATGATGTTGTAAAGTCTTGTTGGAAAAGGCTCAGGACTTGTGCGTCAAGTCAGATTCTCATGTGGACCTCTAGTTATAGTAGGTACCCATGGGGTGGACCTCCAGTTATAGAGGTAGATGCTTTGCATGTTGAAGCATTAATGTTGTGTGATGTATTGCTAACCATGGTCATTGATTGCTATTGAGTCTCCTTTAGAGACTGGCCACCTCTAGAGTGAATTACTTTAACATATGATCATTTGGTCCGAGAGTAATATAATATGATCACAGCATCTAACAAATCTTCTGAGTATAATATGATATGATAGATAATTAAAGTTAACACATATTGACCATGCAGTAAAGATAAGAGATCAAGATAAATGTATAGAGAAAAAGAGAATTTGAATTGCTCACGAGATGACTAAGTGAACTCGAATTGTTAAGCTTCAGTTAAAGCCGCAATGCATGCCTTAGTCAATTAGAAAACTCGAATTGATCACTACAATGATGTTAACAAGAAAGAATCAGTTAAAGAGAGTTACCTAAGTGATAACAAAGAAGATCTAGTTAACTGAGTGTTATTGCATGACAAGACTTATGTTAAACTAAAATACGACACTTCAGTTGCAACACTTGCATGATGACACTTAAGTCAGCCACCTAACTAAGTGGGCAAGCTTTTAGTTAAGGGGCGAGTTCATCCTGAGACTAGTTCAGTGAGTTAATGCATTGCATGAGAAGTGGGACACTCTTCTTCATGCAAGATTGATTCATCCAGATGGAGGGTGAGTTCATCATGAAGTTAGGATATAAAAATAGAAGCCAATGCATGTGAAGAATATATAGATATGCTATACAGGATTGATGAATTCAATGCGAAGCGAATTCTCTTCTCCCTTGAAGACAAGGTGCTTCTATTTGTGCAGGATAATTCTCCAAGAAGGAAATTCACGATTTTTGCATGTGATGCACCATTACCCATGCAACCATTCACTACAGCTTGCATGGTAGTGATTCTTGCTTGTTATTAATGTGTTTGGCACATGGCAAGTTGATACAGTTGATCTCTATTCTCTATTGCTCAGTATTCTCTCTTATCTAGCACCCGGGGTGCTGAAAGAAATCTGTTATTTTTGTAAAAGACACTCTCTGTTGTCTATCATAATTATACTCTGAATATTTGCTAGGGTTTTTCATCCTCATTGTTTTGAGGGTTTTCCCCAGGGTACATCTTGTGTTATGGTTGAATGGTTCATGTGATTAAATGGTTCATTGATTCAAGTATTCAGTATTTCCGCACTTAAAGTTTTAGAGTTCAAAGCTCATCATATTTGCTCAAAAATTAACAACTTTCAACTCTGAATTCAAAAATGGAAGTAGGAGATCTCATTGGAAAGCTTATTAGAAGGAGAGTAAATATGAAATAGGCTTCCATAATGAAGCAATACAAATCTTTTCAGGAAAAGAGAAGAAATGGACATGTAGACCCTATTTGACGAAACTGTCAAATGGTGTTTTTCAGAATTTAAAATACATGGACATTTTTATTGAATTTTTAGAATTAAAGTATGCCTAATAGATGTAATGACATAAAAGATTGCAGATTATAGGTTGGCATTAGTTTCACTTGCATGATAGGTTTCCAGAAAAAATACAAAAGAGTAAAAGGGAAGAAGGGGAGCATCCATACAGTCCCGAAGAAGACATCCAAGGACAAGATATCAGTGTGGGAAATGCAGAAATATAAACAAATGAATATAGAGAAAAATGTAAATCCATTGGAACTTTGGAGACCAAGAGAAGTTTGAGAATGGAAATATAAAGACATAGGGGAACAATGGAATGAGCCGAGTATGGTTCAGTTGTTTGTTATATAGAAATGTGGATGATTTCCAAAGTTTCTTATGCCTAAGAAAAGAGTTCTATGATTGTATATAAACATGCCAGATGTAAATTGAGTTGGGATGATTGTGATTACATTCATGATGAAGTTGGCATGGTTAGGTGTAGGTGCAATGGAAGAATGCAATGCTTGGTAAAGGTTGCATACCATACATTTATCATATTCAAAGTTTGCAAAAAGGCAATGCAAGAAGAGACATAAGAGCTCTTAGCTATTGAAGTTGAAGTGATATGAATCACATGATTGTGGTGAGGTGGAAATTCTATAAATGAAGCATAAACATGGTTGAAAAGGATCATATATCCTATGTAAAGGATGCCTTATTAAGTGACTAAGCATGTTATTGCATTGTCAAAGAATGCATATATTGCATTGATTGTAATCTTATGCAATCTAAATTGCATGAAATGAATTGGGAGAAAAGATGAGAATTTTCTTGGTTGGTGTAGTTGACATTTGATACAGTGACATAAAAACTAGTAAAGTTATGAGAAATGCTAGCTCCAGAAAATGGTATTCTTGTGCATAAAAGAACGGTGTAAATCATAGCCCTTTGGGATAGAAAAAAAAATCTTGTAATAAAGGTTGCAGAGCATGGGAGACAAATGTATTCACAAGAAAAAGACCATTAAAAGGCTTGGATGGTAGAGGGAATCTACCAGGATGAAGAGTACATGCAACCCATGGATTAGATGGGTGAACCACCATAATAGATAAGTTTTATGCATAATAAATAGAGTTGCAGGATATGAACCAACAACTTATGTGTAAAGAATGTGAAATAAATGATGAACTTCAATTCACCTAGAAATAACTATCAAGGGATTAAGGCACTCCATGGTGTAGAATTGGCATGTGAGATAGAGATTGTGGCACAATAAAGTTGGACAATAAATTTTCCAAAGAATGCAGAGAAACATTCTAGAATTGGACAAGGTTAGAAGCAACTCTAAATAAGAAGATGACAGGTTGGGCTGGACTGCGATTGATTAAAAGAATTGGAACAACAGACCTTGAGAAACGAGTATGATGTAAAAGTGACCCAAAGCATCAAAGAAGTTGAAAGTATGGCAATAATTGGGTGCAGTAGTAAAGGGCGCATGTGTGAAACAAGGCAAGAATATGAAAAAGGGATATTTCCTCACCATAAACCTCTATTTTGTTTCTAAAATATAATTGTATATTTTTGAAACAATGATTATAAATTAATTATTACTACTTGGGTGAGAATATTGCATCTAATCGACTATTATGTAATTGGCAGAGAGACCATGGAAGAGATCAAATAAGCTATGGAATCATATGCCATGAAGAGGAATGGAGAGGGAGAAATTCCTTGACTCTCCTTTTACATTGTTTATGTTTCTATCTGTTAAGAACTAAGCTATGTGTAGATAGCTTTATGATATAAGAATGCAAGAGTGTAACATAATAGGAAAGCATATGCACTAGTAAGCATATTGAGAAATAATATGTGATAGAGTGCATAAGAATGTGATTGAAATGCATTTATGGGAAATTGCATATGGGCTAAGAGTGATATGTTGATATATATCATGAGTACTGTTGGCCCGGTTTTGCAACCAAGCTTAGTGCTATGGGCACCTGCTAACTAGTAGCAGCAGTTTCAATAGAAATAAAAACAATAAACTAAATAAACAATATTATTCATGGATCTAAGCAAGAATCTAAGCAAATAATTTAAATATTTCAAAATCAAGAACAAGAAACATAAGAAATAATTTTTTGTATTGAAAAATGGGGGGCAAGCAAGTGCTTGCGATATTACCTTCAATGGTGAAGGTTGATGTTGAGCAACTCCCAAGATGAGTAGCTCCAAACTCCAAGAGGTCTCCTTCTCCAAGATTGCTTCAATGGCTAAAAGTGCTCAGGGGAGACTTCAGCAGCATAAGGATGAGATAATGGAAGGATGTGAAATGAGGAGCCCCTACCACCTTTTTATAGGTTTTGGTGGTGGGAGATACCATTTGTGGTTTTGTGGAAACCAAATGGTATTGACCAACATGGTTTAGGTACTTTTCCCTCCTTTTTCCTTTTTTGAATAAAAATAATATTTTAATTCCCTTTTTAATATTTTTGGGAATTTGGACCCTTTTTGAGGGTTTTTTATGATTTTCTTGGAAAAATAATATTTTTTAATGGAAAAAGGGGTGTACTAAGGTCTTTTGGTGACCTTTTGTTGGTTTCAGAGGCTCAGATGGTGGAAAAGTGGACAAATGGGTCATGTGAGTAAGGGAATGAGCTAGTGAGCACTTTTTAGGTGTTAACAGATTGCCCCCTGATGTGTGAGGGCAGGAGCTCATCGTATGGCCGATAGACATCATAGTTCTTTTGTCCTTTTTTCTGGGGTTTAGGGGAGAGAAGAGACCGGTTGGAGACTGGAGCCACGGCCCTTGGAAGCTGCAAAAACAAAAAATATTACATGGCCTCAATATGAATGAGGTATAATCTCTGATAAAGGACGAGGCGGGCATTCCCATGCTCGTATCAAGACATATACAAAACAATTAGTCCCAAGAAGGGGGATCTAATACGTAAAGAAATATACTGGTACATCATAATGGTCCAGAGGGGACATGATTGTGGGATATACTCATGATCATGACTGATCTCAATAACTGATACACTGGAATAACTGTGGAACTGCTGAAACTGAAGGTGTCCAACATCTGCAGGGACTCAAAGACTATGAGTCATCTCTGAGAAATAATGTACCTGTATACTCAAGGGAGTATGAAACTGGGGTACATCTGAATACTGTCGCCATACGCAACCCGGATATCTATAGAAAAAATGTAACTGGTTGTATCCATAGGTAGACTCTCAAATGTGAAGGAGTCAGGTGGTATCCGGGGTCTTCGACTAATAACTGAACGGACCAATACCCTGTGCGAGTCTCAACGATGCGATCAAGGTGTTGAAGTCGAGCATGTGAGAAACAACCATTAGGAGAGGCACTGAGGATTCCTCTCAAAATGATTCGTAGGTACTCATTATAGATGGTAATGAGTCCAAGACACAGGGACCTCTAGGTCTATCCTCTGGAATCAATGTGGTTGTCGTCGACAGAGGGAGACCAGCAACTAACAAGGCAATGATGTTTCCTTGATAGGAGCACGAGGTGTATAACTGAAGTGATGTAGTACTGCTGGTAGGACTGACATACTTGTGGGGATGGGAAATAACTGGGTCAAAAAATGGGTAGACTCAAACTTCCTTTGTTCAGAGCATGATGACATGGTTGACCTAGCAGCGTAGGGAACTGACTCGTAGGTGTGGGGATCATCTTTTAGGGACTTGAAGGGTATGTACTGACTCTGGGGGGGTGAAGTTGATGGTAGCTGTCGAGGGAGTTTCAGGGTGACATACTGCAGAATACTCTGAACAAAGGCGACCGAAATGGGGAAGCTGCTATGTGAGTAGACATGATGTGTTGTAGCGCCAAGAGGCACCATTGATTCCTTCTTCGTAGTTTGAATGAGCTCCAAGAAGGGATGAAAGTGTGCTCTGAAATGGTACGGTCCTGTGGATTCTGTGAGCCCAGGACGGTGCGTGCTCATGGTTGCTTTCATGTTTAGAGAGTCTGAAAACGGTAAGTGGACTCTATTGGTATTTCTTTTTCGTAAGTTTAGTCTCCCAGGCCCGAAAAAGTATAAAATGATGCGAATGGAGAACTCTTCTAGCCGATGTGACTAGAGTATACCTTTTTCGTAATTAGTCTACGAGGTCCGGAAAAGGGGTAAACTTATACCAGGTAGACGCCCTTTCAGATACGTTTAGCGAGCATGAAAGGAAGCAAGATTGCTCGGCGATCTTTTCATTGTTTTTAGGAGTCAAAAAAGAGCTTAACAGAAACTCCCTAAGTGCCTTTTTCGTAAAAGGGGTTGCTCGGCCCGAAAAAGGGATAAAATTATACCGAACAAAAATGGATTGATGAGGGCGAGAAAAGGTCTCAAGCATCGTCATCTGTGCGGAAAACTGGATCCGGTGACATAAGGATTGTCGAAAACGAAGAACGGCCGATGTGGCATGCAAACCGAGGTGACGAGGGGGCGTGGAAAAAATGCCCAAAAAATCTAAAGGTGAGAGCGAGAAATGATCTTAAGCATCATCACGAGCGCGGTAAACTGAATCCGGCGATATAAGACACATCGAAAACGGAGCACGGCCGATGGGGCACGCAAACCGAGGCGACGAGGGGGAGTGGAAAAAATGCCCGAAAAATCTAAAGGTGAGAGCGAGAAATGGTCTCAAGCATCATCACGAGCGCGGAAAACTGAATCCGGCGATATAAGACACATCGAAAACGGAGAACGGCCGATGTGGCACGCAAACCGAGGCGACGAGGGGGCGTGGAAAAAATGCCCGAAAAACCTAAAGGTGAGAACGAGAAATGGTCTCAAGCGTCATCACGAGCACGGAAAACTGAATCCGGCGATATAAGACACATCGAAAACGGAGAACGGCCGATGTGGCACGCAAACCGAGGCGACGAGGGGGCGTGGAAAAAATGCCCGAAAAATCTAAAGGTGAGAGCGAGAAATGATCTCAAGCGTCATCACGAGCGCGGAAAACTGAATCCGGCTATATAAGGCACGTCTAAAACGGAGAACGGCCGATGTGGCACACAAACCGAGGCCATGAGGGAGGCTAAAAAATGGTCAAAAAATGGACCTCGTGAAAACGGGAAACGGAAGGAACCTCTATGAAGTTCTCGATGTGCTGATCCCAACGGTACCAACGGTTTGAGAAATGGACTTCGTATGACACCGCAATGGTTGTTCGAAATTTGTGGAATTTCTATAAATAGGACGTGGGGCCCAATATGACTTGTCATTGTTACGTGCGAGTTTGATAGAGCTGTCAGAGCTCTTTCTTGATTTCCGGGAGATTTCACCGTTGGTTTTCGATTTAGCAAGTTGCAGGTAACTCTATTCGCCTTAACCTTGTCAATTATGTCTTTTTTGTTTGGCGGTGGGCCCCCGAAGGCCGCGAAACTCCACGTTGACTCTCCAACGTGGAACCGCGCGGGTTTTGGGGCTGAACCCGCGATGAACCGCGCGGGTTTTAGACTCACAGTCGCGATGTTCATCGCGACTGTGAGGTTGGAACCCGCGATGTTCATCGCGTGTTCATGGGTGATAGTCGCGATGTTCATCGCGACTGTCTGGACAAAACTCGCGATGTTCATCGCGGGTTTTTTGCATGGATCCCGCGATGGTCATCGCGGCTTTTTGTGGAAAAGCCGCGATGGGCATCGCGGCTTTTTGTGTAAAAGCCGCGATGGGATTTTTCTAAAAATTTTATGCTGGGGCTAAAAATTTTCTGTGTTTTCTTGGCAGGATGTTGCGGAGAGCTCAGTCCGTTTGACGGGAGAGAGAGATTGATGCCGAGATCATGTTGAGGATTGAGACTGATGGAGGGGTGAGACAGACCCTAGCCATGAGCGGACTCTTAAAGTTCGCTCAGATTCCTCCTATCCGTTCAGTGAGGAGACTCCTGAACAAGCTCGTGCTGTGGTGGGTGCCGGCAGAGGGTGCCTTCATTATCGGTGGTGAGAGGTTAGAGATTACTCTCACTGATGTATATTTTTTGACCGGTTTGCCTCGCTTGGGTGAGGTGGGTGATATTTCTCCGAGGTTGCCTCCGGGTGTGGATATGGAGGACCTCTTACAGACCTTCTGTGTGGATGACGCTGTTTTGGTAAACAACTCTATTAGCCTGAAGTTCCTACGTGAGTGGGATATGCGGGCTGTTGGTGCCTGTGTTCTGAGGATTTTGGGTGCTGCTGCACCACATCGTATGTCTGGGGGGCAGACGATGATGGTGGATTCCGTTCTACGGGGTACGTATTACGCCTGGGCGCAGATGTTCTTGGCCGGTGTCCGGAGAGATCTGGACAAGGCCGTGAGAGAGGGAGGCGAGTTTTGTTACGCCTCTTTTTTATGTTGTTTTTTCTTCGAGCGGGTGCCGACCTTGCGGCCACATGTACCCGTTCGTGCTGGTCTTCCGAGCGAGCCTCGTATGATGAGGTGGGGGCAGATGATGCCCCGTGCTGGCGGTGGTATCCGTGGCTACTTCACAGAGGACTTTTATCAGCAGTGGGAGCAGATGCCTCTGGTGATCGAGGACTATCCCTACGCCGGCATGGATTACAGAGGTGACGCAGAGATGCCACGTGCCCCAGGACAGGCCTGGAGCTTAGACGGTATGTTTTTGTGTTTTATGTGATGTTATATCATATGTTGTTTGGTTTTTCATGATGATATCTGTTGTATAGTATCTGATGGTTTTACTTGCTTTGTGCAGATGTGGGTCCAGTACCACCACCGGACCATGTGGCTCGGCAGGGGCGAGCGATGGTGGTCGTTCGTCCCCCTGTACCTGTACGTCCTCCTCGTGGTGGAGGATATGCAGCCCGTGGGCGAGGGGTTGGCCCTCACGACGATGCTATAGATGGTGTCCGACGGACTTTAGCCCGGATCGTAGATGGGCTCCCCGAGGATGGCTGGAGGGACCTTGATCGGGACATTTTGCAGGGATGTCTAGGTGCGCCGCCTGAGTGGCAGTCACTTCTGTTGAGGGCAGCGGTGTTCGTTGCGAGACACGGGGGTGGTAGAGGAGATGCTCCGGCAGGGCCGGCTCAGGGGAGGATACGTCTGAGGGACGATCCAGCGGGGCCAGCAGAGCGGCGAGTCCGGGGTCGTCCTGACCCGGCTGGGCCGGCGGAGGTGGAGTCGGAGGAGGAGCCGGAGGAGGAGCCCGAGGATCCTCAGGATCCAGATGAGTAGACGACATTGTACTTGCCCCCAAATGCTCATGAGCATATGGGGAAGCATTTTTTGTATGAGAGATGTATTTTTTGTATATTGAGTGCTGAGGGCACTTATGACATGTTGACTATTTGATTTGTATATATATGTGGATATATATTTTAGATATATTGTCGTGTATGCACGTGGATGCACATTTGTCTTTTGTATATGCCCGTGGAGGCACATGTTATGCACGTGGATGCAGTGTGTTTGTTGATTTATATATGCCCGTGGAGGCACATGTTATGCACATGGATGCATTATTTTGGTTGTTTTTATGCCCCTGGAGGCACATGTTTATGCACGTGGATGCAATGTTGGTTTCTGTATATGCCCATGGAGGCACATGTTTTGCACATGGATGCATTTTTTTGTTTATGGATATGACATGACGTGATTGGTGTGCCAGTCGAGGACACTGTTGGCCATATTGTCTGCTACACTATTGAGGTGTCTTGGGACATGTGTGAATGTAATGGATTTAAACTGTCTAACCATTTGTTTAGTGCGCAGGAATTTTCTGAAAAGGCAGGGATCGCGTACCTGGTAATCATTGTTGAGCTGGGAAACTAGGAGCTGTGAGTCCAAGAAAACGTTGAGGTGACGTATGCTCATCTGGAGAGCAGCGGCCAGGAGACCGGTCACGGCATCGTATTCAGCTTGATTATTGGTGGCGGCACCTAAACATACTCCATCAATGTGAATTAACTCATGTGAAGGGGAGTAAATTACCCAAGCTGCGGAGGCGAGATTGGGAGACCAACGGCTTGCACCATCAGCGAAACCGATATGGCAGAGTGGAAGAGGCTCCATCTGTGGTCATGCAGAGAAAAACAAATATTTAGGTTTTTGAAATTTTTTGTGAAATGAAAAATGTATGCCTATACTAAAATGGACGATGGTGTCCATCAGATTTTCTATGGGTAAAATCGTTTAAGGTACAACCCGTTGCGTGGGTTGCGTAGGGTGTTGCCTTCTGAATCGGTCAGAATGTATGCCCCCTGCCCGAGGCAGGTGTGTATGATGTAGGGGCCTTGCCACATGGACACGAATTTTCCCTTTCCGGTTTTATCATGAGCTTGATCGTAAGCAAGGACAAGGTCTCCCTCAGAAAAGGTTCTTGGGTGGACGCGTTTGTCGTAACTTAGTTTCGATCGTTGTTTAGCTGCTTCCATGTTTTGAATGGCTGTGCGCCGATCTTCATCGGCCTGCTCTAGGAGTAGTAAACGTTGCTCGATCGGGGAAGTGTCCGGTAGAAGTTCAACGGCGATGTGTAAAGCTGGGATCTGGCACTCAATAGGGAGGACAGATTCAACACCGTGAACTAAATGAAAAGGGGTAAAACCGGTGGCGGTTTTGGTTGATGTGCGGTAGGCCCATAGTGCCGGGAAAAGCATGTGATGCCAATTGGACTTGTGCTTGTCGACAGTGCGTTGGAGAATGGTCTTCAAGATTTTATTGATCGCTTCGACTTGGCCGTTTCCTTGGGGATAGTAAGCGGAAGAGAAATGGTGTTCGAATTTCAACATGGTTGATAACTCCTTCCAGACGGCATCTTCGAAGTGAGAGCCGTGGTCAGAGACTAACTGCTGTGGTACTCCGAAACGAGCGATAACATGGTTGAAGAAAAACCGTGCCGCAGTGTCGGCTTTGCAATTATAGGTCGGCATGGCTTCTGCCCACTTGGTGAAATAATCTACAGCCACAATGATGTGTTTGTGACCGCCGGCTGACGGGGGGTTGCAGTCGAGGAAGTCTATGGCCCATTTGCAGAATGGTCCAACAGTGATGACTGGATGAAGGGGGGCAGGGGGGGTTCTTGCTTTGGGGGCAAATAGCTGGCAGTTCTGGCAATGCTTGACTGCGGTGATGCAATCAGTGAACAATGATGGCCAAAAATAACCTACCCGAATGATTTTCTGGGCGGTAGCCATACCGGAGAAATGGCCTCCACAGGCACCGCTATGACAATCATTAAGGACTTGTTCTGCCTCACTATGGGAAAGGCAGCGGCGTAAGATAGTATCAATGCCGCGTCGGTAAAGTACATCCCCAATCAGTAGGTATCGGGGGGCGTGGTGTCGTATGCGACGGCGGCCATCACGATCGATGTGTGGTCGGAATTTTTGCGTACGAAGGTAAGTTAATATGTCTCCATACCAAGGGTCGTCAGACGAAATAATGAAGATCTGCTCGTCGATCAGGTCCGTTTGGATCACGGGTGATGTTGAGGAGGATGGGAGGTCCGTGATGAGGTGAGCTAGCGCGAGGGCTTTGGTGCTTTTGGGAGTTTTGAAAGTGAGGTCATACTCCTGGAGGATAATGACCCATTTAGCGACACGACCTTGTAGGAGCCGCCGGGTGAGGAGGTAGACCATGGGGTTGGAGTCGGCGACAACCGTGGTATGACTAAGCAAAATATAGTGTCGCAGTTTTTGTACGGAAAAGACTACAGCTAGGGCTAATCTTTCCTCGTATGGGTAGCGTAGAGGTGGGCCAGACAAAGTCTGGCTGACGTAATAAATCACATGCTCTTTGTGGGAGGCATCTTCCTGGACCAAAACTCCGGAGACGGCATGTTCAGACGCCGAGACGTAAAGGGTGAAGTTTTGAGAGAAATCCGGTGGGGATATCAAGGGGGCTTGTGTGAGAGCTTTCTTGAGGGCTTCGAATGCCGTGTCTGCTTGCTCATCCCAAACAAAGGGTATGTGGGTACGAAGTAAGCGTAAGAATCCATGGACTTTGGTGGCGTAATCAGGAACAAAGCGCCTAAGAAAATTGGACCGCCCTTGCAAGCTCTGAAGCTGCCGAAGCGTGCGAGGGGGGGGAAGTTCTAAGATGGCTTTGACTTTCAGTGGATCGACAGTGATTCCGTCTTGGGAAACAATGAAACCTAACAACCGGCCCGCCGGGACGCAAAAGACACACTTGTGTGGGTTCAAGCGGATTTTATATTTGCGACAACGCAGGAAAACTTGCCGGAGGTCGTTAAGGTGGTCTGATCGTTTTCGGGAACGAGCTATGAGGTCGTCGAGATAGACTCGCAAGATATGGACCAAGTCGTGAAAGCAATAGGTCATGGCTCGCTGGAAAGTGGCACCAGCATTTTTAAGGCCAAATGGCATGACGCGATAGGCAAAGGTGCCCCATGGGGTGGTAAAGGCAGTCTTGTACTGATCCTCCTTGCGGATGTGAATCTGGTTATATCCGGAAAACCCGTCCATGAAGGATAGGACCTCATGGCCCGCACACTCATCAATGAGTTGGTCAATGAATGGCGTGGGGAAATTGTCTTTTGGACAAGCGTGGTTTAGATCGCGGAAGTCAATGCATACTCTAAGGGTGCCTTGCTTTTTGTTGACAGGAACGGGGTTCGACACCCAGGTGGCGTACGGAATAGGGTAGATGAACCCTGCTTTTCTAAGTTTCTCGACTTCAGCCTTAACAGCGGGGAGCTTGGCAGGGTGAATAGGTCGTTGTTTCTGACGAACAGGGGGTACTTCCGGCCATGTATCGATGTGGTGTTCAATAATGGCGGGGTCGAGACCAGGCATCTCGGTGTAGGACCAGGCAAAGACATCACGGAACTCTTGAAAGAGTTTTTTGTACGCCTGAGTTTCTGCTTGAGTGCAAGATGCGCCCAGCGAGATGAGCTCAGGTTTCCCTGGTGTTGTGGAAATGTCTATCTGTATAGTGGGGGAAATGTTTGACATGTTCCCTTCTTCAAAGGCATCCGGTGCTGGGATGGGGTCCTTTAACCAATCGACTTTGGTGGGTATGAAGTCTTTCGACTCGATCGATAGCTGGTTGGATGCGGTGGAGGTAGATGCTTCCGGGAGGAAGTACGAGCGATGATGCATATCATCCCAAGGGTAGTCGGGTGCAGTGAGTGTCTCCAAAATTTGCTCGTCAGTATTGAAGTAGTCAGACCATAAATCAAGGGGTTCTGGTTTGAAGGTTGTTGAAATCATATATATCGTATTGACTTCTTCTGACGAGGATGATGGTGGGGGGTGGATCTCCTCGATGAGGGGAGGAGATATCTCTAAGTCGGCATTGTTTAACTCGTACAACGCTGCTCTATAGTCAGGTAGATCAGGGCAGTGGTGAGAGTAGTGGCCGTAAACACTGCATATAGCACAAGGATGGTTCGTGCGCAGTGATTTGTCGCGAGGCTGTAGAGGTGGCTCTAATCTGACTACTGGGATGCCGATGTCATCGTCCAACATATTCATATGCTCTTGGAGTGCCGGTAAGTGTGGGCATTGATGAGTTGGATGGCCAATTTCATCGCATAATGAACATTTAGGGGGAGCTCGAAACACCGGTGGGGGTTTGACTGCCTTAGGAGGTGGTATAGCAGTGTATGGTTGTGGACCTCTGCCCCCAGTGGGCTTAGAAAGAAGAGGGGGATCCTTTGACGTCGAAGCAATCGTGAGACCAGGAGGAGGTTTCATTGACGACGAAGGGATTGCGACACCAGGAGGAGGCTGATTTGTGGTAACAATAGGTTGTACCGGTTGGAGGATGACGTCTGGTGTCGGTGGTCGAACGGGAGGCGGAATATACCACACGGGTAATCCCAATGTTAGCCCGGGTAGGCTAAGGGTAGCCATAACCGGGGCGCTTACTACACCCGAAGGAGGAAATAGGAAGGGGATGGTGTGGATGGGTGTAACACCAATGTGACTGGGGATCAATGGTGGTTGACCACCGGACGTTTGCATATTCTGCGAAAGAGTACAGAGGTTTGCGACTTGGGTCTCCGGTGACGGTGGTGGAATGGCCTGGAATGTAGAGGTCATTGGTGTATCCGAATAAAGTCCGGGTGCCACAGAAGACACAAAGGAGGTAACTGTACTAGAAGCGGGTTGTTCAATCATGGGAAGAACATTCTCTGGTGCTGCAGGGGCGTTGGGATCATAGTAGGTGAGTTGGTCAATTTTGACCACGCGTCCCTCGTGGGGGAACATCATGGTGCGGAAGACGGAGGAGGCGACCGCTTTCATGGCGTACATGTAACTGCGGCCAAGTAAAAGGTTATAGTCGAGCTGGGCGTTAATGACCTCTATGTCGATGAGCACAGTTTTCCCACCTAATTGGACGGGTACCTTGGGTAATAAACCTTGAGGTTGAGCTGACCGGCCGTCGTAGGCCCGCAATGCAGTGGTGGATTGCTGGAGAGCAGGGGATCCCAACTTCTGCCAAACAAAAGTGGACATGACGCATGTGGAGGCACCCTCGTCGATGATACATCGATGGATGACAAGATTCCGAATAGAAACGGAAACTTGGACTGCTATGGTAGAAGGCAGCCGTGGTTCAGATTGGTCTAAATCAAAAGTCATCAATTTCGAATCATTTGGGTCAATCGCCCCAATGGCGGAAAGTAAAGTCTTGCGCTGAGTAGGACAGGTTTTTAAGACTTCTAACGCAGACATGGCTGCGGGAGATTGAGCTAGGTCATCTACGATGTTGTAATTGGACGCAGCCCGTGCATTGGGGTTGTTGTTGATTCGGCGAAGGGGGAAGCGAGGTGCTTTCGAAGCGCCATCGAGTGGAACCTGAGGTATACGCAATGTTTGATCAGTGGGATTAGCATTAGTATCCTTTTCGGCGGGGGGAGTTTCAGCAGTCGGTCCGTATTGATTCCGACGGGTTTGGATATTGACGTCTGCGGTGGACATCATCAATAAGTGGTGGGTGCCTGAATCAAACATGGGTTGGTCAGGAGCTGTGTAAGTAATTTGTTGTGGTTGCACGTTGCCCTGTTGGGGGGCTAACGGCTGAGTGTTCACCACTCCTTGTGTTGGAAAAGGGTTTTGTAATACCAAAGGTTGTTGTGGAGGTGGTGGGGGGTTGGGTGGAGGCTGAGGAGCCGCCTGCCCTTGACGATGGGCGTCATTTGTCCATAGTTGTCGAGCTCGCTCCAGATGTGGGCAAGCGTGGGTATAGTGGCCATAGACACCGCAAATGGAACAAGGATGGTTTGTTCGTAAATTAGCATTTTTGGGTTGCTTAGGTGGCCGATCGGGATTCTGATGAGCAGGCGCCGCGTTATTTTCTTGCGGAGGATGGGTAGGTTGTGGAGCTTGGTTACGGTTTTGATTGTTTCCACGGTTGCGTCCTCTTCCGCGGTTTGGTTGCCCACCCTGGTTGCGTTGGTTATTTTGGTATTGGGGCTGATGTTGTTGTGCGTACACATGCCCTTGAGCATTGGGGGGATTCTGAGGAGCCGCAGGTGCGGGAGTAGGTTGCGGTGGATAGTACGCAGGTGGAGCTGGAGGTGGTCCAGTTGCCTGCTGGGGTTGTTGGTACCCCTGAGCTGGTGGAGTTGTGAGGTGAGCCGGTGCAATCGGTTGTGGGTAATGCATATGCTGTTGTGGGAACTGCATGGGGGTCTGTACCGTAGGTTGAGCATAGTATGTAGGAGGTACATATGCTGATGGCGCTTGGCCATAACAATGTTGTGGACAAGAGGGTCCATGAATGTGATGGGTCTGGTTTGTTGGAGCATAAGAAGTTGTCGCTCCGGAACTGGATGTAGCCCTAGAGAGGTCTGGGGCGGGCATGGTGCTCACCATACTGAAAGGTTTTGCTTGCGGTGTAATTTGGCCAATAATGCCATCAGCGGCATGTGATGCCCCCGGTGTGTCACCGCGTGCAGAGTCACCTCGTGGGGCGTCAGGTATGATCGTGTATAGGTAACCTGACTGGGCATAGATAAGATCAAACTGTTGGGCCTTGAGGATGGCCTCCTCCTCAGATTGGGGTCTTTCAGATGCTACATCCTTCGCAATGAGAGGAAGGAGGGATTTAAGGAACCAGTCTAGGAAGATTCGGTCGTCTAATTTGATCTTGCATAGGCTTCGGCGCCGGCGCCAATCATGAATATGGTCAGTGATATGCGTGGCTGTGTTCTGTCTGCAAGACAGTAGGATTTCGACGCCCGCATCATAGCGGACTGGTAGCTGAAAGAACTGCAGGAAGGTCGAGGCAAGGGAAGTAAATGTGGCATGCGTCCCATGGGGCTGCTCGATATACCATTTGGCTGCAGAGCCAGTGAAGGTGCGTTGTAAAAGCCGTAGGCGGATTGAGTCATCCACTATGGAGTTGGAGGAACACCATAAATGGAAGGACATGATGTGATTCTGGGGGTCTTCTCCTGCCTTTCCCTCAAACTTAGGGATGTCAGAGGGAAGCTTAGTGGGCATATGGGGCCAAGCAGGATCATGTCTGATGGGGTCATTTGTGAGCCTAGCTAAATCTGGCAGGTTGAGACTTGCCATGTATGGTAGACTAGCGGATGTGGTGACCGGAACCGAGACCTGCCTAGCCATTGTGGTATGGTGTAGGGGTCCAGTAGCGCCTATAGGTATGCTAGGTATGGAGGGTATGTGCCCTCCAAAAGGTGTGGGATGATATGGGTTAGCGCTCCCAAGTGCAACTTAGGTTATACTTGGGTTAGGGATCGCACCAGGGATTCCTGGTATAGCACTGCCAAGTGCAACATGAGTTACACTTGGGTTAGGAATCGCACTGGGGATTCCTGGGATAGGGTTTGTGGAAACCGAAGGGGGTATGACCCCCATGTTGGGCATGCCCATGATAGGTGGTGGTCCTGTGCTAGGCATTCCTGAATGTGGAGTGTTACCCATATTGGGCATACCCAAGGGGGTGGTTGTTGCCGTGGATGGTACTGCCGCAGAAGGGTCTGCGGATGTCTGACCTATGGTTAATGTAAATTGTGGATCAACTGGTGTTTCAGACATATTTGTGGTTGGTGGTAACTCGGTGGGGTTTTCGGATTCTACCTCCAAATCAAAGGTGAAGTGGGGTATGTCAGAATCGGATGACCGTCTAATTGATTGACGATGTGTTGAATCAAGGGACAATGCTCTGCGTCCGTGACGTGGAGAGCCAAGTGGACTAAACTCTGGGAGTTCGCCCTGTAGACGACGAGAACGTCTAGAATTCTCAATGGTGAGAATATGTTTTTTATGTAAAAAATGTGTTTTAAGTATCAGGTGGTGATATATATGTAAAAGACTCAAAACCCTAATGCAACCAAGGGTGCAAGAAGGGGAGTGAAAAAAGAAGGCTCACAGGCCAAAAAATCAATCCTCAAAAAATGCACTTATTCTAGCAGCTGTGCTACAATAAGTGGAGGAATGCAACAACTGGTCAGAATACCAACATGCAAGCGACTCCTAGAAAAAATAGGTGTAACTAGACTCAAAAGGTGGTAAAGATCATGCAAACACCTAATCTAAAAGTATTGTGACTCAAACAGACGATATCCTCTGCAAGGTGATGAAATCCAAGTCAGACAATATGAATGTTGAGACAACGGCTAGATATCCCCCTACCGGGAGGGACACCGGGTAATCAATCCTAAAAAGACAGGCTACTAGGATACTCCGTTCATGACGCGTCGAGAAAAGGTAAATCTGCCGTTTGGTCCTTTGATCGCAATATCCCAATACAGGGATATCCCGAGAACTGCGAATGGTAGCCCTTCGGTTACTGAATGGGTTTCGGTATCCCACTCAGGCTTCCGGAACCATCCTCGCGACTTCAAACCTCCTAAGGGAGAGGCCTTCCCACAAACCGGTTGTGACCGCGCCAAAAAGTACTAAGAGATTTTAGCTCCCTAATTGGACAACTTCTATGTCTCAGATGTATGAACTGAGGGGTGTTATTGGAACACCTATCCCCCCAATACTACCTAGCTACAAGAATTCTTTTAGTGTTCCCCAAGTGGGGTTAAAAGTGTGTTCAAATTAAGGTACGTTTTAAGGCTTAGTTCAATTAAGTGATCGTGTGAGTGCACGTGAGGTGTTGTAAACTGAACTTTGAAAAAATTAAATGCTTTAAGGGAAATTTTCAAAAAATAAAGGATTTTTCGAAAATAAAAAGCAATTATTTAAGACTTTTTTCACTAAAAGGAATTAATATGCTTTTCAAAAAATAACTCAAAAAATAAAGGATTTCTTGGATTTATGAAAGCAAATAATAAACTCCTTTTTAAAAGAAATAAATGGATTTCTTCGTTTCAAGAAAAATTGCTAAGGGCAAGATTTCAAAGAAGTAAACAAGAAAAAATTTGAATCTAGATGAAAATGCAAAATGAGTCTTTCTTTCACTTTCTTGAAAATTTTGAAAAAGATTTCTAAATATGCACTTTTAAATAGTAAAAAAATTTTCAAAGCTGTAAAATATGCAGAATGCAAAAACTGTAAAAAATGTGCTATGGGCAGAAAGTACAGTAAAAAATATTTTTCAAAATCGGGATGGCCGAATGAAAAAATTCAGCCGCGCGGGTTTTGGACGAACAGCCGCGATGGGCCGCGCGGGTTTTGGCCGCACAGTCGCGATGGACCGCGCGGGTTTTGGACGTACAGTCGCGATGGACCGCGCGGGTTTTGGGCGCACAGTCGCGATGGACAGCGCGGAAATAGGCCGTGAAGCCGCGGTGTGCAGCGCGGAAAAACACAGAAAAGTCGCGATGGACCGCGCGACTGTCTGGAAAAAGGCCGCGATGGACCGCGCGGAAAAACCTAGAAAAGTCGCGATGGACCGCGCGACTGTCTGGCAAAAAGCCGCGAGGCGGAAGCCGTGCACGGAAACCAAGAAACGAACCCGAAAATTGAAAATTTCGGGCTGTTTATGGGGCCAAATCTCAGAACAGCAATGGATCTGCTGTCTAAGATGGCAGATCTATGGATCTAAAGGTTAAAAACTCATAAAAACTAAGATTTAAAGGCAAAACTAGAGATCTAAAGTTCAAACCAAAGCGGAGTCGCCAAAAACTGTTGGCCCGGTTTTGCAACCAAGCTTAGTGCTATGGGCACCTGCTAACTAGTAGCAGCAGTTTCAATAGAAATAAAAACAATAAACTAAATAAACAATATTATTCATGGATCTAAGCAAGAATCTAAGCAAATAATTTAAATATTTCAAAATCAAGAACAAGAAACATAAGAAATAATTTTTTGTATTGAAAAATGGGGGGCAAGCAAGTGCTTGCGATATTACCTTCAATGGTGAAGGTTGATGTTGAGCAACTCCCAAGATGAGTAGCTCCAAACTCCAAGAGGTCTCCTTCTCCAAGATTGCTTCAATGGCTAAAAGTGCTCAGGGGAGATTTCAGCAGCATAAGGATGAGATAATGGAAGGATGTGAAATGAGGAGCCCCTACCACCTTTTTATAGGTTTTGGTGGTGGGAGATACCATTTGTGGTTTTGTGGAAACCAAATGGTATTGACCAACATGGTTTAGGTACTTTTCCCTCCTTTTTCCTTTTTTGAATAAAAATAATATTTTAATTCCCTTTTTAATATTTTTGGGAATTTGGACCCTTTTTGAGGGTTTTTTATGATTTTCTTGGAAAAATAATCTTTTTTAATGGAAAAAGGGGTGTACTAAGGTCTTTTGGTGACCTTTTGTTGGTTTCAGAGGCTCAGATGGTGGAAAAGTGGACAAATGGGTCATGTGAGTAAGGGAATGAGCTAGTGAGCACTTTTTAGGTGTTAACAAGTACGACATGATAATTAAGTATGATTTTTGATGTGTTATATAACCAGGAATTGTTGAGAACTTGGTTGAAGATGCTGCTGATGCAACTGCTTCTGGAGATGAATCTCACATTTGAAAGAGAACAAGGAAATAACTTGTTAAGAGGTTCATGGAAGGAATGGTGTGAGTTTCCATGAAAATACCAGCTGACCAGGTAACATATAAGGTGTGGATGGCAACCATACATGTATGAAAATGATCAAGCCTATGTTGCACGAGTGTTGAAAGGAATTGGGTAAGAATTCCTTCAATTGTGATTGATATGTTAATGATGACATTTCAATGCATATATGTCATTGATACATAATTAAGATAAAGTCATAAAATATTGGGTTAAAAAGCTCTTAGAATATTTTGATGCATTTAGGAGTTAGTGTGTCGTGATGGGAATGGTTAAGAGTTAATAACCATTGCAAATAAGTTTCACACTCATGCTTGGGGAGATAGATGCAATATGAAATAACCTTGTTTGAGGCCATGTGTTGTTGAAATTGGGTAGGCTATAGCACAACACAAATATCCAAAATCTCCTTGCTTGTGATTAATGTCTTGGACTACAACCTCTTTGCCGACACTAAAGAGCACTAAAGAAGTATACTCTTGGTGTGGTGTTTGGAATGAAGAGGAGGGAATTCAGATGATTAAACAAGTAATTGTGAGGTGGACGGATGATGTGTCAAGTTGTTGTTTGAATCCTTCAACATATCATGGAAGATCATAAGAGTTAGCATTATGGCATTTTTGAATTAATGCAAGAATGCATTGCGGGAATAGTCATAAGTAGAAAATATGAACGTGTGTGCTGGCACATGTGTTGATTTCATTGGGAAATGTTTGATGTGCTCATAATACATATGTGGAGAATGGTATTTTGTTGCAATTAATATGTTCACAGTTGAAAATGATTGAGGTGTTGGGATTATAATTATGGGTTTATTTTATGTGTTATTATGAATGTTGCAATGAAATGAGTATATGAATGAATACTCATTGTTGTTGGATGATTTGAAAATTCTGTTAGGTTAACAGATTGCAGGTAAAGTTGTCTTGGACATGGAAACCAACATAAGAATATAATGAAGACCGAGTGAAAGACAAGGACAAAACACTATGTGAAGGACCTCATAGTTAATTAAAAAGTATGATTTATGAGACACATTGCAGGAAGACCATGAGTTATGGCCTGCAAGAGCTAAAACAACAGTATCTTGAATTGGAATTGTCGTGGATATAATGAAATACATGTGTGAAAAGTAGTCACACTAGATGGACTACAAGAATGCTCCGATGAAAGAACATACTTGTGTAAAAGAAGAATATGTCTTAGATATGGCAGTAAAAGCGAGCCAAAAAGAAGACATGTATTATTGGTCTTGCCATTTGAAAGCTAAGTATTATGTGTCGAACTCAAGATTCTTATTGGGAAATTTAATTGTGAAGATAATGATTTCCAATACTACTTGATATATAAAAGTATGATTCTTAAAAGATGTATGTTTTTGTTTATGACATGGGTGGATGGTAAATCTACTTATTATGAGCCCATGGTGGAAATTTTAAGTTGGAGATCTCGGGAAGAAGGCCATTGCAAAGACACAGGAACCTTAAAGTTGTACTCTTCTTGTGCAAGAAAGCCCTAGGTAAATGATGGATTGCCCAAGGGACAGTTGACTTAGAGAAGGGTATCCCTGAGCTTGGAGGGTGAGTGACTATAAAGAAGAGGAAACACTAATGAATTTGTTGGGGGTGATTCAAGACATTAGAATCATAGCACGAAGATTCCCTAGTCGACCTATGCTGGAACACCAGAAGGGAATTGGGGTAACAAATCCAAGGTACTGTTAACTCAGAGAAGGGAGCCCAAGGTACTGTTGACTCAGAGAAGGGAGCCCGAGGTATTGTTGGCTCAGAGAAGGGATCCTGTAATGTCCCCAGTTTGATCCCATGGCATTAACATTATAAATGATGTAATATTGTTATGAAATCATGGTGAGGAGCTCAAGGCCAAGGCCCCGCCATCGATTTAGTGATGCATATGGTTTGCGTGCTAGCAATGCACATTGGAAATTCAAATATCATGTAATATGCATTTTAATAAAAAAATACCCACAACTAGCTATGCAATGCAACAAAGAGATGGGGGCATGATTTCACAAGGAATTGGGAGGGAAAACATTCAAACCCTTGAGCCAATCAGGTCAATCCAAGTGCTAATGAGAGAACCCATCAAACCCTCAACTACCCATGTTGACTTTTGTACCCAACCATTGATTTCTCCCAAGAGTTGGTTGAGGTAGTTAATGCCTTGGGAATGGAGAGGTATGGCTCTCCAATTTCGGGTATGGGCAAGCCACCCTTCATGGAAAAACGTGTTTGTCTCCTTGGGCAAAAAAAGAGTCAGGAATTTCTCCCCCAAGCCATGATCCATGATCATTCCTTCTCCCTCACGAGTTTAGAGCTACCTAGGCGTTTTCCAGGCATGTTGGTTGTGTTTTCCTTCATTTCTCCCGGTAGAGAAGGGCGTTTTTGTGTTGTATACCAGTGGGGAAGAAGAGCAATGGAACGGGGGTTCCATAGAGACCGGTTTTTGGTTGTTAAATGCTGAGAGAGTTGGGGAGAAAATGTTTTTCCTCCCTATGGATGCATTTCCCTTCCCACAGCTCGTTTTGGGTGAACCACGATTTGGGGAAAATCTATGGCCATCTTGTTTGTGAATTCCATTGCTGGAAATGTGTATCTATGCCCAATGTTTGTGCTTGCTGTGTGAGAAACGAATATGTTGCGGTTTGGGTATGGGTATTCATTGCTTTGGCTTGAGCTTGAGAGTAAGCACCCAGGGTTCAATGGTAGCCTGATAAACCCAACTATGGACTGGCTTGGCTCAGATGTAATGATTAATTGGCTGTGAATGAGCTTGTTTCCCTTTTTCTTTGTGAGAATCATGCCTAGCTCAGGGGTGGCCTTTGGATGGACTCGGTATAAGATGTCGAAGAGCCTATGGCTGGGTGGAACGTTGCAGCGACATAGCTAGTTGCTTGGGACAATTGCACAATGAAGTTAAGAGTTTTCTGTCTATGTATTTACTTCTGCAATGCATCAATTTGATGACTGTTTTGATATGCTGGATGGGCATGAATTGTGTGTTTGGATTAGATTTAAATTCCGCTATGCATATTGCCTAATTGTATCTGCACACCAATGTTTAAATTCTTATGATTCTAATTAGTGGGCTGAGTCTTATGAAATGCCTAGATTTTAGTGCCATGTTCCCTTCCTTGCATTGGGTCAGCAGGTGGGTACATTACAGATCCCCCATTCATTGTGTTGTGCACTGGAAGGGAATCAGGGTAACGAACCCGAGGTACTGTTAACTTAGAGAAGGGAGCCCGAGGTACTGTTAACTCAGAGAAGGGAGCCCCATTCCTTGTGTGCCAAGAGGAGCATTTAGCTGAATTATTTCCTCTAAAAACCTTATGAAAGGAAATAAATGTGCATATAGATAAGTATTGGATATATATTTCCTACTTATTTGATGAAATGTTTATGTGTTCTTATATTTTGGAATTGGAAAAATTGTTATAGACATTGTGACTATTTCATGAGAATGATTATAACATGCAAAATTCTTGTTAATAAATGACATAGGTACATGTAGATGTGTCGAGCCTAGAAAGAAAACTAAGGCAGTGGAGGGAAAATGCTAGTGCATTTTGGATGAGATGGCTGACAAATACACTAGATTACAAGGAATAAGAACATTATGGAAACTATGGTTGAGAAAGCAACTTGAAAATTAAAGGAGGTCGTGCAATGATATATTGTACTTGTTTTAAGACATGTTAAAGTTATGTCATTGTATTTATAACGTTGATGATGCACCTAAGACGGTGCATAAATTAAGGGGGAGGGGAATGTAACACCCCGTTTTTGACCCCATAATGCAATTATGTAAATATGGATGATATGGTTGGAATCCCAACATGAACAATGTAATTAAGTACATTCTATATATAATATAACACATGACTACTGCAAACCAAGAAGGACGAATAAGAGATGGGGGCTATCCTTCCACAAGGGGGAGAGTGATCATCCTAAGTCTAGGATTAGAGGGGGGAAATATGTCCAAATCCCAAGTATGCCACTTGTCCAACTTTCCTTAGAAAAGGGGGAAAAGTGTCCAATCGCATGGAAGCCAAGTGGCTAGTTCCTATCAACCTTGGTGCCACTTGGCTAGTCTCACCCATGCTTATAAAAAGAGAGAGATAGCCCATCGTGGGGGGATTCATGGAGGTCAGAGACATCCATTTTGGAGGGAGACCATTGTTCCATTATTCTTCCATGTGTAAACCTTCATTGCTATCAGACCTATACTACCATCACCAGAACGGTGAATTGGAGCCAGACCAAGAATAGAGGTTTGGGTAGCTGTAGCAGAAGCTCGGTACCTTCTTGTAGATGGATAGCCCTAGCTCGGGGGTGGCTCTGCCAAAGAAAGACATGGCTTGATAGAGCCTACGACTAGGAGGAACATTCTTGGTTTGCAGTTAGTTGGCCATATTTCATATAAGTTCAATATGTGAATAAATGTATGGTATTTATTTTTTACTATATTACTCACTGTCATCATATGAATTATGGAACTGAAATAATGACTAGGTAAATGCATTCTTATGGAAACAATTGGTAGAGTTTTCATATATGCTTTATGAATAATTATACACATAATTATTTTGTTGTAAATGCATAATTGAAATCATTAGAAGAATAAAATTACATACCCGAGGCAAATTCAGTTAGCATATTTCAGTGCCCAGGACCCCAGAGTCACTATGAGGTCACCGAGTATGTGACAATACCAATATAAATCAAAAGTTGATATGAGAGAGTCCCCTGTAAATTATTGTTCAGTCAAGTTATCATTTTGCCTATTTAGAAAGACCATATGCTCTGGAGTTAAGCTCTCGATAAATACCTTGAAAATAAATATATTCAAACAAAATAATAATCTTCTGTTCTCGTGGAATGATAGGCTCTATGCCTATATTTTAAATTCGTAATCGTTTAGTAGCCCAATCAACCAAAAGCTTTGAATCTCCAAAGGCTTGTAGAGATTTAAACCCCTTGTCCGCTACTCCTTTTAACATAAGCCTCAAAGCATAAAATTAAGCTTAGTTATTGGTTTCTTCTCTTGTAGTATACTTCAAAAGAAAAAATGTGAAGATTCAAAATAAAGAACTACCCCTGCTCCACAAATACATGGAACACCCTGACATGATCCATCTTAAAAATCCCATGGATTTGTATGGTGAATGCTTGACACGAACATAATTCTAGTTATTTTCTCGTTGGGAATCTTTTTGTTGCTTTGCATAGCCAATCTGACATAATGAGCTATTTGAACAAGGGAAAAATTCTTATCCTAAAAAGTCATTTGGTTTCTTTCCCACCATACCCCATAAATAAACAAACAAGGTAATGCCTCGTAAGTTGTCACAACATTGTTAGTCATCCAGTCCAATAGATAGTCTATTAAGGTTAATTTATTTCATTTAGATTTGTCCAATATTGCTTTAATAACCTCGTTCCATATAGATTTGGAGAATGGGCATGCCACTAGTAAACAATCAACTATTTCTTAATTGATTTTACAGAAAACATATCTACTTGAACCCACACATCTCCTTTTTTGCCCATTTTCCCATGTTAAAATTCTATTTTCCAATGCTAACCACAATAGTATTTTTGTTTTTAAGAGACAAGACAATTTCCACATGTCTCCACCACTAGACTCTTTCCACAAACACACCCTCCTAAACTTTTGCAGCATAACCCAACTTAAAGATGTATTCCCCTGACCTTGAATTCCTTGGCCACTTAATTATGTCATCTTCTTCTATTAGTTTAAGTGCATTGTGATGAAGAAGGTTTACATATTGTTCCCACTTTGTTGTTAGACCACCTTGCAAGTTCAAGGACTTTGATGATACCCACCTTGTGACCAGGCATTCCTTACCTCCAGAGATGCAACTTCTCTTAAATAATAAAACCTGTTATCATGTAAAACTTCTAGCAGTTCCCCAAATAGTTTATAATTTCCTTTGACCCCTACCCAAGGGCCCTCTTCGATCCCAAACCTCCTTAACCTAGGCCAAAATAAGAACCTCAAGAGGAACCCTATCTAAGAGAATACCCAAGCCACATTTTTTACCTCTATGAAATACAAATATTTGTGAATACAATAACACAAATGTCAACAAGGTTTTCAAAATTACCCAACAGTAAACCACGAGGATGAACTTTCAAGGTACCATGGGTGGAACCATTGTGGTGGTTGCAAATAAACACATGAATTTCATCGACACCATTAAGTAAATCAATAGTTTTGAGATTGAGTTGAAAATGTATTATTTAAGGCACCTATAATATTTATGGAAATGTCGATGAGTTAGCCAAAGCTATCATAAACCTACAAATAAAATATGAAAACATATTAATACAAAAAAACAATAAATATGAATGTTGAAAAACACATACTACTTCTTAATAGTTAAAAACATTGAATTAATTTTTCATTAATAAATCATTAACTCACAAGAAATCAACTAATAACTCTTTCACTAAATAATATAAATTAATATTTCATTAGATGACATAATTTAAACCATGATTTTCAATTCTGGTTGAAAAAAAATTTGAACCAATGTGATTTTTGACAACTAAATTATAATAAGTTTTGCTTTGAAGAAAAAACTAAACTTATATATATATATTAATCTATTTTTAATTATTTATATGGTTTTTGACAACTAAATTATGATAAGTTTTGTTTTTGAAAAAAAAAACTAAACTTATATATATATTAATCTATTTTTTTTTTTTCGGTGATAGTCACATCGAACACATTTTTAATGTGTTTTACTTTATCAAAATGAAAAAAGTAAAAAGAGAAAGAGAGAATGTTTTTTTTCAAAAAAAAAATACTATACTTTCTATTAAAAATATAAAAAATATAAGTAGGTTACGGAAATCTCCAAACAGAAAAACCATACCAGATATGTAAATTGTCATATAAGGCAGAATGTAAATTGTCATATAAGATATGTCTATCAAACATTAATCTCATTCTTCATTCTTCACCAAGAAGTCAATTCGGCTAAATATTTAAATGACCACGAAACAATTTACTAACCCTTCCGTCTTCACTCAAGGTTACGCTTGTAATTGAGCTTGAGTTGACCTTAGTAGGACTTTACCAGTTACCACTACTAGTTGCCCATGGCAATGTAGATCCCCATCATGTGACCTTGCTCCCGGCCTACTTTACTTGAGTTACAACCAGTGGAGGATTCTCTATGAATTGGGTTAACGAGCTGTTCACAAACAGATCCACTCATACTGGTCAGGCTCCACAAGCCCAAAAAGCGCTCGGAGGATCAGAGGTGTGAGGAAGAGGGGCGGTGAACTGGAGCAGAACAGGAGAAGCTATGTACAATTGATAACTGCATTTAATGTTTGAGTTGACAATTTCTTCATTGGGTTTCTCATCAAATGTCGGAATAAACAACCATATATAGCAAAAGATAGGAGGAGGTGGGGAGGAGTACTTTGTGGAACGAGGTCACTGTTTTAGATATATAGGAGAATGATTGGTGGGAGACTGAAAGATTAGAACTCAGATCGAGTCGCTCAAAGATTCAGAGTCCTTAGTTTGTATTACGGGCATCTGATATTTGAGCAACAAGGAATTCCTAGATCCAGTCACGAGTTTCGAGTGTTTTGGGTACCAAAGAATTTGAAGGCATTCCTAGATCCAGCGCTCGATTTTGGGTATTGGGGGCATGCCATTTTGATGGGCTTGGGAAGCTTCGCCGATAGTGATCTTAGTGCGTAGATTCTGGAGCCGGGTTTTGTAGAGTTACTGACCCAGATCTTGACCCAGAATTTTGTTTTAAAGATTAGTTTCAGCAGAGATGCATCCGTGAGAGGGAATAGAGAGCTTGGTGGACACAATTTAACATTTGAACAGCTTAGATAGATGGCACACCAGGCATCTAATTTGTGCAGCCCGGGAGCTCTGAAATTGATAATGGTGTTGCTGGGTATGTCGCTGGCTATCTACATTTTGGGTCCTCCCCTGTATTGGCAGTTGGCAGAGGGTTTGGCATCTGTGAGACATGCAGCTGCTTGCCCTTCTTGCGTCTGTGATTGCTCAGCTGAATCTTTGTCCACTATTCCCCCAGGTATTCCTCCTACTTAAACTTTTTAAATATTTCAACTATGTTTGAGATAGGGATTGAGGCTAGTTTGCTGTTAGCATTTCCTTTGGTTCTTCAATTGATTTCTATGGTCCCTTTCACAGATCTGTAGCATTTTACAATTGCTTCAGATTATATTAGAATAGATAAGAGTAATAATTAATGTGAATGAAATGCCACCATAGGGATATGCCACTGTAGCAATAGCTTGTAATGATCACATACAGAACAACCTCAAGGCAGAGAGGGCCCACAAGGCATGACCCTGATACCACCCGCCACGGGAGCACCATCATTTATTGCTCTAGGTTATAAGGTGCCCGATTTATCTACTGCCAGGGTTCTTCAATAAAATCATTGACCTTGTAGATGGTGTTCCAGGATTTATCATTAGTAGGAGCACTCTGTCTTTAACGATGCCTGTAAATAGGTTACACCTACATGCAGGCTCGTCCTATTACCTGCTTTCGCTTCCATTATGGCTGATCTCTTGTTGCGTGAATAGAAATTTGACTTCTCTCTTATATATTCGTACAGCTGAGTATAATATTTCCTGTAATGTAATTAGCGTCTTTTCCTTTCTGACTCCTCAGATTAACACATTTTATTCCATCTATGTTACTACCGTTTTTCTATGTCGAGGCATAAGAATGCCCTTATCTTTTCAGGGGATTGGATGAGTTTAGGCCCTCTAACACTATGATCCATACACCGACCAGGTGAAAATTATTAGATAATTTTTCTCTTACCTTTCACAGGCTTGAATACCATCATGGTTATAGATCTTTTTCTCCCATTTCAGCCGTAGGCTCATGCTTTTTAGCACAGATGGCAACATTGTGCTAATACAAGTTGCATGTTAATCTCCACTGTCTCTGATTACATTTATATAGTTGTTCAGCCTCTTATTACATTGATATAGTTGTCTACCATGAACATATATGTTGCTGCAAGCATAGAAAGCTTTATGCAATTGAAGCTCTTGGTTCTTCAACTTACTAGATATACGATTCAAAGTCTTTATATATATATATATATATCCTATAACTTTGAGACTGATGCCTATCTTAGTGATTGAGCAAGTAAACCTGATAAGATGACCATTTAAGTATATAGATAAAAACATAAATAGAATGGTTGTTAAATCCTCAAGGCTCAAAGTGGAAGCAAAATCCAACCATTACTGTATCTTCTAGATAAGAAAGTCATAACTAATCTTATGATAAAAACAGCTAGTAGAAAAATGCTGAAACTCAGATCTTCAGTAACTTACTGATGAAAATGGAAATGAGACATTGAGAATGGCTTGTTTATAAATTTATATTTTGCTGGTCTCTACTTTCTTCCATAAGACAAATCAGCATTATCATGGCCATTCCTAAGCTTTTAACTGAAGTGAAGCAGATCTAACTTGTATTGGACTCTCTGTATGAAGAACATGCAAATTTGCCATCAGATTATGATATTAAATTGCATTTGTTTCCATAAAAAAACCGAGTATTTTCAAAATATCAGTGCTTGGATCTAACTTTTTGCATGTTAATTAGTGGATTTGCGAGACAGTCAATGAGAACAACTACCTTTGTATGAATTATCCATAGCTCAGTGTCTGCTAAGAAGTTCATGTTATATAAGTGACCTTTTATGAGATTGCATTTCCATTTCATTGAAACTCCCGTCAACCAAGTAACTTTAGGTCACGACGGTTAATAGATCTATATGACTACGATAATTTTATCCTACATGGCAAATCTTAAGATGATGTCGACTCTAATGCAATATGCAAAGTGACTTAAGGTCTTCTTTCAGTTACCCAGAAACCAATTGTCCGGAGTCTTCACAATGCTATAATCTGTCTAGTGAAAATAAGTTTGAAAAAAATGAATTTAATTTTGATTAGTTGTAAAGCGATTTACAATGTCTGTTACTGGAATTTTCTTTCTGTCAAGAAAATACCTAGTCGAAAATATCTGAGAACATGAACCAGTTTGGAGTGGCACCAAGTAGACTAATATAACTAGTTTCTGATTTGATGCACCGTTGCACCCCTTTAATAAAAGGAATCAGATAAATATGTCACAGATCCAGTCTTACTGAACTTGATTATGTTGAAACTTGAAACGTGGCCAAGCAAGCTTGCCAAGGTTCTTACTGGTCTTTGACTCTTTACACAATTCTATGTATTCAGACCCTTGAAATTAACTTTAAGTGATGTTTAGCATTTCCTATGCCTTTCCATTGCTCCTTTAGAAGTTTGTTGTCTTATGTTGATAGTGTCCTAAAAAAATTCATGACTGGATCTTGTTCACTGTTTTTCATATGCTTTAATTAACCTTATTGCCTTTTCATATGCTTTTCTGAGAATGAAATTACTGCAATAAGGTTCTTTACTATGTATTTATGCTGGTATTGTGCATTAGATCTATAAATTTGTGTTTTCCCTAATTGTTACCAAATTTTTTCTTATTTTCTTTTTGGTTGTTGTGTGGTCATCGATGCAGGGCTAGGCAACACTTCCTTTGCAGGTCAGTTTAGTCTCTTCTAACATTGCTTCTATGAAGTTTGCCTTGCATTCAAGGGAACAATACTTTAGATTAGATTATGTCTAGTATAGTTGAAGTTATCTTGAGAGTCTGAACTTTTGCTTTCAAACTTATGTTGGGAATTCTGAATGTAACTGTGTGTACAGAATTCCTTTATCTTAGGTTTTATTTTTATTTCCTTATATCTTTATAGAAATGATAAGTAGTATATTAGTTTGGAGGAATGACCCATTTAATTTCTTGTTGACAGACCTTTTTGATTTATGTCATATCATAGCAATCTGCATAGTCAAGGGCTGCATTTTTTTGGATGGACTTACAATGTAAATTTTGTAGATTTTTAAACTTTTTTTTCCATGAAAAGAAATCTTTATATTTTCTATTTCAAGTAAGAAATCAAAATATACATGTATGAGCCTTGCAGCTCCGATCTTCTGCAAACCAAGACAAATGTCCAAGTGATCAGTCCCCAACAACCCACAACAGCCCTCAAAAGGACCCCAATCGAGAGACAGAATAGAACAGAAAGTACAAATCCAAACACCCTAACCCAAACCAGTTTGAGACAAAAATAACAGCTCACAAGAGAGACGGAACAGCTGATGGTAAAACCTCAGCTCCTCTGAATTCTTGAATCACCAGAGTACCTTCCTGCAATGTGAGATCCTCTTTTGAAAGAGAATCTGCTTTAACATTGAATTCTCTGGAGACATGTTCCAAGGAGATGATATCAAACATGTCCTTTGCTTCGAGAATTCTGTATAACATTTTCCCAGTGCTAGATTGGAAATATGACACTTCCCATTGCACCAGTCCCACCAAGAACTTTGAATCCCCTAGCATCTGGAGTTCCTTGATACCTCTTTTGATAGTGTAATTCATGAGGATCCAGAGAGCAAAAATTTCAGCTCTGTTGTTTGTGCTTGTGCCCTGCCCCATATTTTAAGGTTAATAAATGATCTTTGTTAAAAAAAAAAGAAGAGCTCCAGCTCTGCATCTGCCTGGCAAACTTTGGCACTCCCCATCGAAAAAGCCCCATGCTTTACTTTTGTAATTATTGGATCTTTGAGGATCCTCACAGGCTTTGATTTATTGTCCTTTGCCCCTTCTCTGTAAGTGGCCCTGATCTTATGTGCCACAATGGGGGAATTCTGTAATCTATCTTCAGAATCATTTTATTTCTGGACAGTCACTAATCCCATAATGATAAAACATAGCTTGGTAAATCTGTATGAGACTTTGATGAAGGTTTTGAAATTTATTATTCAAAGCATTGTATTAATTTTTAAAGTATTTAACCCACTGCCCTTGATAATTGACCATCTGAAGAACATCCTACCACACAAGTTTTGTGAAAGTACAAGTTATTAACAAATGATTCACTGTTTCTTCCTCCTGTTTGCATAGAATACATCTTATTTGGACCATACCAGTTTCTGTTTTGCCCATTATCCCATGTCAAAATCTTGTTGGAGAACATCCTGCCACGCAAGTTTTGTGAAAGTACAAGTTATTAACAAACGATTCACTGTTTCTTCCTCCTGTTTGCATAGAATACAGCTTATTTGGGCCATGCCAGTTTCTTTTTTGCCCATTATCCCGTGTCAAAATCTTGTTGGATAAAGTTAACCAGGTGAAAATCCTTATTTTGAGAGGGTGAGCTAGTTTCTAAATCCATTTCCACCACCAGCACCTTTTCTCAGGCAAGTCATTTGCAGTCAGAGCTTCATAGCCTAACTTAGCAGTGAGAGTTCATGTAGCTTTGTTCCATGTCCACTTTAATTCATCCCCTCCATCTTGTAAACAGATTGCACTGTGATTCAAAAGGTCAGTATATTGTTTCCATTCCTCAGCCAAAGTGCCATGTAAATTCAGATCCTCCCCTGATTTCCATAATTGCAACCACCTTCCTGGTTTTTCATGGTTTGATACATCTGCTAACCTTGTATAGCCTTGTGCATGTAGAGCTTCTTTCAACTCTGCTGATAATTTATAATTTTCTATACATCCAACCCAAGGGTCCTCCTCCAATCTTGATCTGCCCCCCTTGCCAATTTCTCAAGCCACCCATCTGCCCAAGCTTGGAAAGCTTCTAACAAATCCTTTCCAGATGTTTGAAGAATTTTTTAAAACTTTATTTAAACTATTGTATGTATTTTTTATTCAAAACCTTTTTGGGATCTCTAAAATGTGATTATTTAGTTACTCTGGTTGAAGCATGAAGGATGATAGCCTTTTGCGGCCAAGGAACCAATTCCTTCCCTTTTTAACTTTGGAACTCCAGGGGCATTGTTGTTCCTTGGTATCATGGCAAGTTGACATTATTAATGCATCCATGATTCCGTCTGATTGATGTTTCCAGTTGCTTTATCCTAGATGTCATTCGTGCAAGTATTACTTGAGACAAGTTCACATTCTGGTGTGCTTCCAATTTCTTATTCTATCATATGAGTTTCTTGAGACACTTTCATTAATAATATGCGAGTTATCTCTCAGCCATATTTCTAGTTAGTGTGGTGGGAATTATGATTACATTCATGGATTGAATTAAGTGCGTTTATTGATTTGTTTGTCTGAACTCTGTGAAACAGAACACATGAGTACTAAGGTGTGGTGCAGTAAATAATAGCCTATAAGCCAACCAAAGTCTTAAAGGTATAGGTCAATAATATTACCTCCAAGGTCATTATGCTGACAACACATCATATTTCATACCAGTCTTCCTTCTTCAACTACTCTGAGAGTCTGAACTTTTTATGAACCCAATTCGTGATTTGTTTTATCTTGTCTTAGACAAAATACCTGGATTTGTAGAATTCAGATAATTTGGGAGTTGGATACGTTCTTTCAATAGAGTTTTCAGAGGGTCAGGATCAGTTTGATAAATTTAATTGAGCTAGCTTTACAGAAAGATGTTGACTCGAGAATTGTTTTTTGCCTTAGATACAAATGGGCTTTCGATTTATGTCTTTCAAAGTTTCAAATCTATGTTTTGGTTCTTCTACTGTCCTTTTTTATTTGTGGTCATATTTCATTCTATAAGCTCACTTATATCCTATATACTGACCAAAAATATTGGTTTTGGTAACTCTCTTGAAATATTTCCGTCATAGCAATATTACTTGTTATCTAAAGAGTTTAGTAGTATCATTCAGTTATGTGGCATATGGTGAGGGGGGTAGGGTATGGACAAGGTTCACTTGTTTGTGGTAGAGTCCATAGTAGTCAGAACCAGAACTGAACTGGAGCCAGAGTTCCCAATATCATGAAATGAACTGGAATAAGATCAGAACCAACTAGAAAACCGGGGTGAAGAACTGGTTGACTAAAAGATACATAGACTATTAAAATATCCAAGCTTTAATAAAAAATATTTTTATGTACATCAATGTAAATCCAAACCATTAGATACCAAATATGCAAAGTTTGCTCATGAATACAGCATGTAAGGGTGTAATAAAATGCCATTGAGAATCAAGATATAAGTTTTGTGACATATAATTGAAGTTCTGAATGAAAATATATCATTGAGGCTCTAAATGGCCTATAGATTCCACAAATTATCACACTATAATCAAATGATCACATAGCTCATCTGATGTCTAACTCTAGGCTGTTGGGAGTGGGAGCGGAGCGAAAAGCGAAATTTTCAAAAGCTCCCTTTTTGGGAGCGTTTTTTATATAGCATATATTTTATTATATTTTGATGGATTTATATCTGAAAAACATGTAGGATGTTGAATTAGCTATAGAAGACATGGATTAAACCATATAACATCAATCATCTAGTAGTTTTAACTTATAACGTTGTCATCTAATGATCAACCATAACAGCTTTTATAGGAGCTTGGCAAAGAAGGGAGGTACCATAACATTGTCATCAAATTATCAACCTAGTATAGGAGATTTTAGTATAGGAGAGGTAGGGAGTGCCTTGGGAGCGTTCTGGGAGTGAGCTTTGGGAGTGGGAGCGAAGAGGGGGGGGGAGGTGCTCCCACACAGCAGAGGTCTAACTCAAATAAGCCTAGGAATCTGAAGCTTGCTTCTTGTTGCTGAATGGATTCAACAACTGCTTCCATTTGATGTTTAAGATCAGTTGGTGCAGGCACCATTGGGAAGCATATAGGTTTCAAATTTTCAATCAGTTGGCACCATTGAACATCTTTTCCCTCCAGGTTTCAACTCAGAATCCCAAAATTTACAGCGAAGGGGTAGGGTTCTGTTTTGAATATATGCTCAAATGCTGGAAAAACTTTGTTGAAAGATGATAAACTTCTCAATTTCTATCTTCTCATTGTGAGGTCTGATGGGTCTGATAGCATCACCAAACTTTTAATGTTAAATTTTGAGCTAATGAAAGTGAAATACTAAAATATAAATAAAGGTAAATGCTAACATTAAAATATAAATAAAGGTAAATGCTAACATTAAAATATAAATAAAGGTAATTGTCACATTAAAATATAAATGAAGGTACATGTCAATGCTAACTTTAAGAATTGAGATTAAAAATTAATCATAATTCTGGAAAGGGGAATGGTCCCTTTTCTTCAATGTTGTTTGTGTCTGTTTTTAAGGGTTCTTGGCAAACCAGCCAGTTCATATCGGAACTGGTCCCAAGCTGGTTCACGGTCTGAACTGGACCAGAAAAGGGACAAAGCAGCCTGAGCTGGCCATCCGAACTGGAACTGGCCAGTTCTGATTATTATGGTTTAACCGAGGTAGAGTATGGATAACCTTCTTTGTAATCACTGAAACTTCACAAACTTCCCGTCTCATATTTTTCATTACTCTGCTGGTTTCCAGTTAAGCCTTTGTTTAATAGTTCTGCTGGTGTTATCACTTGCAGAATTTGGAATGGATTTTCCTCATTCTTTTCCTAAAACATATTTCAAATTTCAATATCTCTTGGGATGCTTAACAGCTTCATAATCCAACGCAAAACTTGAATAGAAATTATAATCGTGATGAATATGCTATTTATTGTTCCCCAAAACATATTTTTATAGCTCTTAAAATCTTAACAACTCTATTATTTGGTGTAGAATCCTAATAGTAGATATCAGCATCACTCCTATATAATATTTTAAAACGTAATAAGATATTCTTATTCACTACTTGAACCCTCTTATCATCTTTGAATATATTATCACCTAAGTCACATGACACGAGGACACGGGACACGAGTGTCCCCAAAATATGAGTGTCCCCACGGGACACGGTGACCCCCGGAATCAGGACACGTAGGACACGTTTTATATATATATATATATATATTTTTAAATATATTACAATTTAAAAATATAGACATATAGATCCAATAAAATTTAGAAACTAGAACATTTACAAATATTCAATAGAAATTAAAATCAAAACACATTAATGATTACACATTTGTCATTCACAAATCATAATGAGACACATAGATGCATGTCGAAACCATATTTCTCATTAAGTCATCAAAATCAAAATGTATTACATAGATGTTGGAATGCCACTGGGCACTGGAAATGCCAAATAGACTAATAGATTGCCTTGAAGCTTTATTTTTCAATTCCCATATGAATTTGGGAGATTATTTTTTCATTCAAAAGATGAATAAACTCCTAAAAGTTAAAACCATTAAGAATGGTATGGACTGTCATAATGTTTTATTTCACAGTTACCAATATAAATTGGCCAAGCAATGCAAGTTTTGCACTCAGTAGTGAAGAAGACAATAGTGTTTTATGGAACTGATGAACTCTCGAGGCTATGGAAGTTAAATGTTAGACTTTGTGGCTGTTATCATGTTAGTGTGCGTTTTAGGAAGGCTTAAGAAGATAAAAAATGAGGTAGAACTTATGAGAAACCTTTTAGCATCAATAAAATATAGGACCATCACAAATTACAAAAGCTTGAACAATAATTTCAAAGTTAATTTTAGTGTTCACGTGTCCTGGAGTGTCCTGGAATTGGGACACGATGTGCAGAGGCAGGACACGAGTATCCCGAAATCAGGACACGAAAAAAGTCGTGTCCCCCACGTGGGGCAGTCGTGTCCGCGCCCAAACGTGGCCCACGGGACACTTGGCCCTAGAGGAACGTGTCCTGTTACTTAGATTATCACATGTAACAATTTTATCTTATTTTTGCTCAATATTTAGAGTTGAAGAGGTACAAATATCAACAGTCAATAAGTACCCTTTTTTCATCTTTAACTTTTGTATAACATATTATAAAAGGCCTACATATGCTGACGATTGTGTTATGAATGGATGGGACGAACGTTAAAATCACTTCAACACTGGGCTGTAGAATGCACCTTGCTTTTTCTCGATGCATTAAAGTGCAAATAGAGAAAAGGGAAGGTTGCACAACAAGGTAAATCATAACTGGGCATTGTCGTCTTCCACCAAAGTCTGTAAGGGTCTTTGTTGTTTATGTCATTAAATGCTTAGCAGTAATGCTCAAATAGGTAGGAAAAATCATGTATGCAATTGGAAATACCTTTGAAGGGTGATTCTTATTCTCAATACCTTCTATGTGTACACTGTAGTGCATTACCAATTTCATGTATTCATGTGACTAGTAGGACACATCTTGTACAAATTCCCCCCCAAATACTTTCTTTGCTCATCTATTTTGGGGGCGTAATTCAGTTGTAAATCTGAATTCTTTGCCAAGATTATCTAACACAAATGGAGTTTTGTGTATATTGTAAATTGAAGGCCCTTATGGTGCTTCCAACCATTGGTGTTGTCTTGTTAATGATAAAATATTCAATGAACACATATAGGTTTTATAGAGTTGAGATGCAATTGTTAGGTTAATCTTGATTTGGTCAAAAGTGGGTTTATTGTAGGTGGTTTACAATAGCACATAGTTTTAGCTAGTGGTATTCTATATGATGCAACCTATTTAAAGGCTTGTTGTATCCCATTAAATGTGCCTGAATTGGTTGACTTGGTCGGACTAACTAGTTTTCTCGGTTAAGGGTTTCCTGGGTAAATATTGGTGTTTGTTCTTTGTTTTGTGCATACTTATTGAGTTTCTCTCATGGTGTTGGTTTTCAATATTAGAGCTTGATAGGTCTAGAATCCCTCATGGGAGTGGCTTGGGTGATTTGTGTTGATAAAAAAGCTACAGGGTGGAGTTCCTGAGAGCAACAAGAAGATGGAATCTCATGATGAATGAGAACGTCATTGTTGGAGACTATTTGTAGATGGTATCAAGTATAGAGCGTTGCACATTGTTTATGGCTACCAAGTAAAGCTTGGGTTTGTTGTCGCATGCCCTTGATTTGTGCAACTTTCATGGAGTGAGGCTATATAACTTATATTGGTTATAGCAAACATGCCTCCTCGGAAGTCATGAGAGAACGTTGCTTTAAGAGTATTCTTGGGTTGGTCATTGTAGTGTATAGGGATACACACTTGATTTTTTTTGTGGATTTTATTTAATTATGTGTGGGTCAAGTAAGTGGGATCTATTTTTCATAGACGTTGATGGCCTTCTTGTGGATTTGGTGGGCATGGATATGGAAAAGGAAATCTCAAGGGAGGAGTCCAACGATGATGGGGGCATAGAAGCTTGTATTGTTGTTTCAACTGTTGCAGGCCACGGGATCGAGTTCGAGAAGAATGAAGGAGATGTGTCTTGTTATTGGAATATATGCCAGTGTAGATTCCTCTTGTTGCTTGTAGTGATTGAAGATTCTGGAGGTGCTTGAAGATTGTTTAGTTGTGATGGATCAATTTTCAAGGAGCCCATCAATTTGGTTTGAAGGATCCAAAGATAAGTCAATGTTGAGCTACTTAACAAGTGTGATTGACCTGTAGGTGATATTGGTGGAGAGCTCCAATAGGAAATCCAATGATAGTGATGGAATAAGGTTGCGAAGGTTGTTGCAAGTAGGCGATGGTGGCTTGGAGGAAGCACCACCTTAATATCTAGATGCCAATGCTCAAGAAATGGAGAGGCTTCAAGGAGCCCATAGAGATGGTGGTGCAAGCTTGGAGGGAGGTGTGTTGTTTTAGCAAGGGGTTGACAGTAGTGGAGAGATGCCATGTTGTGGGAGAATGACTTTGGTTGGAGTTTGAGGCCATTGTTGACAGGATGGCTTGTGTTGGATGGTGCTAGTGAGAATCTGGTGGAGGGCATGAGGTTGTTGTAGAGGAATTGATGCACCAAATGTGACCATGAAGGAAATGAAGAACAACCACGACGATTGCAAGGGAAGCCCTACTTTGTGTTGTGAATTTGTGATGCAATGGATGTGGATGAGAATGAGTTGTGCATAGATTATGGATTGTATATGAAATATGGGAACTATATATTTATTACCTTCGCCAATCTGGCCAAGCTAGTTGCTTCGGGGGCACCTTACAATGGATACATCAAGCTTGTAATTAGTCTTTATCACATATAATACCATGGGCTAAAACCTTTAAATAGTTGATGAGATAGTTCCTAATGAAGAGAGTTGTGTAGGGGATCGATTTTAACTTGATTAAAAGTGTGAGTGAATTAATTCCCTGAAGAAAATGTTTGAATATGCAAGTTATTGAAACTCCAAATTAATCAAACACTTTGAAAGGAAATGAAATGGAAATACTTAGAGGATCAAGAAAGATTTAAGATGCCATTGCTCCATCCGTCAATGAACATAAAGATAGTGAATCCATTCCTGTCGAAGAGTCCTCAATCTTGGAAATTTGAAAGTTGATGCAGGATAACAAACTACATGATGGCTAAATGTTCATAAAGTGATTATTAAGTGGGTTTATTAGCTGCAAATTTAAGATGTATCCCAAAATTAAGTGAATTACAAAATGTGAGTTGCCGAATGAGTAATTAAAGCACAATGGGTGAGACCTTGCTTGAGAAATTTCTGAAGCAAGATGTCATTCTAAGGATCTTAGATTTATGAAGTGTTTAGATCCTTTTAATCAAATGATTTTCAGATTTATTGAAGTGATGAGAAGCATTTCTCCAAATGTGAATCAAACCACTAAATCTAAGATGCTCAAATATAACAAGTGCTCAATTAAAAAATTGTAGACAACCACTTAAACTTGACTTTGCAAAATAAAATTTGTGGAAAAAGAGATACAAAACTGATTTATTAATCCACAATTAGTGTTCAAGTCCATGAATAATCATCCCATTAATGTGCACAATGGAAATTTAGGGATTATGTAACTTGCACAGGTAATTTTGAGAATTAATCAAGAGTGTATAAATCAATTGGTTAGGTGAATACGCTTAATTAAAATAAGATATTATTGCTCAATAACTTAACCAAGAATTAACAACTTCATAAAAACAAGATCTTGCCTCAAAGAAAAGTGGGTAAATGCTGTTATGCAAGAAGTCAAGCAAAATTTATGAAACAGAATTCACCATGAAATCTGAAAAAGAAGACAATGTGACAATGATTTAGAGGATGATTTAGAGTTAGTTATTCCAGAAGTATTATGTGAGGAAAATGAGTAAAATCACCATAAAAAATCTGCAAAACTTGGTGAATTAAACAATTTTTAAAAGGTAAATTACTAGCAGAAAACCCCCAAGAAGAATTTGTGTTTAGTAAGCATTAAGGGGCATATTTATTTCTGTTTTATTTGCTGTTAGAAATTAAATGCAAAACAGAAATAAAATATGGAAATCAAGCCCTAGAAATGATGCAAAGAGAGTGAGAAATACCTTGGCTTGATGGTTTAGAAATTTGGAAAATATGGCAGCCTTCGAAGATTCAGATTTCTAACTAAAAGAAGGGTGAAAAATGATTTTTTTTTTTATATGGTTGACGAGATTGAAAAGGGACAAGTGCCTTGAATCCTTGGGTTCATGGGGTCTTCGAAGTAATTCTCCTTGGGCTTAGTTTGAAATTACTAGGGGCTGAAACACCTACAAAATACATGACAATTCCATTTCAAGTCTTTGGGGTTGTAAAATCCTTTTGAGCAAGGGTCACCCTTTACGCCTAGAACTTCAAGAAATAGATCTCGCATATACTTTAGTGGCTAGCCTATGCTCACTTAAACACAAGATTCATAAAGATGCCACCTACAAGCAAGCTAACAAAACCGTAACATATAACAAGGTAAATAGATTTTCTTTTACTTTAATTCACTGGAGCAAATTTATTCATCTATAAACTAGATCTAATAGCTTGATAATGTAAAAATAAACATGTTACTTCAAGATTAAGCTTCACCAAAATGTCTCACAACATAGAAAAGATCTCCAATATACGAAGAGCCTTGAAACAAAAGAAATTTTTATTCTCTCCAATCAACAACAACCACATACACTGAGAGTAATTCTTATATAGAGTCGAGGCTCAAGAAACTCTCAATTAAAATAATAATAAAACTCATGTTCTTTCCTAGGGAAGACTAATCTCCTCTATATATGGTAAAAAATACATAAAAAATGAGGTGGTTTGACTATCTGACTCCAAAACTCTAATTAATTTGCCCAAAAAGGGGGTTAAACCGCCAAATCTAAGTGTCAAATACACGATAAATACAATATATGCTCAAAAAGATGGAGAGAGACCACCTAGATATGGTCAAATAATATTGGAAGAGGTTGGAACAAATTAACAGCTTCCTCAAACGATGTGCCAATGCATGTGGAAAACGTCCAAATGTAAACTCCAACATCAATATGGTCAAAATGTGAAGTGTGCCCTTCAAGGATGTAACATGTGTGGCATGGAAAGACTCTCCAATGTGTAAAAACCTCTCCTTAATTTGTGCCAACGGTTCAAGCATGTGCAAACAAGATAAAATCAAGTGCCAACTCACTCCCATGCCAAGGAAGTGTCATTGTCAAGCCACGTGAGTCCAAATACATGTGAGCAAGGGGGGTGTTCATCATATTAAGCCTAGGCATCATCAACATGTGCAACAAATAGGTGTTAGACCATAGAAAAGCTAAAGTGCCTATGTGCTAAGGGGTTTAACCCCCATTTAATTAGGAAATGCATCAAATATGAAGAAAATAGATGAAATAATTTACAATTACACCCTTCTACTGGCTCAATGACTTATTTATTTTTTATCCATTAAAACATAGGGTAACTATGGTGTAAAGCTTATTACATGTGAAAATCCCTAATTCAAGGTGAATTACCTAGATTCCTAAATCAGGTGAAGGTGATGGAATGGATGTGGTACTTAGGGAAGAAATGCGGTCTTCTCAAGTTAACAATCACAACAACAGAGTGTAATAGGTCTACCCTTAGCTTTCAAGAGCTAGGGGTTATAGATGTTTCTTCCACATGTGTGCCTTATGAAAGGGGACTCATTTTATCATGAGTTACCCTTTCCATACGCCTTTTTTTGTGGTCCCTTTTCTTTTCTTTGTTAGCCATTTTTTTGGCTTAGTCCCTTTGCTTTAGATTTAATTTTGATAACTTGAAGTTCAGACATAGGGAACTTGGCTTTTTAGCAGGGGGTAATTATTATGATCTTTTCCATTAACAACCTCACCCTTAGAGTACTAGACTCTTTTAGCTTTAATTTAGGCATTCATACATGTGAATAGTTATGAGACCTTGAAGAATTACTAATGACGGATCACTTACAAAGGGGGAAATAATGGTAATGGATGAAAGGGCTAGCGAAATGAAAAATGGCTGGGCAAAATGTTGTGAAATGGATATAACACCAACTTAATTCACTAGGGTACAACTCAACCTTTGGAAATGACACACTTCCTAAAGCAAAATTATGATAACACCATGGTATGCCTAAGTAATGAGTGACAATTTTAAGTGTTATGAGTCATTATTCAAGCATAAAAGCAACATCCCATAGTGAAATCAACATTAAAGAAAACATTCCAAATGTCAATGAGGGTGAGATATCACAACACTAGCTCATCTGACACCATCTCCACTAGGTACGTCCAAGGCACATGAACCATGAGTCACCATCTAAGCATGCTAGAAGGATCTTTGACCAATGATCTATGGGAAGCCACAGATTTCATCTCAGGAAAAATGTCTGTGATATGATCACAAACCACAATTGATCAATATATCACCCCTGTTGATCAAAGGGTAACATCTGGCTCCAACTAGGGACATGTCCTCTATGTGAGAGTGCATGAAAACTCCAAAATATTTAGAATCCCCAGATCTGTCTCCTACACATATCTCACCAAAGTGTACATCATATCCTAGAGAGGGATCAAGACAGAAGTGCCTTGTCATCATCCACATAGTATAAAATCAAAGCGGTGAAGTACGATTGGAAACCAGTTAGATCAGATTTTTATTCATAAAGCAAAGTAAAATAATCAAAGTGGTAAAATATGATTGGAAACTAGTTAGATCAGATTTTATTCATAAAGCAAAGTAAAATACATGAAATAAACACACTACAATGAAATGCATACAATCAAATGCAAGATGCAATGCAACTCAATGAGTCAAATGCAAAGCAAATGAATCCTAATGCTCATGCCAAAGAGCTAATTCATTCTAAAATACTCTATTGAGGGATGCCCTATGGCATCAAATGTCTTCACGATAGTACAATTTCATAGATTGCACATTAATGGGCAAAGACTATTTATCCCCGTCCAAGACTCCAAGTGATTATGAAAGGAGTTAGTACTTGCAAGGTCTTCGATTCTTAGTACCATTAGTACTTGCAAGATACTCTTAGTGTTATCAGAACCGGTCCAGTTCTGGCAAAATCAACCGGTCCGACCGGTTTAGCCATCCAGCCGGTTCGAACCGCCACCCTGAATTGGAAATGGCTGGTTCCGTACCGAACTGGTTGGTTCCATACCGAACCGGTTGGTTCCATACAGGAATTGACCGGTTCGGTACGCAACTGGCCTTTTTCACTTGACTGGCCGGTTCTGTACCAAATTGGCCAGTTCTGTACTGCATCTACAGCCATGGCTCTGGGCCCTAAAAATTCAATTAAAAAAAGCAAGAAAAAGGCCTATACCAGTAGAAAAAAACCTAACCTTAGTATACATCAGTAACATTAAATGGTAGTATTAAATTCTTAAAGTAAAAGTGGCATTCTCCTTATCTTTCATGTTATATCCTTTTACTTAAATTTTTAACATTACAATTAATTGTTTCATGATGTTTGAGAGTGGTTCCAACCTCATCGGACTTCATATGCAAAAAGTAGAATTTTAGATCCCATTCAGAATTCAACAGACTTAACAGTATTCAAGGTTTCAGGATTGCAACGTTTCCACTAGATTCTATCATGTATGAGGGTAGGGGATAGACATTTAATCAATGCATCAACCCCTCTATGTACCTTGATGGTGGTGGTGCTGTTTGTTTAACTCCTTTGTAGAAGGTTTGGCACATGGGCCACTAACTCAGATAAGCAACCATCCATCACAATATTGTCTGCACCTGATGAACTAAACTGATTGACCCCAAAATCACAAATTGGACCAGAACTGGGAAAAAGACCAATCGACCAAAAGATACATAAAATATTAATATTGCGATAAAAATATATATATTCATGCACATCAATGTAAATCCAAACCATTAGACACCATATATGCAAAGTTTTCTCATGTATATAGCATGTAAGGGTGAATATAGAAAAATGGCATTGAGTTCCATACACAATTGAACCAAAATACATAAACATTGAGGTTATAAATGGCCTTTAGAGTCCAAAAATAATCATACTATAGTATGCAGTCAAGTTGTACTACATAATCATCCAATTCCTAAGCAGCTTATTTTCCTGTTTCTTTCATTTTCTATTAATGGTGGGCTGAGAACCAGGGGTGGTGCCAGGTACAAAGAATAATTCAACCCTTTGCCTCTTAGGATTGTGTGTGCCATAATTGCCCTTGTCTCTTGGGGGGGACATTGGGACACTAAAGGGATACATCAGCACTCTGAATCAGACCAAGAAGATCTTGGAATGAGCTAAAGGAACATATCGAATCAGTATAAGAGTAGCATTGAATCAACAGTCTTTGCTGCAAAGATAAAATGTCAAAGTCTTTGCAAGCTCACAAATGCACAATGAGAAGGGTGTGACACTGTGAGGCAATTACAGGGGGGCATCATTAAATAGATGAGACATAAGGCTTAGGGTAGAAGCAGTGAAACTGGCTGGTTTGGGACAAAATTGGTCAATTCTGGTTTGGTGGGCTGGTTCTGACCGGAAATGTTGAAAACCAGTCTGATTCGGCCAGTTTCAACAGCACATCCATCCTGAGCATTACCTCCTAATGTTCCCTGTCTGTAGGTTTCTCCTCATAGGTAACCTTTAAGCAGTCAAAATACCACTACACCATCATTATTAGAACTGCCACTCTCTTAATCACACATCAAATAACCTTCATTTTTTGAAGTCCCTTGGAGAAAATCTGTTTCATGTACCCTGCAAGTCTAAGCAACATGGTCTGGTTTTCCACAGTGATGACATGCCAGTTTTCTTGGTTGTGTTGCCTTTAACAAGAAAAACATTCTGTACATTCTCCCATTTAGTCACACCTATGCTCCCCTTTTGCAAAGATAGGTGATATCAAGGACTGTGTAGGTAATTGACCAAGTGTAAAAACAATGGTACTCTAACTTGGGTAAACTATTGTACAACATTACCTTTGCATCCTCTTCAACTTTTGTCCCTCTTTCTACTAATTGTGATAGTATTGACCTTGACATGCTTGTGACTGGACCTGTTCTCACTACTGGCCATCCTAAACCTGAATTATTACTGTTTTAAATTAAATTTAGCATTTTGTGCTTTTGATCCAAATGCCCTATTGAGTTCATCCCAGATATCTTTAGAACTCTTTGACAAGTCTAAAATTTAGACTCTAAATGATGTAGTTCTGTCTCATATATGCCAAATCCAATTATAGACTTAGCGTTGGAGTTGTCATTCTTAATCTTCCATTCAACAAGCTTGTCTTATTGTGTTGTTTTTTACTCAGTGCCTTCTACCATTTCCCATGTTCCTCTGCAGTAATTGCAGTTATGTTATGACATTCCAGGTGTGGAGTTGATAATATTCAACTTTTTAACCAGTGGTTATGACTCCCATTATTGACAGAACTGAATCTTAAGCAAAAAGACACAGAAAATAGTAAATACCTTTGAGATCCTGCCAAACTTGTGTAGCAATCGACCATGGCAGCCTTCTGGGTCTGTTTTGGCCCTATGCGACACATCTAGTGGAAGAGTCTTTGCAATGCCTCTGCAACAGATGTGCCCTTGTAGTTATATCTGATATATTCTCTGTTTTCTCTGTAAACCTTCTTGTTATCTGTTTGATCTGTGTGGGTGTCGAGGTCTCAATCTCTTTCTCTTCAGCAATAACACCTGCAGAGTGCTCACAACTTACGAAATGATATCACCTGGTCAAGAAAACATTGTGTGCCTGAAATAGTTTGATCTGCAAGTCTGGGGCATATAGGTGTACGTACTTGTACCAGCAAGATTAGTTGGACTCTAGAGAACCAAACGCCACAACTTATTTCATTTTGGAAGATATGAGATACCGGAATGACTTGGGTATGATAGACAAAAGTATTGTTAGAATTGTAAACACTGTTGACAGTTTTGAATAGAGAATCTGTAATCAACCTTTGAAACTCCACTTGTGATGGTTCGAGATACTATAACATTTAACACAATCATCTTATTGTTTGCTGCAATACTTCAACACTTCATACTCAGGCCTATCATTTATATTTAAATTTATGCACGTTAAAGGGGCAACTTGTGTGCCCAAAGTGTGCTGGGGGAGAAAAACTGAATTTCAATGTAGTTGTTATGCATTGAGAGATGGAGCAAATACATAGTTGGGGTCTGGAGAAATCGAATCAATTTTGTGACAATGCAGATATAGATGGAAACATTCCAAGAGAAGCATGAAAAATTGCAAAGTCTGTTTAGTGACATGAACTTAAAGCTAAGGACATGAAGATCCCTATGTCACATGGTTCGGGTTTGAATTCGAGTTCGACGACCTTGAAATTCGGTTCGAATTCGAATTCCTTTATGAGGTTCGGGATGAGGTTCGACATCAAGTTCGTCTATATAAAATTTTCAAAATATAAAGATATATAAACTTTAAAGTGCATAATAACATAATATATTAAAAATCAACATAAATATCAAATATGAGTAAAAATCATGATATATAAACATATTAAGTACTAATAGCACGGTTTATGATAAATAAACATAAACCAATGGCATTATTAAATTTAAAAATAATCACCAATTAACTTGCCCTATATCTAAAATACCCTAGTGATAAAAATCTCCAAGTAATAAACCCTCTCATCAACCAACGATACCTAGTTCATGGAAATCAAGAGCAACGTCGATTTAAAGACTCATGGCGATTGGGTAGCAGAGTTGACGGGTCGTGGCTATTTGAAGGCTGATAGCAGGCGGTCATGGGTGACTAAGATTGACGGCAGGAAGGGTGCACTGATAGTAAGGTTCGAAGATTGGTGACGGGTGGCGGCATGGTTTGCAGCGGTAAAGCTGGCGTCGGGCAGCGGCGGGGGTTCAAGATTGACGGCAGAGTTCGTGGCGGTGAGGGTGGCGACGGGAAGCAGCAGGGTTCACACCAGTACGACTCACAATACGAGCAGCAGACGAGTTCGAAGTCGAACTAGCCCACGAATTCCAATGAACTCAAATTTTTTTTGAAGGTTCGCCGAATTTTGAACCTCATGGTTAAAATCCGGCGAACCTTGTGACATAGGGAAAAACACCTTAATTAACTTAATTTTGGCTAATGACTAAAAAGTGAGCTTAAGATTAAGTCACACCCATTGATGATCTTAAGTGAGGCTTGAGATCTAATCTCAACCATTGATCACTTTGGAGATTGAGGGTTAGGGTTTTGGTCATTGAGATGTTATAAAAGGAAGCCTAAGGAGAGGAGAAGGCACAACAACCACACAACCACACAGAATGAGTAAGATCTCATTGATTGGTTGGAGAAGGACTTTCAGCCAAGTGTGCATGGGCAGGGTTCGAGGAAAGGAACAAGGAGCAGCAAAGGGATTAGTAGCCAGCAAGATTGAAGGATTGATCTTGAGGTGCGATAGGGTATTTTTTTGTCTTTGTATTATTCCTCAGTGGGCCATTATCCCAGGATGAGAGCCCAAGATTTTATCTTAATAAAATCATCAGTTTGCTGGTTTTTCTCCTTTGGGGCTTTCCAGGGTAAATTCATGTGTCAAACGTGTGAATGATTTCCTGTTTTATTTCATTGCGTAATTAGTTAGAAATCAATGTATTTTCCTTTATAATTAATCAGTTAATTATTGAGAAAAAGAATCAGATGTGGTTTCAAAAATTGACGAGGGTACCTTCCCACACTCGGTGAGAAGTGATGACCTCTGTTATTCCAATCTTATACTCATGTAGCACAACTTTGTCTAAAGTAGTGTTGCAAATATTTCCGATTTCTCCCGAAATATCTGATTTCTCTCAAGTTTTTCAAGTTGTCATTTTTTTTCGATATTTTCATAATTCTTCAAGTTTCTTTTTGCTGATAATTTCCGATAATTTCCGATATTTTCCGATAATTCCAATATTTTCCCCAATATTCCCAATAAATTTCTTTGCAGACCCTTGGGGATATATTCCCTGAAACGATGTTTGTAACATTTGTCTAAAGACCAGTCGTTTTTTTAAACCAAGAATCAGATGGTTTTATATTAGATGTTTATGCTTTTACATTTGGTCAATTCACTTTGTATTTTATAAGGCTACTCTGTCGACAATTTCATGATGAATTAAATCTGAATAAGTATTAAATTCATTAGGTAGGTGATATTCACTGTTTCTAGTTGTCAGGATAAATATGCACGTGTTTGATTCTAAGTGAGCTGAATTTCACTTGCAGTGTCAGATCCATTGATCTGCATAGGCCTTTTTTTCAATGGCTATATTAGGATTTGATGAAAAAGTCTGATCTATCTTTGCGGTACTTGCAAATACTAACAACCAGAAAGAGCACCCACAAGAGATGACTTCGCCATTTGCAAACAGTGAATTCTAAGTGTATAACGATAGGGATAAAAACGATCAACGACAATACAAGATCCTTCTGCAAAAGAAAATGATATTATGCAAAGTAGATTTAATATGAAATTATATTGAGTGAGTGTAATGTTGTTATTCTAGGGCACTTAGAGTAGAATATTTTTATCTAATTAAATGAGTTGACTATGGTGATTCAATTGAACTTGGGTAAAATTGCTTTGCTCTCAAAGCAGTGTATGGTTGGGTGTTCTTCTTAGATGGCTTTTGACATACAAGATGCATTGTATACTAATATTTAATTAGTTTACTATGTGATTTGTTTGGACCCGAGGTTCTTTGCTCATGTAGCAAGTCTAAAGATCCTTTTCCTTCCTCATCCAACACAAGTGGCTTAGTTTTTACTTGAATTGACATGAATTTGCTGCAAGGCATGAAACATTAAAGGCAACATGTTATCTTCTCTTGTTTGGTAGTTCAAGGAGAACAATTCTTTTGATATATTCATGGAGGTTTTCACATTTTAGGCATAAAACCCCAGTTGTCTAACTCCATTGCCTGAGCACAGCTTCAGGTGTAATTTTACCAACAATGTACACAATTAATCTATGACTTATGTCAAGCATTACCTGCTCAACAATAGAATGACTAAAATAGAATCAAGTTTTGGAGGCTTACCTTGTTATAAACCTTGGGCACAAACTTCCAGGCTCTCTTTCCTGGCGATGCCATCTTGATCAACCAGTTCAACTTCTAGAACAACTGGGAAAATGCAGAACATTCTAACTGAGATCTAATGAATTCTAATACCCTTCCCTCCTTTTGTCATGGCTCCCCTTCCAGGCTTCTGATGTTTCATATTTGATTCCATTTAAGCAACAATTTTAGACAATCAATATAGTGTTTCTTCTATCTCCTCAACTTTCTGTCCCTTTTCTAGTATAGGGGTCACCTCTCTAGCATATAAGCAATGTATCTGGGACATTTGTGGGTCGAATCTTCTATTTATGGTTGCCACTTTTGAGAAGTCTTGATTAAACTTCAGAAGAACTTTTGCTCTTGAAGTTTTTTGATACAGAAAATGATACTGAAAATAGGTTTAAATAATGGCAGGATGTTGGATTTTACAACACTCTTATGACTTTAGCTGCTAGTAATATTAATGCCTAGAAAATGCCCTATATTTTAATTCCTAGAAAATGCCCTAGCAGTATTAATTCCTAGAAAATGCCATATATATTAATTCGTGGTAAATGGCCTACCAATATCGGTGCCTAGAAAATGCCTCGTCTATTTTTATAAGCCTAAAGGAAACTGAACTTCTAAATGGTATCTATTTAACTGTTCTAGTGCTGTGCTTAACATTAGTTGCAATTTCTAACTTTTCCTACATTTTGCTTATTGAATATGCAGACTGTGGAAGGCATGACCCCGAGGTCAATGAGGATATGGAAAAGAATTATACTGATCTTCTGGCTGAGGAGTTGAAGTTACAGGAAACTGTAACAGTGGAAAATCAACAACGGGCTGATATGGCACTACTTGAAGCCAAAAAGTCGGCTTCTCAGTATCAAAAAGAAGCAGAAAAATGTACTGCCGGAATGGAAACATGTGAAGATGCTAGAGAGAGGGCAGAAGCAACATTACTAGCTGAGAAGAGACAGTCATCACTGTGGGAACAGAGGGCTCGCCAGTTGGGCTGGAAAGAAGATATGGCTCGGTCTGACAGCTCACGGACTGGAAGGCTTTTGCTTTCTGGAAATGCAATAGAGGCAAATGCTATCGATTCAAATGAAATTGCAAATTACAGGGACAGACAAATATCATAACATGAAACTGTTAGGTTTATTCTAATGCTATTATATTGGTGCGGGTTTAGGCATGATTGCGGTTAACTTGTTTTCTTTCTGGAAAGCTCTGAAAGAAACAAGTGATAGTTGAAGAGAAAATTCTTAATTCAAGGAGGTTTCATTCCAATGATTACACAGGGGAACTACAGAGTATACCCTAAGCTGCTTTGTATTTTCTGATTATGAGATTCTTTTCTCCTGATCATTAGGCTTTGAGGAAATCTGATTCATTTTCATTCATTTGTTTAGGTTGTTACATTAAAGGTAAAATGATCTATTAATCTTACACAGCTATTTCGATCTAATGAGGGATAGTGTTTTGAGGAAGAAAACTCAATGAGGTTGTTTCTAGGTTACCTCTTTGCTCGTCAAGTGATCAAATCATACAAGCAAACAGATTATTGTATTTGTTTTTTTCAATAGTACTGAATCACTGAATGTGCTTTCATGCGGAGCTAGGTAAATATCTTCTCCAAATCTCAAAGTTTAATGTTGTAATTGAGATTTCATGTAAATCTAACATGGTTTCTTCACCCAAATTTGCATTAGCAAACTGTTGCAGTTAGGTACTTGCTTTCACATTGCATCGCTGTAGTCCTGAAAATTCTGATCACAAGTAGTTGCCTGGTTCGTCAATTGATGAGTGTCTCCACTAGCCTGCAAAAGTTGAAGGTGTCTGATTAACTATCTAAAGACTTGATGTTGTGCCAGTATGAAGTTTATACATCCAATTTGTTCCCTATCTCATTCTGAAGTTTGTTGCAAAATAGAAGCAGAGCTAAAACCTAAAACTCAAATGCTATTTACACTTGTATCCTTTAGATGAACAGAATTTGTGCCACGCATTTGGTCATTTACAAACTAATTTCCAGCTAGACTTGTATTTAGGCTAGATGTGCCCTACAATTCCATGGTATCAGTATGTAATTACGTGGAAGTTTGGTTTCAATTACATGGTATCAGAATTTTAAGTAAAGGTTTCTTTCTCTAATATACTGTTAGAGCAAACTAATTGTTTAGTCAGGGTTTGATTGTTTCTAAAAGTTGAAGACACTCTGTTCTTGTTGTCAAGTGGAGAGAGGCTCGAGGTAGGTTGAAGATTTGGAGTTATTCCTTTGCTGAGTGCATATCAGATCATGAACACTGAGTGCATATCAGATCATGAACGACGCCCCTCGTTTATTGGAGAGGATGCCCACCCTGGGCTGGATGATTTGTCTCTGAAGATTGAAGTTCACTTAATTTTTTAGTTATTTTTTGCAATCAACATTGATTGTCTTTATATGTCAACCAACTGAAATCTGTGGACCAAGGCATTCGTGCGTATTTGTCTTCTTAAATACCATGTTGCAGAGTTTTATAACTTTCTTAAGAGAGAAGATGCATGGCAAGTATAGCCTGAGTGGGCCTAATGTTTAAGAACATGTGTTTCTTCTTAGGAGGTCATAGGTTCAAATTCAGAGGGGGGTAGGGTATGTACACCTCTGTAGACATTAGTGGTTATGTCGCTGCACAGAGGGGGTCCCTTGTACCACAAACAAGGGGGTCCCATACATCAAATTGGTGTGTGGCTTGGCTGTGACCTTAACAATAGATTATTATTGTTATTATTATTATACTCCAGTGGAGAGAAAATGTAGTAAAATTAATTGTTATGACCAAGGGGGGAATATATGGAGTTAGATGTATATGTAATGTGGTAAACCAATTTTTGTATTCTCATTAGTATGGCTAACCCTTGGTAATTTTTTAAGGGTAGTACTTTACAAGCTATTTTGTATGATGAACATTTCACATGCTATTTTGTATGATGAACATCTCTTCTGCCCAAATTGAGTTGATGTAACTGTAAATAGGATGCTGACTTTAACTTTTACTCCTGGCCGAGAAAAAAAATCAAAGTGCAACAATAAACTGTGTCATTAGGATGATTGAGACTGCTTGTTATCTCAGAGGAAGAAGAGCACGACTCAGAGAAAAAGTGGATATCGTGAAGTTAGGGATTACATGAGTTAATGAGTCATCCACTGAAGGAGATATTAAAGCCAAGGTTTATGTGATGCTGACGTGTTTGAGCAGTAGTGATAAAGTTCATGTTATTCCATTAAGTAATTATGTTTGTTCAGCAGAATTAATAGATAACTACGAATGTTTGAACTGTATAAGTTGAAGGTTTAAGTTCCTAGTGGCATAAGCTCTAAAACATAATTGACAAAAGATCGTGCCTCTTAAATTTATAATTTTGATTTGGTTTAGTTTTTGTTACTAGGTTGATCTATTTGGTATTGGGGCATCACAGGTGCATCGATACCTGGTATGATTGGATGTTTTTGCACACTAAATTTGATTTTGCCCCCAGATTTATTGCCCACTAGTTCCATTTCTTAGAGGCACCTTATATATTTTTGGATGAGGGCTTTGTTTAACAATTAACATATGCAATTTGTACAAGTCAATTTCATACCTAAGAGTCTGCTGAAATGCCGTATATAATACAAAATCACTACGAGGGCCAAAAACCGAAACTGCCAAGAGGTTACATGGAGTTGACATGAACAAAATATAGGACTTGGGACCCTGATTGAGACAACAGACGGTCATGCAGCAACATAAAGTGAGCTCAAGCTGAGTGGTTTGTCATCCTTGGGGTCTGGCTTCCATCCTTCAAAAGTTGGCTATGTATTTGGAATGATTGTGCCCCAGCCATATATAATACAAAATTACCACGAGGGCCAAAAACCAAAACTGCTAAGAGGTTTCATGAAGTTGAGATGAACAAAATATAGGACTAGGGACCCTGATTGAGACAACAAATGGTCATGCAGCAACATAAAGTGAGCTCAATCGGAGTGGTCGGTCATCCTTGGGGTCTGGCTTCCATTCTTCAAAAGTTGGCTATGTATTTGGAATGATTGTGCCCTTGATCAGGTTCAGGGGTTTCTTTGCTTTGGAAATGGTGAGGGGAATAATGCAAAACTTGTCCTTAATCCACTGAAGAAGAGGCTCGTTGTGTTGCCTTTCACGATGCCCTAGATGAGTTAACCACCATGGTGACGCATGCATTCATAGTAGTTAGATTGTGTTGATTGAACAAGGGTATTGGTTGGGGGGTCCTTGCTCATGGTACATGCAGCATCTCCATATTAGTCATTCAAAAGGCACATATGATCCATCTCTACTTGCACATTCTGAAACTAAATGGAAATCTGGGTTTAAATTAACATAGATCAATGTACCATCAAAGCAAGGGAACTTGTTACCATGCTCAACGTGTTTAAATAAAAATGTTTATTTTGCTTGTTTCCATATAAGAAAATAGAACTCTAACATGAAGAAGTTGGGTTCAGATTTTAATGGCCCAAATAAGCTTGTCCCCTAGGAGTGTTGCCTTCCAAGGGATCTATGAGCGGAGTACTTGTCTACAAAGAAGTAAACCTTTTCCCAGAGTGATTGAACAAAGACAACCAAAACATGTGCTTGATAGTCTCATTCTTTCCATACAATAGACACTTAGGTTGTACGATTCCTAAATATTGCAACCTATGGCCCAAGGCAAGGCCTCCCAACACTAGGGACCAAGCAAATATTGCTTCATTGGCTCAATGAAAGACCTCTACAATGAAGAGATTCACAACAACCAAGTCCTTGTTTTAGACTTTAAGACATCACAACTTGTTTAGCCTGATGTTGAGCACTAGCTTTTTGGGCGCAACCGAAAATAACGACTAGGAGGTTGGTATATTTTAAAGGCCTTAGAGTGATTCCAATGCTTGAAGTCCAATTTTAATAAAAAACCTGTTTGGGACAAAGCTTTTAACCAGTTAGGATTTGCTAGCTGAAATTCCTCTTTCAAGGTTGGCCAGTGTTCCCAATCTCTGGCCTCGGTGTAAAACAAATCAGTTATTGTTTGTAGGGCCGGTTTTGAATAAACCTTTGGAAGAGAACCAAGTTTTTTTTTATAACAGAAACAGAGTATAGATGTATATTCAAAAAAGCTATGCACATGCATTCATTACAAAAAAGGAAGCCTTGATTCAGAGAGGTCAAAATGCTAAATTTAGGCTTGCCCATCATGGCTCTAATGTTCTTGTTTAGCTGTTGTCTACTGTTCGCTGTAATAGAGGAGGGATATACCCTTACATATTGAGAATTTAACAAAATACAGAAATACATACAAACTTAAACTGAGAAAGGTGCCCAACAAGAAAATAAACTGTTCTATCCATAGTTTTGTTGTTGCACAAAGGTATCTTCTGCAATTTTCATGTCAACTGTGGGGGATTCCTGGCAATGGCTGCATTGGGACATTCTGACCATTTTTAAAACTTCATCTTTGATGATATCAACGGTGCCCATCAATTCAAAGAGGTTTCTTTCTAAATCATCAATCCTGGAATCTTGGCAAGTTAACTGCTGTGAGATGTACCTGATGTCTGCTGCCATCTCGCTGTGTTGTTTAACTCTTGTGCATATTGCTTCATACACCCTGCACATATTCTTTGAAGTCTGTGATACTGGATCTCAGAGTCGCGATTCCTTCAGCTACGTCGACCATGGAGCTTCTGTGAATGCCGGAACGAGGGGGAGGAGCAGAAATGCGGACACAAGGAGGAGAGGAACAAGCGCTGGGTGGAGGTTCAGGTAAGCGAAGGTTATCCAGATCGTCGAAGAGCATTAGAATAGAGGATGAGGGGCTCGTCATGGCGCAGTGGGGAAGATAACCGGGGAAAGGGGAGGGTGGAGTAAATGCTGAAGTGAGGCGACTGACAAGGAGAAGACAGGCAGAGAGGAGGCCATGTGAAGGTCCACGTCCTCTCACAAAACTGCTAGGTGGAGAGTTGGCCAAAAAATTCGTTGAGAAATTAATTCTCCCTTGAAACTTTAGGCTAGGGGATAGACTTAAGTTCTTGCTTTCCATTGTTGTAGATAATTTTCCCCATTGGAAGAGTGATTCCTTGATTGGTAACTTCGTCTGCTTAGGTATTGCTTTCCCAAAGGATGTGGAAGTACTGGATTTCATGGGGAAGAGAGAGTTGGTTGATCCTCCTTTGCATTCTGTTGCTTTTTGAGTCTTCTTTATATGTCCCCATCCTCATTTTTTGAATTACATGTCTTGAGTCACCAAAGACTTTTAGCTTATTGATGTTGAGGGTTGTTATGAGTTCCATGGAGTGAAGCAAAGCTAGCCATTCAACTTCGTTGTTTGTTTTCTTTCCTAGGCCCCAAGCAAATGAGATAATTTTATTTCCTCCTGGATCGAATATAATCCCTACCGCACCTGTCTCCCCTGGGTTTCCTTTGGAAGCCCCATCGAAAAAAACGGTGTGACTGGATTGAGCTTTCCACCATTGAGTGAGAGAGTGTCATCTTTTTTGATTTCCCAATCAAAGCTATTCTTTTTAGGTTTGGACTGAAGTGAGCTCACCTTAACAAAGACATGGCACCATTGGAATTCTGACCAGGATAGAGCTTCTAAGTTGGGAAGGAGAACACCTTTAGCTGTAAGAGCTTCATAGATAATATTTGACGCTTTGTTTTCTGCTCTGGAGTAATCTGCTTTCTTATTTTCAAAAACACTTTTATTTCTTTCTAACCATATATGCCGACATATGTTCATTGGAATCAACTTCCAGATTCGGCCCATGGTTGGTTTGGCTTTTGTTGTTCTCGGAAATGAATTTCTCCATTTTTCAACCATGATTCTAATTTGTTTCGGGAGCAAGGAGTCCTTCCATTGGGAATCGAGAACGTTTCCCCAAAACTGTTGGGAAAATTCACATTCTAAAAAGAGGTGTTGAGCGTTCTCTTTTGATTTTCTACACAGTTTGCACCTAGAGGGACCTTCAATTCCTCTTGTCCTTAGATTGTCTGCAGTTAGCAATTTATTGCGAGCAAGAAGCTAGAAAAAGTAGTTGACTTTTGGGCTGCAATTGGGGTTCCAAACTTTTGTCCATATCTTTTGGGAAGGATTGCCATTGGAGATGGTTAAGTTTTCATATCCTTCCTTAACCGTGTAATGTCCAGCTCTTCCCCATCCTCTGCTATCTTTTTCCCTTAGGTTTATAGGAGCTTTCCCGTGCAATAACTTTAGAAGGAGAAGGAAGTCCTGCTTGAGATTATCTGGGGGTTCTAGATGTTGGCATCCTTCCCAAGCTCCCGAGTTCCCCCAAATTGAGAAATCTTAGAGTTTGTGAATGCCTTTGTTTTGCATCCATTGTCCGATTTCCGTGAGACCTGGGATTGTGCAAAGAGGTTGAGATCCCAAGTGCTAGTGCCTTTTCTTTCCATAAGATTATTCGGGCACCTTAGGCGGGGATTTCCTTGTGTATTTTTTCCTGATGACTTCCTTCCACCATTATTTTTTCCCCGATATAAGCCTCCAGGTGATTTTGGCACCTAAGGCTTTGTTCATTGACATTGGCTCCTAGATTCCCAGTCCTCCTTTCTTTCTGTTTTCTTTGATTATTTTCCAGTTGACCAAGTGGAATTTTCTGCTTTAAGTTTTCCCTCCTTGCCAGAGGAATTTCCTTATTTCCATGCTTATGTTGTTCATTACATTTTTGGGAGCCAAAAGGATAGCCCAGTGAAGACTAGATAAGAGGATAGGACGACTTTGATTAAGGTGACTTTGCTTGCTAAATTTAACCATCGTGTTCCCCATGAGTGCATTTTTTTTTAATTTTCTGAATTATAGGGATCCATAGGGAAGGGGAGGATTTCTTAAGAGAGATTGGGATTCCCAGGTATTTAAATGAGGTCCAGTCTGCACTTGTCTTGAAATCTAAGGCCACGACTAGGATTCTCATGATAGTGGACCTGCCGTTCCAGTCGTAGATGTTTCTCTTACTGCTATTTATTTTCCCTCCAGAGGCTCTTAGGTAGAGGTCCATAGTGGATTTGAATCTGATGGCTATCGAAATTCAGGCACTTCCTAGAAAAATAGTATCATCAACAAATTGAGTGTGGTTGATCGATTGAACCCCCCTGGTTATGACAATCCCTAGTATTGTCCCATTGGAGAGATGGCTATTGAGTTTTCTACCAAGGGAATCTGCTATTATGATATAAAGAAAAGGAGAGAGGGGCCATCATTGCCCGAGGCCACAGGACAAAATGAAGAAGGAGGTGGGTCTTCCATTTACCATGGGAGCAATCCAGGGTGACCCAATACAGGCTTTGATCCATTTGATGAATTCCTTTGCAAACCCGAACCTTTCCATGACTATATAAATATAATCATGTATAACTCTATCGAAAGCATTTGCCATATCGAGTTTGATGGCCATACTTGGATATTTGTTTTGACTGCTTGAATGGCTAGCCTCTTGAACAAGGAGGATATTATCATAGATTTGCCTTCCAGATATGAATCCACCTTGGTTTGCAGAGATTATATTGGGAAGAAGACCTTTGATTCGATTCGCAATAACCTTGGTGAGAATCTTGTAGGGTGAAATGCAAAGAGATATTGGTCGAAATCTCCAAATGGAGGTTGGGTTCTTCTCCTTGGGAATTAAGGCGATGAAGGTGGAATTTGTTGCTCCTCCGATTCTTTCTCTTTCTGGTCCAGTTTAGCATTCTGATAAGGCATTTTTTGATCCAAGACCAACATTTTCTGTAAAAATGAATAGAAAATCCATCAGGTCCAGGAGCTTTGTCAGGGTGGAGAGACCAAACAACTTTCTTGACTTCCTCTTCAGAAATTGTTTCGAGGAGATGTTGTTGTCTTTGGTGATGAGATTGGGGATGTCATGGCTCATTAGCTCCATTTCCTCGATAGTGGCTTCATCTTCTTCTTGATACGAATGTTCAAAGTGGTGTTTGATTTCTTGTTGCTCTTCTATTTCCCCCCCATCCTCTTTTGTCAGTTCCAGGATTGTATATTTCCTATGCCTTTCCTTGCATTGTGTATGAAAGAACTTTTTTTTTTTGTCCCTTCCTTTCAGCCACAAGCTCCTGGACCACAACCTCCATTCTTCTTCTTCTTTTCTGGAATAGTCATGTATCTTTGCATCCAATTCTTTTTCCTTCCTCAAAAGTTCTTTTGTGATTGGAACCATTTCCATTTTAGTTTGAAGTTCTTCTAGATCTGTTTGTATTTTGTTTAACTCCAATCCCAGATTCTTGTAGTTCTGCTTTGCCACTTTTTAAAGGTATTTTTTGCCTTTTTTAATTTGGTTTCCCAATGAAACCGGGGGAGCCTGGAACAAACTATCTCCAAACAACTTTAACTTCTTCGATGCAATCTTAACTTTCAAGCCAAACATGATTGAATCTAAAAGTGAGGGGGCCCATATTCCCTACTGCTGTGAAGTAGAGAGAGATAGGTCGATGGTCTGAAGTTGCAAAAGCTAAGATTTTAGACTCAGGGATGGAGGGTTTAGAAAGCAAGGAGCTAACCAGAAATCGATCCAACCTTGCCGCGATGTCTCCTGGGCCAATCCTCTTATTATTCCAAGTATAGTTTCCTTGTTTAGGTTTGATATCTATTAGGTTCCAAGTAACTTGCAAGTCTTCTAGATTTTCCCCATAGGGGTCTGTTGTGCAGGAAAAATACCTTATAGTGGGGAGACGACACTACCAACTTGGGTGGGGTGACAGGTAAATACATTCATTGTCTTGCACTAATTACTACAAATGGAAAGGGATCGAGATATCGAAAGTTGCACCTTTTTAACGATGGCTAGTCCTAGCTTTCGCTTGATCTTCCGCTATGATGAACCTGCAAAACAAATTTAACCTTCCTCAGCGTATCTTGACTGTAATGAATATGATGAAATCAGAAACAACTTAACATCAAGTACAATCAGATATTTAACCAAATAAACATTCATTCAAATAGACATTCAATTTGGGACGGGAAGGGTATTTTCACCTTTTATTGTCAAAGAAATGTAGAGAAGTACAGATATACTTGATCTGTCCAGACACTTCTGCAACCGAGTCCTGGACTCCTGCTCTTCACAATGACTTGGGAATTCCTCTAGCATAACAACAGTTAAAGCATTCCTTCCAGGTCCCTCTCTCATGGCTCCCCCTTGTATTTATGGGACAAGGTAGGAAGTTGAATTTGAGAGGTGGTTGAATTGGGAGGTTGTTGAATTGAAAGTTTGGGGAAGTTGCAGAACCAACTTCAACTAATCCCAATTCGTAATCTTAATATATTTTTTCATTTCATCTTAAGATGTGCGCAGATTTCATACAACCAGACTAGTGCACAGTAAGCAACTTTTACACTTTACAACCAGCGTTTGCAACATTTTAAGGGATGTGCGTTGGTTGTCTTCAAGCAGAGCATCGTTTAGAACGTTGGATCACTGTGGCAAGAGTAGTGCACATGTCATGAAAACTGTAGAAAAAATAAGTTTTTCAGCTGAAGAGTGTAGTTTCAACAATAACTCATCCAGGGTCAACTTAGCTCTTCCATCCACAGTGTCCTTTTGTGTGATCGACAGAGCAATGTGATCACGGATGGAGAAGTGCAGATTTGACCTATAACAGATGCCCCCTAATGTGTGAGGTCAGAGGGAAACAATGTCCGAAATACATTATAATTCTAAGTCAGAGGAGGAGCAAGAAACCGCAAAACCAAGTCACAAAAGTACCTAAAAACAACGATCAAGGTCAGCGAGCAATTACAATCTTGACATCATATAGATGTTCGATGTGATACAATATGATCTCCAATACATAACTGGGAGATGTATATATAGCATGGCCATTGAAATACAAGCGTGAACCCATGTCAAAGATAAGAGATCATAGCCATGACAATAAGTTGGATCTATGTCTCATGAAGAGCCAACAAAAATGAGTGACGCTATCAGTCTTGCGCAGCTTGGGTGATAACATAAATAGGGTGATGCTATCAGAATCCCAAGGTCTTCATCCAAACAACCCAAGGTACAAACCCTAACCATGTGAATAAATGAGCTGGAGTCGAACATGGGGGGTATCGTTTGATTACTGGTCATTGATGTATACCGTTAACAAACGCGGGGACTTCCATCGATAATGATAACGAGGTCCAAGGTACCTAGTACGTTCCAACAAGTGTGAATAAGTGGACTTGAAGTCGAACACTTGAAGAACCTGTCGAATAAGAAACATTGATGTATTCTCATTATTCAACAGCGAGGGAAACTGCCACTGATGACTGCAATCCCCAAGGTACTAACCGAAACTCTAAACTTCATTCCCAGAGCAAAATGAGTTGAACTTGATGGGAAGAAACCCGTTGGAAGGGAGGCCTTAATGCATCCTCCATCATCCAACACGAGGAACACTCAAAAGGTATGAGCTGATTTGGAGTAGGACAAGTAACAAGATGAAACAAACTGACACCAGGATGGTCGACACATGAAGTCAAGGTAAACTGCAGAATGACCGACACAGGCTGTATCCTTGAACAGTGAGCACGACACAAAGTGACTTAGGCAGCTTTTAACATGAAGGGGAAGTGACATAAGCCTGCAATGTAGGAGACATTAACAAACCCTCCATATGATTGGAAGAATAACCAATCGGGGGAGTGAAATCTCAGAGATCAGGTTCACCCTAAGGCCAAAAACTAAAACCCAACTGAAATGATAGATTCAAATAGGTGCTGTGTTCAAGGACATAACTGACTTAACTGCATTTGAAACTGAAAAGATGTGGATATACCCTTCACATCCCTTATTCTTTTTGGTAAAAGAATGTCCTTGTTGTTTTAATGAGTCCAAGAAAGAAAACTCAATAAGTCCAACCATGTAAAAGTTTAACGAGCCCATGGGAGGAAGACTTAGGACTTTCTTCATTGTTTACAGAGTTCGAAGAAGAGATGGAAGAATACTCCATAATACTGATCTTTGGATTTTAATATCGAGCCAAGATCTGTTCTTGCTCGCCGGTGTTTTCAATTTTAAGGAGTCTGAAAAACTTAAACAATAACTCCATACACCTACCCGTGGATTTTAGTATCGAGCCCAGGTTGGTATATGCTCGCCGGTATTTTCCTGTTTATAGAGTCTGAAAAACTTAAACAATCCTCTATATACCCTCTCGTGGATTTCACATCGAGCCCAAGTAGGTGAATGCTCGCTTGGTGTTTTCATGTTTCGAGAGCCTGAAAACCCTAAAGAAGGCTCCAAAAGTCCTTTTTTTTTCGTACAGTTAGTCTCCTCCCCCGAAAAAGTGTAAAACGATGAGAGAAGAACTTTTCTAGCCACAAATGACTAGAGTATTCCTTTTACGTAAGTAATCTGCAAAAGTACGGAAAATGGTTAAACTTCTACTAAAGCGGATGTTCCTTCACTTTTTTAACAAGTTTGAAGAGAACAAGCAAACTCGACGATCTTGTTTTTTTTTGAAAAGTCAATCAAGGGTTTAAAAGACTTTATAAAAATATTTTTCGTAAAGGTTTAACGAGCCCAAAAAAGTAAACTCGCGACCTCCTTATTGTTTTTAACAAGCTCAAAGGAGAGATGGAATAATGCTTGTAGCCTCGCTACTGTTTTTTAACGAGCTCGAAGAAAAGGTGGAAGAAAGCTCGTAGCCTCCTTACTGTTTTTAATGAGCTCGAAGAAAAAGTGGAAGAATGTTCGTAGGTGGATCAATGCCCAAATGAATGATAGAATGCATTATAGACTCTAGGAAAACTTCATCAGAAGGAAGTATATTATCCTAGATGGAACACATATCTAAACATTCAGATGGAGTCATCACCTGGTCAATTGCTGGGACCCAGTCTTGAGAAGGTAAGCATGATTTCAGAGGCTTATTCTTAGTAGAAATTGGACTCAAGGAACAATATGCCACATAATTTTCTTGTGGCATGGTAGTGCCTACTGATGGGGGATATACTTGGCCTATAGTTGGGTAATAAGAGGGATCCACAAATGTAAGCTGATCGATAGTGACAATGCTTTCGTTGTGAGGAAAATGCATAACACGAAAGAGCGTAGATACCACAACCTGCATAGCCTATACGCAATCACACCCTATGATCATATCAAAATCCATAGGGTCCTTTAACACCATAAAATCAACTAAGACTGTTTTTCCACCTAAAGTAACAAGTACTCGAGGGAGGAATCCCACCGGTTCACTAGGTCTTTTATCGAAAGTCAACAGTCAATTAACAGTTGGAACAAGGTTAGGAAAACCTAAATCTCTCCAAGCATAAGGGGATAAGATACTAACAGAGGATTCTTCATCTACAATACATCGATGAACCGCATGGTTTCTGATATCAACCTTTATCTGGAAAGGTGTAGAAGAAGGAAGGATAGGCCCAGTAAGATTATTCCAATCAAAGGAAATGATCCCAGAGCTTGGTAGGGGTTCACTTGGCACAGATGAAGTGTCCCCCATTTCAGAAACATCCGAATGGGTAATGCAGAAGACTTCAGGGACAGGTGCATCAAACTCCGAAGGACTGATGGGATCAGTCGAAGATTGCATCGATTCGATCACTTCACTCTCCGAAGGAAGAGTGGGGTTGACCAAAGATTGCCTTGGTTCAACCACTTCATCAACCAAAGGTTGATCAGTCTGTTGGGAATCTATAGACATTTCAAAAGCAGAGAATCCTTCAGACATGGACCACACTCTCTGTGCCTCTGGAATAGCAGGGCACAAGTGAGTAAGGTGGTCTCCCTTACAAAGTTTACAAGGGAACTTTGGCTTGCGTCCTATAAACCGAGACTCCTTTACAACAACAATACTCTCAGCATGACTAGCATTGGCTGACAGCTTGCCCCCAGCATGACTTGCACTGGCTAGTTGCTCAGAAGCAGAAGACTTTTGAACTACGGACCACACTCTTTGCACTTCTGGAAGTACAGGGCACAAATAGGTCAGGCGGTCTCCCTCGCAAAACTTACAAGGAAAATTAAGCTTCTGTTTATTAGGTTTGTCGACAATGTCAACTTTCTCAGCATGAATTGCAGTGGCTGATTCAGTGTCTCCAGTATGACCAGCAGTGATCAATGACGTGTCCTCAACATGCGCAACAGTGGTTGAAGACATGCTTTCAGTATAATTTGCAGTGACTGAAATTTTTCTCCCAACATGACCTCCAGAGGTTGGGTAGGTGCCCCCAACATGACTTCTAGAAGCTGGGTGGGTGGGTTCAGTATGATTTACAGTGATTGAGTGAGTTCTCCCAACATGAACACCAGAGGTTGGGTAGGTGCCCCCAGCATGACTTCCAGAGGCTGGGTGGCTGCCCCCTTGCTTTGGCATCTTCTTTCTATTCTTTCTCCGTCTATTCCTTTTAGACTATTGGTTACTAGTATTACTACTTTCACCACATGAGGTAGAAGGAGGAGGAGAAGATATTACTGGTGAAGCAGGCATAGGGTTATGATGCTCTTGATGTGAGGTGCTTACTTGAGAAGCATCAGGAGCATGCAAGGCGTTCGGAGTGGAAAACAACCAAATCGGTAGCCCTATAGTGAATCTCGGAAGATTCAAGGTATCCATTAAGGGAGCACAAATGTTCCCAGTGAATGGAAAAGCACAAGGAGCCCCTTGAACATGGGTCCCTTGATTGGTGCCCACTGGGATGCTATCCATAGTTTCCGACTCAACGGGCCAGAAATCTCTAAGGCCAACTAAAAACAAGCAGCACAACCACTAAAAATGTCATACAATGATCAAAACCAGGAAAAAAAGCTAATACTCTTAGATGCAAGTATGGGATGATGAGGGCCCAGAACAAACCAATAGAGTATCAACGGTCAGTTACACGATGTCCAATGGGGGTCCTCTGGGTGCAAGCGTTTGAATCACCAAACCGCCCTCCTGTGATTACTGCCAAAGGGTTACCTTCCACGTCTGTCCGAGGTGAAGTGGAAATATCCTTCCACTCTACTTGTTTAGAGCCCTAGGGTTATGATACTAAGGATACCACCAATACGAAAAAACCTGCGGGAACAGTTGTCAGCCTATCCAAGACGCATGGGCAGAGTAGCAAATCTTGAAATCCAAAAGCACTTAAAAGTACTAGTGGACCCCCGTACGCAAATCAACTTTGGTTTATGGTTGAGAGGAAAGTGAGGGGGTATCCTCAATAGTTCCAATCACCCACGACCTCGTGCTTAACTCTGGTATGAGTAGAGCGTTCCCGGGATATTTTGATAGAGGTGGGTTTACCAATAGATAGTCTTACTACGATTGTTGAGTAATGAAGCCGATTTTGGGTAGTTTAAGGTGATTTAAACCCGAAACCCTAGCCTAAGCTAGTTGATGATGTGTATACCTAAAAAGAAAAAGTTGCTAGTTAATTTTATTAAGATTTATTTTTAAGGGCTACTTTTTACTCAATAAGGGTAGTGAAGTGTGTGGAATGGTTTCGACATAAAACAAAGTGCGTAAAGAAATAATGCATGAAACTTCACGAAAGACTTTTTTCTTTTTCATTTATATTCTTCAAAACTAGCAAATAGGTAATCCTAAGCAAAAATGTAATTTTCTTTTAGTCTTTCAAAGCAAACGATCTATGCTACTTCGAAAAATATGATAAATCTTACTACTAAGCTACCGATTTCAATTTTTGTCTTTTCTAATAATTGCAAAATATAAAGAACTTGGAAATGAGCAAGTAAGACCTAACGCAAAGTGTGAGTAGGACAAACAACCTAATGGATTAAAACAAACAAATCAAGAGACTTGAGAAAGACTCTACCTACCGAGTTGTTTCAACAGAAAAAACTCTAGGTTTGGTACAAAGTGTAAAAGAAGAAAGGAAAATAGATGTCTGCAACGGAAAGACAGACCTAAAAAGCTGCTCCTAATCACCAAACTAAGAAAACACCCGCCAAACAAAGGAGTAAGTAAGAAAACCAAAAAGTAACTCTACCAACACATCGAATCAAAGGGAAAGATAACTAGAAAGCTTTAACTCACTTAGACTGATCTGAATAGATATTCGGAAGGTATCTAGACTAAAAAACCTTTTAAAGCCACCCTACAAACTTAAACTGGGATCAAACCCTAACAAAAGGAAAAGAATCAGTAAAAGTGCGCAGCTGTTGCCACAGACAACAAGCATTCAGAATGCAGGTTTGTATAACTGCAACAAGCGTCTAGGAAAAAAAGTGCGCAGCTATGTCTAACATAGAGTAGCGCACATCCTTAAACAGGGTTTAAAAAGCATAAAAGACACCTTAAACAAGTACTCAAGCAAGTAAAGGGAAACTATAAGACTTCAGAGAGGCAGACAAGACTCAAAAGGGACAAACAAGTCTCAGTAGTCAGTCAGAGAAGCAAGGCAGAAAGCTATAAGTGAACCCTGTAACTTGGAAATAAACCCTAAGAGAAGGCTTGAACCTACAGGAAAAGTGCGCTACTGTGTGGTACAGAAACCAACACCCGTCACAGGAAGTGCGCTACTGTGTTTGAGAATAAGCAACATTCATGACAAAAAATGCGTTACTGTAAGTACAAAAAACCTGCGCACAGGGACTTGAAGCAAACAAAAAGGCTTTGTTGAAACAGACTGAGATGAATCAAGATAGAAGGAACATGCAAAAATGACCTATAAAACCTCTTAGAGAACAAAAGACTGAAATAAACTGGAAGAAAACCTAACAAGGTCTCCTAGAGCAGAAAAACAACTGGTTAATCCCCAATGGAGTCGCCAGTCTGTTGTGTAGGAAAAATACCTTATAGTGGGGAGATGACACTACCAACTTGGGTGGGGTGACAGGTAAATACATTCATTGTCTTGCACTAATTACTACAAATGGAAAGGGATCGAGATATCGAAAGTTGTACCTTTTTAACGATGGCTAGTCCTAGCTTTCGCTTGATATTCCGCTATGATGAACCTGCAAAACAAATTTAACCTTCCTCAGCGTATCTTGACTGTAATGAATATGATGAAATCATAAACAACTTAACATCAAGTACAATCATATATTTAATGAAATAAACATTCAATCAAATAGACATTCAATTTGGGACGGGAAGGGTATTTCCACCTTTTATTGTCAAAGAAATGTAGAGAAGTACAGATATACCTGATCTAGGAGACTATTTTCATTATTTACTGGGGACATGGGTTGTAGCTCTTTCTTTATTTTCATCTGTTGTTCCTTGAGTCTGCTTTCCATTTGGAAATATCCTTATATGCTGGTCTAAGCTGGTTTGCTTACCCGCCGCTTTTTCTCTGGTTGCTTCATGTTCCCTTAGTGTTTTGTTGAGATTCCTTCCTTTTTTTGATTGTGGTTCTATCTCTTCCTCTCTGCTTTCAGAGGTGTCTTCCATATTTACCTTAGCCCTTGAGCTGGTAACCGAGCCCCCTGAGATAAGAGAGAGTTCATTTCTCGTTTCTTCGTCCTGGTGGATGGGGATTGTTGGGTCTTCTTTTCTTTCTTGTTCTTGAATGTTGTTTTCCGGTGTAGCTTCATTGTCTTTGTTTTCTTCATTTCTTTGAGACGGACTGTTATCACCTAAACCGTAGTTACCCCTATGGATGTATCCATTAATGGATGGCAGTAGGAAAGGGAAACTCAAAAGGTGAAACCACGATCACCTCGACTTCCAATAGATGGTTGTCACGCCAATCGAGGCAACCTTCACTTTATGTTATCTAGCCTAGACAACAAAGGGGGAGACCCAGATCTACTCCCGACAGGAGAGATCAAACCAAAACACCAAATCAAAGTTAAGTATAAGTGAAATATTGTAAGGTGTATGGTGTATCCTAGATCTAAGGATAAAGTCACAAGATGAATAAAGGGTTTAATGAGTATAGATTTGGTTCATTGTTGATGTGAGAGTGACTTAGAGTATTTGAAATGAGATCCAGGATTAAAGTACTAGTCAATTGTGAGAAAATCCACTGCCTTAGGAACCGTGTCCAATGCAGGGTAGTTTAGGGATTGAATTGGGGCTAACTAGTACTAAAGACAAGCTTGATTGTAAGATATGACAATGTCAAGGGATTCAAGCAACCCAAACAAGGATCAAACCACAAGTTAATTCAACAATCTAGGAAAGTCGAATGAGCTTGGAGAAAGATCAGTGCCTTGGGAATTGGGACAAATGGAGTCAAAGTGAGGTTAACTTGTAGATCATGACCCCTATAACATAAGACAAATGGGCTACTAGAATTTTGATGGATGGATCTATCTAGATCTAATAATTCATGATGTGACCTAAGTGGACCACAATCCCTTAAAACAAGGAATGCTATCCCCAAGACAAGATTTCACAAAATGACCTATTAGACCTAGGTTTCAAGGTATGTGTGTTCCAAATCCACCAAAATCTCAACTACCCACGTCTTACAAGTGGAAAAACTCAATCTCCCCAAGAAGTGCGACTTTGCCCAAGGAGGGTTAAAAGTGTGATAAATGGGATCAAGACAAGTCCAATGGCATCCAAAATTTAGATCCAAGTAGTTTAAGCAAGTGACAATGTGGATCTAGAAAATCAAGGCAGTCCAAGGGTTAGATCTTACTATATTTGAGTTTTAAGATACCAAGTGGTCCAAAATGGGGTTTTAATCCCTTAAAATGTGGAATAGGGCCCACAAGGTAGAAATCAGAAAAGTGATAGTCTAGGGGTAGGTTATTGGATATGTAGATTGCAAATCAAGTGGGATATCAACTACCCATGTACTAGATCTAGGTTAACTCACCCAAACCAAGGGGTGCGAACTCACTTGGAGAGGCTAAGTTGCCTTGGGAAGGGGGTCAAATGGAGGCCAATCCTCACCAAACTATAGATCCGGGATGTCGTGGATACTATAGAGGTGGGTTTTAAAAATCTTACCTAAGAAGCCACTAGATCTCAGTAGATCTGAAAAAATGTAAAAATGGGGGTTTTGATTAATTAGGGTTTGAAGTATTTTAGACAAGTGGATAGATCATGGAAATAAATTACCTTGAGATCATACCCGAGTGATGTGAATGAGATGCCTTGTTGTTGAGGAAGACTCCCACAGAGATCAAATGAGAGATTGATGATACTGCTTGCGGAAATGATGCCCTAGCCCACAAGTGTGACCTCCTCTACCTGTCAATCCAAGGAAAGCGATTTCAATCAGAAAGGTCAAGTATTGAGGAAATACAAGCGAAGTGCAATAGTAAGATGAAATAGAAGGTCCTGGGACAGTAATACTCCCTGTTACCAATGAAGAAACCCAAAGAAGAAGTAGGGAGGGTCCTCCCCTACCAATACGTCCTCCTTAGATGATTTCGGCCTCCACCTGTAGATGCAAAAAGATGGTACAAAAATATGGCAAAACAAGATATCCAATAACTCAGTGCAAAGGAAGAATCAACGAACGAACACCAAAGACATTCACCACAACACTTGGAGATAGATGCAATAATAATTTTCTATTCCAATAATCCAGAGCCGCAAGTCCCCTTTACAATGAGAAGCTCTATCCTTTAAATAGGAGGGAGAGAGTCCACAATCTAAACACTTTTTGAATGAGTGGCTAAGATTAAAAGATCAAAAGATCTAATCAATGGTTGAGATGAGCTCAACAATAAAATACATGGATCACTAATAAAATATAACAATAAGTGGACAAAATCGCCCTAAGAGAGGGGATCCCACCAAATCATGATGACAAAATATAACAACTAGCTCATGGTGGGTCCAAGGGGTAATTTTAGACACCCTTGGTCAATCCCCATAGCACAATAATAATAAAATAGTCATCAAAGTACCAAATCGTGCCTCTATGGACAAATCGTGAGCCTTAGTAGGCTCCAGAAATCATCAGAAAATGCCATAAGTGATGGATGTGGGTCCCGATGAAGTTGAAACTGCTGGAGAAGGTGTGGAAGACATCCAAATCATCATCACTGATCATCCCATGCCATAAAATTGCCTCAGTAGCCCAAATCGAATTCCTCTGTAGCCATTTCTACCGATTCTGAACTGCCTCGGGAAGCGTGAAACTGCCCAAACTGCCTCCTGGAGTGCCTGCGCTGTCAAGGTGAGGGCACCAGTGTGTCTGGGAGGGCAGTAATATGGTAAAATCAAGTGGCTGGACCACCCCCTCCATGCACAGTGCCCTAGGTGGACCAAATAAAATCCATCTCTGCTCTAACAGGGTCTCCGACAGAGCAAAACTGCACTAGGATAGCCTTTTGAGGCTCAATCATCACTGTAACTGCCCGGAACTGAAAGTAGACTGTCTCATTGGACTCAGAAGGTCCAAATATATCCAATATGTGTACTCATACACCATATGGATCTCTGCATGATCATATAATATATCCAATATGCCCGAACAGGTGAAATAATAATAATCTGTAAATGATCAAATAATGCTGTGAACCATAAATCATCATCATAAACCTGTATCTGATGCATAGAACCATCATGTACATGTACATAGACCATATGTCATCTATCTGTATCATCACAAGGTCCAAACATCTCATGTCCTGTGGTTGACCTTGGTCAAACTAGGTTTGACCAAGTCAACATGACCAAATATAACTCAGACTATCATCAGAAGCTGCTGCAAAGTGTCAAAGGTTAATGCATGCTCTTCAATTCATTCAAATATCAATTATAACAAGAAGTAATCATTACTGGCGATCTAAATCCAAATATATAGTGTCATTAATTATTATTATGACTCAGACTAAACTTTCAAGACCATACTCACTTCATAGTTGTGATCAATTTGCTAGTGAAGGGTGAAGGCTTAAAATAAACTGGCTAGGCTAAGGGATGACTTACTGACTCAACATTGTGACACTTTGGAAATGGGAAAGGGAAAACACACCATAGCATATACTGAATGAGCAACACCACAGGGAATGGCGGTGTCTCACAAATGGATAAGTTGTTCAAAGAGGGTTTATTCACCTTTAACAGATGCGCACAATCCATAATACAAAAGAGGCCAGCAATTATTTTGATATAGCATTTAAGTTCCATTGCTTTTGGGCCTAAAGTTTCCATAGCCTTTGATCTATGTGTGTTTATAAACACATTGCATAGATTTACATTTACTTAGGCTTTTTGCTGCAGGTGTGTTTTTAAGGCACTTGTTTACCTGAGCACTTCTAGGTGTGTCACAGACAGCTTATTTACCTAGGTATTTACATTTCACAAGATATAACATTTTATTTCATAGCCATTTTCATTTGGCTTGCCTTTCATTCATGTGTGTTTAGAAACACATTGCATGAACGAGCTTTTCATACAAGATATAACATTTCATTTCCATGCTTTGTATTCATGGCAACACTAAAAGTTTCAGGTTTAGCCAACACAACTTTAGCGACTAGGGGGAATTCACAAGGAAATCCAACTCACCATAGGTAAGTTTTCTCACCAATTCAGAGCCGAGACACAATAAACAGGGAAGCTCATCCAATACAGAGGCTACAGTGGAGAAAAGTCCTCCATGACACTAGTCAAGTAGTAAGTCAGGGTGATAAACTAAAAGGTAGGTAATGGATGGATGAAGATAGTGAAAAATGGAGCCAACACTAGCAAGCCAAGGTATGGTGGAATGATCACCTCTATTCTCCCTAAGGAGGGTAAAACCAATGAGTATGAATAGTGAACTTCTAAGTCTGAGTAGGGACAATAGAATATATATAATAAGATCAACCAGGTCCACATATCTATATGATCGCCAGATCATGACACTAGATGCTAAGACATGCCATAAGAATGAATATTAAAGCAATATAACCACAACACCATGATATACCTGCTGAGTCATATACCTGAATGCTCATCCTCTGAACCATCATCTATCCTCTGAAACTGCTACCATAACTCTAGGCACTACTGACTGCTCATGTACAAATGGTATAATAGCTACATTGGTCATCTCTCTGAATGTCCCGAGACTCAGTCATGGCATGGGGAATATATATTGTCCAAAATATGATAGTGATCCAATATAGATGCTCATCTCGGCATCTCAATGCAAGGGAACTGGCTGAATAGTGTTCTGGAATCAGAAAAATAATGTATGGTAGCCCGACTACTATATATGTGATAACACGGACCTTGCTCTTCCTCTTTATCTTCATTGGAGAGGGCTTGAAACCTATTTGCACCGCCCTTGGATTTAGAGGGAGACTGATGATGGATGTTGTTGTTAGATTTGGATCCTTTTTTCCTTGAGACCTCATTCCATTCCCCCCCTTGGGTTTCTTCAACTTCCCGTTGTTTATTTTTGGGGCAGAGTTTTGCGAAGTGTCCATATTCATGGCATACCTTACATTTGAAGGGGATTTGTTTGTAGTCCATTGTTTGCAAGTGATTCCATCCATCCATTGATAAATTTATGGCTTCCGACAGGCCTTTCTCCAAGTCTACTTCTACGCATATTCTGGCGCAGGAGAACATGGGAGGTCAGGGCTCCGATTTGTCTATATGCTTCCCCAGAGAGTTCCCAATCGCTTTTAAGTCTTCATCATTCCAACAATGTAGAGGTAAGTGCGAGAGCTTGACCCATACTGGAACTGCCGAGGGAATGTATTTTTCTGGGTCGAAGGAGAGGTCCCACTTGTTTATGTACATTCCTCTCAGGCCCATTCTTGAAAATAAGATCTAGGTCTTCTTTTTTTTCAAAATGGAAGACAAAAAAACCCTTGCTGCAGAATATTTGCTGCACCTTACCCTGAATTAAGGGCTGCCAATTTTTTTTAATCTAAACTTCAATAACTCTGGGAGATGGCCTTAAGCCAGTAAAATGACCAACCAAACCTTTTTTTGAAAGATCCACGACTTTGCATTTGGAAGCAGAGGACGAGAGCTTGACTTCGGGGACTGCGGTCTTCTTGACAAATTTGGAGTTATTTGCGGTCGCCGGTTTGGAGGAGGCAAGTTGAGAGGCAACCAAACTATGGAAGCAATCAGCAATGGGAGGGATCCTTTCCTCCCTGCCTGCGCGGCCCAAATACGACAGGGGCTCCATAACAGAGGCCCTTGAGCTTAGCTCAGAAACCCTCGACGTTGCACCAGAGAAACCCTAATCACGCTCGCTTGCTGTGCTGTTGAGCACGAGATATATTTAAGCAATAATTCGAGAACCAAGTTATTTCAATAAAAGCCTTGTTATTAAAAAAACCATAGGTGACCACCAAAGGATGTGATCATTAATGGACAACCTTGATCAGTACATAGAATATCCTTTCCACAAGAGCCTGAATTTAATGGCCTCCCACATTTTCCAAATGTTTTTGGTCACAAATCTACCCAGGATTTCCACACTAGGAGTAGTGACGAATATAGTTTGCAAGGTTAAGGTTCCTTCAAGGTTTAACAATGCAAAATTTGAGAACTTTCTAGGTCTCATTACCATCAATAGTTCAAATGATCCATTTTGCACATAAGGTCCTAACATGGGTTCGAGTACATATAATCCAAAGGCCATTTGAAAATCTATGCAGGGAACAAAGGTACAAATTCATACAATACAATCCATGGTGTTATCCAAAATAACACTTATCCTCTAGCAAGGGTAGGAAAGAATTATCGATGGAGTGGTTGTTGGCCATTCCTATCATTAGGTTTGGAAACACAAATATTGAGTAAGCCTTGAGCCATTCTATTATGGATAAGATAGTGAAGGGCTTAGCTGCAATCACATATAAAGCAGGGGTAAGTGCACATCCTTGTCTAATTAATATGAAAATACCATATTATTTAAATTTTCCTAAATCATGAAGAGACATTCATAGTTCTTTGAAAACAAATTCCCAAACACATTCCTAAAGTGATTGCCAAATCTAGGACCTTGAAGCAAGCCCAAAATAAATGACTGGGTATTGAGAACCAAGAGGTATCGGGACTTGAATTATTAACCAGGGATCGTAATTTTGTGAAGCAATCTGCAATATATATGCATTTTTGGGGGGGAATTTTCTCGTAATGGTGGGGCATCATCTAACTTAACTAACTATGAAAGCATGCAACAATTACTACTTTGATCTAATTCAACCAGATCAATCCTACATACATATACTTCATATAAGTAATGCAGGAAAGTAATGAAAAACAAGATCCTATTTACTTTGAATTAAATCCTATCGTATTCTTTCCAATCATCCACCTGCACAACATACAACACAAGGCATATAGACTAGAAATAACTATAATGGAAAGCACAACTTGCAATCAAATTAACTTATGGAAATTGTAGAATGATATAGCAACTAATCTAAAGCATACATATGCGTTACATGAAATACACAACAAAACATTAAATGCAGCTACAAAAAACTCACACAGTGAAATATTAAATAAAGCTACAGAAAATGCATACAACAAATGCTAAAAAGTGAAACTACAGCAACTGGGAATGATTATGTAAACGAATGGAACTTCGATGACCATACACAGTGCGATAATAGTAAGAACTATTCAATACATGTGTTAACAACTAAATTCAATGATATACACATAAAATACAAATGGTGGAGATCCCTTGCACGGGTGGGCCCATTCTCTATAGCACTGATGCACTCTTAGTTAACACAAATTCAGAATGCAGACATTAAAACAAAATTGTATTTTTTTCCCACAAAAATAATAATAATTAGTGCTAGATGGTCTCAAGGCTTGCCATCTTTTTATACAAGACAAATCCTAAATCAGAGGTGAGTGTTGCCTCATATGGAAACCACAAAAATAGAGTATCCTTTAGTTTCTTCAAAATCTTGGGATTCGATCCCCTTAAAAAGAGTACGACGAAGATTCATGATCAACCAAAAAAGGAACATGATCCAATAACGCAATTTATCACATTAGAGTAGCATCACTGTTGATCATGTGTCATCAAGCTTTGACTGCCAGACTGAAAAATGGCTTGCGTTACACTGTTTCCAGAAAATTGGTAAGCAATTGTTTCCTGAACATTTGTCCTCGGTTGCTGCAGAGAAGTCCGTCAACAACCGTACTAGGAGAGACATGAATCATATTTCGTTGATTTTCTACAAAACAAGCTATTCACAGTCGCACACATCTTGGTTGTTAGCTTAGTTTGGAGTATAATATATCCATTTCAACATAAATAAGAATGCGTTTTATAACATATCCATAAGAAAAGATATGAAATGAGTGTCAGGAATTGGTGGAAAAGGATACGGAATGTGACTGGATAGCCATATATAAGAGTCCAAGGGATTGGTCATTTACCACTCTCATCACACCCCCAACTCAACTTGTTTCTCGTCTTCGAGCAACAGATTAATCTGGTTTGGAATCATGGTTGGATTCGGGTTTTGGGGTGTCTATATAGATGGATCAAAGATTGACTCGATACTAATGTGTTGCGGCTATCTCTCTGCGGAATCTCCTTACCTTCATGATTTTTGTTAAAGGACTAAATTATTCGTTTTTATTTACTGTTATTGGTCCATGCCATGCAGGAATAGGATACAATAGCAGGGGATAAAATAACCTTAGTCCAATCCAATGTTAAGGAATATCAGTCGGGGTAGTGATGTAGAGCTCGCTGCGGTAAAGTGCTGCCTGAATATTGGGCAGCGAATGTGGTTCTTTGACCTCAGATCGTTCATAAAAAAAATCCATCGTTGCTCACAACCTTTGGCTTCTTTGCTTGCAGAGCTGGTGCAAAATTTTGAGAAGTTGCTAATTACTTCTTGCTGGTGTTGTTGGATCACTTCTCGAATCCTCTAATTTACCATACGTCTGTAGTGCTGCCTCTTAGCTTCTTGGGCTGAGAATACTTCATGTCGTGTCCACAGTGGCTTTGAGTTTTCATCTGCTTTAAATTTATGCCATTCTTCATCCCATTGTATTTCATTTTGAAGGTACGATTGAAATGCTCTGATGTGGACTTCCCCAATGAAATGGTTGGGATTCCACACTGCATTTGCAGCCATAAAAAAGCTGTGAAGGTATAATTCACAAAACAAGTTTATTTTGACAAGGGAAATGTAAAGAAAATTTCACAGAAGTGCCTACCTACCTGCTTGAAGTGGATGGGAAACCGTGAGCTAAGTCGTTCGATCTGGTAACAAATCCACATCTTTTTGAGGTACAATGCATATACTATGGCTGATGCTCTACAAGAGAGAAATTTTGAACTGAGTTCCACCATTCTGGTCAAATCTTGAGTCATGGTTTGAATAACACTATCTTTTTTCTTGAGCTCCTTCTTATGCTCCTGCTTGACTTCCTTTAATCTATCTTTCAAAAATGCAACATTATCTTGTTGGTACCAAGTGAAATCCATTGCTCTTGTCCTTAGGATCTTGAGTTTTTGAGGAGAGATGCAACTTTCTAAATGTTGCTTTGCCAGCTCCCTCCATTTGTTGCATTCTCTTGTCATTTCCTTCAACTGAGCTGTAAGATTTTCTATTTTGTTGATTGCTGCCATGAATCCGGCTAGCATGACTTTATGGAGTCCCCCCTCTTGCTCAATTGGAGATGCCTCTAATTTCTCTAGTACCTAGGGGGTACTTGAACCTCTTGTTGGACCTCCTCCTCAATTAGGACTTCCTCAGCTTCCTCGGGTATGTTAGAGCTTATTTGAATTTCCTGTGGTGTTATAACTGATTATGCTTCCCTTGCTTATTTCTAAAATGGTGTTGTTTCTTCTTTCCTTAGTGAAATTTCCTTAGGAGCCTCCTTTGGTATGGCCAGTGGCTTCTTGAGTTCATGTGGGATCGAAGGTGCCTTTGCTGTGGGAAATTATGGTGGAATCTTTTCTAGTGTGGAAGATCGACGACAGTACTTCCTTGTCTTGCTGGTAAGATGATTTTTCTGCCCCTGTTGAAGTTTTAGTTGTTGCAATTTCCACATATTTAGTTTCTACTTCCATGGCTTGCGTTGGTGATGCTAGGTTGTTTGAAGATGCTACTGCATCGTGATTTTGTTTTAGCCGATTGCTTCAGCGTTGTCTCCTTGGGTTTGGTGAGACTAAGGAGCGCTTTTGCTCCTTCCTCCATTCGAGTGCTAACTTCTTGGGAGGCGGTTGAACATTCTTGCGTTTCCCTTGCCCTTTTGCTTCGACTCTGTTTTGCGGATTCTTTTCCCTGGGGACTTCCTCCAAAGTTAGAGATTTGTTTCTCAATGAAGGCTTCCCAATTAACCCGCAGTCGTGCCTTCTGGAATGCATTCTTGACTAATAAAAGAATTAAACCATGGCGGGATACTTGATTTTTCTTACTATCCTGGCTGTTTTGCCATGGTTTCCAATGATCGAGGGAAAAAATACAAGAAATTGATGCAGTGGCCCCGTCGGAAGTGTGCCAAAAAGTATGAGTGGTAGTTCATGCACAGAGATGCTCGGTCTTCACAGGTGGTATATCTGATAATGTGTTGTAGGACCGCACTCTAGGGTATCGGAAGCGATGTGAGTTTAATTTCTTGCCTAGTCTCCACCAGATCATCACTGGGTGCAAGAAAGTCCCTTTTTGCTGTCGTTGATTCTATTCTTTCTTTGAACCATCGATTTCTCTCGCAAGTAAGCTTAGTGGCCCATGCAATGGTTTCCTTTGTAATCAAGACTGCTAGGCCCTCTATGTTGGTCTTTTCGCCCCTCAAATTCTGTGCAAACTCATTTGCGAGGGAGAGGATGTAATTTTGAATTTTCTCAAAAACATGCAGCCACCCCACTTGCCAGAATATTTTGGCTACCTCCGCATTCTCTAACAATGTTGCTAGTGATAGCGGCTCATGCCTGTTCGGATCACCCCCTATGGTTGTTGAGTGAAGGTCTTAGTTCACTGCATGAGTTTTCAATAGTCTGGCTCTGCAGCCTAGGATTTAAACAATGGGGTTTGTGGTTGGTCGTGGGGATGATGGCATAGCGTGCATGCATTATCACTGGAGGTGGTGGTGGTATCGGTGGGTAGATGTAACTGTGATCTACGAAGTTAATAGAGTGATATGTGGGGGTACAACCATACAATGGAATGATGACATGGTAGGGTTCCTGGTTATAATTGGCATCAGATCATAATGGAGATATCGTAATTACTGCACCCTTATTTAAATGTCCGAAATAAACACATTACCTCGAAAATAGAGCGCCTAACATGCTTGTGTGAGCTGAACTAGACTGGGTCGGGCTTGGCACGCTTGCTATGTTGACGCAGGTCGTTGTTGCGTTGCTCAGTGGTGGCAGGGTTGCTGCGATTAAAGTCTGCAACATCTAGCTCACTTGACGTGATAGAAAAGAGTTGTGGGAGAAATCGACAGAAATGTCTGGATCGCTTGACATGAATGAGCTGCAGGATAAATCTGCACCAATTGTTTGGCTTGCTTGATATGAATGCGCTGCAGGAGAAATCTACAAAAACACTTTGGATCACTCGATATGAATGAGCTGGAGGAGAAATCTACAACAACTTTCTGACTCGCTCGATATGAATGAGTTGCAGGAGAATTTTGCAGCAATTGTCTAACTCGCTTGATATGAATGAGCTACAGGATAAATCTGCAGCAACCTCCCGTCTCGCTTGATATGAATGAGTTGCAGGAGAAATCTGCAGCAACTGTCTAGCTCGCTTGATTGAATGAGTTGCAAGAGAAATCTACAGTCCTCAGGTCACACTTTTTTTAAAACAAAACTTATCGATTTGTCTGGAGGCCAGGTTTCAACCCTTTACCATATTTAATGATTTCTGGTGCTGTAGCTTAGTCACAAATTTTGGCTTTGATCCGAGGTTTCCTTTATAATTAAAGGCGGTGTCCATTTTCCAAGAGTGGTAGTTTGACTGCTTCGTTGTTGAATAATTTTATACTTTGTACGGCCCTAGCCATCCAGTACAAAGTTTTCCTTTGATGTTGTGAAATCTGGAGTAATAGAGCAACGCCAATCACCAAGTTGGAAGGATTTTTATTTTATATGGTGATTGTGCACTACTGTGGCAAAGTTTCCGTGTGTTGCAAGGCTTTCTGACATAACTCAGCTAAACGGATTAATTGGGATAGACAATCTTATTGGGTGGTAGAAATGTTTATGCCCAATTCAATCGCCGTTCTCAGGGTTTTGATCTCAAATTTGATGGGTAAGAGCACCGTCTTTCCAAATACAAGTTCATATGGTGTAAAATCAATGGTGGTTTTCCATGAAGTTCGATAGGCCCATATGTATTCTGTGAGTTTGATGGAGCAGTCTCTCTGGTGGTATTGCATAACTTTGGTTAAAATCCTCTCAATTTCTCCGTTTAAGACTTCCACTTGCTCGTTGGATTGCAGATGGTATGATGTGGTCTTTTTATGCTTGATTTTGTAGACGTTCATTAGATCCACAACTAACTTGGAAGTGAACTGTGCCCCTTGGTTTGAGACGATTTCTCTCGGTACTCCATATCTAGTGAAAATATTGCCGTAGAGAAATTCTGCTATCCTATTCTCTTGGATATTTTTCAAAGGTTGGACTTCAACCAATTTAGTAAGGTATTCAGTGTATACGAGTATGTATTTGAACTCGTTGGAAAGTGGGTTGATTAGACCCACAAAGTTGATTCCCCACTTTTTGAAAGGTTCCACGGATACTTGTGGGTATAGTGGGAATTTCCTTGGATTTGGTAGGTTGCCCCATGCGTTGGCAATCATCACAACTACGAACATATTCCTTGGTGTCTTTGTGGAGAGTTGGCTAGTGATATCCAGTAGAAAGTATTTCCTTGATTGTTCTTTCTGCAACAAAATGCCCCCCACAAAGTTCATTGTGGCAGGATTTCAATATTTCATATGCCGCAACTTCACATATGCAGCGCCAAAGAATTTTATCAGGTCCTAGCTTTGATATGTATCGGATGATCCACGATAAAGGTGTAATTTTTCTTATGAGTGCACATTTTTCTTTTTGTGTAAAATGGTATTGTAACTCTTTTGTTGCCAAGTAGTTGGAAATATCTACATACACTAGAGTGGCTAAAGATACTACAAAAAGGTGCTAATCGGGAAAAGAGTCATCCACAGGTTCATCTTCAACATCTTGGGTTAGCCTAGATAAGAAATTTGGAATCACATTCTCTCGACCAGGCTTATCAAGTATAGTCACATTGAATTCTTGCAAGAGTAATAACCATCTAGTGATCATACCATTATTCGTATTCGGTTACATAGTAATGAAATTTATTCAGAGCATATACTACTGCTAAGAATTCCTTTTCCGTGATAGTGTAGTTTAATTTTGTATATGCAATATTTTTACTAATGTAGTATATTGCATACGTGAACATGTTCTCTTTTTGGCATAATACTGCCCCAATGCACCTATTGGATGTGTGAAAGTTCTCAATTGGGACCAGGGAGGACATGAGCGGTGGTTAGACTCTCCTTGAGTTGCTCAAAAGCTTGCTGAAAAGGTGGGATCCATAGGAATTCCACGTCTTTAGAGAGCAGGGTAAATTAAGGGGAAATAATCTTGCCGACGTCTTTGATAAACCTTCTGTAGTAATCTGTAGTAACCTACATGTCCCAAGAATCTCTGAAAATATTTCTGTTTTTCGGGTGTACTAAGTTGATTGATGATGATGATTTTTGCAGGGCTGATTTGAATTCCCCTTGATGAAATGTGGTGTCCAAAAACAAGGCCTTGGTTCATCATCATAAAAAATTTCTTGTTGCTTAAGGAAAGTCGGGAATATATGTAGCATTTAAGGACTTTTTCCAATTTGATTAAGCCTTCCTTAAGGTGTTATCTTAAGTTGTCTAGGATTAAATATGAAAAAATGATGAGTACAGCTCGTTGTAAGGTTCCAGGTGTGTTGCATAACCCAAAGGGAAGGAATCTATAGGCAAAAGTCCCCACAGGGCATGTGAATGTTGTCTTGTCCTGATATTCAAACTCTATTTGTAACTGGTTGTACCCGTTGAACTTGTCCAGGAAAGAAAAATAACGCTTTTCGACCTAGGAATCTAGAACCTAGTTATGAAAGGGAGTGGGAAATAATCCTTCCTTGTAGCTTTGTTTAACTCTAGACAATTTACACATATACGCCATTCTCCCCCTTTCTTTAGCACAATGCCTAAGGGTGAGACCAACTCACTATCGGACATAGGGTAAATGAATCCTAATGTCAACAATTTCTGCATCTCAGCTTTGATAATATCCCTGAGTGCGGGGTTCAAACTTCTTTGGGGTTGATAGATTGGGTGTAATCCATCCTGGATGTAAATGTGATGCGCATAGGTCGCTGGAGCGATACCAACGCTATCTCTATAATCCCAAGCGAATGTTGCAACATTTTCTGTCAGCAATTTTATCAATTTTGTTTGGTGGTATTGTTGTAGCTATGCACTAATATTAAGGAATCTACCATCCAGGGATTCGATTGCTATGGATTTAGGATCATCTGTTTCAGTCACATAGCTGTTGTCTAGGAATCTGAGAGGGGCTTGGTTGGTCATACTTGAACAAGATGCGATGCATGTATTTTTGGTACTCGTAGAACTATCTTCCTCTATCGTGGATTCGCCAAGCTCCGTAATTTGGATAGTGGAAGGATGGTCGACTTGCATAATGTCATCCTCCATAGAAGGCTTGTCAAGTTCTCTAATCTGAATGGTGGAGGGGTACATGTTTTGCATAAAGTTTAGGGTCAATCTATCCTCCGATGGTTCTCTCAAAGTAAGAGATTGTTCGATGGTGATGACTGGTGTTATCCCTACAGTCTTCACTGGACTGCTACAGGACAAAGCTAGGGCACTTAGGTAGGAAGATCAAATACATTTGATTTATTTTGGAGTGGCTGAGTAAAGGATAGCCAAGAAGGGCCTATATATAATATGGGAGTAACATATAACAAGGAAAACTATGAACTTTGGGTTTTGAATTATGAACCATATGTGAATTAGAGTAATAATAGAACTGAACATAAATACACGAAAGAAATAAGCTACAAATTTCATGCATTCGTATCTCATCCACCATATAACAGATTTATCTCTAGGAAACTAAAAGAAAACATAGCATAATTGGCATGCAATAAAAACATATAGTGTACATGATATTAGTTCTGCAATCATGGTTATGCAACGCATATAAATTTTGTAATCAATTAGACAATCAGTTGCTAACAGATAAGATGGCACAAAAAAGTTCACAACTCATATATTATCAGATGTTCATAGGAGATTGTAAAGTATGCTTACAAAAATAACTATACCATCCAATGGTATCCAAAAATTGAACCACCTCCTCCTTTTTAGTTCTACAATATATAGACTTTACATCATAACAATCTAGACTCCATTGGGATTCGATGATCATCATTATTGCTAAAAATAGTCTTTGAATTCAAATGATGATTCAACTTAACAAACTGATTCTAAGATCCTATTTTAAAGGGACACATCATCTAATTCAAAGTCGCGTTTTAAAATTATTAACTAACATCTGACTTGTCATAATAAGCATATAAAATATGCTTGATTAAACTTTATATAAACTTGAGAAATTAAAAGTCTAAGACTAAAATGTTGACAACTGTCTTCATGACATTGCTTCCTGTACTCGCAAAACTTGGACAACTGGAACTGATACCTGGAACTTAGATCTTCATTTATTTTCTGGAGGTTGTTTCTACATGGTGTCCTATAGAATATGCATCCCTAGATCAGTCAGAACGCCCAACTTCTCATTGCTTTCCTCATTTTTCTTCCTGAGTTGTAGGCATTCCTATTTCCAATATTTTTTATGGCTAAGAAGTTTAGCATTGGTTTTCTTTAGCTTTTGAGTAAACCTGCATACTTTAGTAAACTTGATCATCAATTTAGCTCTCTTATCACCAACTATGAGTGCCTTATCTTGTAACGGTTGATTTTATTGCCTTAGTGACCTCAATAAACCCTTATACTTATTCAATTTCTACTTTAGTTTATGATTAACCTCATCTGCACTGTTTTCAGGGTCAGGGGAGGAAATTTCCTCCAGAGCTGGAGTGGGTGCAACTAAATTCTCATCAATAAGTTGTTTCTTTTCCTCTACCTGCTACATAATCATTTTTCACCTAGACTGGTCTCTATATCTCAGCCTCCGGCTTCTATTTTTTAGGTTTCTTTACACTTTTACTTGGAGAATCCTCCAGGTCAATAACCTTGTTCTCCTTCAAAGAAGGATCAAAACAAGATTTAAAATTCAGTCGTAGCTTATTAGTTGCTCTAGTATGGGGTCCCCGAAGTGGAAAGGACTTGGGCTCACTTTGCTTCCTTTGATTTTTGACCTGGATTTTCTTGTCTGTGACTTCCTGTAGGATGAGATTTTCATCATGAGGTTGCTTTAAAATGCTCCTCTCATCCTACGAGTCATTATCCCACCTTCCCCTTTTTCAATATCTGCCTTGACTAGTTTGAGGCTAGGGTTTTCTGCTTTCCTCTATGAAGAAAATTGCAACTTTTCACTGACAGAGCTCTCAGGTTCCATTTCACCTTTACGTTTTCCATTGGTTCGATTTATACTTTGCACTTTTACACTAGGTTCAATGGAAGAACTACCAATTTGATTGATTTCAAACAACTGTGTAGAATCCATTTCGACAGAAGTAGCTTTGACAGCTTGAGATGAGGATGGCAGGTTATCCGGGGTTACAAATTTAGAATTTAATAGGAAATGTTCCTGGTTATGATTAAATTTACTTAATTCTTGCAGAACTAGCAATTTAATTAGGGCTTGATGGTAGATTCCATGATGACTGTTTGGTGATTTCTTTACCTTAACAACCACCTTCGTTAAGATTTTTAGGAAGTAAAATAGTAAATTCATAGGGGATATTCCTTCTAAGTGTAAAATAAAACACATGTGGTATAGGTGCACTGTAGCATACCTCCCTTCCCTGGTTATGTACATCTGCACAAGACTGAGCCAATGACTATACTCTATTTTGAGCTAGGTTCTTGGTATTCCTCTATGCTAGTCTGGATTTTGGTGAGTTGCCAACAAGAACCTGTTACATTTTGATGTGATAACCCCCTACAATTTGAATCAACCGGTTCTCCCTCTTGCGACAGTTCACAGGCAATCACAATAGAATTTTATGAGACGAGGAAAGTGAGATATCCAATGGTTACAATCTTCCCATTGGAACTCTGTGCAAAATCTTGACCTACATGGGTGAAATTCCCTTGAAGTTTCTGACAATAGCGAAACCATCCAACCTGCTTGAATTTCTGTCCAAACTCTGGGTATGCTTCAAGCACTTCATAACCCATGGGTTCATATCTGACCAATTTCCCACTTCGCTTCGACCCCATTTTGTTGTTGGAATAGAGTAAGAAAAAAGTCACAGATGGCTGAGATATTCTTCAAGGTGCAGACTGACTGAGGCGAGGGATAACTAACAAAACCTTCAGTCTACTAAGCTGTAGAGTTAATCATTCCTCTTACATATTTGGGTTATGTCATGGCTGTGGAGGATTCATTGAAACAAAAACCCAATCGGTTTCATGATTGCCCACGATCTCCACATATATGGTGCTAAAATATGATGTGACTGGAGGCGGGCACAATAATGAATGTTTTAAAATTTTGTAGTATTGCTTAATTAATATTGCAGTGCAATCTCCAAATGGTTATGTAGCATAGTTGCATAACTGTTCCGCAACGAAACACCCCGGAAGAGTTCTAGCCTTAAATCCAATTTCTTTTATTTCTAAATGCCAAAATATAAGCATAAAATAACACCTGCAAAACTAACAGGACTACAAAAGCATGCAAAATTTGTGCAAGCTTAACAAATTAAACAATTAATTATCAAATTGAAAACAAAAAGAACGCAACATGCACAAATTTCATACAACACAACTTTAAGAATCAGTGTTTTTCTTAGGAAAATTCTTTAGGATGATTTCAGGATAGATTAAAAATTTCATAATCTTGAGTTTTGGAAAGTAGTGACCCTAAGTGTAGACACAGGTACTAAGGACTTCCCTGTGAGGTGCTAAGAACCCTTGGATTAACTTTCCTTTGATGCCTGCAGTTTACAAATCAACTTTATTTACTGAAAACAAACCATACTCTTTAAACTGAAAATCAAGCTAATATGCAACTAAATATTATTTACATCAGTGCCCTTTCCATTGGGTTATGGAGTCTTATTAAGGAATGCACATCTCACCGATATGTACAATGATATTTGGATACCAAAATCCTTAGTAAATGTGGAAGTGCTTCATAAAACACCCATTAACTAGGCCTCCAACAACTGTACTGCCATCAAGACCTTCCGGGATAAAAGTATTGTTATTTAAGACCTCATAAATTTAGAATGGCCCAAACCATAAATTGTCATATTTTCCATGCTTATATTTTTCCTCCCTTCGGGCATCCTATCTCAAAACTAAATTGCCAGGAGAGAAACCGTCTTCTTTTGTTCTTTAATCATAAATGGCTTTAACTCTGTCACAATATTTCTGAGTTTTTTCTAGCAATGATTCTCTTAGTTGTTGAGTTTCCATCATCTAGTAAATTCTTTGTTGAATGGCATTTGGTTCTTCAACTTCATCCTGTAGAAAATTTAGAACTAACAAGCTTGACTGAACAAGAAAGTTTTCATCAACACCATACACAAGTTGGAAAGGATAAGTAACAATAACTTTTTAGTACTTACCCTATCATCCCAAAGTGCATATTTAAGTCCGGTATCACATGTTTTTTTGTTTTCAGAGAACAATTTTTTAATGTTGTTAACACGATTTTTGTTGGTGGATTATGCAAGACCATTACCTTGAGGGTAATATTGGATATAATGTTTAAGAATTATGTTATACTTCTCACATAAATATACCATATTGGTAGACTTAAAGGCATGGACATTATCGGTTAGCAATTTCCGCGGGTAACCAAACCGTGAAAAATATATTCCTATAAAAAATTCATGATTACCCGATCTGTTTCTTTCCTTGTTGAAATTGCTTCGACCCATTTGGTAAAGAAGTCTTTTGCTGTCAGGATATATTTATGATTCCCACCAGATGGAGTATTGATTTCACCAATGAAATCTAATCCCCATTGATGTAAGGGAGCATCAATAAAAATGGGTTTCAATGGAAAAGGAAACAATTTCTATTTTCCTACAAATTTCTGACATTCTATACAATCCCGGACCATGGCGAATACATCAGAAAACAACGTGGCCCAGCAGTATCCCGCCCTCAGAATTTTAAAAGCTGTTGTTTTCCAATATCTATGTCCCCCACAAGCTCCACCGTACAACTCAACATTTACCACATTAGCCTCGTCTTGATCAATGCATCTCAATAACATTCCTTCACGGTCTTTCCAAAATAAAATTTTGTTAACTATGCAATATTTTTGGGTTTGAGTTTCAAAGATATGAACTTTTTCCTTTCATAATCAGGTGGACATTATAGATTTAATAGAAAAAACACAATATCTTTATACCAACTTGATGCTGAGTACTTTTCCATAACTTGTGAATTTTCATCATCTTTCTGTGTTTCATTCAAAGCAAACTGATCTAGAACTAGTTTAATACCAAGTGCTTTACAATTTGAGTAAGCAAGAAGCTTAGCTAGACCTTGACCCTTTATCAAATTTGTAGGATTTATTTTGACATCATACTCAAGTAATCTGGCTATCCATTTACCGTGCTTACCTTCACTGTCATGTTGTACCAAAATATCTTTTACTACACTTCTAGGAACATATGCTATCACTTTTGATTGAAGGATATACATTCTGAAAGACTTCAAAGCTTTAATTAAGGCATAGGCCTGTTTTTCAATGATATTATACCTTAATACAACTTCTCTTAACACCTTGCTGAAAAATGCCACTGGTTGCTCATGACCATCCTTATTTTTCTGCAATAAAACAACAACCACAATGTCCTCAGAAGCGAAAGAAAATGTAAAGAACTACTTGGAATAATCTGGGCTGATAAGTATGTGCTTCCATCAAGGCTTGCTTGATTTTCTCAAAATATTCTCTAGATTCTTTTGTACATCTTACTTTTGCATATTTTTTCAACATGATTGTAATATGTTTTACTATTTCAATGAAGTTAGAGACAAATCTTCGGAGAAAATTAATCTTACCAAGAAAGGACTGAATCCCCTTTTTGTTTCTAGGAAGATCTATATTCAGAATTGCAGCCACCCTATCCGAATCAATTTTAACTCCTTGCTGAGAGACAACATGTCCCATAAGTTTTCCCTCTTGAATTGAAAAATTAGATTTTTTAGGATTGAGAGAATGACCAAATTTGCTTCACTTCAAAAAAGTTTGCTTGGTATATTTTAGGTGCTCCTCATCTAATGTGGAGAAAAATGTAATTCCATCTAAATAGATGACTATGAATTTATATTTCTCTCCAACAAAAGCTATGTCCATATCCCGTTGGAAAGTGGCCCCTGCATTAATTAGGCCAAAAGGCATCCTGTCATACATAAATGTTCCCCAGGGTGTCACAAAGGAAGTTTTCTCTTTATCTTCCTTGAGGACATCAATCTGGTTGTACCCAGAAAATCCATCTATCATTGAAATCCGTTGTGCACCCACTACTCTTTGCATAATTTGATCCATTTTTGGGAAAGGGTAGTTGTCCTTTAAAGAAATCCTGTTCAAATTGCGGAAGTCAACAAATAATCTGATTTCACCGTTCTTCTTCCTGATAGGTACTAGATTAGAAACCCAAGAGGAAAAGCTGAGAGGGACAATAATCTTTGCATCCAAGAACTTCTTCAGTACTTTTTAAATAACTGGTAGCAACATTGGGTTGACTTGCCTCAATTTCTGCCTGAAAGGTCTAGCATCATGTTTGAGGGGTATTTTATGCTGAGCAATGCTTGTGTAAAATTTTTTTAAGTCCTCATATGACAAAGCAAACACATCTATAAATTCCTTCATTAATTCCACATATCTTTTCCGTTGTTCACATGACAAATCTTTAGGCAATTTTACTAATTTCAGATCATACTTTGTACCAATGTTACAATCTACAATATTGTTTTGAATAGGCTAAGCCAAAGAATTTTGCAGTATGTCATGTTTTATAAATAAACTTTCAAGAGGGACCAAAAATTTAGGCAATAAATTACCTTCAAGTTCAATTATATCATGACCAACTATTGTATTAGACAGGTTTGAAAACTGCAACTCATCAATTTCTTCTTCTTCATCAATTAAAGACCCAGAAAATTCACCAATTGACTGCAAGAACCTATCAATTTATGCATCATCCTCAAATACCTGCCAGTTTTTAACATTGTCAGGGACTAAAGGCCTATGGATAACTTCCACAACATATCTAAGATGAGGTTGAACTAGAACCCTGAAACAACTTGCAACCAACGCCAAAGAATCAACAGTTTCATTACAATTCCTAGGAACACAAGTGATATTAAAAGCCAGAAAATAATTGTCAATCAAATCCCAGACTTCATTTTGATAAAATTTAAACCTTTTTTGTTTAGCTTGATAAACGTTTCTGACCTGCTGTACTATTAGTTTGGAGTCCCCAAATACTACTAATTCCTGTATTTTCATATCTTTAGCAGCCCTTCAACCCAAAACTAACGTTTCATATTATGGAATATTATTCGTAGTTTCTAATTCAAGTTTGTACATAAGAGTGATTACTTCATCTACAAGATAAATTAAAAAAATACCTGCTCCTAAACCCTCTATGGAAGATGCACCATCAAAATACATCTTTCATAGTTTATCTTCATTTTCTATAGGTGACTGTTTCTGAATTCTTTCCTCAAACTGTACTGAAGCTGAAGTTTGATCGTTAAAATGAAAAATATAGGAGTCTATGCTTTCCTGAATAGCGTACGAATGATGGTTGGCAGGATTTTGATGATCACTTACGAAATAAGCCAGCTGCACTTCTCTATACAACCATCTTGTCTCACCTCCAAACAGTGGCACTGTAGCATATGAATAGTCCATCTACAATGTTCCTCCTATTTTAGTGGTACAGGATCTGGAAAATAACATTCTGTATTTCATAGGGATATCAAACACCATTACATCCATTAGAATTCTCTTCATTGGAAGTTCAACTAGGCTAACTACTAAATCCTTTATGACTCCTATACACTTCACTACTCTAGAGTAAAAAACATATAGGTCATGGAAATATTTAGTAATGCTTAAATGGAGAGCTTCCATTACTCCTTTTGGAATTAGGTTATGTGATGTGTCAGAATCAAGAAGGGAATTATGCAACATCTTGTCATGAACTGTAATATCCTTGGGAAGATTCGACCAAGATATTTAACTCTAACTTCAGATTTTTAATAAAATTTGCTGGTTAAATTTTTAACAATTTCTTCGAATAGAGTAGGAAGTAAGTGACGGGGACTGAGGCGAGATATGAGGATGGTAGGATGAAGATTCAATTCTGGAATCTGTATGAGATATTTGCAGCAGCATCAAATCAGACAAGAGTGAGATTCCTAAGCACAAATCATTGGGGCCATTTATGTTTCGAGCATCAGCCAGGCTGAAGTCTACTCCAAAGCTTCCTGGGCACACGAACATATGCTTACTAGACTGGGTGGGATCCTGAGAGCTCAAGGATGATTTATCACAGTCAAATAAGTTCAATGGGTGTACTGGACAACATTCAGAAATATTTGGGAAGAGTAGGAGTGGTTTGGAAGTTTTAGGCCCTGCCGGGATGACAGAGCTAGTCAATTTTCAATCTTTACAAACAAGGGTTAAATCCTCCAAAATTATTGAAGTAGGGGTGGATATGGCTTATATGATGTATTATTGACCTCCTACAACTTACAAAAAGTAGATTTGACATTTAAAATAAATTTGGCAGTCATTCCTGCAAAACTAGTCAATAAACAATGCTCAATGAGCTAGTCTTCCAATCTGAGTTAATAAATGACTTTATTTAATTAAATACTCTATTATGAAATATTAAGATGCTTTGATATAATGTAATTAACAGCAGCATTTGAATTATTATTCACTGAACCAAGTTTGTACTCTTTTAATAGCTCCTCATCAGTACAATGTCTTGTAGACTAGAAAACCCCCTCACAGGGCCATAGAAGAACTGTAAGAAGAGATGTAATGACCAAATATATGTTCTAAAAGTGTATTATGGTATTCTACAGGTCTGAAACAGAGTATGGGCTGCACACTGAGTCTTTGATAAAGTATGGGGCGCTATCCACAACTCTTCTCTTCCTTATAGGGAAAACGCCTCCAAATCTAGATGTGGTTGTGAGAATGAGTGAGAAGAAGAGTATGGATCAGTTATGAGGATGCTTTCTGATACTAGACAACTCTATTTCCTGAACATATGGTTGTACCAACTCTCCTTCAATCCTTGGGCACATTCATTGGAGCATTCATCTTCAACTGGAGAAGCTTCACCAAAATTAGCTAGAATTTCACTGTATGAGAGATCTTCTCTTCCAATAGGCTGGAGAAATTCAATGAAAGATGGTAGTGACTGATAATGGCTGTAGCAGCTTGATATTGACCCACATAACACTCACTAAATACTATAGGGCCTTGGGGAACATCACCCAAGAGAAACAGTTGAGGCACATCACTCAACTAGAGAGGCTCAGAGCTCTCAAACCAAAATTACAAATGAAAAAAGTTCTTGAATGAACTTGGAAACATTGTTAAATAGATGAGATGACTTCTTCCTCAAGCTAGCCACACGTGTGGATGAAGGAGGGTGCATTCCTTGATAGGAATGGAAACTTCTGACTTGAAAAACTGGCTTGCTTTTGCCTTCCATCATTCAGATTAGCAAGTGCGCTTTAGGGATATTTTCTGGATGTTGCTATTTCTTTTCCTGGATGTTGCCACTTTCTTTCTTTCCTCCTTTTTTGCTTTTGCCTGATTTTTCCAGCTTTTGTTAGTTTCCTTCTTGGTTCAGCTTTCCAACTTTTCTCCATTAGATTCCTTAGCTTTTCTGAGACTTTGCCACTTAGGCAAGTTTGGCCCACTTGACCAATTTGAATTTCCTAGCCAATTCATCAATCACTTGGCACATTTATTAGCAATAAATATTTAAATAAAAATAATACAACTCAAAATTAATTCAACTTAGCAATTAATTAATTATCCAGTAATTAATTAATTATTAGGGTGTAATGCCTCAAAATTTCCCCATTTAATTAAATTTCTCATTTAATTATAAACTTAGACCCCTAAGGATAAGAGGATCCAAGTGTTGACCAATGTCACTAGGGAGGGGACATGACATGAATAAGCATGGTAATGTAAAAGGGAAGGGGTAAACATGCTTTCTCATCTAAGTATGGACCAAAGAAAATTGTTGGGTTCTCGTGTTGAAGGTTCACTATGTCGGTAGCAGGAAGATCAATAGAAGGTTGTAGGATTTTCATAATGGATTCTTTAAAAGGAGGATTCTTTCCCAATTCAGTTAAAGGGATGGGAATCTTGATTTTCACTATCTCCTGTTTGAGATTGAAAGCATTAGATTTTTTTTCAAAATCCTTCACTTCATACATTTTTACCTTTCATTCCCAATTGATCTTGTTTTCTGTCTGCCTCCTTTTTGGGTATTTGCTTATCCACAACTGCAAGTTTCTTATGAGGTATTTGGGAAATTATTTTTGGACCTGACCCAAGATCATATTTTTTGTGTTGGTTCAGTTGAGATGCATTCTCAAAACTGTCCTAAAAATTCCCTGTCAACAAAGACTCTTCTCATATTCATTTTGTGTCAAAAAAATTTCCAACTGATTCTCATCAAGGAGCTAAAATTTGGGACCTAATTCTTGGGCCTCTTCATCATTTAATTCATCAATTTTATCATCTACCATATTTTGCAATGGGGGCTGAATTTTCTGCTCCTGATTTGACCTCCTTTCTCTTCGAAAAAATTGAGGATTAAGGGGTCTATGGAACTGATTTGGATTCATATTGGGAATTTCGGGGACAGGTCTATTTTGACCTTTATTGTCGACTTCTAGTTTGATTAATTTGTCATTCAAGTTTATGATAATATTTTCCATTTCATCAATCTTATAATCTTTAGACTTAGTACCGGAAGTTGAAGGTTCAACTTCTTTTTTCTATTTTCTTTTGTCAGTTTCATTATATTGAGGTTTGACCCCAAGTCTATCAGCATCCATGATATTTTATTCTACTTCTAAAGCAAGTTCCTACATATTTACAAGGGTAATAGATCTTCTTTCTTTCCACAATAGGGAGAATTCCGCATTAAATGCGTTAGCATATGTGATTTTGGAAGAAGTCTCAATAGGTTTAATTTCGGTAGGAATCTTAGTGTACATTTTATTAATTTTTTTACTGAAATCAACTACAGATTCATCAGTTTTATTTTTAAGTGCACCAACCTATGTATATAATATAAATAGTCCTTTTTGTCCTCGCATTGTTTCAGGAAAGCTTCTTCTAGTGCATCAATTCCATCGATTGAATCGGCGGGAAATTCTCGTAACCATTTCCTAATTTCCCCATACAAAATTTGTACAAAAACCCACATCCAAACATCTTCATGCTCAATATTCTGGTTATCTGCATAACTATAATATTCATCGAGATGCTCTTTTGCAGTAACTTCCCCTCGTACACTGAATCTTGGGAGATACTTTAGATAATCCCCACCAGCTAAGGCATTCAAAGGCTGAGGCAACACTAATGGGGCATATCTGGAAACAACAATTACATCCATTCGATTAGGTTGTTGGTGAGCCATCTTTGGGGAAAATGGAACTTTAACTCGACTAGTGAGCGATGTGTAAAGGGGCGATAGAGGTGTGGCAGGCTTAAATTGTTTAGACTTCAAAAATTCTTCCTTTATCTCTTTGGATGAAAAAGGATTTGTATAGACTCAAAAGTCAACAGTTTCACATTGAGGCTCTAAAACTTGAAATCCAGGAATAAGGATAGAAGAAGTAGGTTTTTTGTATCTTTCTTATGAAGATAGTAATTCTTTAGTAAGAGAATCAAAACTAATTTCCTGATCCAAATCCTCTTTTACCAGTGGATCTGAGGTATTCTTAGGTATAGGAGAAGTCGAAGATCCAAATATATGATGAGATATGGCTTCTCTCAAGATTTTTTCTGGATCAAAATGGGATGAAATAAGAGGAGATGATGGGTTCTCTTGAGTCCTAATATGTCTAGAATCCACAATTAGTCAATGGGTTTACTAGATTAAAATGAAATCAAAATCAATCTCTGACTTTGTTCACCTCAAAATTAGATCAAAACAAATAAACTTTCCTAGGGAAGATAACTTCGTGACTTCGATCCCTGGCAACGATGCCAGAAAATGTTATCCCTACGGTCTGCACTGGACTGCTACAGGGAATTTCTAGGGCACTTAGGTAGGAATATCAAATACAATTGATTTATTTTGGAGTGGATGAGTAAAGGATAACCAAGAAGGGCCTATATATAATATGGGACTAACATATAACAAGGACAAATATAAAATTCTTGTTTTGAATTATGAACCATATGTGAATTAGAGGGTAATAATAGATCTGGACATAAATACACGAAACAAATAAGCTACAACTTTCATGCATTCATATCTCATCCACCATATAACAACGTTATATCTAGGAAACTAAAAGAAAAAAAGAGCATAATTGGCAAGAAATAAACACATACAATGTACATGATATTAGTTCTGCAATCATGGTTATGCAGTGCATATAAATTCTGTAATCAATTAGATAATCAGTTGCTAACAGATAAGATGGAACAAAAAATTTCACAACTCATATATTATCAGATGTTCATAGGAGACTGTAAACTATGCTTACAAAAATAACTAGACCATCCAGTGGTATCCATAAATCAAACCCCTTCCTCCTCTTGAGTTCTACACTATATAGACTTTACATCATAACAATATAGACTCCTCCATTGGGATTCGATCATCATCCTTATTGCTAAAAATAGTCTTTGAATTCAAAGGATGATCCGACTTAACAAACTAATTCTAAGATCTTATTTTAAAGGGACACAACATCTAATTCAAAGTAGAGTTTTAAAAGTATTAACTAACATCTGACTTGTCAAAATAAGCATATAAAATATGCTTGATCAAACTTTATACAAACTTGAGAAATTAAATGTCTAAGACTAAAATGCTGACAATTGTCTTCGTGACACTGCTTCATGTACTCGAAAAACTTGGAAACTGGAACTCATACATGGAATTTCGATCTTATCTTTATTTATTTTATGGAGGCCGATTTTGCATGATGTCCTGTAGAATATGCATCCCTAGATCATTGAGAACTCCCAACTTCTCACTGATTTCCTCATTTTTCTTCCCGAGCTGTAGGAATTCTTGTTTCTAGTATTTTTTTCTATCTAAGAAGTTTAGCATTGATTTTCTTTAGCTTCTGAGTAAACCTGCATATATTAGTAAACTTGATCATCAATTTATCTATCTTATCACCAACTATGAGTGCCTTATCTTGTAACAGTTGATTTTATTGCCTTAGTCCCCTCAGTAAACCCCTTATACTTCTTCAATTTATGCTTTAGTTTCTGATTAACCTCATCTGCACTATTTTCAGGTTTAGGGGAGGCAATTTCCTCCAGAGTTGGAGTGGGTGCAGCTGAATTCTCTTCTTTAAATTTTTCAGGAGATATAAAATCTAGATCCGGTTTCTTACCTGTAACAGGTTCCACACATTGTTTTTATTTCTCTTCCTCGAAAACAATGGGAGTAATAGGTTTAAGTTCCGGGGAACATGGAATAATGTTGATGGTCTCTTCCATACCAACCAAAAATTGCGTGAAATTTCTCTCTTTCTCTAGAGATGACTGCGATTCATCCTCAGAAAATTATTCAAGATAAGTTGTTTCTTTTCCTCTACCTGCTATATAATCATTTTTCACCTGGACTGGTCTCTGTATCTCAGCCTTCAACTTCTGTTTTTTAGGCTTCTTTACAGTTTTACTTGGAGAAGCCTCCAGGTAAATAACCTTGTTTTCCTTCAAGTAAGGATAAAAACGAACTTAAAATTCAGTAGTAGCTTATTAGTTTCTCTAGTATGGAGTCCCCGAAGTGGAAAGGGCTTGGGATCACTTTGATTCCTTTTATTTTTGACCCAACATTTCTTATCTATGACTTCCTGCAGGATGATATTTTCAGCAGGAGGTTGCTTTAATGCTCCTCTCATCCTACAAGTCATCACCCCACCTACCCCTTTTTCCATATCTAGCTTGAATGGTTCGAGGCTAGGGTTTTATGTATTCATCTTTGAATAAAATTGTAACTTTTTACTGACGGAGCTCTCAGGTTCCATTTCACCTTTAAATTTACTCAATTCTTGCAGAACTAGCAATTTAATTAGGGCTTGATGGTAGATTCCATGATGACTGTTTGGTGAGTTCTTTTCCCTAGCGATAATATTCGTTAATATTTTTAGTACGTAAAACGGTAAATTCATAGGGGAGATTCCTTCCAAGTGCAAAAGAAAATACATGTGGTATAGGTGTACTGTAGCATACCTCCCTTCCCCAGTTATGTATCTTTACAAAAGCCTGAGCAAATGACTATACTCTATTTTTAGCCAGGTTCTTGGTATGCCTCTATTCCAGTTTTGATTTTGGTAAGTTTCCAACAAGAACCAGTTACATTTTGGTGTGCTAACCCCTTTCAATTTGAACCAACGTTCTCCCTCTTGCGGCAGTTCACAGGAAATCGCAATATATTTTTCCAAGACTAGGAAAGTGAGATATCCAACGGTTACATTCTTCCCATCGAAAATATTTGCAAAAGCTTGAGTAACAAGAGTGGAATTCCCTTGCAATTTTTGGCAATAGAGAAACCATCCAACCCGCTTAAATTTTTGTCCAAACTCTGGGTATGCTTCAAGCACTTCGGAACCCATGGGTTCATATCTGACCAATTTCCCACTTTGCTTCGACCCCATTTTGATGTTCAAATAGAGTAAGAAAAACAATCACATATGGCTGAGATATTCTTCAAGGTGTAGACTGACTGAGGTGAGTGATAACTAACAAAACCTTCGGTCTACTAAGCTGTAGAATTAATCATTTCTCTTGCAGATTTGGGTTATGTCATGGTTGTGGAGGATTCATTGAAAGAATAACCCAAGCGGTTTCATGATTTCCCACAATCTCCACATATCTAGTGCTAAACTATGATGTGACAGGAGGTGGGTGCAGTAATGAGTGTTCTTACATTCTGTAGCACTTCTTAATTAATATTGCAGCGCAATATCCAAATGGTTATGTAGCATAGTTTCATAATTGTTTTACATCGCAGCATCCTAGAAGAGTTCTAGCCTTAAAGCCGGTTCCTTTTCTTTCTAAATGACGAAATATAAGCATAAAATAACACCTGTAAACTAATAGGACTACAAAATCATGCAAACTTTTTGCCAACTCAACAAATTAAACACCTAATTATCAAATTGGAAAAAAAAGAACGTAGCGAGCACATAGATCATACAACATAACTTTAAGAATCAATGTTTGTCATAGTAAAATTCCTTGGGGTGAGTTTAGGATAGATTAAAAATTTCAGATTATTGAGTTTTGGAAAGTATCGACCCTAAGTGCAGAATCGGGTACTAACAACCAGTTTAATCAAATCGTCGTAATAATCACTACACTCCTCTTGGGGGAATCCATAAGGGGTTGGTTAGGTCCATCACAAAATTTTTCGGCGGATAAAGTGTTAGTTTTTTGACAGAGCTTCCTTGGCTGATGGCCATGTTTCCAGATTGACACCCAATGTAGGCATCAACTATTTCCAGTCAAGGCCTTCCTAGGATGAGGGGGTAACCTCCGAGATTGGATTTTGTGTTTAGGATCATGAATTCAACGGGGCATTCCCATGAATAAACTGTGACTATTATGTGTTACAACATCCCTTATGGTTTGAAAGTCGATCTATCAACCATTTAGAGCACAATGGGGTTTTGACACATCATACTTTCTAGTTTTAGGGCCTCCATGACTTCCTTTGTCAGGATGTTTATTGTTACTGCCAAGTCCACTAGTGTTTTCTGAATGGGTATTCAACCAATATGCATTGTTAGGATGGGGTTACTTGGATCATGATACTTGGGATTGGTTACCCTTCCTGACACCAAATCTCCCAATTTCCCATTCATGTCGATGGTAGGGGAATAATGTTTATTTCTCCCTAGTTTCCTCAGGAATAGGTCCTTGATGGTTTTTCCATATATCAGAACATATTTTAAGGCCTACAATAATGAAATTTTGATGCAGACATATCTTAGATATTCGACAATATCAAAAGCTTGTTGTGATAGTTGCCTCACTTAGTTGAGTCTTTCTAGGAATGGGGGTACTACTAGGGGCTTATGTTGGCTGGATCACCGAGGTTTTTCCTGCTTCTCAGTTTCTTTTGAAGGATATTTTTCTTCCTTAATACGTTTCGGTAAAGATGGTGCATTCAAGGTTTTTCCAGATTGAAGATGGGTTGCTTGATATTCTAATGCAGTGGGCATGTAGGATGGGTATTTGGTGACTTCACTTGCACACGCACGTTGGTTTGGTTGGTGAAATTTATTGTTCGTATTTGGAGCATATTGTGTTGTTAAGGAGGGTCTATTTGGCATTTGATTCATGGGGTGAGGAGGTAGAGAGAGTTGATTCTACCCAGAAGGTTGATTTTGAGAAGTCCAATAAGATTGTTGTTGGCTTGACCATGGTTCCCCTTGATTGAAATAAGGTTGATGGCCGTAAGGAATCTATTGAAGCCAGGGAGTAGGGGGTGGTGGTTTCCAATATTGTTGATTAACTGGATATTGCAGTGGATACCAAGGAGGTGAAACATATTGATTTTGCAAAAAATAATTTTGATTTTGGGGATCCAGACTCATACCTGGAAATTGAGGTGTTGGTTTCCCAAATCTTCGGTGATTGAAAAAGCAAATTTGTTTTACATTCTGATATGAACTTTGGTACACTTTCTTCAAACTAGGTAACTGGGCACAATTACTAGTGTCATGCTTTTCTGTGCAAATGATGCAGATGAATTCAACAACAGGGAGTGGAAATTCATTCCTAGGGTGCTTCCTTTGGCATTTTGGGCATAATTTAACTAAAGATTTTTCCATCTCCTCTTGCTTTCGTTTTAGGTGCAAAGTATGCAACTGCAAGGATAGTGACTGCAGTATGTCAATTTTCATGTCCTCGATAAAATTCTGAATTTATTCCATTGTGATCCTTGCAGTGGTAGTATTCATGGCCGAGGATTCGAAGGTCCTGCAACCTCTTCCTTTCCTCATATTGGATCTTGAGTAATTCTTAAACAGTTCCTTTACCTCATTGTAATTGAATTTACAGACATCCCCAACAACTATCAAATTCAGGGGTTCCAACAATTCCTCCCTTATTCCTCTTAGTAACACAAGCTTGAGGAACTCGTCATCTAATTTGCAGTTGGTGTCCCAGTTATAGCTGATCTGGAATCTCTCTGCATAATCCTCCAATGATTCATCAATTCGGTGAGTCATCTTGAATATCTCATCCCTTGTTTCGCGAGCTTTATAGTAGTCCCGATACTTTTCTGAGAAGGTTTCCTTCATCTGATCCCAATTTTTAATGTTGTCTCCTTCTAGTCCCATAAACCACCTTAGGGTGGCATACTTTAGGGTTGAAGGAAACAACTCGAGCTTCTGGGAGTTAGTTTTGTACTCATATGACCTACACAAGACTTCAAATTCAAACAAGAAGGTATCTAGGTCTTCTGTAGGTAATTCATGGAAATGTTGAATGATCGAAGGGTTTATATATTTAATTCTAGCTTCATCATCTATTTCTCTAATGAGAAATGGGTACTCTTCCTCTTCTTCATGTTCATGCTCACACCTTCCTTCAGGCCTGTCATTTATGGGTTGGTTTAGCACATCCCCCGTGGTGAATAGTGTGTTGAGTCCCCACTCAAAGGATTTCGAGCGTTCTGCTTTAGAAAAGGAAGGAAAAATTATTATAGGACTCATCCTACCTTTGGGTCTAGATTCCATGAGAGTTGGTACTACTTCCTCAATTAATTCAATGAGAATTTCTATAGCAGTACGAGTCACTGAAGCAGAGTTCTCTTGTTGGTTTATTTCTCCTTGGATCTAATTGGAAGAAGATCTAGGAAGAAATATTCCAAATTGGTATCTATTTCTCTTCATTCATTTGTGAGTGAGGATTGAATATTAATCAAGATGCTAAAAATTGGCAATGCTCCCCACCAACGATGCCAAAAAGTGGTAAGCTCCAACAATGTTTGGTATTGAGAACCAAGATGTATTAGGAATTATACTTGAATTATCAAGCATGGATTGTAATATTGTGAAATAACCTGCAATGTATATGCATTCTAGATTTGAATAATATTCAATAGAGACTTTCTATTTTTGGGGTGAATTTTCTCATAATTGTGGGGCATCATATAACTTTACTTAACTATGAAAGCATGCAACAATTACTACTCTAAGATAATTCAACTAGATCAATCCAATGTATAGAATACCTTAGATAAGTAATGTGAGAAAGTAATGAAAAATAAGACCATATTTACTTTGAATGAAATCCTAATCCTATTCTTTCCAATCATCCAGTTGTACATCATACAACACAAGTCATGTAGAGTAGAAATAACTAATAACACTTAATGATAATGGAAAGAAAAAATTGCAATCATATTAACTCATGGAAATTGTAGAATGATATAACAACTAATATAAAGCACACATATGAGCTACATGAAATAAACAGAACAAAACATTAAATGCAGGTACAGAAAACACACATAGTGAAATATTAAATAATGCTATAGAAAACACATACAACAATTGCTAAGGAATGAAACTACGACAACTGCGAATGACTATGTAAATGAATGGAATTATGATGACCATACACAATGTGATAACAATAAGAACTATTCAATGCATGTACTAAGAGCTGAATTATATAATATATGTAGTAAATACAAATTTTGGAGATCACTTACACTGGAGAGAAAGGGATTTCTCTATAGCACTGATGACCTCTTAATCAACACACATATTCAGAACGAAGATATTAAAATAAATTGGATTATATTTATTCCACAACAATAATAATAATTTGCGCTAGAGGGTCTCGAGGCTTGCCCTCATTTTATATAAGAAAAATCCTAAATCAGGAGCGACCGCTGCCTCACATGGAAACCACAAAAATAGAGTATCCTTTAGTTTCTTTAAATTTTGGGAGATGATCCCTTTAAAAAGAGGTATGGCAAAGATACATGATCAACATAAAACGAACATGATCCAACAACACAATTTATCATGCTAGAGTTGAGGCATCAATACTAATCATGTGTCATTGGGATTTGATTGCAGGACCGTAAAATGGATTGCATTTCCCTAATACCGAAAAAATGGTAATCAATTGTTGCCTGAAAATTCGTCCTCGGATGCTACAAAGAAGTCCATCAACAACAATACTAGGAATAGTAGGAATAATCTTTGGCTGGAATCTACACAATAAGCTATCTATAGTCGCACACATCTTGGTTGCTAGCTTAGTTTGGAGTATAATATATCCATTCCAACCTAAAATAAGAATGCATTTTATAACATATCCATAGGAAAATATATGAAAAGAGTGTCAAGAATTGGTGGACAAGGATAGAGAATGCGACTGGATAGACATATATGAGAGTGAAAGGGATTGGTCATTTACCAACCTCATCAATGACCATTCTACCATGCCGATGTTTTTCAAAGTCCATCTTGATAAATAAATCATTCTAATCCATGGATCTTACTTACTCTATCATGTTCTCACACTACATTAACATTGTTGGAATGAGTCTATCACTAACAAAACTACTCTGATTTGGTGGAGTGATCATTGGGAGGATGTGCTCAATTATCAAGGGCAAGGCCTTGGCAATAATTTTATAAGTAACATTGAGTAGAGAGGATAGGTATTCGATTGGAGATATATTTAGGGTCCCTTTGATTTGGGTTAAACTTGAACAAGGCTCTATGGAATGCTTCCAAGACACTGCTTATCCCAGGATTTTGTAGACCTGGAGTAATTTTGGATCCACAAAATCCCTTGTGGACTTATATAACTCACAAAGGAAGCCATCAAATCTTGACCACTTATGACAATATCCATTAGGGAAACAATCAACCCATCCAAATTCAACCCTCCTCACATAATTTCTCATGCTTGATAGAGACCATGTGGGGAGTGACATCAAGATACACATTGATGGTATATATTCTTTTATTTGTAAGTTCATAGGGTTGGAAAACAATTTGGCATCAAAACAAATTCCCTGATCAATTGCTTTAGGACTAGTGAGATGCTCTTCCATTGGTGGGATGGTTGGAATAATCTTGGAGCCTTCTTGAGTAGCCAAAGCTTTAGTTGGCTTGTCACCTTACTTGATCCAACAAAATTGATCTTACAACACATTTTCTTGGGCTTGTTTGAGCTCATCCACCTTTAAGAAATGCCTAATATTAGAAGCTTAGGCATGCAACTCTTCATCATCGTGGGATAATTGCAGCTTTTGATTAAATTTATGCAAGCTCATCTTGAATAATGTTGTGATATTTCCTTCTGGAAATAAGTATTTTTTCCCCATTTAATTTCGAAAAAAAATGAAACTTTATTAATTGCACCCCCCCAACATGTAATCCAACCTCCAGAACCTCACGGTTTGGGAAGAAGGTTCCAAAAAATACAAAGGGAATTCATACACATCTTAGCAATAAGTGAGCCTTTTGGATATACATATTATTAGCACCCCAAGAGATGGAAAAATAGAGAGGTTGATGATTAGAGAGGATGGCCTCCATAATCACTCGAACACATAGAATTTTGTGAAAGTGAAAAAAGAACATATTTTTCTATGAGACCATGGCTCTATCCACGTTCTATCTAGCCTATTTATAAGTCACTCATGGACTTTACAAAAATTGGGCTAGGTGAACCAAAACATAGAAGAATAATTTGTTCTATACTTCTTAGGGTTGTAAATGGCCAACTTGGCATTAAATCCACTCTAGGATAGCCTTCCCCTCTTAATGTTTTTGTCTTTGTCAATGAACTATGGTTTTTTAATCCATAGTGGCATGAACAATCTTGAAATCTCCACAAATGAGCCACTACGCTACAAAAAAATTATTGACCAATAAGAACCATGGAAACCCTTTCTATGGCATCCGTAGATGCATAGATTTTGGTTAACCCCATCATATGGCCATCCAAATTTATCAAAACACATGGAAACCTTTCTGCTAGGTCACTCCTTGAGCTAATTTTACTGGAAGAGTTAGCAAATCAAGTAGTGCTACAACATCACTACCCTCTACTTGGTTTGAAACAAAAGCAAAACCCTCAACCAAATGAATTGCATGGTCATCATTGATACAACAAATAATTTTGACTATCTGAGCATACAATGTAAAGGGAGGAAATTCAACTACGTAACTTTTGGACCTATCTCTGCTACATGGATTTGTGAGACCTATGATATTCCAAGAGATAACTTTCATGGACAACCAACGGTATGAAATTCAATATTCCCTTAGCCATCCAATTGGTTCAAAATCTCAAATATATTCTTCAATTGAGTGAGAACATAAATTATAAAGCTTGCAGTGCTTATGGCACCTCAGGTAATTCTCCAATACCTAGATATGGTTGCAAATGCAGTAGTGAAGGTGGTGAACTAGTCCTTTAGGATCCTCTCTCAAGTAGTCTTTTGAGAAGGGTTGAGGGTATTTTTCTTTGTTTCAATGGGATTTTAGGCATTTCCTTGGCCCTCCTTGGGGTTTGGCCTACAAAAATTTGGGCATAGGTGTTGTTTGGAATTTCGTGAAGGATTTGTGACCACTTGGATGCACCCATTGATTGTCAAGGTCTTGTTGCCCCTATGTTTTAGGTACAAAGGCATCAAGAGGAAATGTGATGTTAGTTTTGACAATTAAGGGACAATCCCAAATGTATTGATTAGGGATCTGACACCTAAAATAAATATTAGAGAGATTGATGTATTTGATGCATTGATGAAATCCCCTGCCTCCAACCCAAATATAAACAAATTATTTGAGGACTTTTAATATAATAACTCTAAGTTAGACCCTTCTATGTGAATTAGGAATTAAAAAAACTAGTATACTTATGATAGGCGAACACATATTAGGTGCAAAAATATGCTCTAGAGAATGAATTGATAGGAATTCAACCCAAACATGATGAGACAATTGGGTAGTTTGTTTGGGAGAAAATATTTCATTGCATGGAGACAATACCAAAAGGTGTTATGATAGGTACAAAGGCATCAAGAGGATATATGATGCTAGTGTTGACCATTAAGGGGCAATCCCTAATGCAATGATTAAGGCTTTGACACCTAAAACATGCATTAGGGAGATCAATGTATTTGACACCTTGATGTAGGACTCTATGCCCAACCCAAATATAAACAAATTATTTGAGGCCTTTTAATATATTAACTCTAGTTAAAAAAATTGGTTGACTCATGATAGGGGAACCCACATCTAGTGTGGAAATATGCTCTAGGGAATCCGAAAATTGAATTGCTAAGAATTCAAGCCAACCTTGACGAAATAGTTGGGCAATGTGTTTGGGAGAAAATATTGCATTGTAGAGAGACAATAGGCACAATAGGGTATTATGACATATGTAGGGTCCCTGGGAAAAAATATTGATATAATGTGCTTCTTCCTTGAAAGGGAATATAACAAAAGCTTTTGTCAAGGTACTTGTGGCTAAGTAGTCCCAACCATATCATGCTTACATATTTGTTTCACCTAGGGATTTATGTTATGTGTCCAAACACCCATACACTTTTTATTCTAAATATCCCTATTTGACCCTTGAAAACTTAATTTATGAGAAGAGGATAGATTCACCTTAAGATGGGTTCCACCTCTAGCTCAACATGTCTTCCAGCCTCCTTATGTCCTTAATATTTTGGGAGGTCATGGGTTCAAGTCCACTTGTTTCCCCCCAACCAACACTCATTTTTTTTCACTGGTGGTTTGGTACATAGTGTTGTGTCTTGGTGAGGGCTTCGGGGTTGGGTGAGAGGTACAAATGCAATGGGCCATTCAATCGACAAGTTGTCTATGATTTCCTAGGGCTCTAGACCAAAGCAATTATAGAGGTTGATCCCGACGGAGAAACAAAAAAAACACCTTAAGATGCTCCATACCAACTTTATTTAATTTAAACTTTATCTAAATTCCTTTTAATTGGAGTCTCAACCCTTCTTAAATAAACCCAATTAAATAATATTTAATATTAGTATTAGATTATACTTAATTGAAAAAAATACCCTTTTGAAAGGAAATAACTTTTTGAATGGAAACAACCCTTCTTAAATAAACCCAATTAAATAATATTTAATATTCTTATTTGATTATACTTAATTGAAAGATATATCCTTTTGAAAGGAAACAACTTTTTGAATAGAAACGACCTTATGTAAATGATATCCATTCTTTTTTTTTCCACATAAAAACATAGTTTTTATTCATAGATAAAATGAAAATTACATTGTTCTATGTTTTTATTCATAGATAAAATGAAAATTACATTGTTTACGTGCATAGTGCACAATCCAAATTATATCTTCTTAAATAAATCATTTACGTTCTTTAACAAATAATAGCATTGTTTAACTCATCTTTCGTAGCTACCCCTTGAGGGATCAAGGGATCATTGTAGTATCATCTTACATTTTAAGTGGACATCCACTATCCTTAAACTTATTAAATAAACTTTTAGCATATATTAAACATAGTTGTCTATGCATACAAAAAATGATTTAAGCAAAGGAACACGGTATGTGATGTGAGAAAGTAGTAAATAAAACATGCTTCAAATATGTTGAATAGTCATAGTAGTGACCTCAACTTGTGTCTTCATCAATATAGACAATCTATGATTATGTTTAATTTTCTAAGTATAAGAGTGATATGCATTCTATATGTTATACATAACCATTACTATTAGGTTTGGGACATCATCATACATCAGGGTTTTATGAGGAAATAATCATTTATCAAAATGAAAGAGGACATCATCATTCACTAGGTTTTTATGAGGAAACAATCATTAATCAAATGAAAGGGTTTAATGGAAGACAATAGAATATATACATGAAAAATGAACATTTCATTTGTTAGGGTTAACCTTAACTCGAGAATGAGTCAAATGGTTTAGGTCTCAACACGTGGTTTTGGGCCCATGGTATTGGCCCAAGGTATTGCATGAATGAAGCCTATAAGAAGGTTTGACATACTCCATTGTAAGGGGGCTTAGAGGTGAGCGGGTGAGCTCACTTGGCCCGGTTGGCCGGTTTTGGCCAAAGATAATAAAGCTTCATTGTTGCCGGTTATTCCCTACATGGGGTTTTCCAAGGTATATTATTGTCTCTTAAATTTTTTGCTATGTGATTATGATTATTATTGTTTTGTCTTATTATTTTGTGATCGTCTAAAACTTAACATCATTTTGATACTAAAGCTAAGAGCCTAATCTAGTTGGCAGGTTATAGTGATGGTACAAGGTAACATGACATTAAACCATCATAGTAAAATATAAAGGGTGCTGCAATTTAATGAGATTGTAAATGATCATAAGGCATTGGAGAATTCATTTTATAAATTTTTGTTGCTATCTAGTAACAATGAAAACTATGACATGATGGAACAAGCATGGATTTCTTAAGGGAAAACTAGTGGTAAACAACACCCCACTATTGGATAACATTGAGCAATGAGAAAATATCATTGAAACTGGAAAAATGTTGCAAAGGAATCTAATGAGTGAAACAAGAGTATCATTAATGAACTTGAAAAATTAACATAACACTATAAGGGGAGAAAACTTATAAGGAGATCGTTGGCTTAGGATGGATATATTCATTAGAATTTCTAGTGGTAGGTTGAGACATTGGGGTATGTAAAGTTGGAAAACTTCAAAACTAATGTAGGGGATCCAATGGTTCTTGAATTAATCATAGGTTTGGATAACATGTACATGAGTCAATATGATGATACTTGGAGTGAGTGTGACAAATAAAACAAGGGAAGTACGGTTAGTGAACTTGAAAATTGATGAGGAAGGAATCCAATATAGAAACATGAAATTATAGAAAGTAGGGCTGTTGAACCTGAAATTGACGCTAGAAAACCAATCCTTGTGGCATGGACTAGGAAATGTTGGACACTAGTTAATAAGATTGTCATTGGGGTAATATTGAGCCAGATAAGGAAAATTGAGTTTTTGAAACTTGAACATCAATGGAAAGATCCCAATCCAGCTAAATCGAGACATGGATATTTTAAGGCTAATAAGAGGGACATTGAACAAGATGATTGAGAAGTGGACAAGCACATGATGCACTCGAGACTTTTGATAAGGGAAAACCAAGGAACTATTATAATGGGACAAACAATATAAAGTCATACTTCTATTAATCTGAATGATAATGGCTAGTATTGTAGCTAATGATCAATTGTTATTTGATTGATTATCCATGACATTGAGAAGGAACCAATGGATCTTGAGATGAAACATGTCAAGCAAGTACACTTGGAAAACATAGACAAGGAGAATACACATATAGGTGTAAGACAATACTTGGGGTTAAAAACCTAGTGGGGGAGGATATTGCATAACTAACACAATTTAGAAGAGACATAGATGTGGAAAGTGGGTTTTGTAAAGAGATAAGTGTCCCATATAAATTTTGATTAGAGGATGGTAATGACACCTACAACTAATAAGACAATTGTTAGTTTTTCAACATTTAATTCAATCTGATATATGGTCTTAATTGAAAGAAAAACATGTATAACATATCAAGCATAAGAGACAAGAGACACAAAACATTTCACTGGGGAAAACCAAGAAGGTGAAAAACCCAGCAACTTCCTCGGAGATAGAATAAGCACCAATACAAAGATCACAAAGATCAAACCCCAAGAGATAGATGATTGCAGCAGCTACTCCTCCTCCACTTGTGTGCACTCCTCCACTTGTGCACACTCCTCACTTTGAATTTCAAACTTCTGATTGGATGAAAAGATGCGCCTTGCTGAGCTGATCAAGCTGGTATACTTCAATTTTGAAATCTCCAAAATTTGACCCCTCAAAATTGTTAATTTTTTGATAATTTCATTCCATTATCATTAGGATCTCTAAGAGAATAACATGTACAACATATCTATAGCATATCAATCATAAACACAATCATGCAAGCACGCAAGAGACACAAAGTTTCACTGGGGAAAACCAAGAAGGTGAAAAACCTCGCAACTTCCTCAGAGATATAATAAACCCCAATACAAGATCACAAGGATCAAAACCAATAAGATGTCTCTAGAAGATGCTCCTCCTCCTCCACATGTGCGCCACTTTCTCTCTTAGCTATGCGAGCTTGAGAAGTGAATGAATGAATCAAATGAGAGACACAACCTCTCTATTTATACACTGACTTGACCTGCCAATAAATCACTGGGGCCGACTTGCTAATCAAGTCTAATAACCCAACCACATGACCTAACTAGGGTCGACCCCACATTGGTGGTCTAATAACCCATCAATACAAATGACGACACTTACATTGTAACTTGCGACACTTGCAAATACAAATGACGACACTTCCAATAAGAGGAATAATACATCTCTGTTGGATATACAATAAAGTACAAATGTAATATACAAGTGAATATCTTCCGAAGTTACAAATACATCAACACTCCCTCTTAACAAGGAAGGTATTCTGAACACAGGTCATCCATACATATTGGTGCAAGTCTTCAATTCTGGAGTTGGATCATCATCACTAGATCACAGAGCATCATCATCATCATTGCTGCTGTACTTGACACCTCGATCACTGGGCTATCTCTAAATTCTTCTCGTCATAGGAAGTTCTACAGAGCCAGCCCTTTTTCATGCTAGATGTAGGCCCACCACCTGTAGCTCTTCATCATCATTGGCCATACTGTGGAATCCTAAGGAATTATTATGTGCATCACAAAACCTCGAAAGAGTATCCCAGGATCCTTTATGTGCCTAAGCACGACCGACAAGATCTCCTAGGGAAATATTACATGTGACCCCACCACAAAACCTCAAAAGAGCATCCCAGGACTGATTACGAGCGTACTGCTCAGCCTATCGGATCTCCCAGGGAAAGATTACATGTGGTCACCACAAAACCTCGAAAGAGCATCCCAGGACTGATAACGAGCGTACTGATCAACCTATCGGATATCCTAGGGCAAGATTACATGTGGTCATGGAAAAATCTCGAAAGAGCATTTGCCAGAACTCCCAGGTAACATGCCATGGGAAAAAACCTCGCAAGAGTATCTGCAAATCTCCCAGGGAAAGATTATATGATCATCTGCACAACCTATCCACGGCCATAGAGTATAAAACTGATACTCACCATACATCATCCTGATGTACATGATCATCCTGATCATCATCATTGCATTGTCCTGATGCATGTCATCCAGAGTAACGTCCTGATACTCGTCACACATGATCATCCTGATCATTGTCACTGCATCATCCTGATTCATGTCATCCAGAGTATCGTCCTGATACTCATCACACATGATCATCTTGATCATCATCACTGCATCATCCTGATGCATGTATTCATACATGATCCAACTGATCATACAAAGTATCCACCTGATGCATATACATATACATGATCTAACTAATCATACAAAGCATCCAACTGATGCATATACATATACATGATCCAACTGATCATACAAAGCATCCAACTGATGCATATCCAAAGCAGTAACTGGAGCATCGTCTTGATGCTCATTACACAACGCTTACATCCACAACCATGGGAAGGATCCTCCTATCACCATGCCTTGAATGGCTCCTGCAGATGTGTCCCATCACTTCTTCCTCGAAGTATCTTCAATCTGAAGAACACCAAGCCTCTCTCTGAAGTACTCAAACTTCACTCTGTCTAGTGGTTTCGTCAACATATCTGCAACCTGCTCATTCATCGCAACATACAGGAGTTTCACTGCTCCTCTCTGCACCATATCCCTGATATAGTGATATTTGATCTCAATCTACTTCGACCTGTCATGGAACACTGGGTTCTCAGACAACTTCACACAACTTTGGTTGTAACAAAAGATACCAGTAGCATCCAACGTTATCAAATAACTCAGTCAGTAGCTTCCTAAGCCATACTACCTAAAAACTAGCTGAACAAGCTGCAACATACTCTTCTTCGTTTGTACTCAGTGCTACGCGGGACTGCCTCCTGCTAAACCAAGAGATCACACTTGATCCCATACTGAAGCAGCACCCAGAAGTTCTCTTCCTATCTGCAACACGTCCTGCCCAATCTGAATCAACATAACCCTCCAGGTTAAACTTTTGATTCGCATCATACTTGAGCCCATAATCAACCGTACCCTTCAGGTACCTTAGAATATGCTTTACAGCAACCAAGTGAACACTTCTCGGATCCGTCAGGAACTGGCTCAATGTGTTCGCTGCAAAGCAAATATCTGGTGTCATGTTCGTCAGGTACATCAAGGACCCAATCATCCGACGATACACAGTAACATCAACCGACTCAGATGAAGCATCACATAGAAGCTTCAAGTTCGATGCCATAGGTGTGGCCATGGCCTTGTAGTCCATCATCCTGAACCTCTTCAGGATCTCTACTGCATACTTCCCTTGTCCAAGGAAGATCCCATCTGCACTCTGCCACAACTCCATGCCTAGAAAGTAATGCATCATCCCCAAGTCCTTCATCTCGAACTCGGCAGCAAGCTTCCTCTTCGTGTCGGAAATCAACCCATCCTCACCTGTCACAAACAAGTCATCTACATACAGAAGTAGTATCACAGGATTGCCTTCCTCAACCTTGTAGTAAAGGTTGGAATCTGCTTTACTCTTGGTAAAGCCCAAACTGGATAGGAAGCCGTCCATCCTACCATACCAAGTCCTAGGATCTTGCTTCAAGCCATATAAGGCTTTCTTCAACCTGCACACATATGAATCCATGTCATGTGTCTCAAAACCAAGTGGCTGCTCCACATACACTTCCTCTTTGACTACACCATTCAAGAAAGCCGTCTTGACATCCATCTGGTGTATATTCCATTTCATCACTGCAGCCAGAGCAAGTATTGTTCTGATGGAAGTGTATCTGGCTATAGGAGCAAAATTCTCTTCATAGTCTATTCCCTCTTTCTGGGAGAAGCCACGAGCTACAAACCTCGCCTTGTATTTCTCTATGCTACCATCTGCAGCATGCTTGATCTTATAGATCCACTTGGAAGTCACAACGGGCTTCCCTTCAGGTCTTGGGACTACATCCCAAACATCATTCTTCATGATTGATTGGTACTCCTCGACCATGGCATCCTTCCATTCTTTCTTTTCCGTTGCTTCTTCATAACTGGAAGGTTATTTGTTCATAATGTCACAAAGTAAGGCAATATAACTGGTATGTGATCTAGTCCTCTTCCTTTCTCTGTGTTCTTCTTCTGGAATTCCATACCTTTTTGCATCTTGAATGAGCTCTCTATCCCATGCAGGTTTCCTTTTTTGAGAGTTCTTCTCATGGGGTGGATCTATAGGTTCTTGTGGATCTTCAATTTCATGATCTTCTTCTGGAATTGCTTCATTCAAAGTGGTGGCTTGGAATCTGGTTACCTTTGGTTCTTCATGGTCTTCAACAAGTGTCTTCCTTGATTTGATGTATGTTGAGTCTTCATCAAATGTTACATCCCTGTTGATGTCAATTTTCTTGAACCCTGGAAAGTATATTCGGTAAGCCTTCGAGCTTTCACTGTAACCCACAAAGATGCCCTTCTTTCCTGAAGGATCTAGATTTTTCCTCTTTTCCTTTGGAATGTGTGTGTATATTGGACAACCAAATATCCTGAGATGGCTAACTTCAGGTTTCTTACCAGAGAAGATTTCTTCTGGTGTCTTGTTGTCAAGTATCTTGTGAGGTGTTCTGTTCTGCACATATACAACTGTCCTAGCTGCTTCTGCCCATAGATGCATAGGCATATCTTGGTCATGAAGCATTTCCCGTGCTACTTCCATGATAGTTCTATTCTTCCTTTCCGCAACTCCATTTTGTTGTGGATTGTAGGGAGCAATGAAATCCCTCTTAATCCCCGAATCACTGCATAGTCTCTTGAAAACACCTGAAGTGAATTCTGCGCCATTGTTGAATCTGAAGGTCTTGATCTTCTTATCAATTTGATTTTCTATCAAGGCTTTGAATTCCTTGAACTTATCAAACACTTCATCTTTATTCTTCAAGAAATAAACCCACGTCTTCCTAGAGAAATAATCAATGAAAGAAACATAGTATACATACCCACTCAGAGAACTGGATGCCATCGGACCGCATACATCAGAGTGGATAATCTCCAAGATTCCTTTTGCTTTTCTTTCACTACTTGGAAATTCCTTCTTTGTGTTCTTCCCTTTTGCACATCCTTTGCAAACACCTTCATGCTTTGACTGGATTTCAGGAAGACCCTCTACTGCTTTGCTTGCAATTGGAAGTGCTCTATAGTGCACATGAGAAAGCCTTCTATGCCAAAGTTCACTTGGCTCCATGGATTCATGTATCATGGCATGTTCAGGTTGTCCCTTCAATTTGTACAATCCTCCCTCTTGTTCTCCAATCACTACTGCATGGTCTTACCCTTAGGACACATGAGTACTTTTCCATACACAAATGCAACTCTAATTCCTTTTGCATCCAAAGATGATATGGATAGGATATTCTTCTTTAGCCCAAGTACATATAGAACATCTTTCATCTTCAAATACTTCCCAGAGTCTAGTTTGTAGGAGGCTTCCCCACTTCCTTTTATAGGATACTGATAGTCATCCCGAAGTTTTACCTTATGAGGTGACTCATGTTCAGATAGTTCTATAGAGGATTCTTTAAACCCAGTCATGTGTTTGGAGGCCCCACTATCAATGAGCCAATCATTACATCCATGAGAGATAGTACCTGTGAGAGCAGAGATTAGAACATATTCATCTTCACTTGATGAGTCATCACTTTCTGCTCTATCCTTCTTCTTGGGAGGTTCATCATCCTCGGCAACGTGAGCATGATATCTCTTCTTGCTGCCCTTCTTCTTTTTGTTGAAGTTGTTGTTGTTGTTCCTTTTGTTCTTAGGACAATCTGAGGCAAAGTGTCCCTTATCATTGCATCTAAAACATCTTAAGTCTTTCTTATCTCTTTGATGGTGGTGTGGAGCTCTCTTGTGATAAGATTTCTCCCTCTTGGATTTACCTTTCTTGGTGTGTGTTGTGAGAGCTTGATCTTCATTCCCCATCTTTTCTTCTTGGGCCACAATCCTAGCTTCTTCTTGTGAACAATCCTCCCACAGTCTACTGAAAGAGATCAATTTATTTCTTGCACAGATTCCTTGGATGAAGGAGTCCCATGACCTAGGTAGGCCATTTAATGTGGTCATTACTATTTCTCCATTCTCCACTACTTCATCCATAACTTCAAGTTGTTCCTTGATTTGAGAGACCTTTGAAAAGTAGGATTGTATGGTCTCTCCATTCTGGATCTTTACACCTTTCAATTGGTTTTGCAGAGTCATCTTCCGATTTATGTTCTTTCCTTCAAACAACTTAGTCAAAGATTCAAACATCTCCTTAAGTGTATTTAGGGAAGACACATGGGGTATGAGATGGTCCTTAATAGAATCAGTAATGATTCTCTTGGCTTTGAGCAAGTTCTTCTTGTGTAAGGCCTTATCCTCATCTCCCTCTGGAATTGGAACTTCTTCCTTTATGTAGTTGTCCAACTCATTCTCTTCTAGGATTAACCCAATCCTATACTTCTAGGCTCGGAAATTATCAGCCCCTTCAAGCTTATCCTCAAGCTTGGTGTGGTGAGACATCTTAAAGAGTACTTCAAATGGAAATAGAAAAGATTTAGGTCTTACTACTTGATTTGCTGAAAACTGGATCTGGATCTGGATTAGGGTTTGTCAGAGAAACCCTAAAAATTCAAAATTTGAATTTCAAACTTCTGAAAGGATAGAAAGATGCGCCTTGCTGAGCTGGTCAAGATAGTATACTCATAATTTGAATTCTACAAAGTTTCACCCTTCAAAATTGTTTTTGAAACTTCCAGATTCACTGGATAGGACCCTGAATTAGGGTTTGAATTTCCCGGAGCTTCACCCTACCAAAAAGTTCGATCCAAAGCTCTAATACCATGTTAATGTTTCGATAATTTCATTACATTATCATTAGGATCTCTACGAGAATAACATGTACAACATATCTATAGCATATCAATCATAAACACAATCATGCAAGCACACAAGAGACACGGAGTTTCACCGGGGAAAACCAAGAAGGTGAAAAACCTCGCAACTTCCTCAGATATAGAATAAACCCCAATACAAGATCACAAGGATCAAACCCAATAAGATGTCTCTAGTAGATGCTCCTCCTCCTCCACATGTGCGCCACTTTCTCTCTTAGCTATGAGAGCTTGAGAAGTGTGTGAATGAATCAAATGAGAGACACAACCTCTCTATTTATACACTGACTTTACCTTCCAATAAATCACTGGGGCCGACTTGCTACTCAAGTCTAATAACCCAACCACATGACCTAACTAGGGTTGACCCCACACTGGTGGTCTAATAACCCATCAATACAAATGACGACACTTACAATGTAACTTGCGACACTTGCAAATACAAATGATGACACTTCCAATCAAAGGAATAATACATCTCTATTGGATATACAATAAAGTACAAATTTAATAAAGGAATTTGTGAGTTGAGGTCTGCTCCCGAAAAAACCCTAGCCACGGCGTCCTCTGCTCACCCCTGAATGCTCCTGTGGTTTTGGCCTTCACGGGATTCTCCTGCGATAGTTGATTTGGATCAGCCCCCCCCTACTGAAGATCGCCGCCTTCTCCTGGATGTGGTGTTTCGAGCCCTGGTAGAAGCGACTCCCCCTTACTCCTCTTCCGTGGATGCCTCAGATGCCAGCTTCGTCAAGAGGGTCGCTGCCCCTCGCATCCAAATCATGTCGGCAGCTTCTAAACTCAAAGCTCTTGCCCTAAGTGAATGTGGGTTGATTGGGCAGTTCACAGGAATTTGGCCTTCCCCAAAATCCATGGAATCCTGGATCAACAAGAACTGGATGCCCTTGATCTCGGGTGGCCTTCAGCATTGCTTCTGCGGTAAGGGCTTTTTTACTTTTATTTTGAAAACAAAATTGATCGGGATCTCATTTTTATAAGTGGACCATATTTCATGCGTCCTCACGGCCTTTACTTGAATTGCTGGAGTCTCTCCTTCGATCCGGAAAAGGATGTTACCTCTGCAGTTCCTGTATGGGTTCATCTACCCCACCTCCTGCTTCACTGCTAGAATGATGATACCCTGCAGGCTATTGGGAACTCATTATGGAAGTATATTGATAAAGCCGAACCAAAGGCTCCCCTCTTTTCTTGCGCTCGCATCTGTGTGGAATTTGATCTAGAAAAAGGTCTGTTGGAAGAGGCAAACCTTGCCATGGATGGATGGGAGCACCTGCAAAAGGTGGATTATGAGCAATTTCCTTTCAAATGTAAAAAATGTCATGAGTATGGGCATTTTGTCAAAAAATGTCCCAAAACAGTCTCGAAAGCACCTGAGAAAGGGAAAACTGAGGAATGGTAGCAAGTGATAAAAGGGAGAAAATATACAGCAGGACCACATCCTATGAAAGAGGTCCAATCTCAACCCACTTTAGTTATGGAAAAAGAGGTTCCTAGAAACAACAAATTCCAAGAACTATCTACGGAGGAAGGGGAAATCGAAGCTGAGGAAGAAATGGAAACTGAGAAAACTAGGGATGAAAATTATATCCCATCATCTCCCCCCCTAGAGCAGAGGAAAAATAAAGGCGACTCAAATACCCTTGGTGGCTCATGGGAGGACAAGGTCAAAAGTAAGTTTGTGCCAACAGTAGCTTCCTTGGACAAATCATCAGAATCCCTGGAAGAGATTGAGGAAGTGCAACCTCCAAATACCAGAGGAAGAAAGTCACATAGATATCATAGAGAAGTTGAAACTGAGAGAGAAATAGAGTTGGGAAGGAAAAAAAGCCTGGAGGATATGAAGCTAATGCACAACTCAAAATTGCAGAATGGAACAAAGTAAGGCAGGTCCCAAGTAGGGCCTCAAAGCAGTAAGAAGTAATGCATATCGTCTCTTGGAATTGTAGAGGCCTGGGAGGTGTAAATAAGTTTGAAGCTCTGAAAAATATAATAAAGATGGAAAAACTAGACCTCATTCTAATCCAAGAGACAAAATTGCGGGACGGGGAGGTTATGGCACTCTCGCGTTTTGTTTGGAAAGATTGCCATGGCTAAGCTATTAGACCCTAGGGGGCATCCGGGGGTATCATCACCCTGCTCTCCCCCAGGCATTCTCTTGTTGCCACCATCTCTAGCTTAAATTGGTTGCTGACTGAAATTAAAGACAATGATAACAACGAAGTTTATTACATTTGCAACATTTATGGGCCCAGTCATTACAGACATAAAATCAGCTTCTGGGAGGATCTCATCAGCCTCAAGGAGGACATGGTAGGGAAAAGATTGATCATGGCGGGTGACTTCAACGTGACCAAGTCTCAGCAGGAAAAAAGAGGAGGTAACATTGTGCGGGATCCCTTTGGGGAAAAACTTAAGGATCTAATAGCAGAACTGGACCTGATGGACATCCCGCTCAAAAATGAAAAGTACACATGGAGCAATCGAAGAAGTGGAAAGGGACATATAGCGGCCAGACTGGATCGCTTTCTAGTAAGTTCCCCTCTATGCAATTTAGATCTTCTAATTTTTTCTTTCTCTATTCCATGCGCATCTTCAGATCACAAGCCCATCGGTCTCTCTATTGCTCCCTAGAAAAATATTGGGCCTATTCCTTTTCATTTAAACCCTCTCTGGGATCGACATCTAGACTTCTTTTCCCTTGTTTCTCAAGCCTGGAATGTCAATATTTGCGGATCCCCTAGTTTTTTTTGGGAGTCTAAACTACGCTCGGTCAAGCAGACGCTTAAGTGTTGGGCCAAGGCCTCCTTCATAAATCCCAGTCATAGCAAACTTTGCAGCCAAGCCAAGCTCGCGGATCTGAAATCACGGATGGAAGAAATGGAAGTATCACAAGATCTCATTAATCAGGAAAAAACACTGGAGTTGGAAATTTTAAGGGCTGCAAAACAGGAAGAGGAAGTTTGGAGAGTCAAATCCAGGCAACTTTGGCTAAAAGGTGGAGACAATAACACCAAGTACTTCCACAATCAAGCCAAAGCCCGCCGAAATCAAAATGCCATCAGAGAATTGAAGAACACATCAGGGGAAAAGATCAATGGACAGGGTAATCTTCAAGCTCAGGCCTACAATCATTTTAAAGATCTCTTTACTGACAGCGGTGAAGCAGACCCTGAGGCACATGCAGATCTTATTAAAGAAATTCCCACTCTAGTCTCGGGACAAGTCAATCAATACCTCACTAGGCCAATAAGGGATCAAGAGATCACCAAAGCTATTTGGTCCCTGCAACCGGATAAAGCGCCTGGACCTGATGGTTTTACTATAAACTTTTATAGAGTGGCCTGGGAAATAATCAAAGATGATCTTAAAAGAATGCTCAATTGGACGAGGAGGAAAGACAAGATAGGAGGAGCGACAAACTCCTCCTTTCTTGCTCTCATCCCTAAAGAAAAAAACCCAGGTTCTATGGGAAGATTCAGACCAATCTCTCTCTGTAACAAATCTTACAAAATCCTCACTAAAATTATTTCTACCAGGATGAAAAAGGTCATGAGCAAGATTATCTCAGAAACTTGGGGAGGGTTTCTAGCTGGTCGACAAATTTTGGACAATATCATAGTAGTGCAGGAAGCTATTCACACAAGCATTGAGAAGAAACACCAGGGCATGGCCATCAAGCTCGACATGGCAAATGCCTTTGATAGAGTGAACCATAAATTCCTTTTTGACATTATGCTAAAATTCGGTTTCTCTAATGAATTTGTGAGATGGATAAAAGCTTGTATCCACAGTCCATGGATAGATCCACTTGTTAATGGTCGGCCCTCCAGCTTTTTCCTAGTCTCCAGAGGCTTATTCCAAGGGTGTCCCCTTTCCCCTTTTTTGTATCTCCTAGTTGCTGAAACTATGAGTAGAAAGTTGCACTACCTCCAGTCTACAGGGGAGCTCAAAGGTATAAAAATCGTCCGAGGTGTCAAGCCGGTCAATCACTCACAATTTACTGATGATACTATCCTATTGGGAGGTGCTTCAACGATCATTGCTAAAAGAATAGGCTGCGTCCTCTCTTCCTTCTTGCGTGCCTCGGATGGCAAAATCAACACAACCAAGTCCAAAATTTATGGATGGAACTGCTCGGTAGGAACTATGGCTAGAATTTCAAGGATCCTAGGATTTGAAGGTATTGGTGAATGGAACTCCTTTTCATATCTTGGAATTCCCATTTTCAAAGGGAAACAAAAAGTTGCAGATTGGAATGGGCTTATATCTAAAATAAAAAACAAGATATCGTCATGGGGGTCCAGATGGTTAAAATCTGCCAGCAAAATGGTTCTCATAAATTCCATTTTGGCCGCCTACCCCTTGTATGCTTGCTCCATCTCAATTGCACCCATCACTGTCATGAAGAAAATCACAAAAATCTTTGCAGCTTCCTATGGCAGGGGGGGAAAAGCACCAGCACAAAAAAAATTCCATTTAGTAAATTGGGACTCAGTATGTAGACCAATTTTTTTTGGAGGAACAGGGATCAAAGATCCCTCCATGATGAATTTATCTCTTGGCACGAAAATCTTATGGAGAATCATTACAGGAAAGAGAACCTGGTGGAAGGAAATCCTCTATAAAAAATACATGCCGGGGATCAGGAAAAGGTGTGTGGAAAGAATCCACTTGGACAGAAAGGGAACCAATATATGGAATCTTTGCAAAAAAGAAGCCAATGTAATTCAAGACAACCATAATTGGATTCCGGGCAATGGGAAACAAATCAAAATATGGCAAGATAAATTTTGCACAACTCCACCTGCAAATTATCTCCATAAGCTCAATAATCTGAAACTTTGGATGGAGCAAGCCAATATACATACCGTCTTTGATCTTTCCACCTGGACAAATCATGGGAAGTGGGCAGGTTGGAGAACTCTTGATCTTCCAGCTCACCTTACATTTGATTACTGTTTCCTGCTCTCACTCTTCCATGGGGCAACCCCTATCCACCTTTCTGAGAAAGATAAGAGAGGATGGGGAACTGCTGGCTCTTATTCAGTTAAGGAAGGATATAAATATCTTGACGCCCTGAGATACCCTTGCAATAAAGACAGGAAGTGAGATCGAATTTGGAACAAGGATGGGATTCCAAAGGTAAATGTTTTCAATTGGCTACTCGCTCAAAAAAAGATCCTAACAGCAGACAATCTCCAAAAAATAAATATTCAGGGACCAGCAAGATGTGTTCTCTGTAAAGTCGCAGAAGAAACAGTTGAGCATCTCTTCCTTGAATGCAACTTCACTAGGGAAGTTTGGAGCAGGGCATATCAAGTCATTCAACCAAGTCTCATACTCCCCACTGCCTGGAGAGATCTTTTTGCTAACTGGCATTTTTACTATGATAATACCTTTGCTAAGAAATCAGACTTCAAAAGAGCTTGGATAGCTTAGCCCAAATTTATATGCTGGAAGATTTGGAATGCAAGAAATAAGGAAAATTTCTAGGAAGCTCGATCTTCTCCGGGTAAGGTGGTCTCAAATGCAATTTCCCTATGGATCGAGACGCTCTCCTCAAGAGGTATGCACAACCTCAGCAAAGAACCCCTTAGCGTCAAAGAAAAGATTTGGATAGCGGATCTTGTGATCCCCAACACACCCTTCATGACTCCTCGACTGGCAAGTAAAAAGTCAACCGGTTGGCAGTTGTGCCTAGAGACAAGTGATTTTAAGGACTGGATGAGAACCTATAACAGTTACATTCTATTCTTTGACGGAGCCTCAAAAGGCAATCCTGGGTTGGCAGGTGCAGGGGGAGTTCTGCTGGACTCCGAAGGAAGCAAAGTGGAATATTATGCTTGGGGGATTGGAAGACAAACCAACAATCAGGCAGAGTGGCTTGCAATGATCAAAGGTATTGATATTGCGCAGGAAAAGAATATCCGAAAGCTTGTAGTGATTGGCGACTCTCTCATTGTCATTAAATCCGCCAGGGCTATAATCAGAAAACAACAAATCCCAATATCAAATATCAGACTCTCCTCGCTAGCTTGATTAACTCCTACAACTATGATTCAATTTCCTTCTTTCATGTCTTAAGGAAGAATAATGTTTCGGCCGATACCATGGCCAATCTTGGGGCTACGAAGAATTGTGGTGTGATAACAAGAAATGGAGCACACGAAAAAATGGAGTGGGTGCCTTAGTGGCATTTATGGCATTAGTGGGTGCCTTAGTGGCATAAGTGACATGTCCAAAAGTGGATAGGGCCTATTTATTTCCAAATCCACTTTGGATTTGTTTGAGCATCCAAAAGCTAAAAGAGGGGCATGGCTTGTCAGGCCACACCTGTTCCGCATGTAGGAATATTTATTGACAAGAAGGCAGGGTGGCATATATACAGGGGAACGTTGGCATTCTGGAGCAATCTTCTGATGTTCTTCTGCTCACCACTTTTTTTGTGCTTTGGTAGCTCTGCAGTTCTTCGTCTCAAGATGGATAGAAGGAATGTTGGTAGCGTTGTAGGGCTATGCCTCCTGGCTCTCTAGTGCAAGACTTGCCTGGAAAATCTGCAGGTCTCTGCAGGAGGTATTGGAATGTAGCGTCTCCCGTTGGATCTTGATACGGTTCAAGGAAATGGGGAGAAATATTTACAAGGAGCAGTTGGCATTCAGGCCAAGCGTGTTCATCGCCCAAACAATGAAATGGGAGGTGGCAATTCACAGATGGAAGCAGCCCAAAGGCAAAGACTGCGAATCAATGCAGGCTATATTGGTTACGAGCAGGAGAACGATAAGAACTGGAAAGTCCTGGATGAAGGTCTCGATCATCAGAATAACCTGGCTCTACACCTGGTCAGTGAAAATTCCGGGGACACAGGAGTCGACAAGCTCTGGAATGTGAATGGGGGCGCTGGAGGCTTTGGGAATTCTGATTCTCCTTGTGGTCCAGAAATCCCACAGCCAGGAGTGCTCTCGCATCTACATGACATTGATGCACGGGTTGGATAGTTAAGGGGAGAAAGAAAGGACATCAAGAAGGTCATTTCTCAATTGGATACCTTCGTGCAGATATCTAATTCGGAGATCAGAGGTAACAACCTCAAAATGAAAGAATTCTTTGAGGGGTTGGTAGGCAGAATTGATTCTCTGCATAGTGGGTTAAGGATAGTGGAGGCTAAGGTTGCCTGCATTCGTACCAGTAGGAGAAACAACCCAGTGGTTCTCTTGGTCATAGAAGACAATGAAGACGCTATGGCCACAAGAAAGAAAAAGAAGACCCTGTCTCCCATAAGTTAATGAAGGTCCAGTCCTTTGTGAAGCTGCTCTGTTATATGTTAGGTTTTTATGTAATCTGTCAGTTTGAAGTTAAGAAGTTTATTGAGGTGCCTTTTTCCCTCATATGCCAAGTTTCTGGTAGGTCTAGAAGTTAGTCTATAACTGTCGGTATGTAGTTTTGAAGAGTTCAGAGGTGCCCATTTCCCTCTTTTGTTAAAAACTCTGATGAGTCGAATTTCACAGACTGGGACAAAGGTGAATTCTCCCTCAATTTGATGGGTACAGTCTCCCATCATTTTATAAGATCTTTTCGATTTTTAATATACATATTTCAACTGTTACTTTAAAAAAAAAGTACAAATTTAATATACAAGTGAATATATTCCGAAGTTACAAATACATCAACAAAAATTGCCTTTGAAACTTTCGGATCTTCTGGTCAAAATCCCGAACTAGGGTTTGATAATGCCCGGGGTTCTGCCCATCCAAAAGGTTCACTCTTGTGCTCTAAAATTCAATTTTTCTGAGGAGCATCCAGCCGTGGTAATAGATTTTAAAAATTTCAACTTTTGCAGAAACCCTAATTTTCCACCTTTTCGATCAAGATCCCGAACTAGGGTTTGATAATGCCCGGGGTTCTACCCAACAAAAAACTTTGAAATTGGTCTCTAAATTTATATTTTGCTTAGGAGAGTAACCCTATGCTAAGATCAATCCAAAATTCCACTTATGTCAAAATCCCTAATTTCCCGCAGCAGTGACAAGCCAAAAATGAGAATGCTCAGAATCCAATTCTATTTCACAGAAATATGTGCCTTTTTGTTTCTTCTGCATCTCTGAAATTTCATATCCATAGGATATGAAACTTTGGCCTGTGTTATTCTCACCTGTCATATTTCCAACCCCACAGGTCTGACCTCACCTCAAATGGATTCTCTAAGAGAGAGATATGCCAAATGTCTCAACGTGACCTGTTTATGGGATTAAACAGTATCGCGAACTTGTACGGAATGCCACATGTCACTGTTTCAATTTCGTCCTCTAAAACTTGGACCTGTGAAACTATAGTCCATTCTCTTAATGCCACATTTTACAGAATTCCATTTGGAGATTCCTAGCCCGTGATATGACCTTTTTTCCTAGGTCACCTATTTAGGATTGCATTCTGGAAGAGGCAGAAAACCTAACTTGTACGGATCATATCTAACAAAGTAAAATGAATCTGAGGATTTCCTTCAGTCAGAAGGTACATGGACATTTCATCTTCGACCTGTAGAAGTTTCAGATTTTGAACCTTCACCAAACCGGATTTATAGCCAAAGTACCACGATGACTGGTTTTTACTATACCAAGCCCTAACTTCCAATTTGTCGCAAGTGAAACAAGTGTCATAAATGATATACCATGCCTTCCTTCAGGATAGCTCTGATACCATGCTAGTTTTTAAAAAATTTAATTCAATATGATATAGGATCTTAACTGAAAGAACAACGTGTACAACATATCAAGCATAAGAGACAAGAGACACAAAACATTTCACTGGGGAAAACCAAGAAGGTGAAAAACCCTGCAACTTCCTCAGAGATAGAATAAGCACCAATACAAAGATCACAAAGATCAAACCCCAAGAGATAGATGACCGCAACAACTAATCCTCCTCCACTTGTGCGCACTCCTCCTCTCTCTCACTAATGCGGAAGTGAGTGAATGAGAGAATGTGTAAAATGAGAGAGACACACTCTCAATTTATACACTACTTCACTTGCCTTTTAACTTTAATTAGGTCGGCCCCAACTTAACCACTTAACATAATATTGACTGGGCCGAACCCCACTAGGGTGGTCTAATAACCCTTTAACCCACATGACTCATACAGGGCCGACCCCATCAAGGTGGTCTAATAACCCATCAAGTATAAGTTATGACACTTACAATATAACTTGCGACACTTGCAAGTACAACTGACAACACTTCCAACTGAAGGAATAATACATCTCCATTGGGGATACAATAAGGTACAAATGTAATACATACAATATACAAGTGAATATCTTCTGAAGTTACAAATACATCAACACTCCCTCCCAACTAGGAAGGTATTCTCTTGAAACAAGTCATCAATACATATCGGCACAAGTCTTCAATTCTGGAGCTGGATCATCGTCACTAGATCACAGAGCATTATCATCATCACTGCTGCTATACCTGACATCTCAATCACTGGTTCTATCTCTCAATTCTTCTCGTCATAGGAAGTTCTACAGATCCATCCCTTTTTCATGTTAGATGTAGGCCTAGCCTCCTGTAGGTCTTCATCATCTCTGGCCATACTGTGGATCCCACGACTAATTACGTGTGTCAAAAAAACCTCGAAAGAGTATCCCAAGATCCTTTATGTGCCTAAGCACGACTGACAAGATCTCCCAGGGAGCTATTACATGTGACCACCACAAAACCTCGAAAGAGCATCCCAGGACTGATTACGAGCACACAAAAAAACCTATCGGATCTCCCAGGGCACTATTACATGTGGTCAGGAAAAACCTCGAAAGAGAGTCCCGGGACTGATTACGAGCACACAGCTCAACCTATCGGATCTCCCAAGGCGCTATTACATGCCATAGGACAAAACCTCGAAAGAGCATTTTCCAGATATCCCAGGGAGCTATTATATGCCATACGAAAAATGTAGCAAGAGTATCTGCAAATCTCCCAGGGCTCTATTATATGTCCTCCCAAGCAAAACCTCTAAAGAGAAATTGCTAGATCTCTGAGGGAGCTATTATATGCCATAGGAAAAACCTAGCAAGAGTATCTTCAAATCTCCCAGGGCACTATTATAGGATTATTTGCACAACTTGTCCACGACCACAGAGTATCATCCTGATACTCATGATCATACTGATCATATCATGTCATCATCCACTGAGCACAGCCCAGATGCACATAATACAACACTTACACCACCGACATGGGAGAACACATATACCACCATTCAGGGAAGGCTCCAGCCCTTACTTTTTCACCATGGGAGAACACATCTACACTTTGTGAAAAATGGCTTCAGCCCTTACATCTACACAATGGGAGAACACATCTACACCATGTGAGAATGGTTCTAGCCCTTACATCTGCACCATGGGAGAATACATATGCACCATGTGAGAATGGCTCAATAATTACATTACGACTATGGGAGAACACATCTACACCATGTCGGAAAAGCTTCAGCAATTACATCACGACCATGGGAGAACACATCTACAACCATGTCAAAAAATACCTTGTGCATCTGCGTCTTCCGGACTCATTAGACATGATCCAACTGATCATGCAGTGCATCTACCTGATGCATATCATCTGGAGCATCGTCCTGATGCTCAACACACAACGCTTACATCCACATCCATGGGAAGGATCCTCCTACCACCATGCTTGGAATGGCTCCTGCAAATGTGTCCCATCACTTCTTCCTCGAAGTATCTTCTATATGAAGAACACCAAGCCTCTCTCTAAAGTACTCAAACTGCACTTTGGCTAGTGGTTTAGTCAACACATCTGCAATCTGCTCATCTGTCGCAACATACATGAGCTTCAATTCTCCTCTCTGCACCATATCCATGATATAGTGATATTTGATCTCAATCTGCTTTAACCTGTCATGGAACATCGGGTTCTCAGACAACTTCGCACAACTCTGGTTGTCCCAGAAGATACAGGTAGCATCCAACGGGAGATCAAATAACTTAGACAGTAGCTTCCTTAGCCATACTTCCTCACAACTAGCCGAATAAGCTGTGGCATACTTTGCTTTAGCTGTACTTAGTGCTACGCAGGATTGATTTTTGCTAAACCAAGAGAGCACACCTGATCCCATACCAAAGCAACACCCTAAGATGCTCTTCCTATCTGTAGCACTTCCTGCCCAATCTGAATCAGCATAACCCTCCAGGTTAAACTTTTGATTCGCATCATACTTGATCCCATAATCAATTGTACCCTTCAGGTACCTCATAATATGATTTACAACAATCAAGTGAACATGTATAGGATCTGTCAGAAACTGTCTCAAGGTGTTCACTGCAAAGCAAATATCTGGTCTTGTGTTCGTCAGGTACATAAAGGACCCAATCATCTGACTATACACCATGAAATCAACCATCTTTGATGAAGCATCAGTCAATAGATTTAGGTTCGATGCCATAGGTGTGGCCATGGCCTTGCAGTCCATCATCTTGAACCGCTTCAGGATCTCTACTGCATACTTCCCTTGTCCAAGGAAGATTCCATTTGTACTCTGCCACACCTCCATACCTAGAAAATAATGCATCATACCTAAGTCCTTCATCTCGAACTCGATAGAAATATTCATCTTCGTGTCAGCAATCAACCTATCCTCACATGTCACAAACCTTGCCTTGTATTTCTCTATGCTACCATTTGCAACATGCTTCATCTTGTAGATCCACTTGGAAGTCACAATAGACTTCCCTTCTGGTCTTGATACCACATCCCAAACATCATTCTTTATGAACGATTGATACTCCTCGATCATGTCATCCTTCCATTAGTGCATCCCAGATCCTGGGAACTTCAGATTCTTCAATAGATAGTTTTCTTCAACTTTGTTGCCGGAACAAATGTTGTAGTTGAGTCTTCGTCACTTGTTCTTTGAAACAAGTATCTCTTGTAGGTGATGGTACATGGTCTTTCCTACAATACAAGTTCAATTGCATGATTAGAAACTTCTCATGGTTTTTCAAAACAAATTCTTATGCATAAAGAAATATGTCATACAATCATGCAATTATCTTAGCCAATGCTTCAATACAACATTTATCCATATCTCATATTCACACGGTAACTTTCTAGATGCCTTCCATCTCTACCAGAACATTTGTTAAGAGTGTGCACAACTCCCAACATGTTAGCAAAGAAGTTTAATTCTAGATAAGTAGCAATGGAATGTTGTACAATACCATAGGCCAATTACCCATTACTTGCATGTTAGTAGTATCTTGTTCATTAATGCAACTTTTCTAATATGCATAATATACATACTAAATATAGGAACATAAGTATGTACATGATTGGACAACATTATTTAAGTAATCATATGACACTTCAAATACTTATCTTTGTTTAGTTGTGGGTGGACTCCCTCTCAATCTTTTCTTCCTTGCAGGAACTACTGGAGTGTGCTCCCTCCTTATCTTTGCTTCATGGATTATTTGTCCTTGAACTTATATCCGTCCTGGACGACTATGCATGCTTAAGTGTGCACTAGTGTCATCATTGTGTCATCTTGGATTATCATTCTTGTCTAACATACCCAAACAATGTCTTCTTTGTTCTCTTAGAGACCTTGTGTTAGCAACCTGCATATCTCATAAGTTAATAATTGTAGAACCAAGTTATACATATCTCGTAAGTGGAGCTTCTATGTGATCCATGACTATGGATGAGTCTTTGTATTCATGTCACCATGGTCATATGTTCTTGATCTAGAACTTGATTTGTCTTTCTTGATGTACCCTTCATGTTAGTGGACAACACCATCCTCATACAACAACACAGTGTACTAGTACAATCATAATTGTCATACCCCTAATCAATGAATGTATTCACGTGCATTCATACTTTTACTAGGGTGATAAGACAAGTCTAAAAATTAATCAAGATTGTACTAACCTCAATAATATGAAGACAAATATATCATAAACTTAATCATGAACATATTTCAAAACATACCTGTATCTCTTCAAGTCATACCTGTCGGGATTGCTTGTAGCCTTCTTATGTAAGGCCATAGCATCATCTCCCTTTGGAACTAGAACTTCTTCACTTATGCAGGTGTCCAATTCATTCTCTTCTAGGATTAACCCAATCCACTTTGATTTGCTAAAGCTGGATCTGGAGTTGGATTAGGGTTTGTCAAAGAAACCCTAAAAATTCAAACTTCTGATTGGATGAAAAAGATGCACCTTGCTGAGCTGATCAAGCTGGTATACTTCAATTTTGAAATCTCCAAAATTTGAACCCTCAAAATTGCCTTTGAAACTTTCGGATCTTCTAGTCAAAATCCCGAGCTAGGGTTTGATAATGCCCAGGGTTTTGCCTAACCAAAAGGTTTGATCTTGTGCTCTAAACTTCCATTTTTCTGAGGATCATCCAGCCGTGGTCACAGATTCCAAAAATTTCAACTTTTGAAAAAACCCTAATTTTCCACCTTTCTGATCAAGATCTCGAACTAGGGTTTGATATTTCCTGGGGTTTTACTCAACTAAAAGCTTTGAACTTGGTCTCTAAATTTTGATTTTTCCGAGGAGAGTAATCCTATGCTACACTCCAAAATTCCACTTCTGTCAAAATCCCTAATTTCCCGCAGTAGTGACAAGCCAAAAATGAGAATGCTCAGAATCCAATTCTATTTCACAGAAATATGTGCCTTGTTGTTTTTGCTGCATCTCTGAAATTTCGGATCCACAGGGTCTGAAACTTTAGCCTGTGGTAGCTTGACTTGTCATCTTTCCAAACCCATAGGTCTGACCTCAAATGGATTCTCTAAGAGAGAGAGATATGCCAAATGTCGCAACATGACTTGTTTATGGGATTAAACAATATAACAAACTTGTACGAAATTCCACTTGTCACTATTTCAATTTTGGCCTCTGAGACTTGGACCTGTGAAACTACAGTCCATTCTCTTACTATCACTTTTTACAGAATTCCATTTGGAGCTTCCTAGCCCGAGATATGACCTTTTTTCCTAGGTCACTTGTTTAGGACTGCATTTTGGAAGAGGCAGAAACCCTAACTTGTACGGATCATATCTCACAAAGTACAATGAATCTGAGGTTGTCCTTCAGAAACAAGGTACATGGACATTTCATCTTCAACCTGTAGAAGTTTTAGATCCCGAACCTTCGCCAAAACGGTTTTATAGCCCTAACTTCCAATTTGTCGCAAGTGCAACAAGTGTCATAAATGCCATACCATGCCTTCCTTCAGGATAGCTCTGATACCATGCTAGTTTTTCAAAATTTAATTCAATCTGATATAGGATCTTAACTGAAAGAACAAGATGTACAACATATCAACCATAAGAGACAAGAGACACAAAACATTTCATCGAGGAAAACTAAGAAGGTGAAAAACCCCGCAACTTCCTTAGATATAGAATGAGCACCAATACAAAGATCACAAAGATCAATCCCCAAGAGATATATGACTACAACAGCTACTCCTCCTCCACTTGTGCGCACTCCTCCTCTCTCTCACTAATGCAAAGTGAGTGAATGAGAGAATGTGTAAAATGAGAGAGACACATTCTCTATTTATACACTACTTCCCTTGTCTTTTAACTTTAACTAGGTCGACCCGAACTTAACCACTTAACATAATATTGACTGGGCCGACCCCCACTAGGGTGGTCTAATAACACTTTAACCCACATGACTCATACAGGGCCGACCCCATCAAGGTGGTCTAATAACCCATCAAGTATAAGTTACGGCACTTACAATATAACTTGCGACACTTGCAAGTACAACTGGCAACACTTCCAACCGAAGGAATAATACATCTCCGTTGGGGATACAATAAGGTACAAATGTAATACATACAATATACAAGTGAATACCTTCCGAAGTTACAAATACATCAACAACAATGGCCAAAGGAAAAAAAAAGTCTAATCAAGTGGAGGATTCATGTTGATGGAATGGGACAAATTCCAAGGGAAACACTAGGGATAATGAATGTGGGATTTAGAATGGACACACCGTCCCAACCAAATTTAATTTTCATAGGGGATAAGACATTTATTTAGGAGGATTCCTAGATGGAAGATTAAGAAAAGATGATCACATGGAATATAAGGAATTGTTAGGACAAAGAGAAAATGGGAATGGAAAAAGTCGCAAGGAAATGAAAGGATAGGATATTTGTTCTCAGAGAGGACAAATAGATAGCAAAAGTGAAGATAGTGAAATTAGATTTAATTGAGGACATATTGTTCCATTTATATCCAAATCCTGATTTCAAATAGGATGGGATATCCAACAAAGGACAATGTTTGAGAAAATAAAAGAACTCAAGGAGAAGGTCCATCAAATGATGGATAATAGAAGTAGAGGTTATGAAGAATGCAATATCCCACTAGATTCCTAATCGGACATGGGATACGTGAAATAATGAGATGAATAAAAATATGACATTCAAGGAATAAGAAGTATATAGGACATGCCATTCTATAGAATCTCCATCAATAAATGAAATAACGATGACATTTATCATGGGTCATTAATGGAAAGATTACAAATTAACTGGATTTGATATTTCACAAGGGAAATACTTAAGAGGAAAGGATTGATATTTTTTCAAGTTGGTACTCACTATAAGAAAGGATGAAGATTAAAAGACTAGGAAACACTAAATATAGATAAGTAAATTAGTGAACAATGACTAGTTGATATTATAGAGGACAACTATCAATGGGTTAGCAACAAGTAGTGATTGGGGAATGTGACAGAGATTAGTAAAAATACTATTGAAACACCATACACGCAAGAGACAGAGTAGTATAACTAAAAGCTTATAAGAGAAAGTGTGATTAGTGAACAAACAATGCCATAAATGATGAGAAAAGGTATAGGGCCACCATTAAGAAGATGAATGGGTTGTAACACTAGTACAAAATGGGTGATAAGTGACTAAAAATGGGTGATAAATGACTAAATTTGGTCATGTAACCGTTGGTCATAAATTAGCAATCACTTATCGCCCAACCAAATTGGCCATTTATCATTTGGTCATAAATTAGTAATCACTTATCACCCAACCAAATTGGCCATTTATCATTTGGTCATAAATTGGTTGAATTATTTCATGCATTGGTCGTATATTTAGTCATTTAGTTGGTCATTAATTGTTTCTATTTGGTCATTAATTGTTGCTATTTGGTCATTAATTATCACTATTTGGTTATTAATCGTCACTATTTGGTCATTTATTTGGTCGTTTATTTAATCATTGATTGATGTTAATTGGTCATTTATTTAGTCATTAATTGTTATTAACTGATCATTTAATTAGTCACTGATTGTTGTTAACTGATCATTTAATTATTCATTGATTTATGTAGATAGGGCATGGAGGAATCAGTCCACCAACCTCATTCTTGTAAGGTAGGTGCTCTTCTATTGAGATAGCACCCTTAAATATAATCAAAGTTCACACTAAAAATATATCACAAAATCTTGCAAACATTAACACATTACAATTTCAACTATAACATAAAACATATCACAAACATTAACAAACTATCACAAAGGGTATCTATATGATATATAAGTGTGGTCTCTAGAAGTCAATGGTTTTGATCTTTCATTTTGTCATACTTTAGAAATTTGATCAATATGGCTTTGAAAACATTGCATGCTCTAATTAGATAAACCCCTTGTTTGATGATGAGCTCGTCCACTAAAACTCTTAGATTACTAATCACACTGAGTGGTTGTAATCATAAGGCCTATCAACTTTTGATTAGTGGTTGTGATCACAAGGCCTATCAACTTGCACGATGGATTCTTAGATGAATCATAGACTAAAAATTGAACACATTGGATCCCCAATATAACATTTATGATTTTGGTGAATGTCGTTATCTCATTGTGAAAACAAAGAGTGACCTTCAATATCCTTTGCAAATAACTTATAAAGGAAAAGAATGCAATCTAATGGTAGGTACTGAAAATAAAAGAAATACATAGACACACTTGCACCCCTTGTTTTTCCAAGAATTATTGGGAAAAGTGTTGTGCAACACAAAGAAAGAGAATAAGGAGTAACACATCTAAAACAAATGTAATCAAGAATTCCTTACTTCCACAATCGGTGATGATACTCCAGTTTTCCCGTTTTCATTACAGGAAGCTTCCTTTGGAACAAATTACCATGCATCTACAATCAAATACCAAAATGTTCAAAACTAATACCTCCATAGTGAAAAAACACACTTCTTTAGTAGTTTATTAAAAACAATTAACACCATAAAATCCCCTTTGACTAAAATGCAACACACAACATCCATTAATCTTCCAATAAGTCAGCAGCTGGACTCTGGAAAAGAATAAAGGAAAACGTAACAAGGGAATTCAATATAACAACACGTGGCTTTATTTTTACCTTGGACTTCGGAAAAGAATAAAGGAAAATGTAACAAGGGAATTCAATATAACAACATGTGGCTTTATTTTTACCTTCAGAACTCGTTAGAAAATCCCATCTAAAAATTCAATTTTTAAAATCTTCGTGTTGATTTTGATGAGTCCCAAAAAAATTCCAATAAGTCAACATCTGGACTCTGGAAAAGAATGAAGGAAAATGTAACAAGGGAATTCAATATAACATGGGGATTTATTTTCACCTTCAGAACTCATTAGAAAATCCCATCTAAAAAGTCAAATTTTAAAATCTTCCTATTGATTTTTATGAGTCCCAAAAGAATAAATGCATCAAAAAAGGTGGCTCACTCCCCTCCAATATGACAAATATAGGAGTTTCCAAAGATAGCTTTTCAAGTAGCACATCCATTTCTAGAAATTTGTTCTAAGACACAAAGAATGTTAGAATAATGAAAATAGCTATAATATGTAATTACTAAAAAACAAATTCAAGAGAAAAACATTCAGTTACTACCTGGCCAATATTTAGAGCTACTGTCTTTCTGTGGTTACGATTGCATCTTGGGTTGCAAACATATTCAACAAGGCAAACAACTTAATACATTATTCCAACATAGAATCATAGCCTAGACTTCTAAACCTATCAAATATTGATCACAAGAGCATTAATGTATTTGTAGCAGATGGTGGTGTATATACACTACAATAGAAGTGATATGTATTTCAATGAGAAAGTTCCCCACTGCCCTATATATATGAACTACAGATTTATTTACCCATTATATTGTGTGCTCTGTGTTAATCCTTACTGTAGTTTAAGTCTACTCAAAATGGAAAAACAATACAAGCAACCACATACACAATAGAACAACAACAATATTAGTTACACAAGACACGTAGACACTTTTAACTAAAGATTCCTCTAGAGAATATAGTCTATGAAATAATTTATGAGTCCACTAACCACAATAAATGCTTAACACGGGAAGTACCTTTGTGGAAATGTTTTACACTCCCAAGTATGAAATCAAAACCCTTCGATGATAATGGATGCCTTCTTCTCTTCATCTATAGATTCTATCTACAATCTCTTAATCCAACAACCCTTTCCATGGTTTCCTACACCTCATTTTAGAACAACACTCATACATCAATTACCATCAAATTTTGTCATTGAAGAAATTCAACTCTCCAACAATCAATCTACCTAGCCATCTTCACCATTGTTATTGAATCTACACACAAATATGCTAGCTAGCTAGAAGATGATCACCAACCTAAAAGGACTTAAGCCAAGATGAAGGTGCTCATGCGGACGACAGAATTATTGTTCTTGGATAATAAAAAATGTGAGGAATTTTTGGAAGCAACCTATGTGATCAGAACTTGATAGTACTACAATCTGCTTTACATGTTTGGAAAAAAAAAGAACATGCGATGAACTTCCGACAACAATATATCTGATAAGAGCTTAATAGCATTGCAATCTGCTTTGCATGTTTGGAAAAAAATATTACCAATGATCCTATAGAAATTATCCCACTTTTTAACAAATACCTTTTATCATTGCACTAGTTTCCTTTGAATTTCAATAGGTAGGTCTCTTGAAGATCTCACCAAAAGGAATATATATGCCCATGATTCAAATAGCTCTTTATGACAAGATTTCGACAGTGCATGAAATCATAGGCTATACCTCAACACTTTAAACAAGAGCACTAGAATGCAAGAAATAAGTGAAAGTGTTCCAACTCTCTTGCACGCTTTAGAAGATGAAGAAGTTTTCTACCATTACTTTGGTTAATTAGAAACAAATAATGACAGCCAAGATTGCCGCTAGAAGTGCCTACATTGGCTATGAAAGTAGCATCAAAGAAGATATTTTCTTTTGATAGAATAAAATTATTGAAGATGAATGTTTCTTTCTGGTGAGGCTACACAATTAGTGTCTAAAAACACAAAAATGTTATTTGATGTTGGATCTATTCTTTTGGAAGAGAGGAACATGAATTAAATCTCTTTCAGCATTCTGGTAGAGGTTAAAAAGTTCCATAATGTTATTGTCTAGTAGAGGCTGAAAAGTTCCATAATGTTAAAATGTTTTACCCTGGAACTAGAAATATTCCTAAAACCAACCATCAAAATCCCATCCTCCTCTTGAATCTTCCATACTAAAGTGATATGATTTCTATGCTTGACATAATTATGGAAAAATTTAGTATTGTCATCCCCTTTCTGTAACCATATAGCCTTGCTTTTAAGACGCTAGGTAGCCTCTTCTTCTAAGAGGATCTTCCTTGTCTTGACTTCCAAATCCACAATGACCCTTTTTTGTTCCATAGAATAAAAACCCTCAGGATTGTATGCATGAAAAGAATCCAAAAGAGATTCAATCCTTCCTAGCTCGATACCCTATTTCCTACGCCTTTCAGCTTCCCAACAAATTGAAACAATTTTGGTCTTCTTTAAATTATTCAAAAATTGTATAACAACAAAAGAGTGGACTATGAGCATCAAAAGGCAACCATTCTCTTTGACCAATTAAATATACTCTTCATCCTCCATCCAGTCCTTCATCTCCTAAAAAATGGGGAATTGGTTTGACTCCCCACCTTCACCCACACATTGCTTAATATAGGCTGATGAGAATAAAGAACCTTCATTAATGATGAATATGTCCAATATATTGGCGATCCTATCCATACCATCTCTCATGTTCCTCCAAGTAGGCTTGATATTGACTGGTGGGATGTCAATTAAAGAGTTCTCATCCAGTCTTCACACAAAAAATTCAGACAGTGAATATTTTTGAGCTTTTGAGCCCCATATTTCGGCTTCACCAAATGAAAAATTCAAATCACCAATAAGAATAAGTCTATCCACATTTTGAATACCTGATCTGAAAAGCTTCTCCTAATAATACACCATGTGTATAGGGTCCATAAATATTTAAAAATGTGTATACCTATCCAAATTCTCGGGAGAAGAGAATAGTGCCCAGACTTGTCAAGATAGCCTAATAATTAGTACATAAAAATGATCTAGAATTCTATCCCGTGATGATGTCCCCTGATCTACCAGATGCATCAAGACCATTGAAATCCCATCTAGGAAGTAAACACCTTAATTCAACCAAAATAGAATCACCACTTTCCAAAGTTTCCTGTAAAACAATCACTGAAGGATTATGGGATAACACAAGTAATTTTAGGGTAAATGGGTATCCCTAGTCCTATACAATTGAGGGACATCACCAACATTAAATAAAATTGATATAGGGGGAGCTTGGTCTAAGAGTACCTTTCATAGTTTTTTGATGGCATGCCTTGACGTCGAGGATGGCTTGTTCCCGAGCGAAGGCCATAATTTTTTTCCTTCCCGGGAGCCTATAGGAAAAAACCAAAGAGTCCATCAATATGCCCCCTCTCGGGATTTACTGCAATAGGGACTTCGAGATACTTCAAGGCCTGAGATGATATTAGGAAAAAATGGTTCCCAAAGGAGAACATAAAATCTTAGCAAAAGATCCCTCATCCGGTTGCATATACAAAGAGACAATTGCGGGATCTTGATCCTTAAAACCTCCTTCAAAAGAAACTAGTTGGTCCCTATTCATAGGGGATGAATAAGCAACATAAATTATAGGCCTAGGAGGATGTATAAGGCCTATAGTTTTGAATGGTTCAGTAGGTAACTTTATCCTCTCCACCATGGATGCATCAATGAAGTTACTCCACCATCTACCAATACCAAAACCCTTTTCCCTTGTACCACTCCCTTGCATCGAATGGTGTGAAAACGAGGCACTCTTGAAAGCACTGCCATTCTCCCTTTTTTCAGGTGATGGATGATCTTATTATACTGTGTCATATCCCTCTTCTTGGGCTGAAAGATGTTCTTCTTGCTCCATGTCCCCTTCACCTTCATCATCATCAGAAAAGACTTCAATGCATTGTGCTCTCCCCTTAGCACATTTATGCCCTAGTACCCATGGTTGGAAGCATGTGTAACATAGTCTCTTTCTTCTGAGTTCGTCCTTTCTTGTTCCCTCTTTCTTGTCTTTTCCAAATGAATATTTTTGTGATGGCTTCTTGTCAAATCTGAACTTGGAAGGAAAGTTGGGTTTGGGGGGATACCTTGTCTTGGGTAGCACATTTTGCAAATCTCTTTCCAAGTTCATGGAATCTTTCAATGAAGTAGGTTTGTGGGATCTAACTAAACCCTTCAAAGGTTCATCCAAACCTTCAGGAAAGAGAAATACTAATCGAACCATAGATATATCATCCACCTTAACTGATAGTTTTTGAAATTCCAACATGTACTCATCCGGTGTTCCAATTTGCTTCAACTGTGCTAGTTCCTTGAAAGGCATTTCAGGGTCTTTTTTCTCAAATATTTCCAATATCCTATTAACGAATTCTTCATATTTTGTAACATGATCATGTCCCAACGTTTTAATCCCATGGAAACACCAATAATTGGCTTCTCCTTCAAGATGCAAAATAGCCATTTTTAGAGCATCTTCTACAACCATTAGATTTAGTTGAAAATATACATCTAAGTTTTGTATCCAAGCATTTGCAGAACTTTGAGATGAGCCATCAAAGGTAAGAAGTGGAATTTTACCCATGGCATAATTCAATTCCTTGTTTTGGAAAGGAGTTCTATTGCCTCCCCTCATCTTGAGCTTGTTTGAGACAATAAATAATTGATCAAATGGTAAGGTCCTCCTACAATCCTCACTCAACTACTGCCATTATGTTAGAACTTATTACATTCCAATTGGGGTCTGAAGGTCCTATTTAGTTTACATAAAATTGGGTGTAGTGGCTCTTATTGAGCTCTGAAATTCCTTGGGTCAATTATGAGACCCTGTCCTTGAGAAAATGCTTCCACCAATTGCCTTCTTTTCCTCACTCGAGGAACTACTGTTGCCTCCTATTGCCAATTTTCTACCAATTTGACTAGCCATAAATTTGAACCCTTGAATTATCTGCCTTGTCATGTCTTCAAAAAATGGTTTCATTAATTTCCTAAACTCCTCCATATCAGAATTTCCTTTCTCATCCTTAGCCATAGTCTCAACAGAGTGCACCTCTTCTCCTTCTTCTTCCTCTTCACCAAAGGTACTTTCAGTTTCCGTCTCTAAGGGTGGGGGATGAATTCTTGACCTCATAAATGGTTTCCCAAACCAAGTGCAAGTACCATGCTCTGATACCACTTGTAGTGTCCAATTTTATAAAATTGGAAAAATTGGGAAAAATTGTAATTTTTGGCCAATTCAACCCTTAGACTAGTGATGACTCAAATGGTTCCAAATGGCTCCTAAAGCTCTCTAATTGGGTATGAAGGTGTTTGAAAGGTATTAAAACATAAAAATTAATATTATGGGTGATTGGACACTCTCAAAATACTTCTGCAACATTCATGTAACTTTAGGAGAAATTGGGGAATTTTACTAGAAATTTTGAGGTTCAAACCCCCAAGGGTAGAGGCCACTAATGGATTCCCAAATGGAGTGCGACCCTCCCAAATTTCAGAGAAGAGACATGGATTAGTTTAGGAATTCAATGGGAACTCAAATGCATCATTAATCAGTTCCTAAAGGCTGCTGCAAATCCCATAAATTAGAGGTTTGTAGACATGTCTTCACATAGGGGGAAATGATAGAAAAACTCCACAACTTGCTATGAATTTCGAGATTCATGTTCCAAGGACTTGTGTAATGTGTATGAAACTTATTAATTACATTAATGGCTCTCCATACATCAATAAAACCACATATATTTATTGAAACAAATCGAAACCAAACACTTCAAGCTCTCACAACAAGATATAGGGGAAAATGGCACCATTCATACATAGTTTAACATTTTTACATAATTTCACTTGGAGTTTCAACCTGAGGTTATTTTGAGAATCAAATACAGAGTGAATAAATCATATTACAAATAAATGGGGCCCCTTGGACTCCCCCAAATAGACCAGCATCTCACCATGTACGCCCTTCCTCTAAGAGCCAAAATATGAAGAGAAATGTGAGAGAGATGTGGGAGCAAGTTGAAGAAGAAAATATCATGAGAAGCCCTGTAGCTTCAACCTGCAAAAAATGACTCCAATGTAGCTCCAAATGAAAGGTATGAATGTCCTCTCCAATTTCCAATTAGGATGGGAATCTTTCACCTTCGAAATTGGTACTAAGGAAAGTAGAGTAAACACTCCACTAGCATGGACAAGCTATGCTCTCCAATTTGCAAAATGAGAAATGATCAAAATCCACTCTCCTTCTTGGTTCTTGTCTTTTATTACCTTCCCAATCCCTCTAGGGTTCTAATTCCCTCCATTATCTTCATGCCAACTTGAATTGGGGAGAGATTCCAATGTGTGGCACTTGTCCAACAATTCCTAGCCTCCCTCTTCCATCAATTCGAATGGAGGAATCTTTGGCTTCCCTAAATCCCTTGTGTGCCTTCTTGGAGTATATTTTTAGCCCTGACATGTCATATAGGTCAGATGGCAGCAATCAGGTCTGATCCTTGTCATAAGTGTCATAGCATCTTCATCATTTTTGTCATAGAAGCTAGGGAGTCTAGCCCAAGTGTCACAATACCTCCAAGATGCCTCTTCCTCTTCTATGGGAGTTACTCTTCCTCTTAAATTCTACCCTCATTGAGTCATGCCAAGTATAATGCCCTTCCAAATCCCCCAAGAACTTTATAATCCACCTTGGATTTGAATGGGTGAGAGTAGGATGCCATGTGGCATGGAGAATCTTGCTTATGTGGATCCCACACCACCAATGTGCCCTCATGACCAAGTTCCACCTTATTTTCCTATCTTAAATATTTATTTATCCTCATTTTAATATTTTTTTGTCAATCTAATGTCCATTTTGGGTTTTATAGTTCCCTTATTCCAAATCTAATGTTTCCACCCCAACCTAGGAAACTAGTAGATTGGTGGAATTTTCCCTTCTAGTGATTTATTTGGATGGGGACATTACAAAATGTATTTAGAAAAGTATCCTAGAGGCACAACCCAAGTTATAGATACCCATTCTTTGAAAGTATCCAGACACATACTATGCCCTCCAAATCTGCCCACTAAAGCATTCTCTGAGAGGGATGCAATCTCATGCATCTTAACATCTACTCCTAGCGCCAAACAAATCTAGTCGCCTTTATTTTAACACACTTTCTTCCCTTTGGAGGACTCAAAGATTGATTATTAGGGAAACTTACCTCATAAACATATTTTGCACCCTTACCAAGTGTGGGAGAGCTCGTTGGCGGAGAAACATTCCTAGACAGCCATCGCAAAACTAGGCTCTTGTCGATGGCAGAAAAACCCACAAGTAGAGGGTCTTATGAGTTTAGAAGTCTAGTAGAATGTTGAAGACAGGTCTGAACCAAAAATATTTTCATGTCACGTCCCGTTGATAGATTCACCACTGATAGAAGTGATCCAGGTGGATATCGGTGGCGGCCCACCTCTTCCAACTGGCTCAAAACAGTCTTCTGGCAATTTTGGTAGATTACTATTTTTAGCAGTTTTTCGGGTCCTGAACTTCCGGGGCCATTTTGAGGCCCTAAACGACCTTTTTTGGCAATTTGGGGGGCCAAATGGTTGCCTCCGGCGTACATTTGGCCCCAGTCGAAAGTTGTAAATCTTGGATAGACCTTTCCAACGAGCTACCGAGCGCCCCAAACGGAGATCGTATGCAAAAGTTATGACCCCGGGAAGTTGACTGTTCAACTAACCACCTTGGGGCCGCAAACTTTATGACGGTTCATCTTCTAGGGTTAGGTTTTTGGATGTTTGGGATTCTTTCCCTCATGCTTATGATAAATAGGCCCTTTCGGCCTCTCTTTGTATTCATCTTGGCACGAATGAGCATAGCGTCCACATCTCTTCTCAGAGATAGCTACCACCATTCTAGCTATTGTATTTTACAGTCTGTTCTATTTCCGCTATTTAATAGAATATGTGTTTACTGTATCACTGTGTTATTTGCAATATATCTCTGTCTATGATTCTGTATATGTTATCTTTTGTTTCGTTCCCACATAAATCCGGATCAGTGGTATCAGAGCGGTCTGCTCTTTGATTGTTTCTCGGTGCATGTCCCTGACAAGGTCAGGATATAGAGAGTTGGGTCTCGAACTAGTTTCACTTGGGGAAGACCACTCTCGCCGCCCCAAACGGCCTCCCATGGCGGAAGAAAAGAGAGACGACGGAGCAGTAGATCCTATCAAGTTGTTGCTCGAGGAAGCCCTCGCGCGACAGAGGAACGAGATGATGGATAATTTCGCCCAGATCCTTCAGCGCATGCCAACAGCGGCAAATGCACCCTCAACGAGCAACCATTTCGGAGATACGACTCCCTTCAAGGTACAAGTTAATTTTGATATCCCTTTATTTGAAGGCCAAATCGATGCCGATTCCCTAGATAAATGGTTGAATCTACTAGAAGGGTATTTCTCTGTCCACCAATTTTCCGACAGGGAAAAGATCATCTTTGCGCTCCTTAAGGCCGTCCCCCATGTCAAAAATTGGTGGGAAACTTATTGTGAGCAAAACTCATCAGACGAGTCTGGATTGTTTGAATATTCCAATCCCACTTGGGCCTCTTTTATAGATGCCGTCAAGGAACAATATTACCCTGTTGGAAACTATGATGACCAGTACACAAAATGGACCATTCTGCATCAAGAGAGGGACCAAACTGTGTCAGAGTACACCAACAAATTTCATACCTTGCGCACAAAGCTAGGTATCAAGGACTCCGAGCGGCACCTAGTACTGAAATATCGCAGTGGCCTACACCGGTACATCCGAACAGAGATGGATTTCATGGAAATCTCTTCACTCGGATCCGCTTATCGATATGCTATCAAAATTGAGCAAAAATTTCAGCAAAAGAACAAGCGTGACTTCGGACCTGCGCAGAAGCAGGGCAAGGGAAACTCTGGCTCGCAGAGCACGGGGCAGGAAAAGGACAACCAGTCCCAACCACAGGCGAAGAAGGGTAAAGAAAAGACAAAGAAGGACACCGGGAAGTGGTGCGAGTTCCACAAAAGCCCCTGGCACAACACTGATGATTGTCGCTCAAAACAGTCATTGGTGGCTGAGATCAAAGCTTCAGAATCAGATCCCAGTTCCGATTCTGACTCGGAACATAATTTCACAGCCGCGCAAAAAGGGAAGCAGATCATTGATGCAGAACCCAGTGCCGTTGTTGCCACCGCACAGATTCAGCCAGAGGAGCCTGAAGAGTCGGAGGCAGAGGAGCGCCTTTTCCACTCACAGATGTGGGTGAAGGGAATTCCCCTACACTTTGTTGTGGACAGCGGCAGCCAGAAGAACCTGATCTCAGAAGAAGTCATCAAGAGATTGGAGCTACCAATAATGCCACACCCACAACCATACACCATTGGATGGCTAAGCCAAGGACGAAGGATCTGTGTCAGTCACCAATGTCGCCTACCATATGGCATCAAGCCCTTCAAAGATGAGGTATTATGTGATGTGGCCCCACTCGAAGTATGTGATGTTCTCTTAGGACAACCATATATGTGGAAGCGTCATGCTGTATATGAATCCCGACCCCGCAGTGTCATTGTCACTTTGGGAGGACAACTCTATCGGATACCAGAGATAGTTGCACCTAACCCAAACGAGCAGGGAAGGAAGATAATCTCCCACACTGGGAAATTTTCCCTATTCGCAATTGCCACTAAAGGTGAACATCAGATCGCGGAGACATCCACAACCTCTGCAGAGTATCCTTCTACTCATCAGAAACAAGAAAAACACAAAGTTAGTGCAGCATCGCCTATTCAGGTACCTCTACAGTGCAGGGCCACGCATTCAAGGTGCTCCTCCAAAAAGAAACCATCCACACCGGTGCATACCAAGGATACCACAACAACCAAAACTGTTGAACAGCTCCAGCGCATCCATCAACAACAATTACAACCCTCTGAAGATGTCAAAGTAAGGCAACCTTTCCACTTCAGCAAATGTCGCACCAAGAGCTCAATTCGACACACAGCTCGACATATGATAGGGGATTTAACGCAATGGAGACCATTGCTTCCTAAGGAGGGAGGATTGATCTAGGTGGATATTGGTGGCGGCCCACCTCTTCCAACTGGCTCAAAACAGTCTTCTGGCAATTTTGGTAGATTACTATTTTTAGCAGTTTTTCGGGTCCTGAACTTCCGGGGCCATTTTGAGGCCCTAAATGACCTTTTTTGGCAATTTGGGGGGCCAAATGGTTGCCTCCGACGTACATTTGGCCCTAGTCGAAAGTTGTAAATCTCGGATAGACCTTTCCAACGGGCTACCGAGCGCCCCAAACGGAGATCGTATGCAAAAGTTATGACCCCGGGAAGTTGACTGTTCAACTAACCACCTTGGGGCCGCAAACTTTATGACGGTTCATCTTCTAGGGTTAGGTTCTTGGATGTTTGGGATTCTTTCCCTCATGCTTATGATAAATAGGCCCTTTCGGCCTCTCTTTGTATTCATCTTGGCACGAATGAGCATAGCGGCCACATCTCTTCTCAGAGATAGCTACCACCATTCTAGCTATTGTATTTTACAGTCTGTTCTATTTCCGCTATTTAATAGAATATGTGTTTACTGTATCACTGTGTTATTTGCAATATATCTCTGTCTATGATTCTGTATATGTTATCTTTTGTTTCGTTCCCACATAAATCCGGATCAAGAAGTGAGACCGAGGCATTACAAAACTCAAAAGAATGAGGAGAGCCAAAGGCGGCAGGGGCGAAGTGAAAGAAACCAAATGAAACATAGGAGAAAAGATTAAAGAAAAGGAAGGACTGTCTCTAGGTTTAGAAGAAAAATCATACAACTCCCAAGGTGATGGATCCAGAGAAATGCCATGATAAGACCCCATAGAAAGGACTGCCAAAATCTAGGTGGCCCCAGTTTAATCAAATTCCATGCAGCAAATATTAAATGAGAGTAAATTCCCTCATTAACCTCAGGCCTAACAAAAGCAAATAAGACAAAAACATAGGTGAATCAAGCATTAACCAAAGAAAACCCCAAAGCACGTCACTACCATAAAAAACCTAGGGGGGAAAGCAAGCAATACTAAAGACTAACTCCAAACCACATAGGAACACACAACAGAGTCGGGGCGCAAACGTTGAGAATAAAAGGGTTTCACCATTGTTGTTATCGCACTAGCAACCCTCCTACAAACTAACCCTTGAAACTCTATACATATTATTATTTATAAAAATGATTGAAATTATCTAAAAAATCAAAGAATATTTTATTAATAGAGATGTTTTTATGTCGTAAAAACAATTCCAAGACGATGCAAATTGTAGGCATATTTGGCCTAGGAAGGGGTATTGTTTAGCAAGGCATGTGAAAGGGGTAATGTGGAGTATTACAAATGAGAGAATTTTTTATAGTATTTTTCCACATAGGGAGGGAAAAAGGATGAGAAATAAGCATATTTATGCCACAACCAATCAATCACCTACACTACTCCCTTGTGGTTATGCCCAATGGTATAAGGATTGTGGTATATTGGAGGTTATGTATTATTTTGGGCCACATCTCTAAACTATAGTGGAATTATTTTTTTGTAAAGAAAGGTATTTATATTGTAAAAACAATTCCAAACAAATTTTGGAATTGTTTAAATCTTGATCTTTGTTGAATGTAGATCAACTTTTCAAGCAGATCTAAGAGCTCCTCCGGGTTTGACTCTTTCCTCTAATATAGGTAAGTGTTGTGGGGAAGAATATCAATTTTTTGTGAGGAATATTGAGGGGAAGTCCATTTCTTTGTTGGCAAAATATTCATATATCATCATTCTCCTCAAGCAAAAACTCCAAGACAAATTGGGGATCCAAGTGGATTTACCACAATTAATTTATGTGTGTAAGTAACTAGAGGATGCACTCACTCTGTCTAATTACAACATTTATAAGGACTCTAACATATATTTGGTCTTGCGTTTACCTAGAGGGGAATGGATTCTGGGTTACTTGCTTCATTTATTCCAGTTTCTTATAATGATGTAGATGGATCCAAGACATTTCCTTCATTAGTGTAAATGCCACTTCTACCAAATCTGTATATTGTTGATCAATTAGATGAGGTTCTAGCTTTGGAGGTCATGAATTCAAAGGTAGATGACCTTTTCTTAACAATTCAATTATGAAGCAGTTATATGTAGATTTAATGGTTTATGGCCACAATCAAAAGTTCTACACTAGTGGATATTTTCTAACACGACCAAAAATTATGAGATCCTTTTGTGCTCTAAATGTATATTTGTAGTACAATTATATTCCCAAGATGATTACAAGAAAGTATTTGATGAGGGACCTTGGTTTTGAGGAAAAGCATGGCTCTTTATTACACCAAGGTTTCTAAATTTGATCCCACGACTAGGGTGGTATCCAAAATATTGGTTTGGGTGCAACTCCCAAATACGCCTCTTCCATTTTGGCACCATAGTGAGAGGACTCAACAAGGTTTGTTCACATGTACTATATTCGTGTGGAGATTGACCTTAGTGAAGGTCTTCTAGAAAAATTGTTGTTGAAACATGGAGGCTATAAATTCATTCGGAGTTTGGATTATGAAAATACAACCTTTAGGTGTCATCATTGTCATCAAACATGTCTCCTTTAGGAAACTTGTCCACAACCAAGAGGCCTACTTGAAGGAAAAAGGGGCCATTTTTCAAATCTAAAAATTGGCAGCTATATGATCCTCCTTCCTCGAAGTATGAAGAAGAGGAATGTAAGAAATATTTGATCCCTAATGAGGTTATGAAAGTCAATAAAAAAAAATCTATGATAAATAATGATGATATAGAACAAACAACATAGAGTGTAAAGCAGTTGGATTTCTCTTCTCTAGGGTATGTGGTAACTGCATATACTTCATCAAGAGAACTGAAGAGAGCACATGAATCTACAAATTTTGATTCGAATAAGGATTAGGTTCCTTTGGTGAATAATGGGTCATTGGAAGCCGGCTTACAAATAATAGTTGTAGGTCCATCACAAGGAGAATAGACCAAGGTTTTAAAAAGAAAAAAAAAGAAATACAATATTGAGGATTTCTCGATTCATTATAATTTTTTGTTTTTTTATCTTAAAGATCCATCTTTAAATGCTTTAAAAACATGTTTATGTAATGTGTTGTATACCCCTTAAAAAAATATGATTTGTATTCTTATATATAATTAAGAATTACATTTTATTTTTAACATATAGTTGATTATATCACTTAAATGCTTTAAATACATATCGCTTGAATATATCACTTGAATGCTTAAAAAACGTACCACTTGAGAAGGAAGTTTAAAGATGCACTCAAAGATATACACCACTCAAGATATTCCTTTCCCTCGAATATTTTTCAAAGATATACACCACTCAAAGATATTTCTTGGTTGGTTCCCTCGAATATTTTTTAATACACAATGTTAATTATAAACATTTAAAAAGTCCATACCTTACAAAACAAAGAATCAATTATTGGCCACGTTCTTAGTAAAATTTAATTGAGTGACTATTTCCATGCTCTTTATCTTAATCATGTGATTGTCGTGTATCGATTGTATAAAGGAGATGTGCCACGTCAACCATGCTCATCTACTGCACTTCAATATTGTCCTATCCAATAAGGAAAGGCGATGCTTCAAACGATGCTCATCCTCTAACTATTTAAGCACCAAGGGTTTAAACTCATTATGTGATTATTTTTATTTTTCTAATTGGTTTAACTATCTTTGTCTAATGGCAAAAGTGTCGCTGGACAAATCTCCATCCACACCTTTTATGGAGTTTGTGGCATCACAAGGTCCCATGATTCCTAGCCCAATCCAAAGCAAAGGACAAATGGTCACATTGTCATTTTTTTGGGTGACAAATTGATGAACGAAGGTCAAGTGGGAGTGGGAGTGATGAAGGGTGCCAAATCTCATATAGGTGATCATTATGATATGATGTGGTAGGGAAAATGAATATGTATGTATGATATGATGTGGTAGGGAAAATGAATATGTATGTATGATATGATGTGGTAGGGAAAATGAATATGTATGTATGAACTGTTACTTTCTATGTGTGAGCTATGACAATCCGATAATGAAGTACCTAAATTGATTGACTAAAGGTAATAAGCAAAGTGAAGTAAATTACTAAAGGGTATTAAGCAAAATAGCATGATAAATAATGAGGTAGTAAATTACTAAAGGGTATTAAGCAAAATAGCATGATAAATAATGAGGTATGTAGTGCAAACCAAACAAAAATTATGGGAGCCTTTAATGAATAGACAAAAGAGATGAGAGAGAATCATGCGCCTTTTTCTCAATGGCATTGTCAAGACCAACTGAGCTTCCTAAATAATCAAACTGGACTGAGCATTGAATTCGAAAGCATGGTCTAGTAAAATAAGGCAATAATATAGTGAAAATATTCTACACCCAAGTGTGATGGGGCTCGGTGCTTTGAAGGAAAATGTTTAATTGATGTGAAAGGGGATGGAGGGGGGTTTTCATTCCAAAAAAACCTAAGCATTATATGATTTGGATTTTTCCAACTATCATCACCAAAATACGATTATACGATCTTTGGTCAAATTGCAATTTTTCATTGTTGAAATTGCATTTTTAAATACATAATGGATTCAACACCCTAAAATACACCTATTACACCCATATTGTGCAATCATAACGACTGATATCTACAATTCCAACATGTTTTTTGATTTTTTAGCATAATTTTAGGCAAAAATAGCTAGAAAAACCGTGGTTGGAAAAATTCCAAGTCGTAGCATGTTAAGACTACTTTAATTCCCTTCCTAATGTCCTTGTTTCAAAATACAAGACCCTCTATGTGTCTTGATAATAATCTTGACAATTCGTTTGTGGGATGGAGTGATATATCTTGTGTCGTCCCTCACTAATCCAGAGAAGTAGCTTTCCTTCATCCATAGTGGTTATGAGATTGGCCGTAACCCTATCTTCGCATTTAGGTGTTGTTTATCCTGTCAATTGGGTGTAGCTTTAGTGGTTGAGAGGAAAGTTGTTGTCCTCCTTTGGGTGGGTTCAAATTCAAACCCACTTTTTGACATGCTTGCTCTCTTCATGAGCCAATTGTTGAATGTTGGCTTAGTCACGAACCCTGAAGAATCTAGTTTACTGTGGGTACCATACCTGGAATGAGGGGAATTACCTAGTGGGTTTCCACAAGGAATGCATTATGTGGAAAAAAAAAAGATACCATTTAACTTGGAACAAAGTAATGTTCTAAAAATGTCAAGTCCAAGGTGAGGCCCTCTGGACAATTCCTAAAATAATTGACAAAGAGGGGAAATTATTGTGTAGAAGAAGCTGAACTATGAGAATAGAATCATCAATGATAATTATGTTTGTGTTAGCATTTAGGTGTCGGCACTGTCATCAAACAGGTCACCTATAGGAAACTTGTCCACAACCAAGAAGCTTACTTAAAAGGAAAAATGGGCAATTTTTCAAATCTAAAAGTTGATAGGCATATGATTGCCCTTCCTCTGAGGATGAAGAAGAGGTATGCAAGAACGATTTGACCCCTAATGAGGTTGATAAAGTTAGTAAAGAAGAATCCATAATAAATAATGATGATATGAAACAAACAACATAGTGTACAACCTTTGGATTTCTCTTCTCTTGAGGATGTGGTAATTATAGATACTTCATCAAGAGGAATGAAGAGAGCATAATAATCCAAGAATTTTGATTTGGAGAAGGATCGAGTTCCTTTGGTGTTAATGGGTCTTTGAAAGCTAACGTACAAATGATAGATGTAGATCCGTCACCAAGAGAATGGACCGAGGTTAAAAAAAGAAAGGAAAAAAATACAAGATTGAAAATTTCTTTAATTCTTTGACTCATTGTAAAACTTTTTTCCTCTCTCTTAAGAATCCATGTGATTAGTTATCTTTAAATGCTTTAAAACTTATCTATGTAATATATTGTATGTATTTGAAGAATATGATTTATGTTCTTATTTATAATTAAAAGTTACAATTTTTTTTTGGAAAAAAAACAATTCCAAACTACAAATATTTTAATTTAAGTATTATTTTTTTCTTCTTTTATTTTATTTTATATATATATATCCAGATGAATTATGCCTATGTTTATATATATAAACAAAGGCCTAACTCATCTGGATATGGATGAGAATTACCTAATGCAATGAATATTTCTATAAAATAAAAAGTATTTCCTAAGGAAGAGGCTTCCCTGGGTTGACTCATATCCACTACAAAATCAATCTCTTTGACATGTCGACTTGAGAAGGAAGTTTGAAGATGTACTCAAAGATCATGCACCACTCAACATGTTTCTGGGTTGGTTCCCTCAAATATTTTTTATTAGAATGTATATTAATTATTAACATTGAAAAAGACCCTACACCTTACAATCATTGTTGGCCACGTTTATAGTCATCTTAATCTAATAATTATTTCCATGGTCTTTATCTTATAAACATGTGATGGTCGTGTATCGGATGGTATAAAGGAGAGGTGCCACGTCAACCATGCTCATCATTTTGTCCTTTCCATTCCAATAAAGAAAGGTGTTGCTTCAAACCATGCTCATCCACTAACTATTTAAGCACCAAGGGTTGAAACTCATTTGTGATTAATTTTTATTTTAGCTATCATGTCTAATTGCAAAAGTGTCAGTGGACAAATCTCCAACCACAACTTTTTTGTCTAATTGCAAAAAGTGTAACTAGACAAATCTCCATCACAACTTTTAATGGAGATTGTGGCATGAGGCGCATCACAAGATACCATGATTTTTAGCTCCATCTAAAGATACCAATGATCACATTGTCTTTGTCATTTCTTTTAGAACTGATAAATTTGTGAACCAAGGTTGAATGAGAGGAACCAAAGGTGCCAAGTCCATATAGGTAATCAATATGATGGGCAAAGGGAAATGAATGTATATGGCATTCACACACAATTGAAGGTGATGATTCTCGGTGTTGTGAAAGTATAGGTTTAATTGATGAGAAAGGTGATGGAGAGGGATTTTGATTCTAAAGTAATCTAAATATCATATGATTTGGATTTTTTCTAGTTATCATCACTAGGATTTCATTATACAATTTTTCGTCAAATTGTAATTTTTCATTGTTGAAATTGTATATTTAAATGTATAAATGGATTCAACACCCTCAAATATGCATATTTCATGCAATCTTAATGACTAATATATGCAATCCCAACAATTAAGGAAAAAATGATCGAGAAAATGTGGTCAAAAAAAAAAAAGAAAAAAAAAAGAAAAAGAAGAAGAAGTCCAAATTGTAGCACGTATAGACTACTTTAATTCCCTTCCTAATCTCATTGTTTCGAATGGATACAAAACCCTCTATGTGCCTTGATATATCATGTGTTGTCCCTCCCTCATCCATAGAAGTAGATCTCCTTCATCCATAGTGGTTATGGGATTGGCCATAACATCTGCCTTTGTATTTAGGTGTCATTTAACTTGTCAATTGGGTGTAGGTTAAGTTTCTATCCTTCTTCACTAGGGTTCAACTCCAAACCCACCTTTTGACATGCTTTCTCTCCTCATGAGCCAATTGGTGGCTATTGACTTAGCCTTGAACACTAAAGAATCTAGTTTATTGTGGGTACCATACTTGGAATGAGGGAACAATACCTAGTGGGTTTCCATAAGAAATGCATTATGTGAAAAGAAAAAGATATTGTTTAACTCGGAACAAAGTAGTCTAAAAGTGTCAAGTCCAAATCCCTTTATTTTTAATAAGGTTGTCATTGATGTCAAAGTCCCAATGTATATAACTCCAAAGCGGTCCCATTATGGCGTAACTTTAAGCATGGCCCTCACGGGAAGACACTTTGGGTTATACATGTATGGGGCAAACCCCTAAAGAAGTCCCTAAGGTTTCCCCTTTGAAGCAATGTTGGTGAGAAAGGCGAAGAAACCCCAAGAATAACGGTGTTGGGTCGACATGACTGTAATGCCCCTATGGTAAGCCTCAAACATATGTGATGATGTTATTTGTTATTATTGTGGCACTAGGTGCCTGGACATTAATAATTGGACATTATTATTATTACTTTTAATTAAATAACTAACTCAACATGGACAACTAATGTGGGTAGGGAGTCATGGATTCCACATGTGAGGGAGTTGGGGATTAGGAGTTGTTGCTCTCCCGAACATTGCTCTTTGATTCCTATTTTTTATTATTTTGACTATGGAGACTCTATTACACATTAATTGATGCTAGTGGAACCCACTCTCTTACCTCATGTGCCTCTTTGACTATTTTTTGGCAACCCCAAACTAATTTGAGTTAACCTACCAGTGATTTGGAGTCACCTTTCCAGTTAATTCGAGTTATTCTCAGTTAATTAGAGTAATTTTGGGTTAATTCGAGTTATTCTCAGTTAATTAGAGTAATTTTGGGTCAATTCGAGTTATTCTCAGTTAATTAGGGTGATTTTGGGTTAATTTGAGTTATTATCAGTTAATTAGAGTAATTTTGGATCAATTCGGGTTATCCTCGGTTAGTTAGAGTAATTTTGGGTCAATTCGAGTTGTCATCAGTCAATTAGAGTAATTTATGGGTGAATTCAAGTACCACTTCTGCAATTCAAGTTGCTATCATGGTCTCCAGTGATTTGGAGTATTTTTCCAGTGAATTTGAGTCAATCTAGGTGGATTCAAGCTGCTCTCATGAGAACTCAAATGGTCATCCAGTGAACTAGAGAAGCTCTCAATGAATTGGAGTCACTTCTTAGTGAACATGAGTCAGTCTCTTGGAGGCAATTCGAATTGGTTTAAAGGGATTCAAAATGGTCTCTATTCATCATTATTGGCTTTTGGTAGTTTCTCTCTCATGCATTTGAATGCATGTGGATGGATTCAAATTGCTCTCTTGCACACATCTACTCAATCCTTTTTATTGGAGGAACATTGTAGAGCGGTGATGGTGATTGAATATTGATCTATACTAGTGTGGAGATTGGATATACTTCCTATTGAACTGAGAATTACATCGAGGACCATTATTTGTATTTGATCCAGTCACATGAATCTTGAAGGTGGATGGTGATGTCCTGAGGGACTGGTTTGGTGAAGGGAATCCCATTGCATCGGGTAGTGTTGATGTAGAGAAAGTAAGTGGTGAGGGAATGCGTTGTGTAATTCAAGTTGTGGCCTGAGTTTTCTATTGTTAAGATATGATTTCAAACGTTCCCTAGCGTGTGGATCCATGGCCTCAGCTCAAGGGTGACTGTCATGCTAAGATATTGGTGAGCATGGCATGTCTATGGTTGGGTGGAACATTGTCCCGTTGAAGCTGGTTGTGCCCGTCAGAGATAAGTATTTTACTATGCATTTAGTTACTATTTTATGGATGCATGTGTGCCCATGGAGGCTGATTTTTTTTATGTTATGCAGCAGATTCGATTATGTTTTTGTGTTAAATGGATGATTTAGTAGTGTTAAAATGGTAGCTTGTAGATCAGAATTGTTTATGCATTATTGCAACTGGTAGATACTATTTTGTTTATGTTTTATGGCAACCAATAGATCTAGTTTTTAGGTTGTTCATATGGCCATAGATGGCAACTCCGGATCTAATATTATATATGTTTATTTGGCTAGGGTTTGGTGTCTTAAGTCTAATATATTTGGTGTCATGAAGCTAATTTGTTTTAGTGCCACAACACTATTCTTGTTAGCATCTATAAATCTGATTTTATTTAATGATTATATGGCTGCAATAGATCTCATTTTACCTAATGATTATATGTCTAAAATAGATATGATGTTGATATTTAAATGCATGTGAAATTGTTACTTGGATCTGGTTGCATTCATGCTATGGCTACTTTGCATCGCATGTGCTTGGGGAAAGATATCATTGGGAAGTGTTGCAATTCTTTTAAAGGTTGAAATTTTGTATTTTACTGGCTTGTAGGCATGATATCCTAGCCTTAGTAAACCTTATTCTGCTATGCATTGTCTTCAATCAGCCCTTCCTCTGTTTGGATCCCGGTGTATCCGACCCTGGTGGTGTGATTTGGGGGTTGGTACACTACAAATGACCCATGATGAAGAAGGACCTGAAAAGCCCCTAAAGTTGGTCCAAAGCAATCATCACCTGCTGATAAAACGGGACTTGGTTATACAAACACTAAGCCATCAATGGAAGATGAAGGAAATGGTGCCAATTTTCTAAGAAGCAAAAATAGTGAACCAAAAGGAGTTGAAGAACAGTAGGAACATGACACTTCTAGCTGGAATAGAAGATCTGATTTCAGGAGAATCAAGACACCGAAAAGGTCCTTTTCTAACAGGTATGAATATTATTTTCTTGGTCATTGTTATGCTTGTCAAAACTTCAAACATAAAGCAATTCATTGTAAAGTATATGCAGGAAATAGAAATGATTATGGATATCCAAAAGACAATTATGTAAAAGGTAGATATAGAAATGCTTATGGGATTGCTAACATAAATTACAGTCCATTTGATCCATTGAAGGATCAAAATATTGTATGTACAAATGCAATAGTATTGGTCACAAAGCACGTGGTTGCAAAAATGTGAAAGAAGATGATCCCATCATAAGGAAAGAGGAATCAAGTACAATATGGGAAAATAAAAAGAATTCAAGCAAGGAATACTGTGGACTAGATTTACTTGTTGAGGATAAAGAAAATGATCAGTGCTACATAGACAATGGGTGCTCAACACACATGACCGGGGATCAGAACAAATTCATAAGCTTAAAGAAAGGAAATAGTGGCAACATTTCTTTTGGAAATGACTCCTTTGCCAAGATACTTGGGAGAGGTGTAGTGAGTCTTGGAAGTGAAAATATAAAAGCAACAAATGTTTTACTAGTTGAATATTTGAAGCATAATCTCCTCAGTGTTAACAAAATGTGTGATCAGGGATACAATCTCACATTTGATTCCCGAAGATGTAAAAATAGAGAAAAATATTAAGGAAGATTTTTTGCGACAGCTACAAGAAGACCTAATAACATATACATCCTAGATCAAGTGGAGAGAAAGAGGATTGAAACCAGGAAGAAAATATATAAGGACAATAACAAGAAAGAGAAGAATAAGAAGGTAGAAAATAAAGGTGAAATACTATTGAGCACCATCATAGAAGCATGAGTTCAGGGGGAGCAACCCCAAAGAGAATGGATATTGATAAGGGGAATTACCAATTTTCATTGATGTCAAAGTGGGGGAGAAAGATCAAGGGGAGCATGGTCCTAGGGGGAGTATGATGGTTTCCATCAATGACAAAGGGGGAGATTGTTGAATAAGGTCATCATTGATGTCAAATTCCTAGTGTATATAACTCCAAAGTGGTCCCCTTATGGTGTAGCTTTAAGCATAGCCCTCACTGGAAGACACTTTGGGTTGTACACATATGGGTAAAAACCTAAATAAGTCCCTAAGTTTGCCACTAAGCAATGTTGGTGAGAAAGGTGAAGAAACCCCTAGAATAATGGTGGTAGTTCCACATGACCATGATGTTGGGGTCACATGACCCATGATGAAGAAGGCCCTAAAGAGACCCTGAATTTGGTCCAAAGAAGTATTGCTGTGAAGTATACAAAATCCCCCAAAGTATTGATGGTGGGTCCACATAACCCCAAAGTATTGATGATGGCTCCACATAAAGAGGAAAGAAACCCCGAAAGGAATAATGATGTGTCCAATAAGTATGATGAGGAGAAGCCCCAAATCCCATTTGATGAAGATATGAAGTGATCATGGAGGCAAGCTAAAGTTCCATGATGAATCCTTGAAGTGAGGTATTGACCCATTCAAGTACCCCTTAAAATATGGAGATCCTAAATTTAAGGATAAGTAAACCGTCGGCCCTAAAGCAAACTAAAGGCATCTTGGAGGGTATAAATAGGAGATGAAACTTCTCATTTCATCATCATTCAAGCTCTTGAAGTCTCTCTTCTAAATTGTGCAACTCTTGGAGAAAAAAGCGCGAACTTTTGTGGAGGAGGTAGTGTGGAAATTTTTGGGATCATTTTTGTTCTTTGGTGAAGATTGGTAAAATTGGCATAACTTTTTTCATACGATATCGGAATTATGAACTTCTTGTCTCATTGGAAAGCTTATTGGAAGGGATATGTGATGACATTATCTAGGGTTTATTTTGGTGAAGGGTTTCTTTCTTATTTCTTCATCTTGAAAAATGTATGGTTCTTGCTTATGGGCTTCTCTTGTGATGATACAGGCCTCTCATGGACTAGGGTCCATCTTGTTGTCTTCAAAATGGTATCGATCTTCTGTATGTGTTAGAGCCTTTTGTTTGGTGATACTACATAGATATGTTATGGTGATTATGGTGATTATATTGGCATAGATCATGGTGATTATCTTGGAATATCATAGGGTTTGGAAACGTCTATGATGTAAAAGTTTGAAGATGCAAATGAAATCTATGGATGATTGTTTTTGGGCATTCTTGGACAGATAGATTTTAGGCATGATACAGTTTGACATAGAGACAGTGACATAGACAATGATATAGTGACAGGGACAGTGATAGAGGTACAGGTTGAAAAATACAGTGATACAGGTGGACAAAGACATTGATATAGGTACAGGTTGAAAGAGACATTGGTACAGGTATAGGTTGACAGAGACTGTGATACAGTTTGACAAAGACACTGATATTGTTTAGGTTGACAGAGATAGTGATACAGGTACAGGTTGACAGATAGAGTGATAGTTATAGGTTAATTCTATTACTCATATCAGGGTGGCAGGATGGAGCAAGGATAGGGGTTTGTAGCCTCCTTCCATTTGATGTTGGTAAATCTAGTGAGTTGGATCTCACTGCGAATTGGAGTCCTCACTACAAGTTGGAGCCAGTGGTAAAACCAGGGGTTTGTATCCTCCTTTCAGTTGGAGCTGATAAACTAGGGGGTTGTAGCCTCCTTCCAATTGGAACTAGTAAATCGATTGAATTTAATATTTATATTACATAAGAAAAGAATTATGTGGTTTTCTCCCATTTGGGTTTCCACTTAAAATATCTTGTGTACTGTGTATGGTTCATGTGATGATGAATGTTATTGTTAATGGTTAATGCTTACATATGATATTAATGTTTGAAATGGTAAAAAGTGGCCAAGATTGATTCACCCCCCTCTAAGTATTGGTGAATATTCCAACACTTTGGACAATAAAATAAACTTATTGTGTAGAGGAACTCTAATTATGAGAATTGAATAACCAATGATAATTATGTTTATTTTAGTTCTTACCTTTAATATTTTATGACCATGGTATGATGCAAAGACATATGTTTCATTGTTAGTGGTGCATCATATGTCCTAAACACATGCCAATCCTAAATACATATTTCCATTTAATTAAGTATAAAGCTTGTCTTATAAAAGAATAAAGTAAGGTCAACTTCAAAGCATGATAGTGAGAGGACTCAACAAGGTTTATTTACATATACTATATTTGTGTGGAGATTGACCTTATCAAAGGTCTCCCAAACGAAATGTTGTGGAAACATGGAAACTATAAATTCATTCAAAGTTTGGATTATGAAAATATAGGCTTTAGGTGTCAGCACTATCATCAAATATCTCACCTTCAGGAAACTTGTCAACAACCAAGAAGCGTACCTAAAAAGAAAAAGGGCCATTTTTTTCAGAACTAAAAGTCGGCAACCATATGATCCTCCTTCCTTGGTGGATGAAGAAGAGGAATGTAAGAAATATTTGATCCCTAATGAGGTTGAGAAAGTCAATAAAGAAGAATCCATGATAAATAATGATGATATAAAATAAACAACAAAGAGTGTAAATCCTTTGAATTTCTCTTTTATGGGGGGTGTGGTAACTATGGATACTTCATCAAGAGGATGAAGAGAGCACATAAATCTACAAGTTTTGATTTGGATAAGTATTAGGTTTCTTTGGTGAATAATGGGTCATTGGAAGCTGACTTACATATGATAATTGTAGATCCATCACCAGGAAAATTGATCAAGGTTAGAAAAAGAAAGAAAAAAAAGACAATCGTAAAGAATTCTTTAAACCTTGACTCTTATCTATCTATCTATCTATCTATAAATATATATATATATATATATATATATATATATATATATATATATATATATATATATATAATCCATCTAATTGATTATTTTTAAATTCTTTAAAAAATATTTATATAATGTGTTGTATGCAACCAAAGAACATAATTTTTGTTCTTATTTATAATTAAAAATAAGAGTTGCGAGCAACATAGTCCTTGCCTTTAGAAAAATTAGACAAAGAATTCAATGGAATTTATTTTGAGACAAAATGAAAGTGCAATGTGTAGATGGCAGTGCAACAGTCATTTCACCATATTGGCAGAGTTCACATTGTATGGTAGAGAAGGATTCTAATGGGTCTCTGTTACAATAAACACTCGAGCAGACATGTTGTTGACAAAGAATTGGAAAACAAAACTACCAGAGATAAAATTCCAATTTACATGATTAATGGTTTGTCCTTGAAAATGGATCACTTGACGTGCATAGTGTAATCATGCCAATTGTGATGCATCTGGAGTATATATATATATATAAACAATCCAATAACACTAATGAACCTTCCAAAAATGTAAACCACACAGGAATAAGGATGTGAGATGAACTACATAGGAAAAGGGATGTTGGCCATCTCAGAAGCATGATTTTCCCCATTACAAAAGTATTAAACTAAGCAATCTATTTAACTATATTCCTTAAATAGAAAATTGAAATCCCATGCAAAGCAACAAAATTACTCTACAAGAATGCAAAAAAGGACATTTCCCTAGTAGGAAGTATCTAAACACGGACAACCTGAAATCAATGGTGCAAAACTATAAATTTAGATGGAATATGAAAATGAATAGTTCATGTATTGATCGTATCTTCCCATTATATGCCATAAATTCATTTTATGGTATTTAAACTAACGAAACAAACTGAAGAATTAAATGGGCAATTAGGAGACTAAGGCATTATGTAGTCAGACTAGGAGATAGGAAAAGAGACATAAAATTGTATATCAATTGTCATTCAAAGTTGTATATATTAAAGCTAAAAGCAACAACCACTTAGAATGCCTCCAGAACATATTGAAAATATAAAGTGGAAGAAATTTATGAAAGACATTTAAAGTTCAAGTCATATACAAAAAAATATAAAGTGGAAGAAATTAATGAAAGACATTTAAAGTTCAATTCATTTACAACAAAAGTTGGAATGAGCCAAAATGATCTACACGCTACACCAAATTTAAATTGGGCAAAGCAATACAAGAGGTTGTAGTCTCAACATTTGCAAAAGTGTGTAATAATTCCTCATAAAAAGCATCTTCTAATTTGTATATATATTATGAGTGAAGATATTAACTTGAGCATATCTTTCAATCTACAAGAATGTTAAAATGAACACTAAAGAATCATAGTGGTTTTCACTCAACCTCTTCCCTATCTTTTGATGTTGCCAATAAAGACTACCTTGTAAGATCGGTTTCAAGAGTTGAGCATAGCCCACAAAGACATAAATAATAGGTCTATACAAAATCACCAAGATGCTATCTTAAGAAGGAAACTAAGGACAACATAGAAAAGAAAGAATGATAAAGTATTACAACATTTAGGAAACATTAAGTTGCATTTCTCATTTCTGTTGATGTATATGTAACTTCGGAATGTATTTCACCTATGTATTTCATTTATGTATATTGTACTCCTATAGAGATGTGTTATCCCTCTATAAGGAAGTGTCGTCATGTGTATGACAAGTGTCGCAAGTGTCGTGACTTGTCGATGGGTTATTAGAACACCATGTGTGGGGTAGGCCCTGATTAAGTTAACCATGGGTTATTATGCTAAGCTAGACAAGTCGGCCCCATAAGTTTATTGGGCAGTCAGGACAAGTATAAATAGAGATTGGGAGATCTCTATTTTGATCATCTCATTATATCACTCTACATCACTCGGAAAGTGGCGCACATGTGAGGAGGAGAATCAACTGCTAGGAGAAGACTATCTCTGTGTACTTGGGTTGTACTTTGGTTGTATCATTTCTCTATCTATCTCTGAGGAAGTTGTGGGGTTTTTCACCTTAGGGTTTTCCCCACGGAAACTCTATGTGTCTATTGTCTCTTATGTTTGCATCTTGTGAGGATTGATATGCTAGCTATGTTTAATATGCATTGATATACTGTACATGTTATTCTCTCAGTAAAGATCCTAGAGTATATTGAATTAATGCTCAAAAATTAACATGGTATCAGAGCTAACCTGAGAAGAAGACACTATGCAGTTGCGGAAGCTAGGGCTTCTTGTTTTTGGGTTTCTCTCCATAGATTTTGGAAAAGAAATATGATAGATTGACTCTCCTCAGCAAGGTGAATCTTTCTGTCCAATAAGAATTCAATTCTGAGCACTTTCAATTTTGGCCCTAAAAATTAGGGTTTCCACACAAATAGGAATTTCTGAAATCTGAAGACACAGCTGAAATATCCTTGGAAAAATCAAAGTTTAGAGCTTTGGATCGAGATTTGTGGCTAGGTAAATCTCTGGGAAACTCAAACCCTAATTCAAGGTCCTCCTTAGTGAATCCAGAAGATTGAAAAGCACTTCTGAAGGGTGAAACTTTGCAGAAATCAAATTCTGAGTATACCAGGTTGATCAGCTCATCAAGGCACATCTTTCTGTCCTTTCGAAAAGTTGAAATTCACATTTTGAATTTTCAGGGTTTCTCTGACAAACCCTAATCCGGGACCAGATCCAGTTTTCAGCAAATCAAGTGGTAAGACCTAAATCTTTTCTATTTCCGTTTGAAGTACTCTTTAAGATGTATCACCAAACCAAGATTGAGGATAAGCTTGAAGGGGCTGATAAATTTTGAGCCTGGAAGTATAGGATTGGGTTAATCCTGGAAGAAAATGAATTGGACACCTACATTAGCTCTGAGGTCCCTATCCCAGAGGATGAAGAGGCTAAGGCATTGCATAAAAAGAACTTGGTCAAGGCAAAGAGAATCATTGTTGATTCCATCAAAGACCATCTCATACCACATGTGTCATCTCTGAAGACACCCAAGGAGATGTTTGACTCTTTGACCAAGCTATTTGAAGGGAAGAACATAAATCGGAAGATGACGCCGCGGAATCAATTGAAAGGGGTCAAGCTGTTGAATGGAGAGACCATTCAATCTTATTTCTCCAAGGTCTCTCAGATCAAGGAACAACTCGAAGCTGTGGATGAAGTAGTGGACAATGGTGAAGTTGTTATGACCACTCTGAATGGCCTACCTAGGTCATGGGATTCTTTTATTCAAGGAATCTGTGCAAGAAAGAAATTGATCTCTTTCAGTAGACTGTGGGAGGAATTCTCTCAAGAAGAAGCTAGGCTTGTGGCCCGAGAAGAAAAGATGGGAAATGAAGATCAAGCACTCACAACACATGCCAGGAAAGGCAAGTCCAAGAAGGAATCATCTCATAACAGGAGATATTCACACCACCATTACCATAAAGATAAGAAAGATCTCAGATGCTTCAATTGTAATGAGAGGGGACACTTTTCCATAGATTATCCCAAGAAGAAGAAAGATAAAAACAAAAAATTCAACAACAAGAAGAAGGGAAACAAGAAGAGATATCATTCTCATGCTACTGAGGATGATGAACCTCCCAAGAAGAAGGCTAGAGCAGAAAGTGATGATGATGACTCATCAAGCGAAGAAGAGTATGTTCTAATCTCTGCTCTCACAGGTACTATCTCTCATGGTTGTAATGATTGGCTGATTGATAGTGGGGCTTCTAAGCACATGACTGGGTTCAAAGAATCCTTTGCTAATCTATTTGAACATGAGTCACCCCATAAGGTGAAACTTGGGGATGACTACCAATATCCTATCAAAGGAAGTGGTGAAGCCTCCTATAACCTGGACTCTGGGAAGTCCCTAAAGATGAAAGATGTTTTATATGTACCTGGGCTCAAGAAGAACTTACTCTCCATATCTGATTGGATGCAAAAGACATGAAGGTTGCATTTGTAGATGGCCAAGTCTTAATGTGGCCAAAGGGTAAAACTATTAATGATGCAGTAGTGATTGGAGAGCAAGAGGGAGGATTGCATAAATTGAAGGGACAACCTGAACATGCCATGGTACATGAATCCATGGAGCCAAGTGAACTTTGGCATAGAAGGCTTGCTCATGTGCACTATAGAGCACTACCAATTGCAAGCAAAGCTGTAGAGGGTCTTCCTGAAATCAAGACTAAGCATGAGGTTGTTTGCAAAGGCTGTGCAAAAGGAAAGAACATTAAGAAGGCATTTCCAAGCAGTGAAAGCAAAGCTAAAGGAATCTTGGAAATTATCCACTCCGATGTATGCGGTCCGATGACATTCAGTTCTCTGAGTGGGTTTGTTTACTATGTCTCCTTCATTGATGACTTTTCTAGGAAGACTTGGATTTAGTTCTTGAAGAACAAAGATGAAGTGTTTGACAAGTTCAAGGAATTCAAAGCCTTGATGGAAAACCAAACTGATAAGAAGATCAAGACATTCAGATCCGATAATGGTGGAGAATTCACTTCAGATGACTTCAAAAGGCTTTGCAGTGATTCAGGGATTAAGAGGGAGTTGACTGCTCCTTACAATCCACAACAAAATGGAGTTGCAGAAAGGAAGAATAGAACAATCATGGAGGCAGCACGGGAAACGCTACATGACCAAGATCTGCCTATGCATCTGTGGGCAGAAGTAGCTAGGACAACTGTATATGTGCAGAATAGAACACCACACAAGATATTGGACAACAAGACACCAGAAGAGGTCTTCTCTGGTAAGAAACCTGAAGTCGGCCATCTCAGAATATTTGGTTGTCCAATATATACTCATGTCCCAAAAGAAAAGAGGACTAAGCTAGATCCTTCAGGAAAGAAGGGTATCTTTGTGGGTTACAGTGAAAGCTCGAATGCTTACAGAATATACTTTCTAGGGTTCAAGAAGATTGATGTCAGTAGGGATGTAATATTTGGATGAAAACTCAGACTTCATCAAGTCAAGGAAGGCACTTGTTGAAGATCATGAAGAACCAAAGGAAACCAGATTTCAAGATACTACCATGACTGAAGCAATTCCCGAAGCAGATCGAGAAATTGAAGATCCGCAAGAACCTATAGATCCACCTCGTGAGATGAACTCTCACAAGAGGAAACCTGCATGGGCTAGGGAGCTCATTCAAGATGCAGAAAGGTATTGCATTCCAGAAGAAGAACACAGAGCAAAGAAGAGGACTAGATCACATACCAACTATGTTGCCTTACTTTGTGATATTATGAACCAAGAACCTTCTAGTTATGAAGAAGCAACGGAAAAGAAAGAATGGAAGGATGCCATGATCGAGGAATACCAATCAATAATGAAGAATGATGTTTGGGATGTTGCCCTAAGACCTGAAGGGAAGTCTGTTGTGACTTCCAAGTGGATCTATAAGATAAAGCATGCTACAGATGGCAGCATAGAAAAATACAAGGCAAGGTTTGTAGCTCATGGTTTCTCTCAGAAAGAGGGAATTGATTATGTAGAAACTTTTTCTCCTGTATCCAGGTACACTTCCATCAGAATAGTACTTGCTCTAGCTACAGTGATGAAATGGAAGATACACCAGATGGATGTCAAGACAGATTTCTTGAATGGTGTAGTCGAGGAGGAAGTGTATGTGGAGCAGCCACTTGGTTTTGAAACACATGACAGGAAGGCATATGTGTGCAGGTTGAAGAAAGTCTTGTATGGCTTGAAGCAAGCTCCTAGGACTTGGTATGGTAGGATGGACAGTTTTCTATCTAGTTTGGGCTTTACCAAGAGTAAAGCGGATTCCAACCTTTACTACAAGGTTGAGGAAGGCAATCCTGTGATACTACTGTTGTATGTGGATGACCTGTTTGTTATAGGTGATGATAAATTGATTGCTGATACCAAGAGGAAGCTTGCAGCTGAGTTCAAGATGAAGGACTTGGGGATGATGCACTATTTTCTAGGCATGGAGGTGTGGCAGAGTGCAGATGGGATCTTCCTTGGACAAGGGAAGTATGCAGTAGAGATCCTGAAGAGGTTCAGGATGATGGACTGCAATGCCATGGCCACACCTATGGCATCAAACCTGAAGCTTCTGTGTGATGCTTCATCTGATTCGGTTGATGTCACTGTGTATCATCAAATGGTTGGGTCCTTGATGTACCTGACGAACACGAGACCAGATATCTGCTTTGCAGTGAACACATTGAGCCAGTTCCTGACAGATCCCAGAGGTGTTCACCTGGTTGCTGTAAAGCATATTCTGAGGTACTTGAAGGGTACGATTGACTATGGGCTCAAGTATGATGCGAATCAAAAGTTTAACCTGCAGGTTTATGTTGATTCGGACTGGGCAGGCAGTGCTACAGATAGAAGAGCACATCTAGGTGTTGCTTCAGTATGGGATCATGTGTGATCTCTTGGTTTATTAGGAAGCAGTTCTGCCTAGCACTGAGTACAGCCAAAGCAGAGTATGTTGCAGCTTGTTCGGCTAGTTGTGAGGCAGTATGGCTTCGGAAGCTACTGTCTGAGTTATTTGATCTCCCGCTGGAGGCTACTGGTATTTTTTGTGACAACCAGATTTCTGTGAAGCTGTCTGAGAACCTGGTGTTCCACGACTGGTCGAAACACATAGAGATCAAATATCACTATATCAGGGATATGGTGCAGAGAGGAGCAGTGAAGCTCCTGTATATTGCGACAGATGAGCAAGTTGCAGATGTGCTGACGAAACCACTAGCTAGAGTGAAGTTCGAGGACTTCAGAGAGAGGCTTGGTGTTCTTCAGATTGACGACACTTCGAGGAAGAAGTGATGGAGACATTTGCTAGATCCATTCCAAGCATGGTGAAAGGAGGATACTTTCCGTGGCTGTGGATGTAAGCACTGGATGATGAGCATCAGGATGATGCTCCAGTTACTACTCTGTATATGCATCATGTTGGATGTTGGATATGATCAGTTGGATCATTTATATGTATGTATGAATCATGTTGGATGTTGGATATGATCAGTTGGATCATTTATATGTATGTATGCATCATGTTGGATGCTGGATATGATCAGTTGGATCATTTATATGTATGTATGCATCATGTTGGATGCTGGATATGATCAGTTGGATCATGTGTATGTATTTGTACATGTATCAGGTGGATACATTGTATGATCAGGTAGATCATGTATGATGATACATATCAGGCAGATATTGTGTATGCATCAGGTGGATGCATTGTATGATCAGGATGATCATGGATGACGAGCTTCAGGATGTTGCTCTAGATGACATGCATCAGGACGATGCAGTGTTGATGATCAGGATGATCAAGTACATCAGGATGATGTATGGTGAGTATCAGGTTGATATTCTGTGGCCGTGGAACAGGTTGTGCATATAAGCATATAATTTGTGCCCTGGGAGATTTGCAGATACTCTTTCAAGGTTTTGCCTATGGCATGTAATTTGTGCTCTGGGATATCTGGCAAATTCTCTTTCGAGGTTTTGCTTGGGAGGACATATAATTTGTGCCCTGAGAGATTTGCATATACTCTTTTGAGGTTTTTCCTATGGCATGTAATTTGTGCCCTGGGATATTTGGCAAATGCTCTTTCGAGGTTTTGTCCTATGGCATGTAATTTGTGCCCTGGGAGATCTGATAGGTTGAGCCGTGTGCTCGTAATCAGTCCTGGGATGCTTTTTCGAGGTTTTGCCATGACCACATGTAATTTTTGCCCTGGGAGATCCGATAGGTTGAGTCGTGTGCTCGTAATCAGTCTTGGGATGCTCTTTCGAGGTTTTGTGGTGACCACATGTAATTTGTGCCCTGGGAGATCCGATAGGTTGAGCTGTGTGCTCGTAATCAGTCTTGGGATTCTCTTTCGAGGTTTTGTGGTGGGGTCACATGTAATAGCTCCCTGGGAGATCCGATAGGTTGGGTTGTGTGCCCGTAATAAGTCCAAGGATGCTCTTGTGAGGTTTTGTGACGCACTTAATAAGTCCTGAGGATCCCATAGTATGGCCAGTGATGATGAAGACCTGCAGGTGGTGGGCCTACATCCAGTATGAAAAAGGACTGGCTCTATAGAAATTCCTATGACAAGTAGATTTAGAGATTGATTAAGATAGTAGCAGCAGTGATGATGACAATGATTCGTTGATGATGATCCAGAGAAGAAGACTTGTGCTAGCAGATCTGTGTCAAGAAATACCTTCCTAGTTAAGAGGGAGTGTTGATGTATATGTAACTTCGGAATGTATTTCACCTATGTATTTCATTTATGTATATTGTACTCCTATAGAGATGTGTTATTCCTCTATAAGGAAGTGTCGTCATGTGTATTGACAAGTGTCGTAACTTGTCGATGGGTTATTAGACCACCATGTGTGGGGTCAGCCCTGATTAAATTAACCACGGGTTATTATGCTAAGCTAGACAAGTCGGCCCCATAAGTTTATTGGGAAATCAAGACAAGTATAAATAGAGATCGAGAGATCTCTATTTTGATCATCTCATTATCTCACTCTACATCACTCGGAAAGTGGCGCACATGTGAGGAGGAGGATCAACTGCTAGGAGAAGACTATCTCTGTGTACTTGGGTTGTACTTTGGTTGTATCATTGCTCTATCTATCTCTGAGGAAGTTGTGGGGTTTTTCACCTTAGGGTTTTCCCCACAGAAACTATGTGTGTCTATTGTCTCTTATGTTTGCATCTTGTGATGATTGATATGCTAGCTATGTTTAATATGCATTGATATACTGTACATGTTATTCTATCAGTAAAGATCCTAGAGTATATTGAATTAATGCTCGAAAATTAACAATTTCCTATCATTTCAACGAAGAATCTATAATGACTGCAGCATCTGGAAATTGGGCATTAATCCTAATCTTTTCAGAATCCTGCATTAGTGGACTTCTTCCCTCACTATTTGTTGCATCCAGGATTAGAAAAGATAATCGAAATACATGTATTGGATGTAATCATAAATACAGGAATGTAAAAGGGTAAACTAATTACCTGTGTGCCAGCAGAAAATTGGATTTATATGTACTTTATCATGTTCCTAATCTATCTCGTTATTGTCAGTACAAAGAGCACTATCTAGTAAAGAATAGAATTGGCCACAATACCGGTAGATCAAATATCGAGAAAAATGTCATCACAAAATCAATACAAACAACCTTCGTCAGGGCATACCTACAAACAAACACTTCATATATAAGCCTTGATTGATGAGCACCCACGACAAGAATTTGCAAAATAACCTCACTACAAAACTGAAATTCACAACACGTCAAACATACCGTGATGATCAAGTCTATCATATATAAACCCATGACAAAAAGAAAACAACAATATCCTGCTTAAAAATCACTCTGATCAATATTGAATTCCTATCTTGCCTCTACACTAAGTGATAGATATCCTTCCATCCATTGCATTAGTTAAAGTATCTACAACATTATCCCGAGTCTTAATATTGAGTACACTTACCTAATAAGATTCCACCACCACTTTGATATAGTAGATTTATATCTTAATATGCTTTTGTTTGTGATTGGAATTTGGAACACTTCTCCAAAGCAATTGCACCTTGATTGTCATAACAAATATGCATGTGTCCTTGCTGAAATCATAATATCCATGCATAGTTGCTACAACCAAATTTGTTCCTTAGATGCTCTAGTACTTGCAATATACTATGTCTTAGTACTAGATAGTGATTTTATTTTATGATAACATAGATTTTTTAATTAATTTTCATTTGGTTTTATTTTTTTATTTTATGGGTCAATATGAATTTTTTAATTACTTTTTTTTGGTAATGTAGTGTAATGTTACGTTACATGACAACATCTCCCCCATTACCCGGCTGTAGAGCACCTTGCTAGGATGGATGATGATCTTCAATCCAAAATTGGAGGTGTTAGTTACTGAGTATAGGAGGCCTCAACCTAGGGCTTTACACGTTGTGAAGGAAAATGGAAATAGATTGAAAAAATATCTAGAAACTCATTGTATTCAATCCAAATCAAAATTTGGAACGAAGGAGCACAAAATTGGTGGGTTCAAGTCTTTATTTTGTTTGCTCAAATATGATTTGGATAGAGGCAGTGTTCACCTTCAAGTTAAGGGGCGCTCTTCTCTAGTCATCAACTGGATGAAGAACAATCTACAGGTTCAGAATAATACAGATGAAGGGCATTTCAAATCAGTTTCAAATGATTTCAAACATTTCAAATTAGTTTCAAATTATCTCTTACAATCGTGTTTACATATAAATAAGCAAAAAACAGACCTCCTTTCAAAGGAAGAAACTTGTTCATGCCAAAAGAGGTCTACTTAGAAATATAAGAGGGTCAACTAGTTGTCTCTAGATAGTTTATCCTAAGTGATTGGTTGATATCCTTACAGGTTCATAATTATACAGATGAATGGAATTTCAAATCTGCTTCAAATGATCTCTTACAAGCGTGTTTACAGATAACTAAACAAAAAAGTAGACCTCCTTTCAAAGGAAGAAACTTGTTCATGCCAAAAGAGGTCTACTTAGAAATATAAGAGGGCAAACCAATTGTCTCTAGACAGTTTATCTTAAGTGATTGGGTCAACCAGTTCTAGACATTTTATACTAAGTGATTGGTTGATAGCCTAAGTGATTGGGTTAACCAGTTGTCTCTAGACAATTTATCCTAAGTGATTGGGCCAACCAATTGTCTCTAGACAGTTTATCCTAAGTGATTTCTAAACAATGCTTCAAGAGAGACAACATGCAGAAATTAAAAAACTGAAATGATCTCCACCATGATCAATAAGGTTCAAGATATATTTTTATTTCACATCCAAATGAAACATTGGAGAGGTCAACAATGAAAGGTCGGTCAAAAATCTAGAAGGCCTTTTCAAATTCTTAATACCACGAATATCACAAAAAGGCTGCAAATGACAACTTCAATTGACTGAATATACTTGAGGATATCAGAATGTTCAATCTGTTGAAATAGAAGCCTACTCAAAGGTAGACTCAATGGATTATCATCGTCACAAATGGACAATCCATCAACGAACATGGTTTCCTAAAAAATGCAGGAATATCGGTCAAACAAGAATCTTCATAATAAAATCGGGTTACAAACTCTAAAATTAAAAAATAATATTGTTTTAACTAATTTGCATACAATGAAATAAAAAATAAACAAATTTGATTCAAACTAACATAGAAGATCAAGTAGCACCATGAAGAATCTGAGAAAAACTACTTTATGATTCTCCATGTTTTCCTTGAATATCACAATAACTTCATAATATAGTTTATTTACTATGGGATATACAAAAAGACATCCCTAAACCTCACAAGCTTGAAACAATATAGATTCACAAAGAAATATAAGAGTTTTGTAATACCATAAAACAAATGACTTTAGAAACTCAAATAGAATCTCAAAACACATATTCGTCACACATCTCCGCATTCAGGGAAATACTATTGTATAACTAATGCATTATATATATTCTTCAAGGAAAATATTATTCCATAGAATTGATTACAAATGCATTATATTCATCGAGAATTGATTACTTACATTAGTAACCATGGAAAGACACCCAGTTTTGGAAACACTGAGCACATCCACAAATTGAAACCACAACAGAGTTCACCCACTACACAATAAAAACCAACAAATATATACATAAACATATTTTAATGATACCATGTTATTAGTCAAATAGGCACTTCTCCATCCGTGACAACACTACAATGTCGGTCACACAAAAGGACTTTATGGATTGAAGAGCCTTATTGGATATAGATGCACATGATCTTAACCATTCAACACTTTATCGAATTTATCCATTTTTGTCATATATTTTAGGACATAACCGTGACTCTTATATCTGCCATCTTGCGGGTCACCCGCTAGTTCTCCACTGACCACCTGTAGTTTTCCCCCAAAATGTTGCACCCGCTACTTGCTGGAAGAAGACTCGCAGGTACCCGCTAGTTGTCAAGTGTTATAACCACGGGTACCTTCTAAAATCATGAAAAAATAAAATGAAAATCGAATTAGAGTTAGTTATGGTAGTTCTTCTAACTACCATACCTTCCCTAACCACTTATCTCTCAAACCTATCTTCTCAAACTTTGTTATAAATACAAGAGGAAGGCTATAGGGAGGGGGGGAACCATTTGTGTATTGAAATGCTGGAGAAATATATATAGAAGGAATAGGAGTAAAGATCCCAGGATCAAGTTTCAACAGTGCTCGTTGCAGAATCTGGTATAGCTTATTGGCATTTATATGATTAATACAAGAGATTATTTTTTCCCATAAATTACCTTGTCTACTTCATGAATTTAATCTAGTGAATCTGACATATTTCCTTTATATATGAGTTTCATATTGGATTGTTTATGTTTATGTAGTCAAAATATTTGAGGAAGGTGTCTCCTATTTTGTAGGATTCTTACTTGGGATTACAAATTGAAGGCTAAGAGTTTCAAGCTTAGATCAAACTTTGTATATCCAAGGTTTGTTCATCTAACTTGTAACCCTAGTTCTTCTTAGTTAAAATAAAAGTCTTGTTGTATGCTTACCAACAATTTAGATTCTGTAACTTCTCATTAGTATGTTGGTGATCTCTATAAATTTCCCAGTCATAGGTTAAAATATCGAACAACGGAACTGACGACTCCACTGGGGAGTTTTTCCTGTTGCTCTGGGAGTCCTTGTGTGGTATTTTCTTCAGTCAGAGTCAATTCTTGAGTTCTCTGGAAGGGTTTACAGAGGGTGCATACCCTTGTTTAAGACTTAGACTTGGTCCTTTTAAAAAAAAATCTTTTTTTATTTTTATTTTTTGAAGCAGACCCGCGATCTACAAGTATATACAATCGTGAGTTTCCCTGGTACCCGCGAGTTTCCTGTGTTGCACCCGCGAGTTACCCGTGAGTTTTTGTACTTATAGTCGCGGGTATTCCTGTAGGATTGGGTTTTCCTCCTAGGGTTGAAATTTTGTACTTTGCTTTGATTTCTTATGAATTTTATTGCTTTTAATTGGATCACTCTAGCCTGTTGTTAGTCTATGTTTGAGTCCTCTTACTCTTACTTGGGATATTTTTTATCTTATTTTACTTGTTGAGGGTGTGCCTAAGTCTTTCGGGTTCAATTTTTTATTGGTAGACACTTGGAGTGTTCTTTTATGATCCCTGACTTGATTGAAGGCAGTCAGGTATCTTGAAAAAGAGTCTGTGTTTTCTTCTTTTTGCTGGTTGGTTTTGAAGTGTCTTTATGCCAAGTTAGTTACTTCTTTGTCTTGATTGAAGGAACTATTTGAACTTGTTGTTTTCAAGCTTCTTTTAGGGTAGTTTTCTATCTCTTATATGTTTAGGTACAGGTTGTATACACTTGTATTTTCAGAGTGTTTTTTACTTGTTCATATTTAGTTCTTCTTCTCTTGTTTAAACATAAAATTGCAAAAAAGAACAAGTATTTTTTCCCTGCAAGAGCATTTGTTTCTTTTCAAAAGTAGCAATAGTTACATGCATTAATTTTTGAAAAAGAAAAAGAAAATTTGAACTTTACTTAGGTTTACTTTATCATCATTTTGGCTTTAGAAAGATATAATCGAAAATTGAAAAAGAAATAAAAACATTTTCATATCTTATTACACATTTTGCTTTTCTATTTTCAGTCAGAACCACTGTACGCATGCATACACTACCTTTGAGTAACAACAACCCTAAAAATAACTTTAAATCTAAAATTTAGTAGTAATTTTTCTTTTTTAGGCTCGTACACCAACTAGCTTATGTTAGTGCTTTGGATTAGGTTGATTTAACTATCCAAAGTAGTTAAACTCAAATCGTAGTGGCTTGTCATTAGGTAAACCCACCTCTGTAGAAGGTGAACCGAGAAGTTCCACTCACACCGGAGTTAAGCACGAGGTCGTGTGAGATTGATTAGTTGGAGATACCCCTCCACTTTTTGATAGAGCATCTACCAGAGTCAATATGCATATGGGGATCCACTTGTACCTTTGTTGCTTTTGGATTTCGGGCTCAATTACCCTGCCCATGCCTGTTGATTCGACGTGCAACTATCCCCCGGACCCTCTCTATAGCGTTGGTAGACTTAGTATCCAATACTTCTAAGACTCTACACGGGTGGTAGTGGAAGGATATTTCCATTACACCTAGGACTGATTCGGGAGGAAATACTCTGCAACTCTTTGGGAAAGCGGTTGGGTGATTCCAGCGCATGGCCCCGTCGTGTCTGTGTTGTGGACCCCAGATAATTGTTCTCCATCACTTCACTAGTTTTTTGTGGGCCCTCATCATCCCAGACTCTCCTTTGGAAGATCATTTGATTTCCTGGTTTGGATCACTATAGGATGTTTTAGCTCTGTGATGATTGTTTATTTTTGTTCTAGTGGACCTTAGGTTTTACTTAGAATTTTTTTTTGTAGTTATGGAGGACCAACCTCCCCGTAGGTCAAGAAGGTTGCAAAACCTTCCTCCACTCACTGTGGAGCCTCCACTGAAACCTCAACGGCATAGAACAAACTCAAGCGATTCTTTTGAACCAGCTGATACGACTAAACCACCTAGGGAACCTCAACTTATTACTCAAACTTCGCCAGTCCCACAAACCATCAAGGTTGAATACTTGCAAACCTAATACTTTGCGAGACCCTTTAACCCTCCTTTAACTGGACCTGATGATCTGGTGTTAGTGAGAGTCATCTCTTTAGGTTTACCTGATCTTAGTGTGTATAGGTTTATGCCTGGATTTACCATGGAAAACAGTGGGAATGGATCAGGAGTTCCACATGCTCCCACATCCGTTATTATGCCAGGAGGTATTTCTTATCCTCATATAAACACTCTGATACCTAGTTCATTGCAGATGTCTTCTGCTACGATCACTTCACTAAATTTTAATACAGGATCCTGAGGGCCGTCAACCACTCAGATTACATTGACTTATATACATTTTGGATCAATTTTTGTTTCATCTAATGTCCCTTTCATTGGGATACCCACGGTATCGTTTACATCATCCCCGTTTCTTCAACAGTTCCAAGCTAACCCTACTAGTTCAACTCCTTTCACTCATGGATTCCCTTGGCATGGAGGGCATATTGCTCCTTCAACACCATTTGTAGGCTTGATGCCTATCCCCTCCATTCCACAGTTGACAAGTTTAAACCCCTTTACATGTTATAATTGGCAATTCAAACTTCCAACATACCTGTAGGGAAGACTCCTTTTTAACTTTTTGGTGGAGGAGGAAGTAATGCTTATACTTCACCTCCATTTGGAGGCACTTATACTCAGCCGCAATGGAGTGGGCCTCAAGGGAGAAATCGACTGGCTTACTAATGGATCACTTTTCAAAACACATTCTCATCACAACTGATGGTTGGGAGCAACCCCAACCAACCTTACAGGAGTTATGGTTCATCTAGTTTTCCTTACCAGATTCCCCAAATTTACACGCCATCGTCTAGGCCTCGATTACCCTTTCTGGAAACAGTGAATTTTCCATATCTTTCAAATCTGATGAATGACCCTGTGCATCACAATCCCATCTGGCCTCAGATCCCAACCAAACTTCCTTCATAAATTCCTAAGTTTGAAGGTAAAACTCGTGAATATCTAGGGGACCACGTCACCACATTTCATTTATGGTGTTCTTCTAACTCACTAAACGATGACTCGATTCGGTTGAGGCTCTTCCAAATAAATTTAACCAGTGCCGCGGCTAAATGGTACATTGAGTTACCATCCGCGACTTATCACAAATTTTATGATTTAGCGATAGTATTTCTGAACCACTTCCAACTTCCCATTCGGTATGACGCTAGTACGTACCTTTTGTCTACATTTAGGTAGAATAAGGCCACTCACATATCTAATCATATTCAGGAGTGGAGAAGAAGGAAGAGGATCATTAAAGTGGAGATTCCCTCGGAATTCCTACTTGAGTGGTTTTTTAAATCACTATTTCCCTACATCTCCAAATATATCTCGACTTCCGGGGTTACCTCAGAAGAGGAATCCATTCTCAGAACCCAACAATTAGACTTGATTTATGCTCAGTCTGGGATTCTCTATGAAATCATTCCAGATGCACCAAGGTCAAACACTGATACTTGTAAACCCAAACCTGGACCACATGCTAATGGCATTGTGGGTTCATTTGACTCATCCACCATAGAATCTTTTTCTAAACAAGTCCATGAACTCTACAGCGGAGGAAACTACGTTTGCATCCTCCCCTTCTCAATTGAAAACTATGCACAATGTGTAGTCAAATCAAAAGGATCCTCATCATCCTAGTGGAAAGAAGAAGGGAAATAATGGGGAAGGAAACCAACACAAGCCCAAAACCACAGAGAATGCCGAGGAGGGAAAGAGAGAAAAGAAGAAGGTGAAATTCGCTTGCAAACTCTGCAAAGAATATCACCTAACTCACCAATTCCCTCTAATTGATGAAGCGCAAAAGTTGTTGAACCAAAATAAACCTGCTATCTTGAAGGATCCTTTTCCCAAGGGAAAAAACTCGGCTTATGGCGGCTCTAGTACTGGGGGAACTCATCGTGCCACGTCGGCTGATCAATCCTATATAAATATGGTTAGCTCAGATACTTTTCTGCAATCGAGAGCAAAGAATTATGCCCCGGATCTGACGCAGAAAGATAAGGAAATCCTCGAGACATTTGCTCCTCTTCATATTGAGAAACCTGCAAACCCTATTCCTGAGATACTGAAAGGTGTCTATAAGCGTTCATCACACAATGCTAATGCGCGGTCTACTCCTAACTACTCATTTGTAGAGGACCTAGATCAAAATATGTGTGCCATGTCCACTCTAGAAGTCTTGCAAAGCTTCCCATCACATCTAAATGCACTTCTAGCGGCAATAGGAAGTGTGGATTCATCGAGTATGTTGGCGAGGTTTGACATGTCCAACATCAAACCCTGGTTTTTTTATCACGTGGCCTTATATATTGAAGTAGTCCATGGTTCTAAAACCATTGGATGAACAGCAGTGGATGAAGGCGTGTCTACATGTGTAATGTCTATTTTGTGTTGGAGAGAGTTAGGCTCTCCTGAGTTATCCCCTTCAATTACATTGCTTATCGCTTTTGATGGAACATATTTCCGTCCACATGGGATCTTACCCTCTTTCAAGATCCATTTAGCGGGAAAAGTAGTGTCGGTGGAGGTATAGGTTGTAGATGTTTCTCTGGATTATAATTTTCTATTGGGAAGAAGCTGGACGTATGCGATGCAGGCTATCCCTTCATCTGTTTTCCGGGTACTAATGTTCCCTCATGAAGTAAAGATCGTCACAATTGACCAACTCTCCTTCACTTGGAAAAATAATACAACCTCTTCTGAATCTAATATTCCATTGATTGATCAGGCCCGTCCCCCCAGTGAGAGTTTTGGAGTAGGTATGTACTCATTGCTTATGGGAACTTTCGATTTTCCTGCTCCCATCAATTATATTGGTTCAACGAGTGGTCCAAACACTACCATATCATCTAAGGAGCTCTTCACATTTTTTAAAACAACTTATCCTTGGATCCTTCCCACTCATGATGAACCATTTGTGCCCCTATATATCACATAAGTGACTAATCAAACTTCATGAGACTCTATGATATATTTCATCTCGACTCCTTCAGTCTCCACGGTGTTAGATGTAGATTATGCACCTGCATGGGAAATAGACTCTGCCCATTCCTTTGACTGTTTAGACACTGGTTTACCATCAGATGAAGTTATTCTGGAAGCAATGGTAGGTCTTGATCAACCTTGCAAACACATGCATCATAGATCTTATTTTCTTCCAGATCTAAACAAAATTGATAATGGAGAGTTTTATGTGAGACTCGGTGGAGATTTTGACCTATCCATTAACCCTTTAGTGAAACATGGAATTTTTGCCAAAGGAAACATGGCTAACATATCAACAACTATTCCGATTAATATCTCCATCAAACCAGATATCATGGAAAACATTTTCATCGGTGCAAATTGTTCTCCGCAAGAGATCCACTTGTATACTGACATTTTCAAAGAATTCTACGATGTTTTTTCCTGGTCATATGAGGAGATTCCAAGCATCGACCCATCCATAGTTGAACACATGATCACAACATATCCAAATGCAAAACCAATGTGACAGAAACTTCATCCAATCAATCCTCGAAAGGCTACAGTCATTAAGGCTGAGGTTGAAAAGCTCCTTAAAGTTGGATTTATCTATCCTATCGATATGACGGAATAGGTTTCCAATCCAGTCCTGGTCGATAAGAAACAAGGTACCATACATGTATGTACTCATTTCAGGGATCTTAACAAAGCTTTTCCTAAGGATAATTATCCCATGCCATTTATCAATCAGATCATAGATGCGTGTGATGGTCATGAAATATTTTCTTTTATGGATGTATTTTCGGGGTACAATCAGATTCAAATTAAAACCGGAGATCAGCATAAGCCAACTTTTATGTGTCCCTGGGGTACCCTCGCATATAGAAATATGTCGTTCGTTTTAAAAAACACTAGAGCTACTTTCCAACGAGCAATGAATTTCACCTTTCACGATATCAAACATGTAGTCAACCCTTATCTGGATGATCTACTCGCGTGATCTCAAAAGAAAAGAGATCATCTGGGGCATTTACGGCTTGTGTTTGAGAGATGCAGACACTACAAAATTCGATTGAATCCTAATAAATGTGTTTTCTGTGTTGATTTTGGATGATTGTTGGGTTTCATTGTGTCAATCAGAGGGATCATGGTCGATCCGTTAAAATTTGAGGCGATTTTCAAATTGCCTCCTCCTCGTAGCATTAGACAACTTCAAAGTCTGCAAGGTATGTCCAACTTTCTTAGACGCTTTATTGTCAACTATGCGAAAATAACCAAAGGTTTCAGGCATCTAATTAAACAAGGCACCCATTTATTTTGGGATGAGGCTACACAAAACTCCTTTGAAGCTTTGAAAAAAGCAATGTTTCCAGCTCCCTTGTTAAGTCTGCTAGATTATAGCCGTGATTTTATTTTATATATGGTTGCATCTGATTCCACAGTTGGTGTAGTTTTGGTTCAGGAGGATGATAAGCTCCAAGAGAACGTCATTTATTACCTTTCTCATGTGTTAATAACACCTGAACTGAAGTATTCACACATTGAGAAGTTGGCACTTGCCACTGTATACGCCGTTAAGAGGCTACACCACTACATTTTACTATGAACTACTATAGTAATTGAGGATGTCAATCCATTTCAATATGTTTTAACCCGACGTATAATCGAGGGTAAATTTAATAAATGGATTGTTATTCTCCAAGAGTTTGATCTCACTTTTCAATCCGCAAAGTCGAAAAAGACTTTAGTGTTCACAGAACTCATATCTGATTTTACTAGTGGTTGAGAGTTTAACATAGAAGATACCTCATTCTCTGATGAGCACATCTTCCTCATTGCAACCTCTGATCCTATGAGGGGTAGACTCCATCTTACGTCGTTGTTTGACTTTGGAAGAAGTCGAGTTAGTATTGAATGATTCCCACAGTGGAGCATGTGGGGGTCATATTTATGGACTGGAAACAACACGGAAAATACTCTGTGTCGGTTATTTTTTTCCCACCACTTCAAGGATTGTGCGAAAGCCATGAAACGTTGTCATCCCTGTCAGATATTCACCAAGAAAATGCGAGCACACCTTGCTCCTCTTCACCCCGTCATTGCAATAGGTCCCTTTACCAAGTGGGGAGTAGATTACATGACTTGCAACCCAATTTCTACTGGACGGCATCAATATATCATCGTTGTTGTAGATTACTTTATTAAGTGGGCATAAGCGATGCCTACTGTGAGGGAAGGCGGTGAAACTGTAACTTATTTCATTTTCAATCAGATTATTGCGAGGTTTGGCATTCCCAAAGAGATTGTTACCAATCACGGTAGACACTTTCAAAATCATATGATGACAGAGTTGACTACTATGCTAGGGTTTAGACATGAACATTCATATCCTTTCTATCCGCGGGAGAATGGAAAAGTTAAAGTAGTTAATAAGACTTTAAAAACCATTCTCCAACGTATCATTAATGCTATTAGATCAAACTGGCACATTATGTTATATCCAGTGCTTTGGGTGGATCGTACAAATGTTAAGACTGCTACAATATTTTCACCTTTCCAACTTGTCCACGGGTTGGAGGAAGTCACCCATATTGAGTGCGATATACCATCATTAAAGTTGGCCATCCAAATATTACCTGAAACTCCTGCTTTAGAGGAAAAATTTCTTCATTTCGAACATTTAGATGAACAATGCAAGGATGCGATTATCACGAATCAAGCACACAAAAAATGAGTCAAAAGTCAATATGATAACTCTGTCAAACCTAGGGTTTTCTCCGAAGGAGACCTCGTTTTGGTTTATGATCAGGACAAAGACCCCCTAGGGGCAAGAAAGTTTAAGTCTATGTGGCTCGGTCCATATATCATTTCTAGATTTCTGAAGAAAGGATCATATGAACTAGTTGACTATGATGGAGTTAAGTTGCCTGAGCCTAGGAATGTGCTCTACTTGAAAAAGTATTGCGCTTAGCACATATACTTTTTCTTGTACATAGTTGTACAGTAATGTAGAGTTATTATTTGTACATTGATTATGTTTCATTTGGTTATGTTTTAGATAGAAATCGAGTGGTTTGTAGGATTTGTCGATGGTGCTAGTTGTCACACTCGCAATTTGGCTTTAGCTGCTTGGGTGATCTATTCACCTACGGGAAAACTTGTTTCGTTAGGAGGTGCATGCCTAAGACCTACAATGAACAATATGGATGAGTATAGTGTTTTTATTGAGCTACTCCGAGATGCTCTTCACCACGGCATTTAATGTTTGGATGTTAGGCTTGATTCTCAGTTAGTTGTACTTCAGCTTACGGGTGAGTATCAGGTTAAAGATTCGTTATTATTTCGTCAATTTTTGAAAGTTAAATTACTTGAAAGACACTTTGATCACATTATATATCAACACATTTCAAGGGATCAAAACACAATAGCTGACGCATATGAAAACTATGTAGTCAATTGGCATTTGTATCATACACAGTAAAATAAATCACCACACACATAAAGCAACATGTATATAATTGATAGGTGTATATATATAAGTCCAAAAAATAATCAGTGAGTCTGAGTATCAATATCTGTCAAATATATATAACAATATACAAAGTGGGCATGATAGCCTCAAAATAAGTGTAGGTATCCCTATGGGGAGGCAGGAGCCTCAGCCTACTCAACTATAACCACTTTTTAGCATATCACAAGCCTAGCTACTTTCCTAAGTAGCATAATCCATGCATGGGGCACACCCACTACATGTTCCTGCATAACCATAGGAATACGCTCTATGCGATAGGTAGGTATATCATGCGTGAGCTGGCTCACCTTCCTCTCAATGTTCTATAGCATGGAATCTGTTCCACCTAGTTTTGTTGGTCGCACAAACACTCTCGGGTGTCCAGCCGGCTTCACTGGCCCCATATCTACACAAATTATGTCGCCAGTACTTAAGCTCACTCAAAAACATATGTACATCTTTTTTAACAAAAATTATAAAAATTAAATAACATTCAAAATAAATTTGGTACCTATCTCTCCTCGGGAAGCTCCTCGAGGTAGCATGAGTTCCGGATCACCTTGGAAGTCCATACCAACATACAGAAACTACTCAAAAGCAGGGACTTGTCGGCTCCACCAACCTAGGAATTCCTCATCATCATAGGATCTACTATTGTCTCATCCTCCATGTCGTAAGAAGATCTCCCCCCATTGAGTCATCATGGGATCACGGGGACTAATAGGTGGGAGAACCACCCTTGGACTCAAGGCTATAACCCTCTCTCGACTAAAGTACATAATATAATTCTGTAGCCAAAGTTTTTCTTCTTTCCCGTTCTGCACTAATCAGTAAGTTGGTGCTTCATGTTCATCAACAATACTGAACACCAGTCAAATATCACATTGTGCAAGCACTCTACTCTGATATGCATATAGCTACAAGAATCCAAATGTTGAGTAGTACTACCACCAATCCTGTTCATAGTAATCAATATGACTTTCAGTGGAAAACTTGATATTTTCCCAATTGGCACATGAATTCCACTCTTCTTGGTTCCAACCACGCAATATGTGTTAATGTTGTATTGCATGGATAAGGATCCCACGCCCCGAAACGTGTCCTTAAGGTTCACTACTTATCCTCGTTGAGATAATCCAGTAATAAATTATATATCATCCATTGTGATGTCTGTAGTCTCACCCTGGAGATTAAATACTCCCTGATTAGGATCTCGCATGTGCACTAAGCTTTGGAGCAAGTTTGATTGAGCCCTCATATTTGATGTGCGGAAAAACTTTAGAAGGCCACATCGTCACAAAAAATTTAGGGTCAATGGATCTCTCATTGCTTCCCTATCCATTGCCTCATGTTCCCTTTCCCTACATCTAAGCACCATATCTGCATTAAAATCATTATTTTCCATGAGTGTTGAGTTTTCTTCACTAAACTTGCGCCACCCGTGGGTCTCTGTTATTTCACGAAACCACGACTTTAACAGAGTCTACTCGCGGATACGCATAATCAAATTTTAAACCAAAAATTAAATTCCAAAACTCTATGGAAAATCTTTAAAAAACAATTGAAAATGCAAAGCAAGGAGATAGTTGTTACCTGCAAGCGACGGAATCGAAAATCGTCCTTCGGATTGATCATATGCAACGCAACAAGTCGTAGGTATTTTTGCTCTCCTAGAATGGTAAAATGGTAAATATGGGTTAATTTGTATTTTGTTACTATTTATAGTAAATTTCTTTTGATTTTTACTCACTTTAGAGTTTTCAGCCCCTTTTTGTCATATTTTCTTAATCTTAATGACTAATTGAATTATTTTGATTAGGTCATGAAACAGAAAGGCTCTTTTTACAAATATTTCCACATTGGTGTTCTTTAAAAGGTTTGGATTCTCATGGCATGTCGATTAGGTCTCCACTTTGCATCTATACCTTATCATTTGTATGCCTTAGGACCCCCTTTTTTAACACCATGGACTACGTTTTAACCTTCCATTGTCGTTGTTCCTCCATGGTTAGCACTTACCTTCACATGGGCCACCCTAGATAGAAAAATATGTCACATTGGTGCCCATGTCATTACTTGCCACTTTGGGAACTTGTCCCTTATCATGCATAACTTTATTAACCAATTTTCCACCAAGATCCCTCCCCTATGGAGTTTCTTCATGCTCTTGTTAGACTTCGTAAAATTGACAAGATTACCGAGTATACTTGTCCTTCGTCAAACTCGTTAAAGGATTTGAACGGACATCCACTTAGGTATAATTTTACCCCTTTTCCGGACCTTAGTGGCTTGTTTACAAAAAATGTATACTCTAGTCCATTTATGACTAGAAGAGTTCTCTCTCGTGTACTTTTACACTTTTTTGGGTGAGGAGACTAAATTTACGAAAAAGTACCTTATGGAGTTCTTGTTTAAGTTTTTCAGACTCCTTAAATATGAAAAAAATGGTGAGCATATACCCACTCAGGCTCAATATTAAAATCCACGAGTAGGTGTATGGATTTCTTGTTTAGGTTTTTCACACTTCTTAAATATGAAAGCACCAGCGAGCACGAACAGATCCGAGCTTGATACTAAAATCCACGGATCAGTAACCTATCGAGTATTAATCTATCTTTTCTTCAAATTCGTTAAAATAATGAATAAAGTCGTGAGTTTCCCTCCCATGGATTAATTAAATTATAAATGGTTGGACCTTTATCAAATATTCTTCTCTCTCTTCTTCGAGCTTGTACAAAATGAAGAAGGTTTTTTTATTTTACTTTCTTGGACTCGTTAAAATTTAACAAGAAATATACCATCAAGATTCCTTATTAATCTTTTCATGCTTGTTAAAAAATGAAGAGACATCTAAAAAGAGAAGGGAAAAGAGAATCTTTGTCATTCATTCATCATATGGCAATAAGTCTAATCCTTCCTTGAACACATCACTTCTGTTGAGTCAAAGGGTCTTAGTTTTGGCTTTAGGATTTAACCCGATTCCAAAGTTGTTTACTCCTCTGATCGGTTACTCTTCCCATCATATGGAGAGTTTGTTGTGTCTCCTACATAACAAACTTATATCATGTTTCCTATATGTCCAAGCTTCCTAAGTCACTTTCCTATGGTGCTCAATGTTCAAGGATTACCCCTATGTCGGCCACTCTGCAGTTCATCTTGACTCCTCATGTCGGCCATCCCTTATACCAATATATCCTAAGTATTATTTCAACTCTATCTCCCAGTGTTCCTCATGTGAGATGATGAAGGATACCTTAATTCCTTCCTTCTCATGGGTCTCTTCCTATCGAATTCAACACATTTTGCTATAGGAAGTAGAATTAGAGTCCCGGATAGTACCTTAAGATTTGTAATCATTAGTGGCAGATCATCTTGTTGTTGAGTTATGGGATCACATCAATGTCCCTTACTCGACAGATTCTTCAAGTGTTCAACTTCAAGTCCTCTTATTCACACTTGTAAGAATGTACTAAGTACCTTGGACCCCATTTTCATCATTGGTGGGTGTTCTCGCATTTGTTAACAATTTTCATTATTGACCGATAATCAAACGAAATCCCCCATGTTCGAATTCAACTCGTTTTTTCACATGGTTTAATATTTGTACTTATATCGATGGATTGGCTTGAAGACCTTGGACCTATAATAATGCTCCTTTGTTATTTTCCAAGTTGCGCAAGACTTAGCCTTACTCATTTTGGCTCCTCATGAGACATAGATCTAGTTTGTTGTTATGGCTATGATCTCCTTTTTGACATGGATCCACGCGTGTATTTCAGTGGCCATGCTATATACATACATTCTGCATATGTATTGGATACCATGTTCTATCATTCTGAGCATGTCATTATGTCAAGATTGTATTGTATGATGACCTTGTTTTGTTTCAGGTACTATTCAAAACTTTGTTTATGTGGCTCTCACGCTCCTCCACTTCTTTGTTTGTAATTCATTTCGGCCATCATTACCCTTCTAACCTCATACATTATGGGGCATTTGTTATTATTCAAATAGGCACTTCTCCATCCGTGATGGCACTACACTGTCGGTCACACAAAAGGACTTTATGGATTGAAGAGCCTTATTGGTTATAGATGCGCATGACCTTAATCATTCAACACTTTCTCCAATGTATCCATTTTTGTAATATATTTTAAGACATAACCATGACTCTTATATATGCCATCTCACAGGTCACCCGTTGGTGCTCCATTGACCACCTGCGGTTTTCCCAAAAAATGTTGCACCCGCTACTTGTTGGTAGTAGACTCGCGGGTCACCCACTAGTTGTCAAGTGTTATACCCGTGGAAACCTTCTAAAATCATGAAAAAATAAAATGAAAATTGAATTAGAATTAGTTATGGTAGTTCTTCAAACTACCGTACCTTCCCTAACCACTTATCTCTCGAACCTATCTTCTCATACTTTGTTATAAATACAAGAGTAAGGATATACTGAGGGGGAGAACCATTTGTGTATTGAAATGATGGAGAAATATCTATAGAAGGAAGAGAAGCAAAGATCCCAGGATCAGGTTTCAACAATGCTTGTTGCAGAACCAAGTATAACTTATTGTCATTTATATGATTAATACAAGAGATTATTTTTTCCCATAAATTACCTTGTCTACTTCATGAATTTAATATAGTGAATTTGTCATATTTCCTTTATATATGAGTTTCATATTGGATTGTTTATGTTTATGTAGTCAAAATATTTGAGGAAGGTGTCTCCTATTTTGCAGGATTCTTACTTGGGATTACGAATTGAAGGCTAAGAGTTTCAAGCTTGGATCAAACTTCGTATATCCAAGGTATGTTCACCTAACTTGTAAACCTAGTTCCTCTTTGTTAAATAAAAGTCTTGTTGTATGCTTACCAATTGTTTAGATTCTGTAACTTCTCATTAGTACGTTGGTGATCTCTATAAATGTCCTAGTCATAGGTTAAAATACCGAACAACATGACCTACAAGGAAAATTCCAAAATGCCAGCAAATACCCTTTAAATTTAAAAACTACCACCACGAAGACAGAGTACTAGGTGCAAAGTTGACTCCTTATGACTGTTATAATCATCCAGATTACACCCATCTTCTAACTGCTTCTCAACAAATATCAACCTCTGTTGATCGGGTGGGATGCCCTCCTTGTCCTAGATCTTAGCCTTTACATTATCAATGGTGTCCAAATTCTCCACCTCCAAGGTAATGGTTTTCTCAGTCAAGGTTTTCACAAAGATCTACATGCCACCTCTTAGACGAAGAACAAGATGCAGCGTCGATTCCTTAGGCTCTGCAAATCAATTTCCATGACAATATGATCTTGCAAGCCTAAAAATTTGAAATAAAGGTATTCAACCAACTGTGTAGTTTTAAAAGACTATAACAACATGTAAATAGGCGTTAGGACATGATATACCATTTATGAACAATGGCCTTGAAAGAATTTTATATTTACTGATATTAATAGGATAATTACATACTTCATATGTAAATGACCATCAATAACACATTTTACGACGACCACATCGACTACCATCAGGCATCCTCACAAGAAGCGTAATAGCATTTTCATCCTCTACATATGGCTCAGGTGGAAGAGAAGTTTTTTTCGCTGCAAGTTTGAGCTCTGATTCCTGTATCCCCAAGCAGTAAGGTCAAACTCTGCCCCAGAGGAAATGTTCAAGTAATAGATGATCAAATAAACTTGCTTCAATCACATATTAAAATGCACTGGCATAGGCTCCTTTGATCAGATTCAAGATGTTGGCATACCTCTCTATTTAGGATTCATAATCATACTAACAACTAATTAATAATTATTTTGTGGAACGTGACATCTACTTGGTAATAATATCATGAATACCCTCAAGCAAAACTACACATAGTTATCATGTGGATCACTTGGGAGAAAGTGCAGAGCTTTTACAAATGATCGTTCAAGAGGAAATACAAAAAACATAAAAATCAGAATGAATTACTCCACTGGAAATATACGAGAATTGAATTTGAAAGATGACTACTTTCCCCTTTTTCTAAGGAACAAAACTGATCATGGCTTAGAACAATGAAATTTCTCCGCTTAAATAGTAGAAGAGTCTTATGTGCATATTCAACGTGTACTAAGCATAACATTTGAAGGAAATGCCCAAAGGCAAAGCTATCAAAGGAGATTTTGTAGAAGTAGCAAACTAATGCAATGAAACGGGCACAACCAATGAGATAATGACAGTAACAATTGCTAAGAGACAAATATTTGCAATATTTCCATGTTAACAATCTAAATCAATATACAAAGAGAAAATATGGAAAAAATAAATGGTCCCTTAGCACAATTGCATATAAAACCTTAAAATAAAAATCCTACTCATGGTGGGTTGCTTTGTTGAACAAGGAATTCACAAAGGTTTATTCAAAACCAACATTCCTTGAAGCAAGATGCAGTTTATAATTATTTCTGTATGGAAATCCTACTTTGACATTTTGTACCTATGAGTTCCTTCTGCGCAATAGCCAAGCAATCAAACAAGATTTTTATGCCGGACATGACCGATGGACTCTACTTCCACGTTGAGTTCTTTCTCTGCCTGGCATCTGAAACATAGCAAAATGAATCAAGTAATTAAGAAAAAACCTCTAAAATAGAGTAGTCACCTGCATTTTATTAATAAAAAGAAGAACAACAAGACTGCGCACATTATAATTCAAGACAAAACAACTTACAAATTGTTAAAAAGGTTCTTAACTGCAACTATAGTTCCATTTGCAAGTTGACCTTTGTAGATGAGTTGAACTATGGAAATTCCTAGATCTCTTAGAGTAAACCAGTAACCCCATCCAAGATATGAGACTTCGGGCATACCACTCATCGATGAAGGTATTTGTTTTTTGAAAAATACATCTTATATTTACTGGAAAATATTTACAGTAAAAAAGCAAAATGTGGAAGGGTATATACAATGAACTTCATAACCCCTTCTTAAGAGTTTATGGAGCATAAATAAAAGCAAAATATTCTATGTGATCCAAAAATTGGGCATCTTTGGTCAAAAGGAATCCCTTAGGAAAATTATGGTGGTGTACCTCATCTTTCAACAATATACAAAAAGTAGACAGAGAACTAATACCCTGATTAAAAACAAAACTTGCACTTTATATTCCACAACACAAAGAACTCCTAGATGCAAAAACAATGCCAAATCCCTTAAAAGGCACTATGGAAATGAGAATGACCATCACTGAACAAAGCAACATGCCAATAATCCACAGTTTTCAACATAACTGTACAAATAATCCAATAGAAAACCCCATAATTTCTGAAATGTGAGTTCACCCTAACAGAAACTTGCATGCAGACATCAAGCTTGCAATATGGATAGATGATATTGCTTGTGGTGCATGAGACTTTCACCATAATTTTTCTTGGATTGTCACATTGTGGTTGTACTTAAAAGAAGCCAGTGGAAAGAAACATGCCAAAATATGCAATATATTTTGAGCATTTATAAATAAGATTTTATGAAAGTTATTGTTTCATAACACCAATATCATGATATTCAAAGAAGGAAACTCATATATGTGAAAGAAGTAAAAAATAATTAAGTAAAAATAGGGAACTGTATCTAGCAACATTGCAGTTTCATGCTGGAGATATTTTCTAAATATATAAGTTTAAAAAGAAATAGGAAGCGGGAAAAAACCTGCAAAAAGTATTTACTATATTTGTTGCACCATCCAAGAGTCAGTAATGTAATGCTCTTTGACAAACAATAAGATATACAATATTAAATAATGAACTGAAATGATACACCCTTAGCGGGTGGAAAGGACAAGTGGGACCTAAAATTCTATATAATTGTAAATATATAAACAAAGGCAAAACTTTTAGTATGAAAAACAAACAGAAAGCACCAATATCCATGTGTGAAAATGACCAGACAGTTATACTTAGGAGCACGTTAAATCCATTTAGTTTAGAAAGGCTCAAAAGGTGCCAAAACAAGGGCCAAGAGTTCTGATACCAATAGTTCTAGTTCATGACGGTTTTCTCAACCAAATATTTAAAAAAAATAGCTTAAGAGAAGAGAAAGAGATAATATTCTTGTTCCAGAATAACTATATGTATTCATAATCAACAAAAATGTCATTGACCATATGACGGAGATTCATTGTTCGTTTGCTAGATTTGTGATAATATTATCAATCCTAATTGTTATTGTCCCTTTCTTTTGAAAGGTCCGCAATAAGTCAAGTCTGAATGAGATATCATGCTTGTACTATTCATATGTAATTTCATCCAGTCTTGGCAGCAGTTGTTGAAGTGGTTTTCTCAAAGTGCAACATATCTCTTTACCATCTGATTCTAATATGCAATGGAGGGTATGGTCATAAGAGAATGTCGTCTCTTTCCAACATTTTGTGAAGTAACATAGGCCTTCATGTTGGTGGTGTTTTTGAACTCCAATAGGAAAAATGGAGGGATCTACCGGCTTGAAGAAACCGAGGTAGATAGCATGAGAAGAAGGGTTCTTGTAGGTCTGTGTGTGAGAGGTACACGTTAAACAACAGTAAAAACCAGTAAAACTAACACTTAATCATGCAAATGAAAATATATCCTAAGGTAATATGGCTTATTAGCCGTGAATGCAAATGCTAACATGTGAAAACTCAACTGAAAAATGAACAGTAAACAGTAACTATTTATTTAATTAAAATCTACCACAATAATAACCAAATCACACACGTAAAATTATTTCCATTCACATCAATGAACCATGTTTATAAAAGAATCATTTTTATTATTTGTAAGAAATGAAGTTATAGGTGCAGAGTTACCTCTCTGGGCATATGGGCCCTTGCGGCCGAGAAGGTTGCAATCCTCCGTTGATGGTTTCATCGACTGGATGGCCACTGAACTCAACCAGTTGCAATGTATCAACCCGAATGGTAGTAGGGAGCTAAGGGTGCTCAACCAGCCAATGGGATTTGCAGAGTGGGATGTTGGTGGAGTAGGTCTATGCATATGGAGTAATGGTGGATGGTAAAAATGGTAACAAAGTGGGAGAGCTTCAAATCAATAATCTTGTAAATGGTGGGAAAGATATAACATATATAATGTGGTTTAGGGTTTTGTAACCCTAAAACCACTTATGGTTTTTATTTTTTGAATTTCACCACTGGTAAGTTTTGAATTGAGGCAGGAGTTTGTGTTTGTCAGGACAACCCCCTTTTTTTGGTGGACACCTCCTTTTTAGGGGAGATTCCCTATTTTGGTGGAGGTTGTCCAAAGGGGATTTAGAACTTAGGCTAAATGGGTTTTTTATGCATAAATGGGTTTGTTCTTTAGGAATAAGGGTCCACAATATGTCACTTGGTGTGTGGTCAATTTTATTGTGTTAACACTTCATATGGGAAAATGGATGCAAGGATCATTTGATGGCAATCGCTGCAAAATGGCTCAAATGGGGGAGTGTAAGCACTTTTTACTTTTAGCACTCCTTTAACCTGCATCATGGAATTGATATAAATTGTTAGTTTTTTGTCTGTTCTGTTTTTTTTTCTTATACAATAATAACTGTAGAAGGTATAAATCAATAAGGAAAAACATATTAGTATCCAGGCAGAAAAAATAAGCACTAGAACCAACAATGAAAGTAAAAAAAATGTTATGGCATAAATGAACAGAGGGTGTGGTAATTTTCTTGGATAGTATATTGTGCTAGAATTTGCAAACGTGCTATTGCACATTGGTCATTCAGACGCTCAAAAAATGTGGACATCCCAGTTTGCAGATTTCGAGAACCAATTCCTCCATTTCTAGCAATGTTTTTTAGCATATACATAGGGACACCACCCATAGTTAATTGATGTTAGACCTCAAGGAGGAATTATTTGTAAGCATCACTCATTTGTAGCTTAACCATAAGATCAACAACCTTAGTTCATTTTGTCAATGAAAACAACAATATTTGTCTATATTTTAAGTCAAATTGAAAAAGATAAAATTCGGAATAACAAGTTGAAAGGATGGTAGTGGACATAAGAATATTTGATTAAAGACATATTCACAAGTGCAGTGTCTTATGTAGTTTTCCCATATTTTATATCCAAGTTAAATTGGTTATTATTGTGTTGGCAATTTGTTATAATAACAACAATAGAGCCAACATAAAATTGGTCACTAGATGTTCGCAAGCCATGTATTGTAGTGTTTGGTGCTAATCTGTGAGTATGGAAAATTTTTGGTATATTTTCAATGACAGTTCTACTAGTGACATGTATACAGCAATGGGCATCACCTCTCTCATACACAGTTCTTTATTTTATTATGAAGTTTGTGATGTGTACGCTTAAGCCACGTGAGAAATTTGGCATAAAACGAGCAATTAGATTGTTGTTGATGGTAACATAAATTGTTAGTTGTCCATGCTTGTCAACTAAATCAGCATGTATAAGTTGTGCCTTTATAGGTGAATTTGAGTGCCTACCACATGTTGGACCATACATAACTAGGACATCAACCTCAAATATATTACTTGGCCTTTTTGCACAAAGCTCAATGATCGAGGAAGTTGGACTGGTACATGTATTGAAGATGTTAGATAAAGGGAGTTTGTTATTAAATATGAAGGATACAAAGACTCTATAGGACTGTACGCATTTCGAAGGAAAATATGTGCTAAAAACACATCTTTGCTTGTCAAAGTCCAAGACATTACTACTTGGATACTTGTCCATCCTCCATAGGTATCTCATTTTTCCTATAGGAAATAAGGTTCAAATGTGTTACAAAGAGCATAACACAACATTTAAGGAAAATGAATCCATGCAAACAAATTTATCATGTTTAACAACACATATAATAATAGGAAGAATGAGAAATAGTAACAGAAACAAAACATTTTACCTTTGCGAATCTTGACTGACTTGAGTGTCTACCATAGTTAATTCAACCCAGAGGATTTCAATTGCAGGATTCTATAGGAAAACAAACATTGATTTTAAAGGAAAAAATCCATCAAAAAAATACATGGAACCATGATGCCAATAGATAGTATGTTTGTTATTTTTTTTCTTTTTTTGTGGAGAAAGTGGGCAAGGGGAGAATGTTGTTGTCATATAGTATATAAATAGTTATTCAATCATATGTACATGTGATAAATGTGCAGTGCATTCAAGTTACTAAAGAAAATTAAAGGAAAATTGCATGGTGATCTGACCAATAACAATCCATCATATTGAAGTGGGCGCTATCAGAAGTTGTTTGTCAAAAAATGGTTTATCAAGGTACCTACATCTGTAGTTGGTCTATTTGCCACTATTGACATACCATGGTGTTGCATGAATTCAAGTAGTTGTTTTTGTGTTACCGAGTTTTCTAACATGTCAACATTGAAATCCCTAGTTAGGATGATTTTTTTGGAACCTGTACAACTAATCAATATTGATCCAATCAAGGAAAACAATTCAGGAAGTATACCATGGGGCGCTTTATAGATGTTTGTGACAAGTAAATATATTTCATGGTAATGCAATGAGAACACAATGGCCTCCATGTGGTCTCTAATATGCGTATCATATTTCTTGATTTCAAATTTTCTATCTGCAAATGTTATGATACCACGACATCCATTTGTTGAGAAACAATGGAAAGTCTTATTGAACAATGCAAAATTTGTTATTTGTGTCTCTTTTTTCCTACAAACAAATGATATTAGAATGCATTAGGTCAAAATCGGAAGTATTTTATCAAATTGCAAGAAGAAACTTTGAGTATTTAATGAGGAAATTGTAATGTGCAGACTGCTGTCAAAAGATCGAAGATTGGAATCAAGTTTCCAATGTGCCATGTTTTCCAGTCTTTGAATTTCAAGTTTAAATTTTTGACTTGCTACAAATTTGGTAGCTTGCAACTCATTTACAAGGTAGAGAGAATCAAGGCTTCGTACACATGAAAGAGCTATGTAGACTAGACCATGTTGTTTCACCCCTGAGGGGTCAAAATCTAACTTGTCCATCGTGAGGCCTTGGGATCTATGAATAGTTTGTACACATGCCAATTGAACAGGGAACTGATGTCTAACAAGAGATTATGTTTTCCTCCTTGATAGTTTACGATATATTCTTGTTATAGGTGTCCAACTTGGGGATATACTAGGTGTATAAAAGGAATGCATTTTGAGACGTTGGCATCCACCAATCAAAGGATCACAAAATTGTATCCAAACTATGTGCTCTTTTCCAGGTGTATATTGCATGAAGACACCATCTGCACCATTAACGAGGCCATCATGAGTTACAAAATTCCCATCAATCAGTTCAATTAGTATGCCTTGCTTTAGGACAATGGTGTCAGGTAGAAGTTGTTTGTCATTCCCATAAAAGGTTTCTTCTAAATTGTCCCCACATTTGTCAATTGATTTTAAGACACATGGATCTGCACTAACAAGGGACGACAATTTCATATTATGTGTTTCAACATCTTTGATTTTTGAGAAATAAGTAGGGGAAAGTGGGATCACTAGGTGTCGGTTTATAGCAAATCTTGTTCAAGTATGCAATATCAACTTTAGTTTGGCAATTGACCCTAATCCTGTTCAAAATAGATATGAAAGTATTGTCATTCTATCGCATAACTTGTTCCAAGTGGTAGTAATATTTATCATTATCTTTCCAAAATGTGTAAGGTGTCTTTTGGCCATGAATAGTTGTATGTTCAAAAATCCAAGCATCACGGATTGGTTCTGCTTAGTAGAAGTCACCACAAATTATCAAGTCAACATTACTCAATATGCATGATTTCACAAAGTCTTCATGCAAGTCATCTATCAATTGGGAGTGACTGAAGCCATGAACAACTGTTTCAAGCACAAGATCAAAACCATCATCAGTTGAAGCAATGTCTTCTGACCATATAGATCTTGCTTCAACTGATGATGGCTTTGATCTTGTGATTGAAACAGTTGTTCATGGATTCAATCACTCCCAATTGACAGATGACTTGCATGAAAAAGTAATAGAGCTTGCACCTTCTGAGGGCTTTAAATCAGTTAGCATTTTCCAGGATCGATTCTCTGAAGAAATGAACTTCCCGACATTGTTCTTTGGTTGTGGTCACCCTTCTGACATTGTTGCATGTTTATCATACCACAAAATAGCTCGGTAGGAGCTTCTTCACAAAGACCATGACTTTGCAACACATATTCCTAACATTTTTTTCAAGGCAATATGGACCATCATACAACAAGTTTCCAATTGTGCATGGGTATGCATACGTAAAGGTGAGCTGAAAGGAAAAAAACTATGTGCCAAAGTTGTTAAAGGCACATCTAACTTGAACAAGTTGTTGCATTCCCCTGTTGGATATCATTCACTGAAAAATATACGTATTTCCCTTGATTATGTTGAAAACATGAAAACAGACATTTTTGCAATGTTAAGACAATTAGGTCCCCCAACCTTCTTTGTAACTTTCACAAGCGTTGATAACCTTTGGCAACCACTTTGTGATGCATTGGAACATTTACATTCTAAACATGCATCCCAACCTTCTGAAAAAAAATTGTGGAAACAATTGACTCTAAAATTAGAAATCATCCAGTGACTTGTAGGTGGTATTACAAACATAGATTCAACGCATTTCTAACATTGCTGAAAAATAACAAAAACATTTTCAAAGAAGTCGTGGATTATTTCTTTGTTACTGAGTTCCAGAATAGTGGTAATGAACATGACCATGGCATTTTATGGATTCGTAATGCACCTATATATGGACATATCTCAAATACCACAATTGAATATTTCATTGATAGTTATTTGTCTTGTGATTCAACATTGCTCTCTGAAGACCTGGAAAGACTACAAACGCATCATCACACACATACTTGTAAAAAAAACAAAAAGGAAACTTGCAGGTTTGGATTTCCTTTGCCTCCATTGGATAGAACTATGATTGTCCATCCTCTTGATTGTGTCGAAGAAGAGACTAAAGAATAAGCAAAAAACATGTTCTTGCTTCTGCAAGAAATTTTTTATAGCAAAACTATGTTATTTGACACTTTTTTGTAAGAACTTGGCATGTCTATGGAGGAATATATTGTCTTGATTCGTTCTTCCATTTATCTTCCTATCATTCTATTGAAAAGACGTCCATCTGATGTTTGGATAATCCCATTTGAAAAAATTGTGCCCCAACTATGGCTAGCGAATACAAATGCACAGTTCATTTTGGATGCCTATGCAACTGCAACTTATTGTAGCTCATATATGGCCAAATTTGAGCGTACATTAAAAGAAGCCTTTCGAAAAATTCGTGAACAAAGTATAGAAAGTAGATATGACACTATTCAGGTTATACAGAATCTAGGAAATGCACCCTTGAACATTCAAGAAATGTCCAGTTGACAAGCAGTACATATTGTTCTTCCATTGGCTTTGCATTGTAGTTCAGGTAGGACAATATTTATTAACACATCTCCGCAATTAATGAGAACCTATATTCTAAAAAGACCTCATTTATTGGCACAAGAACCAGATGACTCAGAAGACATTATGTGTTCCTTCGTGGTTGACAAGTACGCTACACGTCATGATGTGTTTGAGGACATTTGTGTTGCATAAAATGATGCATTCTATACAATGGGTTCAAATAACTTGCCAAAAGACGAAAAAAAACCATATGTGATAAGATATGTGAGATACAATGAACATATTGATCCCGACAATTATTACAGGGAAAAATTGATGCTATTCATTCCTTATTGTGGAAATGAAGACACTCTGAAAGAAAGCCATCATACATGGCTTGAATCTTTTTTAGCTCATAGAATAGAGATAGAAAAGAATGAGGCCCTTTTCAATGCTAAAGCAAAGCCTAAATGGGGTGACATTGACACTGATGCTTCTATTGTTGAAAGTACTCCTCCCCCAATGCTTGACATTAATTTTTCCATGGTTCAAAATATTGCATCTGATGAACATGAAAAGTATGATATCCAACATGATCTTTCTATGCTAAACATACCATTCCATTTGAACTAATGATGAAAAAGCATTTCCAATTAGCCAAGCAACCGTTTTTGCTTGATACATGCCAGTATTTTAGCATAAGAAAACAACTTAATGAAGAACAACAGACTATAATAAATGACAATTTGCTGAAGAAAAAATAGTTTCCGGATAACCCAATCCATTTGTTCCTTATAGGAGGTGTAGGCACATGAAAAAAAAATTGTAGCAAAATCTATTTTCCAAGCATTGGTTGTTGATGTATATGTAAATTCGGAATGTATTTCACATATATGTATATTATATTCCTATAGAGATGGTATTATTCCTCTATAAGGAAGTGTCGTCATTTATATTGTAAGTGTCGTAACTTATACTTGATGGGTTATTAGACCACCTTGTTTGGGGTCGGCCCTGTATAAGTCATGTGGGTCAAAGGGTTATTAGACCACCCTATTGGGGGTCGGACATGTGGGTCAAAGGGTTATTAGACCACCCTATTGGAGGTCGTCCGACTCGGAATTATGTTATGTGGTTAAGTTCGAGCCTACATGAGTTAGGTAAAAAGGCAAGTCAAGTCAAGTATAAATAGAGTGCGGGAGGCACTCTATTTACTCACTCACTTCTCACACATGCACTCAAGGAGGAGTGGCACACTTATGGAGGAGGAGGATCTGCTGCTAGGTTATGGCTATCTCTCTTGGTTGGTTGTATCATTGCTCTATCTATCTCTGAGGAAGTTATTGGGGTTTTTCACCTTTATGGTTTTCCCCAAGTAAATCTTTGTGTCTCTTGTGTGCTTGCATTATTGTCTCCATGATTGATATGCTGTAGATATGCTGTACATGTTGTTATCTCAGTTAATATTCTAGATCATATTGAAGTAAATTCAGAAAATTTAACATGGTATCAGAGCTAGCCTGAAAGAAGGCATGATATGGCATGTATGACACTTGTTGCACTTACGATGCTAGGGCTTGATATAGCAAAAACCAGTCATCGTAGCACTTTCGCTATAAATCCGTTTTGGCGAATTTTTCGGATCTGAAATTGTTACAGGACGAATATTAAATCTCCAGGTACCTTGTGTCCAAAGGACAACCTCTAATTCGTTGTACTTTGTGATTTATGATCTGTACAATATAGGGTTTCTGCCTCTTCCAGATCTGAGTCAAAATCAGGTGACCTTGGGAAAAAGGTCATATCTTGGGCTAGGAAGCTCCAAATGAAATTTCGTAAAAAGTGACAGGTAGTACACAGTCTGCACTATCTCAGAAAACTTTTTCAGAGGCTGAAGTTGAACCAGTGACACGTGGCACGCCGTACAAGTTCGCTCTCATGTATTATCCCATAAACAGGTCACGTTGCGACATTTGGCATAACTCTCTCTCAGAGAGTCCAATTGAGGTCAGACCTGTCAGGATGGAAAGGTAACAGGCCGAGATATCTCAGAAAACTTTTTCAGAGGCCGAAGTTAAAATAGTGACACGTGGCACTCCGTACAAGTTCTCTCTCCTGTTTTATCCCAAAACAGGTCACGTTGCGACATTTGGCATAACTCTCTCTCAGAGAATCCAATTGAGGTCAGACCTGTCAGGATGGAAAGATAACAGGTCAGGCTATCTCAGGAAACGTTTTCAGACCCTGTGGATCAAAAATTTCAGAGTTACACCAGAAACAATCAGGTACATATTTCTGTCAAAACAGAATTATTTTTTGGTACCTTCATTCATGGCTTCCGGAATTTAGGGCTTTGGAGAAAGTTGGAATTTTTGTAATCGGAGACCACGGCTGGATGCTACTCATCAAAATAGAAATTTAGAGACCAAGATCAGAATTTTTGGTTGGGCAGAAGGCCGGGCTTGATCAGACCCTAGTTCGGGACTTTGATCAGGAAAGTGGAAAATTAGGGCTTCTGTAAAAATGGGAATTTTTGAAATCTGTGACCACGGCTGGATGCTCCTCAGAAAAATAGAAGCTTAGAGCTTTGGATCAAACCTTTTGATGGGGAAAAAGAGTGGGCTTCATCAAACCCCAATTCAGGGTCACGTCCAGTGAATCCGAAAGTTTCAAAGGAAAAATTGAGGAGTAAAACTTTGCAGTTTTCAAATTCTAAATATACCAGTTTGATCAGCTCATCAAGGCGCATATTTCTATCCTTTCGGAAGTTTGAATTTTTGGGGTTTCTCTGACAAACCCATATCCATCTCCAGGTCCAGTTCTTGCAAATCAAGTGGATTGGGTTAATCCTAGAAGAAGATGGATTGGTCACCTGCATAAGTGAAGAAGTTCCTGTCTCAGAGGGAGATGAGGATAAGGCCTTACATAAGAAGATTACAAGCGATCTCGACAGGTATGACTCATTGAGGTATGTTTTGAGATTTGTTCATGATTAAGTTTATGGTATGTTTGTCTTCATGTTATTACGGTTAGTACAATTTTGATTTTAGATTTGTCGTATCACCTTAACAAAATTATGAATGCATGATAGAAGATATTCATTGGTTAGGGTGTTGACACTTATGATTGAACTAATGCATTATGGTGTTGTATGAGGTTTATGTTGTCTACTAACATGAAAGGTACACCAAGAAAGACAAATCATGTTCTGTTCCAAGAACATATGATCATGATAACATGAGGACAAAGATTCATCCATTCTCATGGATCTCATAGAAGATCCATTTACGAGGTATGTATAACTTGGTTTTGTAATAGTTAACTTATGAGATATACAGGTTACTAGCACAAGTCATTGAAGAAGAACAAGAAGACATCATGTGAGTATGTTAGACATAAATAGCTAGCATGCTAATCCAGGTATGTTTTTCCTATATCAAGATAGAATCCTATCTTGTGTTAGGATCTTATACTATTGTTGATAATGATTATTCATGAAGTCATAGGTTTGAATAATCATGATTGTATGCATTTTATGTTTCTTACCATAATTGATGATATGACTAACCAGAAGAATCATGATGGTATAGGTTTGAATAATCACAGGTTTTATGGATTTTATATCTCTTATCTTGATTGATGATTCAACTAACCTGAATAGTCATAGGTTTGAGTAATTACAGGTTTAGACATGTTATGTTATGTTTCTTATGATTTGACTAACCATAAGACTCCTACATAAACCTTGAATGCTAATGCTTACTATTTTTGTTTGAAATGATCATGACTATACATGCTTGAGATTATTGTGTTTTAATAGTATACTAATGAATGTATGATTTTATATTAGACCTAGAGGATAACACAATGATGATACTAACAAGCATGCATAGGGATCGAGAATGTATATAAGTTCAAGGACAGGTAATCCAGGGAGCAAAGATCAAGAGGGAGTACACTTCAGTAGTTTCTGCAAGAATGCAGATATTCAGAGGGAGTTGACCATCTTTCTACATTCCACAACAGAAAGGTGTAGAAGAAGCTACTGCAGATTAGGACTCCAGCAGCTCCTCCAAGAAAGCAAAGACTCAGAGGGAGTCCACCCAACGAACAAACAAAGATAAGTATTTTAATTATCATTTCTTGCATATGTGTTTGTTTAAATAAAATTGTTCAATGATGTATATGTTCATGTTCCTAGACTTAGGATATGTATAGTTGCATTGATGAACAGTATACTACTAATATACATGGGTAAGTGGCCTATGGCACTATACAACATTCCATTGCTACTTATCTAGAATGAAACCTCTTTGCTGACATGTTGGGAGTTGTGCACACTCTTAACAATGTTCTGGTAGAGATTGGAAGGCATCTAGAAAGTTATGGGATATGGATAAATGTTGTATTGAAGCATTGGCTAAGATAATTGCATGACTGTATGACATATTTCTTTATGTGTAAGAATTTGTTCTGAAAACTATGAGATGTTTTCTAATCATGCAATTTAACTTGTTGTGTAGGAAAGATCGTATGCCATCTCCTACAAAAGGACTACAACATTTGTTCCAGCAACAAAGATATTTATTGAAGATATTGAAGTTCCCAGGATCTGGGATGAAGAAATAGAATGCCATGATCCGTCGATCATGAAGAATGATGTTTGGGATGTAATCCCAAGACGTGAAGGGAAGTTTGTTATGACTTCCAAATGGAACTATCAAATCAAGCATATTACAGATGACAGCATTGAGAAATATAAAAGTGGTGAAATAGAAGATACACCAGATGGATTTCAAGACAGCATGGTGTAGTCAGATATGTGTGCAGAACTTGGTATGGTAGGATAGACAGCTTTCTATCCAGTTTGGGCTTTACCAAGAGTAAAGTGGATTCCAACCTTTACTACAAGGTTGAGGAAGGAAATCCAGTGATACTAATTTTGTATGCAGATAACCTGTTTGTTACACGTGAAAATAGTTTGATTGCCGACACGCAGCGGAAGCTTACTACCAAGTTCGAGATGAAGAACTTGGGGATGATGCACTATTTGTTTTTGGCATGGAGGTGTGGCAGAGTGGTGGAATATTCCTTGGACAAGGGAAGTATGCAATAGAGATCCTGAAGAGGTTCAGGATGATGGACTGCAAGGCTATGGCCACACCTATGGAATTGAATCTAAAGCTTCTATGTGATGCTTCATCTGAGCCGGTTGATGTCTCCATGTACCATCGGATGATTGGGTCCTTGATGTACCTGACGAACACGAGACCAGACATTTGCTTTGCTGTGAACACATTGAGCTAGTTCCTGACGGATCCGAGGAGTGTTCACCTGGTTGCTGTAAAGCATGTTCTGAGGTACCTGAAGGGTACAGTGGATTATGGGCTCAGGTATGAGGCAAATCAAAAGTTTAACCTGCAGGGTTATGTTGATTCAAATTGGGCTGGAAGTGTTGCAGATAGGAAGAGCACATCTGGGTGTTGCTTCAGTATGGGATCAGGTGTGATCTCTTGGTTTAGCAGGAAGCAGTCCTGCGTAGCACTGAGTACAGCTGAGGCAGAATATGTTGCAGCCTGTTCAGCTAGTTGTGAGGCAGTATGGCTACGGAAGCTACTGTCTGAGTTATTTGATCTCCCGTTGGAGGCTACTGGTATTTTCTGTTATAACCAGAGTTGTGTGAAGTTGTCCAAGAACCCAGTGTTTCATGATAGGTCGAAACACATAGAGATCAAATATCACTATATCAGGGATATGGTGCAAAGAGGAGCTGTGAAGCTCCTGTATGTTGCGACGGACGAGTGGATTGCAGATGTGCTGACGAAGCCACTAGCCAGGGTGAAGTTCGAGTACTTCAGAGAGAGGCTTGGCGTTCTTCAGATCGAGGACACTTCGAGGAAGAAGTGATGGATACATTTGCTGAAGCCATTCCAAGCATGTTGGAAGGAGGATCCTTCACATGGCTGTGGATGTAAGCGCTGGATGATGAACATCAGGATGATGTTCTGGTTTCTGCTGGATATGATCAGTTGGATCATTTTATGTATGTATGTACGCATCATGTGGATGCTGGATATGATCAGTTGGATCATTTTATGTATGTATGTACGCATCATGTGGATGCTAGATATGATCAGTTGGATCATTTTATGTATGTATGTATGCATCATGTTGGATGCTTGGACCATGTATCTGTATATGTATCAGGTGGATACATTGTATGATCAGGTGGATCATGTATGGTGATATGTATCATGTATTTGTATTTGTATCAGGTGGATACATTGATGATCAGGAGGATCATGTATGATGATATGTATCAGGTAGATACGTGGTATGCATCAGGTAGATGCATTGATGATTAGGAGGATCATGTATGATGATATGTATCATGTATTTGTATCAGGTGGATACATTGATGATCAGGAGGATCATGTATGATACTTGATATGCATCAGGTAGATGCATTGATGATCAGGATGATCATAGATGACGAGCTTCAGGATGTTGCTCTAGATGACATGCAGCAGGATGTTGCAGTGATGATGATCAGGATGATCATAGATGACGAGCTTCAGGATGTTGCTCCAGATGACATGCAGCAGGATGTTGCAGTGATGATGATCAGGATGATCATGGATACATCAGGATGATGTATGGTGAGTATCAGTTGATACTCTGTGGCCGTGGATCAGGTTGTGCAGATAAGCATGTAATTTGTGCCCTGGGAGATTTGCAGATGGTCTTTCGAGGTTTTGCCTATGGCATGTAATTTGTGCCCTAGTACATCTGGCAAATACTCTTTCGAGGTTTTGCTTGGGAGGACATATAATTTGTGCCCTGGGAGATCTGCAGATAGTCTTTCGAGGTTTTGCCTATGGCATGTAATTTGTGCCCTGGGATATCTGGCAGATGCTCTTTCGAGGTTTTGTCCTATGGCATGTAATTTGTGCCCTGGGAGATCCGATAGGTTGAGCTGTGTGCTCGTAATCAGTCCTGGGATTCTCTTGCGAGGTTTTTCCATGACCACATGTAATTTGTGCCCTGGGAGATCCGATAGGTTGAGCTGTGTGCTCGTAATCAGTCCTGGGATGCTCTTGCGAGGTTTTGTGGTGACCACATGTAATTTGTGCCCTGGGAGATTCGATAGGTTGAGCCGTGTGCTCGTAATCAGTCCTAGGATTCTCTTTCGAGGTTTTGTGGTGAGGTCACATATAATTTGTGCCCTGGGAGATTTGCAGATGGTCTTTCGAGGTTTTTCCTATGGCATGTAATCTGTGCCCTGAGACATCTGGCAAATGCTCTTTCGAGGTTTTGTGACGCACGTAATAAGTCCTGAGGATTCCACAGTATGGCCAGTGATGACGAAGACCTGCAGGTGGTGGGCCTACATCCAGTATGAAAAAGGACTGGCTCTGTAGAACTTCCTATGACGAGTAGATTCAGAGATTGATTGAGATAGCAGCAGCAGTGGCGATGATGATGATGATTCGATGACGATTATCCAGTGACGATGATCCAGAGAAGATGACTTGTGCTAGAAGAACTGTGCTGAGAAATACCTTCCTAGTTAAGAGGGAGTGTTGATGTATATGTAACTTCGGAATGTATTTCACATATATGTATATTATATTCCTATAGAGATGGTATTATTCCTCTATAAGGAAGTGTCGTCATTTATATTGTAAGTGTCGTAACTTATACTTGATGGGTTATTAGACCACCTTGTTTGGGGTCGGCCCTGTATAAGTCATGTGGGTCAAAGGGTTATTAGACCACCCTATTGGGGGTCGGCCATGTGGGTCAAAGGGTTATTAGACCACCCTATTGGGGGTCGGCCCACTCAGCATTATGTTATGTGGTTAAGTTCGAGCCTACATGAGTTAGGTAAAAAGGCAAGTCAAGTCAAGTATAAATAGAGTGCGGGAGGCACTCTATTTACTCACTCACTTCTCACACATGCACTCAAGGAGGAGTGGCGCACTTATGGAGGAGGAGGATCTGCTGCTAGGTTATGGCTATCTCTCTTGGTTGGTTGTATCATTGCTCTATCTATCTCTGAGGAAGTTATTGGGGTTTTTCACCTTTATGGTTTTCCCCAAGTAAATCTTTGTGTCTCTTGTGTGCTTGCATTATTGTCTCCATGATTGATATGCTGTAGATATGCTGTACATGTTGTTCTCTCAGTTAAGATTCTAGATCATATTGAAGTAAATTCAGAAAATTTAACATTGGTTCGACACTAAAACAAACATCTTGGTAGTGATCCTTTAAAACCAAAAGGAATCATACTTTCTAGCACTAGCAAGGTTGCAAACAATGTAGGTGGTTCATCCGTTCACTCTACTTTGCACTTAATGCTAACTGGGTAATGTTCCTCAGAAGGTGCAAGATCTATTACTTTTTCATGCAAGTCATCTATCAATTGGGAGTGACTGAAGCCGTGAACAACTGTTTCAATCACAAGATCAAAGCCATCATCAGTTGAAGCAAGATCTATATGGTCAGAAGACATTGGATCAGAAGGCTCATTGTCAGTGTTGCTTGCAAGGGAATTTTTCCATTCTTGATTAAAAGAAAGGTACTCATTTTTGTACAATGACATATTGCAAAGGCCATGTAGGGAAACTCCTACAACTTTTGGCCTAATATTTCCTTAAAGATATGCATTTTTGTATTCTATTTTTCTTTTAAAGACAACAGCAATTGTCATAGAATCACGAAAGTCGCGAGGCAATGCATGTATTAGGAAACCCAAATCGGAAGGGACAATTATGATTGTGCCAGTCAAGCCAAATTGAGATCTCTTGTATCTGATTTGTCGTATTTGAGCGAAAGAATTGCGAAGGGAAACAAGTCTTTCTTCCAACGTAGTCAAATCCTTAACAACGGGAAGTGTTTCATTTCTTCTAATATTGTCAGGTGCACTAAAAGGTGGGAGGCATTCATTCGACAAAGACCTTTCACATTGTCTATGTTCTTTGTAGATGATGGCTTTGCAAGGGAGCTATAGATGTTGATACATTGTTTATCAATGTCAACCATGTCCTTCTGGAAATGTGTTTGTTCACAGATCACACATTCATAGATAGGGGTGTCTTGAATAGCTGACAAATATCGATCTACAACTTTGTTAGCTCATTCATTGTCCTTGGATATCTGTCGTTTGAGTGTTTCACTTTCCCTTATGTGTGCTTTCAAACAATGCAAAGATTTGTGTTTCTTCATACCAACAACAAAACCAATGTCTATACTCTCTTTGCCTATGAGTTTTGGTTGAAGGCAACGGTTGTTTGTTTCATGGGGTTTTTTTTGTCTAAGTTGGATTTTTAAAGAATGAAGCAAAGACCCTTTCTTTTTATGTGCACCAAATTTGTTTGTATCCTCTTATTTTCCGACACTTGATTGTGAGGAACTAAGTATGCATGTGTCATCTATTGATGTTGGCATATATTGTGCAGTGTGTGGTAACACGTTTCATAAGGGGGTCCCTTGTTGAAGCAACGGCTCATAATGGACATGTGGCAAGAAAGAAATATATTGTAACAAGTAGAGTATTGGTGCTTGATCACGACCACAGGAAAATTTGTATTCAAACCTTCTAGTTTGAGTATACCATATTCTTATATTTACTTCAAGCATGTGACAAACCCATTGCAAATCAAAATGGCCTCCTTCTATTTTTCCTTCATTATAAGGTACATGCATATTATTCACAAAGGTTTTCCAAGTAGCCACCCAATGCTCTTCACCAATCATGGATTGTGGGAAGTGTTCATGCAAGCATTTAATAGCAGGCAATGAGCATGGTAAGCATTTCAAAATGTTTGTGAAGCACATTTTCTCAATGAAGGAATATCGTAGCTACATATGAGAAAACATGAGTCAAATTGAGAATCATGGCAATCAAAAGTGACAATGTCGCACATACTGAACAGTTGATTGGAAAATACAATCTCCATGGAGTGAACGGTTTTGTCCATATTTGATGACTTAAGGCCACAATGAGTTAGACTAGTTGAAGGGACATTTGACCTTAAGATAGAGTGGGATCCAAGTGAAAGGATAGGCTCATAATGCCCATGTGAAGGGTTTTGGTCATGGAAAAGTATATGCACATTTTGCAATGACCAAACACAAATAGGAATAGAAAGCCATTTTTCCAACCATTTTATGCAAAATACATCACCCCATAGGACATATGATCTTGCTTCCTGTTGGGACCATGCAGAAAGTGACATTCTTTCAAGGTATATTTGACTATTGTCAACTCCATGCAATTCTTTTAGGAAATCAATATTAAGTTCCCTGTACATTGAATACAGGGAGTCTGGATCTTTCTTGTCCAAGCATTGTTTAAAATATGTAACAATTCCTTCTCGTATCTGGAGTGATGCAAATCAAAAGTGAAACAAAACAGAAAATGCATCAAATAAGCAATCCCTGTGGTTGTAGACAAAGTTTCGGATCCTAAACAAGCGAAATGAGGAAAGAGTACGATCTATTTCTGATAGTTGTTTTTCTATAGTGGAATGTTCACTTATACCAAGGACAGTTCTCACAGCCATAGGGGTATAATTTCAAAAGAAACAACGTTCAAACAACCCAAGTGACTGATTTAGATACAATGGTACCCCCAATACTGTAACAGGAATGATAGATGCACCTGCATAATAACAACAGAACACTTAGGATAGCAAATGTCAAATAGTGGTTAAGAATACTATAATTTTATGTTTGTACTATTTTGAATTATGACATATCTTAAATAGACACAAAAAAAATGTAAACCCTATGTGTATGTAAAGCAATATATAAACAAAAAATGTCTAAAATCAGTATCTACATCTGCTACTTGCAGCTAGAAAGAAACAATTCAAAATTTCGTAAATGTCTTTAAGCAACGACCGATTCAATAACATACACCTTCTACATGATTGCATTCTACGTATTCTCATATATTTGAAGAAAAGTTTTACAGTTTCTATTTGTCTGATCAAAGTGATTATAGATGTGAATGATTGGGTTGTTTGGACTTTTTAGCTCATTGCATACTACTATTCTTGCCTTGGATTAATGACCATTTTCTCTATTGTTATGAGAACCAGGACTTATTTGTAGATCTAGTTTCTTCACCTGGGCCAAGTTCTGTTGTTGCACTTGTGGAAGAAGAGTAAGTTCTTAACCCATTCTATCTTTTTGGGTTTGTGTGTTTCTTTCATGTCGGATTGTTTTTACCACTGGTTGGCATGTCATAGTTAGGAAGAGAATGAATTTTTCTACTTCTTGTTGCTAGTGTTTTCCTTTCTAAGGTTGTTGAAGATGCTACATGCTCAAATGATTTAGAAACCAAGGAAGAACAATCCTGCACCCGTCATAGAAGGTGGTCATATGAACAAAGATGAAGCAAGTGATTATTCTGCTATGCAATTTTTGGATGATCATTCTAGACGTCATATTGAGTCATATTATCATAATGTGTTTCCATCACCTGTTACTGAGGTAGCCCGCACACCTTATAAGGAGATTCACACACCTGATTTAAATGAAGATATTTTCTCTTTTGCATCAGTACAAGAGACATCTATTCCTCAACCCACTGAAGCTTTAGCTGCCAGTATTGATGTTGTTTATGTTTCAAGCTCTTTATAGAAAGGTCTCTTAATTTTCTCAAAGGACAACTATGTTCCAGTGGAACCCTCTTCTACAATTGCTTGTGTATCATGTTCAGTACCTAGTTCGTTAATGGGATTTGAACATGGTCAGATGCCAATGTCGTCTCAAAATTGCAGCCCAGCATTGCCCCATCCCCAGCTTGAGGTTTTATCAACTGTTCCTTCGTTTTTCCCAGAACATACTTCGCAAACGGGGTTTGAACAGGTTGAGATGCTTCAACAGAATCAAAATATAAAGGGAGTTGGCAGTGAACATTCCATCAGAGAACAAGTTCAATCAGAAGAGGAACGCATTAAGGGACAAATGCTATCAGCTGAGATTGAACATATTGATAAGGAAGCTATGTTACCAGAAACGAGAACGGTATGAGAAATGGAGTTTCCAGGTTTCGGGGAGAGAAAAACAACAAAACTGAAAATGAAGAGAAATAACAATAATCTCATAAAAATTCATATAAAATCTATAAAATAATTTATCTGGCTAACAATAATCCTACGGTAATTGATCTGTTTGCTTTGTTAGTTTACATCGACATTTAATTATAATTTTTGTTGAAATCATATATGTAAATGACAAAATCCAGATATCTATAATACAATAATGATTCTCAATGTAAGGAAAAATCCAGTAGAAACAAAAGAAGCACGCTGACTGAAAAGTAAAAAAGGTGGAACAAGAACAACTTTGTCGATTTGTCAAAGCTTTACCCCCGCTTGGTTAAAACAATAGCTAGGAACGTACCCTGCAAGCTTGAAGGGTTTCTCTGCTTCTCAACCAATAACTTGAAGGTAAAATCAATAGAATTAACAAAAGGAGTACGTATTCCAAGCATGGGCTAAATGTCGGATGTCTTCTGAAAACAAAGGAAACAGGGGCCTAGGAAAAACACTCGGAATGATGCCAAATCCAAGTTTTGTTAAAAGTACGTGGGAATCTCTAAATCTCTATCTGCATGAATTCCTAAAAGGAGCGTCGATTGATCAATTTATTTCTTTGTAAATTTAAAGTTCACACAGACACACAACAACAGCCTGGTGAATGGTTATAAAAAAGAAATCTGCTTGTTCACATGCACACTTAAGTTAATAGTTTAAGCTAATAGATTTGGTTCTAAAGGGTGGAGGTGCTCAACTACTGAATCCATCCCAAAATAATTATGAAAAACAATAGTCTTGGGCATGCGATTGAAAACAAAAAAAAACTGCGCTTGAAAATTGTGGAAACATGAATTAAAAAAACAGAGAAATCATGGCATTTGATCAAAACCTGCAGAAACATGCTATTATGTTTCATTCCTGTCAAGATGTAAATTTGGTTCCTATTTCAAACCCTCAACAAGAATTTGTGGTAGAAACAAGTAAGGAAATGTCTACTCTGGGCTACAAATTACAGGTTGCATCTTCCCCTATTGGTAATTTGACAATGGCTATAGATCCTTCAGGTTTTGTAAGTTGTTCTGTATTAAATACATCTAAGCATCACTTACATAGGCAAGAATTTCTTTCCCCAACAAGTTCTATTATGTTAACAAACAGTGCTTCACATGCACAGGAAGTGTCTACACCAGGGTTTCAACAATTTAGTCAAGTAGGAGGTGATAAATAGGATTTGCACTCGGGATTTGGGTCTCAAGAAGGTGACAAGTTGCAAGAATGCACAATGTAATAATGGACAGATATGTTCAACAAAGTCCTATAGACATGCATACATTTTCGAAATGTGCGTTGTCTATGTGGCTCACCTCTAGGAGAAAGTAAAGAAGGCTGCTAGAAATCCTACCAGTGACGCAGACCCTGAAAGACTCAAAAAAATATTAAGGAAGTCAAATTTAACGGGATAGGGGCTGGTAATATCCCTAGTAGCAATCAGAAACAAAATGGAATTCTTCTTCCCATCCATGACAAATCCAGCAACAAAGAATCATAGAAGGTTTTGATACATGTGGGTTTAAAGAAATCTTCTGAAGCAGAGAGTAATAACCATGGAAGCTTTAGATTTCAACTAAAGATGGGAGTGAACTCACAATCAGATGAGGGAAGCACTCAGAGTTGCTACGATAAATAGAAGCACTAACAGAGTCACTATGATAAATAGAAGCACTAACAGAGTCACTATGTCGACGGACTGCGATGGAAAAAAGTGACATATCCTAGGCAGATTGAATAGATGTGTGCCTTAATTCCAAGGCTAATAATAAACTAGGAACAAACTTAGCAGTATTTTAGCATAGGAAAACAACTTAACGAAGAACAATCAAGTTATGTAGTATGTTTTTAACTTTTATGTTGCTATTAGGACAGTATATTCGAATATATATGAGCAAAATATGTGCAGCTACAATTTATTTTTGTAAGGATGTGGAAATGGACTAAACAGTGTAATCTTAAGGAGGTTAAGCCTCTGCTACTTGAGAAATTTTCGATGAGACCAATGTAACCTGCTGTATATTTTAGTTTTATAATTCAAATCATATATGTTTTGGTTTTTTAAAATGGCATAATTAAATGTTGAATAATATCCATGCTCACGACAAACCTAGTATTGGATTTATATTCCTTTTCTATTCATGCTACTCTACTAGAAGGTTGTTGCTCACGTATATGAGGTTATGATCACTCAAATAGTATTCAATTACAACACGAGCATGGATACAATCTCCGTATCCATGGCATATATGAAAAAAAGGATGCACAAGTATCATCGATCAGTGCAATATTAGTTATGGATCGAAAATCTATGAGGGGACTTCATGAAGCTTTGTTTCCTGAAACTACAAGGTGCCCCTTTTTTACATATAACAGCTAATTCCACCCTCAAGCACTTAAGCAAGAATGAAACTCCCAGTTAACTAGTCCTTTTTATTTAACACTTAGTTTATTGAAATCATGTTGATTGATTTACTTGAAGTGACCAATGTGAGCTCTTTAGTTAACTGAGGCATATCTTTAATTGATGCTTTAACTGAAGCATTGATACTTAACTGAAGCTTTAAGAATTCGAGTTCTTTTTAATTAGTTGAAGTGTCTTCATGGGCAATTTCGAAATCTCTTGATATTTATGCTTTATCTTTTATTTCTTTATCTCTTACTGCATGGTCAATATGTGCTAACTTTAATTATCCATAACATTACATTATACTAAGAATAATTATCTGATGTTGTGATCATATTATATTATTTCGGACCAAATGATCATATGCTAAAGTAATTCACTTTAGAGGTGATCAATCTCTAAAGGAGAATTAATAGAAATATGGTGATCATGGTTAATAATACATCACACAACATTAAATGCTTTTAACAAGTAAAGCATGACATTTCTACGGAAGGTCCAGCTCTATATGGGAGGTCCATCTCATGGATACCTATATACGGAAGGCTCACATGATAATCATGACTTGAGACACACAAGTATGGAGCCTTGTCCATCAAGACTTTACAACATCATTACTTTGATCAATTACCTCTATACGGGAGGAATAACCTTTACACGGAAGGCAATCAAAGTGTTCACCTCTATACGAGAGGATCAATATTGGCTACACAAGATTGGTTTGGAGAATGTCTCATAATGTTGTATATTTAACACTCCCTCTCAGCAAGGAAGGAATTATCCACCATACCAAGCTTGTCTCGGAAGTATCCAAACTTTGTCACTGACATAGGCTTTGTTAACACATCTGCAATCTTCTCATCAGTAACAGTGTACTGAAGTTTCATTGTACCTTTTTGGACCATGTCTCAGATGAAGTGATACTTCATTTCAATGTGGTTCAACTTGTCATGAAACACTGGGTTTTCGGAAAGCTTGATGCAACTCTGATTGTCATAGCTAATAATTGTAGGCTCAAGCTTTTCACCAAACAACCTGCAAGTAGCTTTATGAGCCACACTACTTCTCGGCAGGAAGCACTAGCATCTATGTATTCTGCTTCGGTAGTGCTCTGGGCTACGGAGCCCTGCTTCATGTTGGACCAAGATATCATAGTTGATCCCAGGCTATAAAAGTAGTCGGATGTACTCTTATGGTCCACAATGCTTCCTCCCCAGTCCGAGTCTATATAACCAAGTAACGTGACTCCTCACTTGGAGGCATATCTGAGTACATATGAAATTATACCTCGAAGGTACCTAAGCACATGCTTAGCAGCTGTCCATTTTCTATGTCTCAGATCAAACATAAATTAACTCATAATGCTCACATCAAAACATATATCAGGCCTTGAATGTATCAAGTACATTAGAGAGCCTATAAGTTGTCTATACAAAGTGGGATCTATTGGATATGATCCAAATCCTAAATCATGAAGTTTTTTGAAATTCGAAACCATCGGTGTAGTCATAGATTTGCAATCTATCATGCCAAACCTGTGCAATATATCCACAGTGCACTTCCCTTGAGATAGAAAATTTTCATCTTTTATTTTCCAAATATCAAGGCCAAGAAAGTAGTGCATTAGACCTAAGTCTTTCATCTCGAATTCTGATGTGAGCTCCCTCTTGCACCAAGCAATCAGATGTTCATCTCCAGTGATAAACAAATCATCAACATACAGAACCAATATCAATGGTTGGTTCTTCATTAATTTGACGTACAAATTTGGATCAACTTCACTCTTATAGAAACCCAGTTTCAAAAGATAGCTATCAATTTTGGACTACCAAGCCTTGGGGGCTTGCTTAAGCCCATATAGATATTTCTTTAGCTTGCAAACATGGGAATCCTTCCCATGCACCACAAATCCTTCAGGATCCTAAATATAAACCTCTTCCTCAACCTCACCATTTAGGAAGGTTGTCTTCACATCCATTTGGTGAATTTTCCATGCTAGAACAGATGCAAGTGCAATCGTTGCTTGGATTGTGGTGTACCTTGCGATAGGGGAAAAAGTATCATCATAATCGATGCCTTGTTTATGAGAGAAACCTCTGGCAATGAATCTAGATTTATACTTCTCAATGCTACCATCTGCAACATTATTTATCTTGTAAATCCATTTGTAAGTCACAATGGACTTCCCATCAGGTTTGGGAACAACCTCCCAAACATCATTCTTCATTGTATATTTGTATTCTTCTGTCATTGCATCTTTCCAAACTTGTTGCTTTGCAGCTTCTTCATATGAGTATGGTTATGAATCACTGATTTGACTCATCAGTGCAACGTACCTTGAATATTTGTCAGGTTTCTTGCACTCTCTAGATGAACCTGCTAGTGCTCCATGTTTCTATGCATTTTGTAAGATGTCTCGGCACCAAGAAGATCTTATTTTAGTGGGAGGTTAATCAGGTGACCTCTTAACCAATTCTTCTAGAGCTAGCGAATCTAAGGCATCTTCTTGTTTCTCCCTCCCAAACTCTAAAGGGGGAGAATCAGACTTGTGATCCTCCATCTCTTAATCACATTGAATCTCTTTCTATATTTTGAAAGAATCATGGAAGGTACATCTCGACTGACTTCAATGTGTCTCTCACCAGGTACATATATTCGGTATGCTTTGGATGACTAGTTATGACCCACAAAGGTGCCTTTCTTTCTAGAAGGCTCCATCTTTTTTCTCTCTTCTTTGGGTACATGAATGTACATTGGGCTCCCGAAGATCCTCAAGTGTGAGATGCCTGGCTTCTCACCTGTAAACACTTCTTCTGGTGTCTTCTCATCTAGAATGGCATGTGGGATTCTATTCTATATGAACACAGTTGTACGGGTGGCTTTTTCCCATAATGAGGTATACATATCTTGATCATGCATAATGGCTTTTGCAGCCTCACATGTGGTTCTATTCTTCCTCTCAGAAACCTCATTTTGTTGAGGGTTGTATGGTACTGTTAACTGTCTACATATTCATGCATCACTACATAGCTCATTAAATGCATGTGAATCAAATTCACCTCCATTATTAGACCTTAATGCACGGATGTGATTTTTTTTTTTTTTTTTTTTTTTTTTTTCCCTGATTTTCAACTAGGGCTTTAAACTCTTTAAATTTGCTAAGAGTTTCACTTTTAGCCTTCATGAAATAAATCCATGACTTCCTAGAAAAATCATCTATGAACAATACATAATATAAGAAGCCACTCAAGGAGGGGGGTGACATGGGACCACATACATCAGAATGTATTAAATCTAAAAACCCTTTAGATCTAGTAGTACTGCTGGAAAAAAATTTCTTAACATTCTTCCCAAGTGCACAACCCCGACATACACTATCATGCTCAAAATCAAATACGGGCATACCTTTTACCATCTTTTGAAGTCCTGGTAGTGCTTTGTAGTGTTAATGTCCAAGCCTTTGGTGCCATAGATCGCATGGACTGATAGTGTGGTGAATCATACCTTTAGTGTACTTCCCGAGTACCTTATAGAGTCCTCCCGCTCGAACTCCAATCACAGCAGCAGATTCCAGGATTTTGTTCTTCGGCCATAAAAGTGCTTTATTATCCATGAAGATAACTCGGAAGCCTTTGTCTTCAAGAACCGAAACTGAAAGCAGGTTCTTCTTCAATCCTGGAACATATAGAATGTCTTCCACATGTATAATATTACCAATGCTTAGCTGGAATTAGGTGGATCCAACTCCTTAGATTGAATAAGTTGAGTTGTCCCCCAACTCTACCATGCATGTGAATTATTTCTCCTTTAGATCGTTGATGGCACTCTTGTAACCAGTCATATGTTTGGATGCACCATTGTTAATCAACCATGTGTCTACATTTGTGATGATGGATCCCGAAAGGGATGAGACAAGATAATACTCCCTTCTTGTCTACTTTTCTTCAGATGCATTCTTTTGAGTGATTTCATCTTCTATGGCGGTAGAAGAATGAAACTTTTCTTTCTACTTTTCTTTGCAGTCTCTTGAGAAATGGCCTTTCTTGTTGGAATTGAAGCATTTAGATTTTTACTTGTCAAAGCCTTTGTTGAACTCCTTCTTCTTTGGATGAGATGACTTCTTTTGGAAGAAGGATTTATTTCCTTTCTTCATTCTTGTCGTGAGGGAAATATTTTCTTCTTTGATGCACACTGACTTGCTCTGGATTCACCCCTCCTCTTGGAAGAATTCATGCCACAACCTTACGAAGTTAGGTTGTACCTCTCATCCATTTACCACAGCCAATAATGTCTCCCATGAGGATGGGAGACCATCAATAACGGTTTGGAGAAGATCATCTTCATCCACCACTACTCCAATACTAGCAAGCTGATCTCGTACCTGAGATATCTTGGAGAAGAAGGAGGCCAATGTCTCATCCGTATCTATATTTAAGTTTCGAAGCTTATTCTTCAATGCCCTCTTTTGACTCAAAGCCTTATTCTCATAGAGATTAGTCAATGTATCATAACATTCTTCCGCAGTCTTCAACGGTGTGATCACAGGCATCAAGTTATATTTTACTGAATCATAGATGATTTGTTTGGCCTTAGATTGTCTGTTCTTGAAGTTGCTGCAACCTGCATTAGATATAGGCTCCTCCACCACATTGGATACATAGCCATCTAAGTCATGTTCCTCTAGGATGTTGAGAATCCTAGTCTTTCAAGTTTTGAATTTTGAGGTGCCCTCAAGACGGTCTTCGGGTTGTACAGATACGGATTCCATAGTCTTCAAATATTGTGCTCAACTTATCAGGATCAACGTAGGCTCTAGCTGGCAAGCAAAACTAAGCTCCTTCATGCCCTGAGCTCTGATACCATGTTAATATTTGGTTGAGATTTGATCTTTAATTCTTTTAGATGTAGAGACTTGAAGCAATGAGCCAATTCGATCCATGAAATTCATACAACCATAACACAATATATACCATGGGGAAAATCCTCAAAATTATGAGAACAAAAACCCCAACAATTCTTTTCGGTATAATATAATGGATAAAAGAGAATGCTTTCTTTTACAACATAGTAGATTGCTTTCGGAAGATAAGAGATCACCAAACACTCTTGATGAAGATACATAAGCAATAAAGAAGAGAGATCAATCGGATGTGTGCCCAGCACAACAATAACAAGCACGAACAATGCCCTGCACAAAGAGAAGCGCATTGCCTTCAATGGAGAATAGAATTCGCTTCACATTGGATTCATCAATCACGTATAACATATTTATACATTTTTCTCTTCTATTTTTAACTTCTAACTTCAGGATGAACTCACCCTCAAACTGGATGTATTAATCTTGCATGCAGAAGTGCGCCCCACTTCTCATGCAGTGCTTTATCTCACTGAGTTGTCACTTTGGATGAACTTGCCTCTTAACTGAAAGCTTTCCCACTTAGTTAGGTGGCTAACCTAAGTCTCGACATGCAAGTGTCACAACTCACGTGTCATCTTTTAGTTTAACATAAGTGTCGTCATGCAATAACACTTAGTTAATTAGATCTTCTTTGTTGTCACTTAGTTAACTATCTTTAACTGAAGTGTCGTCTTTTAGTTTAACTAAAGTGAAAACACTTTAGTTAACTAGTCATTTTGATTTAACACTTAGTTAATTGAAATCATGATGATTGATTTACTTGAAGTGACCACTATGAGTTCTTTAGTTAACTGAGGCATATCTTTAACCGATACTTTAACTGAAGCATTGATACTTAACTGAAGCTTTAACAATTTGAGTTCTTTTTAATTAGCAAAAGTGTTTGCATGGGAAATTTCAAATTCTCTTAATCTTTGTGCGTTATATTTTATTTATTTTTCTCTTATTGCATGGTCAATATGTGCTAACTTTAATTATCCATCACATTACATTATACTAAGAAGAATTATCGGATGTTGTGATCATATTATATTATTTCAGACCAAATGATCATATGCTAAAGTAATTCACTTAGAGGTGATCAATCTCTAAAGGAGAATTAATAGCAATCTGGTGATCATGGTTAATAATACATCACACAACATTAAAAGCTTTTAACAAGTAAAGCATGAAATTTATACGGAAGGTCCACATCTATATGGGAGGTCAATCTCATGGATACCTTTATACGGAAGGCTCACATGATAATCATGACTTGACACACACAAGTATGGAGCCTTGTCCAACAAGAATTTACAACATCGTTACTTTGATCAATTACCTCTATATGGGAGGAATAACCTTTACATGGAAGGCAATCAAAGTGCTCACCTCTATACGGGAGGATCAATCTTGGCTACACATGATTGGTTTGGAGAATGTCTCCTGATGTTGTATATTTAACAATGTTATGAAACCCATGATTTAAGACATGCCTACAATTTCCAAAATTTATATACTATGAGACATTCTCTACTCAATCAAACGAAACTAAAATTTAGTAAGATTCTGACAACGATGCCCACATTGTCCATATAATAATTTCAATAACAGAAGATAATGAAATTCACCTAAGATCTAATGTATGCAATGAATGTTGGGAAATTTGCTAATCACTTTTCCAGCTAAATGGTTTTGGCACGTGATTTCTGCATACAGTTTTGGCACATTGTTTTGGGTACACAGATTTGTAGCCCATGGTTTGTGGCATGACATTTGTATTTATATATATCATTAATATGATTATAGAATGTATGCAAGAGAATGAGATCCCAATGAGTGAGATACTCTATGAAGATACTTAGAGTTCATGGAAGGATTGTCATTGGTATGTAGTGCATTGCAACATTGATGCATTGTGTTATATATAAAGGTTTATTATGCTAATTTGTATGGCCTAGTTCTCTTGTTTAAAATGGTGAATTCTCTCTTGTGATATTGTCATTCAAGCTTCTTTTCAAATGACCTTTGCAACCAGAATACTCTTAAGAATGAGACCCATTTCCCAGACGATTCATTCCTTAAGCACGCCCAAGAGTAAGCTTTATTTTTAAGGGACTACCTGAAGCCATTGAGTTAGTTACCCCTTATGGGATGCTCTTACATTTGAAAGCTAATAGAGAGATAGAGACCTCACAGGGACACAACTTGCTCAATGGGGAGAACAGAGAACAGGAAGGGAAGGGACGCTCACTTTGGAACCAATGTCGGAAAAATAAGAAGAAACAAAAGACACATGCCAACATATGCCATTGCCCCAGTATTTGTGAAACCTAGTTGATTTTTTGGGTCAGGGCCCTATACTAATTGATTATATATAAATGTCGAATCCTTCATAATATTAAAAATCTTTTAACAATCTCATAAGTTGGAATAAGAAATTGGAAAATAGGGTTACATACATAGATTACAAGTATGTAATATGTAGCATGACCCACCTAAGCATAAAACAAAATATTCCATAACAGAAAAAACTGAACTGACAGATTGCTACAGTTTCAAGAGAGATTGCATGAATTCAAATATGCGTCTCCAAAATGTGTAATTAGCTCAAGATTTTATTAATCGTTTGCACAGGAGTTTGCAGGTGACCTGGAGAGCACATCACAGAAACTGAAATAGAGGGTTACTGAATGGACATTCACACTAGGAGCCACACAACTGCAAACTATAACTACAATATAAAACAACACTAGACATAGCAAATGGTAAAGACAGTCTTACCTGGAAAACCTCTTCGTTGAAACCCTTTTCGCCACAAATATCACAATTTCATTGTAACACAGATGCAACCAAAAATGCGACCACTAGAACTGGAAAACCATAGGACACTTTGAACAACCGAAAAAACCACATCCCACAAATAAACTATTGCTTTAAGTTTTCATTACAACCATTAAATGTAGTGGAACAATTGAAACTTGGAAACCTCGAAAATGTAGAGAAAATCGCTCACAAAATCATAGGTTTCTCACGAAAAACAGTTTCGTTTGTTGTAGCAAGGGCTCTCATAGACAATCGATTATGCATTAAGTATCCTTTTCCCAATTCACACAGAATAGGTGCACATTTCAATGCAACTATTGAATATAAAACCTAGTACCAGGGAAAATGGTTATGGGCAGCGGTTACATAGGCGCAAGTTAGTTGAATTTTCTCGGTCATGGAGATCCCTCTGCGTTCTAGTGCTTCAGAGCGTCTATGCATTTAATAGAAGACATTCCAACGGGAAAATACAATTAATACCCTTGGTGTTTTCGCATTGGTTGGACTGCCATAAAGAAGCATGCAATAAAGCCTTTGCCACACACTTGCTTTGAACTTCGAGATAAGACTCCACCTGGAACACTTTTGGAGGCAATGAATAATGATAGTTTGATAGAAATTAAAGTTTGCAACTAAGGTGGTGAAATATTTTTTATATATTTAAATTTTGTACTAATCGTCAGTAATGATAAAATAAATCAAATCACACCCTATAATCCAATAGAATTGTGACACATTTGAAAATAATTAATATAAAAAAATCAAGAAATCGTTATTTTCCATAAACATTAGCTATTTATATAGTCATTTTCTATCACCCTACAAATTATTACAATTAAGTGGAACATATAGTCTCCACCTACGGCAGGGACTAATTTTCCAAAAGTAATATCAATTAAAATTAATATATGAAATTGGAACTGAAATTGAAATATGACATCTCTATTGCATAATTGCTATGGAAACTAATTTTACATTATGAAAGCATAATGCTCACTTTTGTTGTCTTTCTTTTTGGAAAGATGCTTTTATTATCATTGTGGCAAACACGTTATTCCCCATTTTGGGATTATTACAATGGAATGTAGCATGCTCTCATTTTGGGATTATTACAATGGAAGGTAGCTAGTTTTCAACGATCTAGAAATATCCATTTCACTAAGAAATTGTGAGTGGGAACTTGCGCCTGGACCTAACTACATGAAAGAGCCCGAGAAGTTGTGGATGGGGACTTGCACCTGGCCCTAACTGCATGAAACAACTTGCTTGCTGAGGCAGAAAAACTAGGACACGAAATCCATATTGAATAAAAGATATATTATTGAATTGATAAGATAAAAGATACAATAAGATCGCCTTTTATAGGGCTTGATCCAACATTGTGAAGGGTTACGCCCTTTCACTAATAACCTAATAATCTAGTAATTAATAAATAATAATATTAAATAATTATTCATAGCATTGCCTTCCCCTTAGGAAAGCTTTGTCCTCAAAGCTTGAGTATTTTCCTAATGTCGTTCGTCATTTAGATTCAGTGTCGATATTAGAATCAGACGTGATTTCTTGTGTAGAGACTTGCACTTCCTTTCCATTGATGATTTTGCACTGTACTGTTTGATTGTTCCTACATTTATGGCCTGGGATCCAATCATCACCGCATCGACGACGTATGTTTTTCTTCTTCTTTCTATTATCCGAGTAACTGTTAGATGGCTTTGATCTATTTTCCATTTCATAGGCATATGATTGAGCTTTGTGCCATTGATGGCCGGGCGACCAAGTATCTGCACAGTACCTACATTGTGTCTCTTTTTCTTGTCGATAATGGTTATCACCTCTTGTTTTTATTCCTTCCAATTTGCGTTCTACGGCTTTTGCTTTATGTCTTGCTACCTCTACCTTAGGTATGTCGTGTAACTTTAACTCTCTTTGGAGGTATGGTTTAAGACCTCCTAAATAGGTTTCGAGTCTTTGCTTGTCAGACAACCCAAATACTCGTGTCGACAAGGATTCCCACTGATGTGTGAATTCCTCAACACTTCCAACTTGTTGTAATCTCGTAAGTTTACTGAAAAACTCATCTTCTTTGATACCTTGAAACCTATTAAAAAAATCATTTTTGAACAAGTTCCAAGTGTAGGCAAAATTGTCTCTCTTCCACCATAAGTACCAATTATAGGCGTACCCTTCCATATGCATTGACGCATATTTCACCTTCTCCTCATCAGATTGAATATTGTAAATGTCGAAGTATTCTTCTGCTTTGTTTAGCCAAGCAATGCATTGGTCTTCACTTCCATTGTATTTCGACAACTCTATTTTTGCCTTAGGTGGGTACACTATGTAAGGGTGATATTGATTCCCTTTTGCTTTATGGTTTGATGGTGGATCGGAACTATTGGATGACGTAAGTGACATATTTGAACTGCTTCGTAGTTGGCAGTGATTTTTATCTTTTTTATTCTCTACTATCTTACTGATAGCTTCTATTTGGATGTTTAATCGTGCCTCCATCTCTGGCAGTACTTTTGTTTATATCTCTTGCTTAAGCGTCGCATTGTTAATCTTTATTGCTTTTTGCAATTCTTCTTGATTCTTGGCAAGTGCTTCCTGTGTGAAAATATGAGATGACGCATCTAGCACATCTGGACTGCCGACTTGGTCCTTTTTTTGCATTAGTCCTTGTAACATCTCCATTAATGTATTATGGTTCTGCGTCATTTTTTGGTCTAACATTTTTTGTTCCTTGCTCATAATGTCGAACTTGTCGTCCATTTTCTGCTCCATTACTTGAATGACTTCCTCTTTAATTTCTTTCTTAAGTGCTTCCTGGCTCTTGGTGATCATTTCCTTGAAGGTTCGGAAATCCTTCTCTATTTTCTCCATTTGGGCTTTTAACTCTGTCGTCATGCTTCTTAGGTGTGGTGGTGAATAATTGGACGCAATTTTGGCTTATGGGATATTGAGAACAATTTAAAAGGTCTTCGGAAAAATGGTGATCAATAATAATTATTATAGCAATAATAATTACTATAATAAAAATAATAAATATTATATTTAAATATTTATTATAAAGTGGAAAATTTTAATAAAATAAAAATATTATTTAATAATATTATATTATTATAATAATATTTATTTTATTAATTTGGGTTTTTTTTTTTTGTAGGTTGCGAGGAATGGTGGAGAATGCGCAGGGAAGAATGCGTAGGGGCTGGAGGTGTTGTGTAAGCGGTGGTGAGTTGTTCGTAGAGCGTGGGCGAGAGGAGGAGCAGGTGGGCGTGGACGAGCAGCAAATGTGGTAGCTGCGGGTGGTGTAGGGTGTGTGGTGAGTTGTGCAGAGAGCATGGGCGGGAGGAGTGTGTGCAGGAGCTGGCAAGAGGATGCGGAGGTGGGAAGCACGTCTGGGGGATGGAAGTGGTGGTGGACGGGGAGAAACGTGGGGATGGAGGCGGTGGAGGGTTGATATGGGGAGAGGCAACGCAGGATAGCGAGGCAGGTGAAGACGCGAGAGGCAGATGATGAAGGAGAGGTGCAGAAGGGATTGGGCGCAGCGTGTGAGGGGATGGCTGGAGGTGAAGTGCGTGGAGCGGAGGAAAGATGTGGCAGAGGAGCAGAGGTAGCAAATGGGACGTGGAAGAGCGTGGAGAGGTGGGCGCTGGAATGAGGAGGAGGGGGAGGCGCGCAGAAGATTGGGGGTGTGGATGAGGGTGGGATGCATAGAGGAGAGCCGAGAGGGAGTAAGGGAGATGGGTGTGGCGTGAAGCGAGCGAAGGGATATGGGTGTGGACAGGCGATGAGAGGGAGGCGTGCAGAAGGGCGAGTGAGACGAGCAGGGAAAGTGGCGAGTGTGTAGGTGTTGCAGCCGCGGATTGGAGCGAGTGATGCAGTGGAATGGAAGGATGAGCCGAGTCCGAGCTCACTTGAGGAGGAGCGAGTCCGCTCTGAGTGTGAGCCGAATCTGAGCTCAGGTGGAGGAGCGTTCCACTCTGATACCAAATGCGGCAGAAAAACTAGGACACGAAATCCATATTGAATAAAAGATATATTATTGAATTGATAAGATAAAAGATACAATAAGATCGCCTTTTATAGGGCTTGATCCAACATCGTGAAGGGTTACGCCCTTTCACTAATAACCTAATAATCTACTAATTAATAAATAATAATATTAAATAAATATTCATAGCACTTGCATAGGTGAGATGGCCCATGAGGGGGGAAATGTGTGTTTGTAGGATTTGAACCTTGGTATCAGGTATGAAATCTCTCTATTTACCAACTAACTAATACCTTTTGACAAGATTGTTGATTTTAATTGATTTTACTTTTGGCAAATTCCATCTGGATGTTCTGTATATGATCAAAGTTAAATTTGCACAACTAACCTTCTAAGCATGGATATGTAGTTTACATTTCCACCCTTTTTCTCTCAATTATTGAATCAAATTTCAATTAATGTAAACTTACACATATCAAATTCTTATGACAGTTTGTAAGTATCATGTTTTTTGGGTTTCCTATGTATCAATCTCAACAACTTTTGAATAGTGATCTCTGGTTGGTCCACAAGTTGTTAAATGCATGTATCCTGAAACAACCCACTTGCACAGGTGAGATGGTCCACGAGGGTAAAAATGTGTGTTTGTAGGATTTGAACCTTGGTCTAGTATATGAAATCTCTCTCGTTACCAACTAACTGAGACCCCTTTGATAATATTGTTGATTTTAATTGATATTACTTTTGGAAAATTACATCTGGATGTTTGGCATATGACCAAAGTTAAATTTGCACAACTAACCTTCTAAGTATGGATATGTAGTTTTCATTTCCACCCTTTTTCTCTCAATTATTGAATCAAATCTTAATGAATGTGACCTGACACAGATCAACTTCTTATGACATTTTGTAAATATGGAACTTAGAAGAACGTTATTTTGGTTGCCTATGTATCAATCTCGACAACATTTGAATAATGATCTCTAGTTGGTCCACAAGTTGTTAAATGCGTGTATCATGCTTTCGATGAATTTTGGTTTGTCAGATTACTAGACCGAGAATCATGACAAAGATGTTAATATTCTTGCTAATACAGTAAACTACAAGATAGTCTTCAAGCCGAAAATGTTCACCCCCTCCTAAATTGCAGATTACTGGTGTTCTCGTTTCCCACAACTTCGATTCTTGCCACCATAAAATTATTTCCTCTTCCTTATGTTCTCCCAAGCAAGGACACCAAAATTATTTCCTCTTCCTTATGTTCTCCCAATTGCAAGGTGAGTTGTGTACCCATTAATTCTACTGAAGAAACTGTGGTGAATTCTTGTCTTTTGATTCTTGCATTAAGATATTGATACATACCCTTTGTGTTGAATTCCCGAGTGTTGATTCTTGCATGATGATATTGACATCGATTACTTTTTTATTTTCTATTTGATCTTAGGCCAATTTAATACCATCTCCCTTCGTCAAAGATGATATAGATGTAAGTGTCTAGAGTCTATATGAATGCAACTTCATAAAAGAACATTGTATGTAGTGGACATATAATGTAAGATAGCTAGTCATAACCTTAAACAAGATGTGCAAAACTACTTTTCCTTTATGCTATAACTTGGCTTCTTGAGGGAATTCATCTTGCTTGCACAGGCGAGACGACCCATGAGGGAAAAATTGTGTGTTTGGAGGATTTGAACCTTTGTCTGGGGTATGAATCTTACCAACTAACCAAGACCCCTTTGACAAGACTGTTGATTTTAATTGATGTTACTTTTGGCAAAATTCCATCTGGACGTTCTGCATGTGACCATAGTTAAATTTGCACAATTAAGATATTAACCTTCTAGGAATGGATATATATTTTACATTTCCTCCCCTTTTCTCTCAATTATTGAATCAAATTTCAATGAGTTTACATACATCAACTTCTTATGATAGTTTGTAAATATGGAATTCAATAGAACTTTTTTTTGGTTTCCTATGTATCAATCTCAACAACTTTTGAATAGTGATCTCTAGTTGGCCCACAAGTTGTTAAATTCATGTATCCCGCCTTCGATGAATTTTATTTTTTCAGATCACATGATTGAGAAGCATGACAAAGACCTTTATATGCTTATAATACATGATATAAACTACAAGATAGTATTCAAGCTAACAATGTTTGCCCCCTCCTAAATTGCAGCTTACTGGTGTTCTAATTTCCCACAACTTTCTGACTCCTGCCACCATAAAATTATTTTGTCTTATGCTCTCCTAGGCAAGGACACAAAAATTTATGCACTATATTATCACTTAGTGGTTCTCCCAATTGCAAGGTGTGGTTATATAGATTATCTGTGAACCTATAAGGGTTCAGAGATTATATTTGTGATTTACCCTTGTACATGGCTAGCACTAATAAAGGGAGCACTTCAAAATTATGATACTTCACTCCAACTCATTTGTGATGACTGGAGCTCTAAATAACTTGAGATAATAATTGAAAATTTGTGATGACTTGAGTTATACATAACGATATTTTTGCAAGCGACGAGAGCTCTAATGTACTTGAGATTCCTTGTGGTTCCTTAAGTCGGAGCCCTAACGTACTTGGGATACAAACCCCCTAGATCTAGAGGAAACTAGCAAGGGTGAGATGATGGTACAAAAACGCCCATTAAAAGGGAAACTTTGCTAAAGAATTGAGAACAACAATGTACATTGAAGGCCCATGGATACTCATAGAATTAAACCAAAAAACAAATTCAAAATGGAGCTACCAATATTGAACTAACAAACCCCTTGGTCACTAAATCAAATGACATTTTTACATGTTTCCTCCTCAAAATGATGATCAATGGATTTCAACAACCTCAATAAACTTGGAAAAGTAGCTTGTGGTTGGTTTCTTTGCCGGATACAATGCACAAATGACCTTAAGTTATTGTTGCAAAGCCTAAGTTAATTTCTTTAAAGGATTCCATAATCGAAGATGAGGTTTACAATGAATTCACTCCACCTAAGCAAATTGACACAATTGAAAAAATAATGAACAAACAAGAGAAACTAGCAATACTTGTTCAGAGTCTTAGCAAGGAATTATGATAATTTAAAATATATAATTTCTATAAGCCTATAAGAAAGGCATGAAAGGAATAATAAATGTGAAGTCTAAAAATAAACATTGAAGATAATCCCAAATATCGTGGATTAGTTTCAAAGAAAAAATCTATGGAGAAGTTTTGTTTCTCAAAAGAAATCTAACTCCTTTAAACCAAATATTGCACCTCTAAAATCATGCTACATATGTTATGAAACCCATGAACCCATGAGTTTATACATGCCTACAATTTCAAAATTTTATATACTATGAGACGTTCTCTACTCAATCAGATGAAACTAACATTTAGTAAGATTCTAATAGCGATGCCCACATTTTCCATATAATAATTTCAATAATGGAAGATAATGAAATTCACCTAAGATCTAATGTATGCAATGAATGTTGGGAAATGTGCTAATCACTTTTCCAGCTAAATGGTTTTGGCACATGATTTCTGCATACAGTGTTGGCACATTGTTTTGGGTACATAGATTTGTAGCCCATGGTTTGTGGCATGAGATTTGTATTTATATATATCATTAATATGATTATAGAATGTATGCAAGAGAATGAGATCCCAATGAGTGAGATACTCTATCAAGATACTCAAAGTTCATGGAAGGATTGTCATTAGCATGTAGTACATTGCAATATTCATGCAGTGTGCTATATATAAATTTTTATTATGCTAATGTGTATGTCCTAGTTCTCTTATTTAAAATGGTGAATTCTCTCTTTTGATATGGTTATTGAGGATTCTTTTGAGATGACCTTTGCAACCAGAATACTCTTAAGAATGAGACCCATTTCCCAGTCGATTAAGTCCTTAAGCCTGCCCAAGAGTAATCTTTCTTTTTAGGGGACTACCTGAAGCCAGTGAGTTAGTTACCTCTTATGGGATGCTTTTACAATTGAAAGCCAACACAAAGATAGAGACCTCATGAGGACACAGCTTTCTCAGCGGGCAGAACACAGAACATGGAGGGCAGGGATGCTCACGGTGGAACCAATGGGAAAAAAAATACACATGCCAACACAGACCATTACCCCAATATTTGTGAAACCTAGTTGAGTTTTTGGGTCAAGGCCCTATACTATTTGATTATATATAAATGTGGAATCCTTCATAATATTAAAAATCTTTTAACAATATCATAAGATGGAATAAGAAATTGGAAAATAGGGTTACGTACATAGATTACAGGTATGTAATCTGTAGCACGACCCACCTAAGCATAAAACAAAATATTCCATAATACAAGAAAACTGAACTTACAAATTGCCGCAGTTTCAAGAGAGATTGCACGAATTCAAATATGTGTCTCCAGAATGTGTAATTAGCTCTTTGTAATGTGTAATTAGCTCGAGATTTGATTAATCGTCATCCAAGGATTTTGCAGGCGAGATGGAGAGCACATCACAGAAACCAAAACAGAGGGTTACTGAATGGAAATTTACACTGGGAGCCACACAACTACAAACTGTAATTGCAATATAAAACAACACTAGACAAAGCAAATGGTAAAGACGCTCTTACCTAGAAACCCTCTTCATTGAAACCCTTTTCACCACAAGTCTCGCAATTTCATTGTAACGCAGATGTAACTAGAAATGCAACCATTGGAACTGGAAAACCATAGGACGCTTTGAACAACCGAAAAAACCATATCCCGCAAATAAACTGCTGCTTTGAGTTTGCATTTACAACCATTAAATGTAGTGGAACAATCGAAACCTGGAAACCTCGAAAATGTAGAGAAAATAGCTCACAAAATCAGAGGTTGCTCACGAAAAATAGTTTCATTTGTTGTAGCAAGGGCTCTCACAGACGATCGACTATGCATTAAGTATACTCTTCCCAATTAACACATAATTAGGTGCACATTTTGATGCAACTCTCAAATATAAAACCTAGTACCAGGGAAAATGGTTACGGGCGGCAGCTGCACAAGCGCGAGTCAGTCGAATTTTCTCCGCCGTGGAGATCCCTCTGCGTTCCAGTGCTTCAAAGCATCTATGCATTTAATAGAAGGCATTCCAATGGGAAAATACAATTAATAGCCTTGGTGTTGTCGCATTGGTTGGACTGCCATAAAGCAACATGCAATAAATCCTTTGCCACGCACCTGCTTTGAACTTGGAGATAACACTCCACCGAGAACACCTCTGTAGGCAATGAATAATGATAGTTTGATAGCAATTAAAGTTTGCAACTAAGGTTGTGAAATATTTTTTATATATTTATATTTTGTACTAATCGTTGGCAATGATAAAATTAGTCAAATCACACCCTATAATCCAATAGAATTGTGACACATTTGAAAATAATTATTATAAAAAAAATTTAAAAAAATCATTATTTTCCATAAACATTAGCTATTTATATAGTCATTTTCTATCACCCTACAAATTATTACAGTTAGGCGGAACATATAGTCTCTGCCTACGGCAGGAAATAATAACAATTTTTAAAAACCATATCGCTTAAAAAATCTTTGTATATAAAATATCACACACATCGCTTAAGAAGGAAGTTTGAAGATGCACTCAAAGGTATGCACCACTCGAGATATTTCTTGGTTGGTTAATATACAATGTTAAGTATAAACATTTAAAATACCCAAACCTTACAAAACAAAGAATCGTGATTGGCCACAATGTTAATTATAAACATTTAAAAATACCCATACCTTACAAAACAAAGGATCATGATTGACCATGTTGTTAGACACTTAATCCAATGACTATCTCCATGCTCTTTATCTTATAAAGATGTGACTATCTTGTAGTGATGGTATAAAGGAGATGTGCCACGTCAAGCATGCTCATCTAGTGTACTTTATTATGTCCCCGCTAGGGGACAATACATTTTTTGCGAAGGCGTATTAGTTCAACAGGTAAGTTTAAATTTTTTTGTTTAGCCAATGTTTTGATATAGTCTGAATTATATTTTATTTTTGAAATTTTTTTAATTTGTATTTATATGCAATTTTACTGGTCACGTACAGGTGACGTTGGCCTGGGGATTTGTGCCCCAAGCCCTGGCGGCTAGATTGCATCAGTGTACCATTGTCTGGCAAGTGTAGCATGGTGTGTACAGGTTGTATTAATGGCGGCAGTATGGTGTGTACAAGTTGTAGTAATGGCGGTGAACTATCACTTGCAGCTTCTCTTTTATTGCACGGGTTCCTTAGGCGTTACGACATTGTTGTGTACTTTGCCAAGAAAAAGCCTCGCCCGAGCTTCAGCTGCACCTAGGTCTGTCGCTAAGCAGTCATGATTACAGGTAAGCGGGCTTAGAGCGCACTTCAAGTGCACTTTTTTAACTCCATGTGTGAACCTATCTGGAAGCACTTGTACCGAGGCATGATCACTTAGCTCAACTGTAATGACAATGACGGAGGAATACTTCTGCTTTCTCTCAGTCTCAGCCAGTATCGTCTAGGATGGAAAATCAAGCGACATGAATGAGTTATGAAATTGAAGTGTCCTTCAAGTCGGAAAATAATGTAAGATCGTGGTGTTACGCCTAGAAATTCAGTTTGGTGCGATTCCTTGGTCGTTTTCGAGGATATGGTTAAAGATGCTAACCATTTTCTTGGATTCATGGAAACAATTTCTAACCATGGTTTTTGGAGAAGTTTGAAGCCTCCTACGTCATCTTCTAAGTGGGAGGAGTCGTCCTTATTGAAGCCTGAAAAGGGTTATTAGAGCCTCATTTCTTTTATGGCTAACAAGCTTGAACTCGGGATCTCACGGTTTTATTCTCATGATAAGAAACATAGTTCCAAGATTAGTACTATGACAAATAGCCATGTAGTGAACAAAAATGGAAGTCACTTGGTAAGGATTGCTTCGAATGTGTTAACGTTTAAAGGAGAAGGTCTGCATCGATTGGTGGTCTTAAGTGGACGGGGTGACCAGAGTTGAAGCCTTCAAGCTTGTCATAAATCTCAAAACACCGCTCAATACCAACCTAAGTTTCAAGGAAATCTGTAATGTAATGTCTATACGACCATTATAGCTCTAATCGTGCGATTCTCAAGACAAACGTTTACGCATCATTGAATAAATGTATTACTTCCGATCTTATCCAACTCACCAAAGGAGTAATGCTTTTATGCTTTTATGCTTTTATTGAGATTTCTTATTTTAGTTTAAACCATTTTATTTGTTGAGTATTTCAATCACTATTTTTAACATTTTACACTTTCTATCATCTCATCAATTTATTTGATTTGACTTCTTTTTAAATGAGAAATACATTTTAAAAAACATCCCTATGTTATAACAAAATTTTATATTTTAATATGATATTAAATCTTAAAATTTCTTTTTAATATTTTATATTTTCAATCATAAAATCAAAATTTTGAAAATTTGATTTCATTTTGTTTTAAATAAAATATGCATTTTAAAAAAAGTTGCTACAACAAGATTTTCTATTTTAATATACAACAAGAAAATTCATTTTTTACACCACAAGTTAGCATCACATTTTCAGTTAGCATCACTTGTATTTTGTGGTGTTAAGGTGGTGGTATTATGAAACGTTATAATTTTGTGATGTTAAAGGTGGTGGTATTAACACCACATACATTAGGTGGTGGTATTAGCAACACTTATATTTTATGTTGTTAAGATGGTGTTGATGTTTGTTAATATTATTGTAAATTGAGTTTTTCTTCATCTACATTAAGAAAAATAAAAAATTGAGTGGTTATAAGTCTCCCCTTATATCTTTTCATGAATAGATAAACAACTATAGGAATTCAGAATTCTTAAGAATTTTTCTCATTGAACAATGTTAAAGTTTTAAACAAGCCTTGGTCAATTATTAGAGAAAATTCCGTCGAATAGACTACATGAATCAGAAAATAATCTAGCTATTAGTCTGAAAATGCTCAATAGTGCTGTAAGATTGTTTCAACAAGCACATTTAATTCTTGAGAATGTGGCAGTGTCTCATCGTTCGTGCAAAAACAAAAATGTATGCTTTTCAAATCAAGTGGTGAGGAATGCCCATTTGGAGTGTAGGTCGCCACATTCAATGAGTATGAAAGAGTAAGGCAATCAAATCCTCAACTAATGTTTTGTGGTTTAACATTTTGTTGATGGCTCGGATATCGTAGCATCAATCAGAAAGGGATTCTCCCCGAGAGACGGTCCCAATTAGACTATCTCCCGTTTGGTGTAGGGAATCCGTCCGGTTAGCGGTTCCGGCAACCGTGTTTTTTGGACTTTAAATCCGATTTTACCGGTTATGGCCCGATCCACCTTTCTTTTGGGTTTTATGTGTTTTAAATGAGATGCACATGCCTAAATTATACTTAATCTAAATGCAACTGAAACAGATCTAAATCTAGAAACAGGAACACATCTATCTATCCCTGCAGGGGAACACGCTTAAGGGGAGCAATCAGTTGTAACTGTTATCGTAATCAAAGAACAGATAGCTATTATTTCTCACGATGAAAGCTACAGCAATATGAAGATCTTGAGAAGGTAGCTTCTCAATCAGCATGGGACGCACCTATTTCTCAGACAACAGAGGGAAACGAAATAATAAAGAACGCATCTATTGCTCATAAACAGAAGAAAGCAAAATTATCTAATCTATGTAACAAAATAAAGAAACAGATCTAAACGTAACAAAACTGAAATTAAACTCAAAGATCCCTGCAAGGAGCAATTTAAAGTCATGAACAATGAGCCACATGGATTACCCGGAAGAAAGAACAGTTAGCTATTCGATCTAGACAGAGAAATTCACTGCAATACATTTCATTGTTCACAAAATAGAGAGAACGCATGCATAGATGAGAGCAAAATCATTAATGCAAAGAAATAATTCAGAAGTCAAGAATGATCTCACATTGCAGAATTGCAGTCATTAGAATAGTCCAACACAAAACAACCCAACATTCCAAGCAAAACGTCCATCTCCCGTGGCTTCTATTAGAAAAATTCAATTTACAGAGCCGATACAAGATAGCTCATATCATTTGCCCAAAAATTTCATTCCCTCCCAAAAGTCCTTTCTAATCTTTCCTAGCTCCTATTTATAGTTACAAATTTGCCCTCTGGGCTGACACCTAGCATTCCCCACCTGTCATTTACAGGAATTTCCACTATATTCGACCCCCAAAAATGGCCGCTTCATTTACAAAAAATGTTTTTTGACAAAATCAGGGACAGCTGTCTCACGGCTTACGCCTTACATATTCCAATATACATAACAGAAAAATTGCTAAAATCAAAACGTTCCCTGCTGGGCACGTGTCGGGCTGAAGAGAGTGGCTCACTGAATTCATCTCCTTCATTGCTGTGCGTGAGCTTCTGCTGGCAAAGGGTCGCCCAAGTTGATTGTCACTGGTGCTGCCTGGGCAGAGGCCCTCGAATCCCCTGTTGATGCTGCTCCTGATTGGGAAGGGGGAATTGAACTGGCCGGCTTTTCTGTCATTGCTGGGGAAGAGGCTGCCGGGAGAGAGGTTGCCGGATCCACTGATGTTCCTGCTGCTGCTGCAGCTTTCCTGACCTCCTCTTCTATGTAGCTGTGCCACACACCTGTGTCCCTTATGATTATGTTTGCTGCAGCAGGAAACAGGATTTTCTGAGAAGTTACATTCTTCTCGAGTTCTATTTTAATGCTTTGTACTTCTGCTTCAGCAACTTGATATGTTTCCTTCAACAGATGATTGTGAAGTGTTGATGAACCGATGTAATGTTGGAGATCATCCATGGCCAGGACATCAATGCTTTTCACATAATCCATCTGGACGCCTAGCTCTTCTTTCAGTTGAGACAACTGCTGCTCCTTTTCCGGGAAGCCTTCTAGGGTCTGAGGGAAACTCAATGTGCAGTTGTCATGAACTCCTTTGAGCTTTTGGTATAGGTTGTTGATTCTATCTGTTGTCCTCTGCACACTGGCCATTAGCTTATTGGCACAATTCCTACCAAACTCCAACAAGGCTATATCTTCATTAAAATCTTCCACGGCCTTAAAAGGAAGATGCGGGGGGAAACCTCCTTTCCCTTCCCTCCATGCCATCTGACTTATGACATTTGCTTTGACACGGGTATTCTTAGCTTTGAGCCTGTGGGCTTCCGCATTAACCTCCTTTATCCTAACCGTCATGGCCTTGAGTTTGCATACCTCATCAGTGATTAGCTCTTGAGAGCCATACACTTGCTGTAGGATATTGCATGACAACTCGTGGAAGGGGGACATGTCCAAGGTTCTGCTTTCCGCTTGCTCTAAACGCTCAGCTAATGCCTGCTTGTCTGCTTCTAGCTGGGAAGCCTTTTCTTCTGCTCCACTCTTCTCCGCTTCTGCAATCATTATTTGGAGTGCTAGCTGGTCCTTTTCCTCCTCCAGGTAGCTGTACTTATTTTCCAACTCCTTATGCTCAGCGTACAAGCAATTGTATTTGTTCACTGCCAGGTCTCTTTGGGCTTGCTCATTAGCCACATTTTGTTGCAGGGTACGTGCTCTCTTCTTTGTCAATATATTTTCTTTGACTATAACCCCTACATTGGCAAATGATGCCTGTGCTGTTGCTATAGCTGCGGATGCCATGGCGATGGGATCTGCGTCTGTGTTTTGCATGACAGCGACCTCTCGGTGAGTAACTATGTCATCATGGAAGGGGCTTTTAATCCTCTCTTCTGATTGGAGGACCATTGTTTTCCTTTTCTTGTCATAGACAAACTCATTCCATTTGGACACCGTATGTTTCCCAGATGGAGTGTACGGTACAATTGGTCGGTTTATGATGTCTATGTCTTCTTCCATAGGTGGGGTCCGGACTTCCTGAGCAAGGTCTGTTCCTTCCCTTTGGGTACCAGAGCCACCTGCTTGAGAGGTTTCTATCTCCATGTCTTGCACACCGGACCCACCTGCCTCGGTATTTTCCCTTGTTTTTAATTCTTCCTCCGCCTTCTTCCTTGCTTCAGCTCGCTCAGTCTCTGCTTCCTTGAGCTTTTGGGCTTCTTCAGCCTCCTTCCGCAGTCTTTCACTTTCAGCGTCTTGTTGCTTTCTCGCTTCCTCGGCTTCCTTTTGTAACCTTGCCTCTTCTCTTAATCTGAGCTCTTCCTGAGCTCGGGCATCCTTGGCTTCTCTCTCCTTTTGCTGGATGGTCTTCTGGGCTTTGGTTGAGCTAGAGCTCGCTCCAACACTTTGGCGACAGATCCGTAGCTCAGTCATGTTGCTGATGCCTCTGAATGCCTCCTCCTCGGCATCGGGGTAGTGGGAGTATTCGAAGTTAGCATAGTTCCCCTTGCAATGCTCGGCCACTTTACCCTTTCTGTCGTTCCTGTGGAAGATGACCTCACCGAAATGGAAGGCCTTCAACTCTTGAACAAATTCGTCGGCAGAGGCCACTCCGGAAAACTTGTAAGCACCTATGCAGAAAGGTAGGGGGGGAAAGGAAGCCTTGTGTAGCTTGTGGAGGAATGCTCCGATCCCATCCAAGAAGAGTTGTCTTACTGCTTCCTTGAGCACCACATAGTCTGTGGCATACTGCGACAATATGTATGGGGGCTTAGTCCCTCCGAACATTCTCAAGTAGGTACCTTGTTCTGAAAAGTAGAAGTCCCCATAATCCTCAAGGACTTCCAAAGCGTTTTGTGACAGGCAACTTGGTTCTTCCTTGAACATTTTCTCGTATAGGGGCATGATGAACCCCTCACAGATGAGTTTGTAGCTGGGCTTGTAATTCTGATCCCACAACATCTTGAATGCGATGTAGACCGGGGCTGTGGCCCTATCCCATGTACACCCCAATCCGGGGAACTCTATCTTGGCCAAGATACAATCTATTAGGTATGAAGACATGAAGAATTCAGCCTTCTTCATGGCCAGCCCGGGTTTAGCAGCACTTATCATTGAGGCCAGACTATCTGACAAGATAGTGGCCCAGTCGAACACTGTTCCCTGAAATGCCACATAGTGAATAATAGGGACCCACTGAATCTTATATACTGTGCCATCGGGCATGCCGAATATTCTGCATAGCATTAAAGCGATCAATCTGAAAGGGGCCCTCAGGTTCTGCACGTCATATTCATCATTTCCCTTCTTTCTCAAGTGCTTCCCTCCCCTTAATAGCTTCTTGGCCATCTCGACGTTATCCATTTGGCCCAACCACTCGTCAGTCAGAGCTTGTTGGACACGGGGGAATCTGTAGGCCGCCGCAACATACGCGGGTTGAAACGAAGCAATAGCCACTTTCTTGCTGTCATTTATCACTCTCCCATCAGCATCTGCATGTTGGAGTATCCACCCGATCACTTCAGCACAGGGGAATAGCTCAGGGCGGGTAGCGGCTCTAGTTATGCCTGAGGCTCTGATATTTTGATAGATCGGTGCCTCCTCCAGCAACATATCTGGGATCTCTTGGTCCCTGATCATTCTGTATATGTCATCCCATCTGATTTCTGGAGGGACACCAGTGGTGCACTTGGTGTCCTGGAGCGAGGTTTCCATCTTGGGAGGGGCAGGCTTCTTTTCTGTCATCCTCGCCTTCTTCTTACCGGTTTTCGGCATCTTGATTTATTCCTGATAACATCCACATCAAAGTCATCATTTGAGCAACAGGCTGTAAGGTTTTAGCAGAGAGCAACATCATTTTAATATCAATGAGATAAGTCAATGAAGCAAAATATTTAGGAAGCAAAACATTATTTCAACACAAGACTCAAATTGGACATTTGCAGCTCTGAAAGACGAGTATGGGATAAGCTATGTTGCGGAAGCTATTGGTTTTCGGACCGATAGGCGATTCACGGAAGCAATTGGCTTCCGGTTCCGCCTCGCGGAAGGAGATGTCTTTCGTTATAACTGCGGTTGGAGAGGTTGATGGCGGGGAGACGCGGGTTGACTCGGTGAGGGCTATGGATGCTATCGTCACGCGCGGCCACTCGCCGAGTCACTACGGGGTACTTTTAGTCTGAGCGAAGGTGACGGCGCCGGGGAAATGTTGACGGGGAATGATAGGGCGGCCATGGCTTCAGGTTTCGGCTCTCGTGGCTTAAACGCTTACGGGTTTCGGCTCGCGTGTAGGGGCTGGGGCTTATGGAAAGGGCCCAGGGTTTTAAGTCCGAGTTAACGGCCCGGGACATGGAAAGCCCATAGGGTTTCGACAACTTAACCCACGACGAGGGGCGCGTCCCGGGGTTTAAAAACAAAACAGGGCATGGTTAATCGCCCGCACCCACCACTATTGAAATAAAATATAACGTTTTCACGAAGGCCTATGACGATTTCGTAAAATGAAAACTCCGTTCACTGTACCTGACGGGCAAAACATAGCCCTTGACGGGTGTTTTGCCCGTCACAATCCCACTAAAACCCAATGTTTTCCCCAAAAGGACAACTCAGTAGTGAAAATCAAGGTTAAGATCCTACCTGGCACCGTGGGGATTGCTTGAGCAAGGTGGCTGCGAGCACGGATGCGCGAGGTGAGCTGGAGCGATTTGCACGGTATCGCACGTCGCTGGCCGGTTCAAAACAATGGTGTATTGGTCGAGCCCCCCACCGTATTTTATAAAGAATGGGCACGTGTGAGCCTTTAATTCGGTAGGTGGCGTGGTTAAAACGGGGTTTAAAATCGCCGCGCGTAGCGGTCACGTCAAAGCACCTCGGTTTCCGTGCGACCGCCATTCGCGGGGCCAGTTCGCGAATTGTATCCGCCATTGCGGAAGGATTCAATGAAAGCTTCCGACGTTTCGGGGCTTACTGCGGAAAGGAAGCTCGAAGCCTTCCGCGAGAGACCGCCGCGTAGCGGACGGGTAACGCCAAAGCTTCCGCCCTTTCGGAACGATATAGCGAATGCTCCCGGACTTTTGCGAAAGCTTCCGCGAACCAAAATTTCAAAGTCTCGTTGATTTTTTCGGGAAGGTTTGGCGAAGGCTTCCGCTGTTTCGGAAGGGTAGCCCGAAGGCTTCCGCGTTTCGGGAGCAAAGGCTGAAGGCCTCCGCGACAGCTTCTTGAGAAAATTCTAAGTCTTTCTCATGGTTTCGGAAGGCAATCGTGAATTCCTCCGCGGGACTTATGGAGATGGCTTCCGCTGTTTCGGAAGGGTTTCATGAAGGCTCCCGCGGTTTCGGGAGCAAAAGGCTGAAGGCTTTCGCCGAAGCTCTCCGAAAAATTCTAAGTTCTTTCATACTTCGGGAGGAAATCGTGAATTCCTGCGCGGGACTTATCCGAATGGCTTCCGTCGTTTCGGAACGTTTTAGTGAATTCCCCCGCCGTTTCGGGAAGGGAACTCCAATTTCTCCGCGGACGGTTGTAATATGTTCTAAGTGTTTTCCGGGAGACTAAGGCGAATGTGTCCCGCCATTTCGGAAGGAAATCTGGAACCTTTCCGCGGTCGCGGAAGGTTTGAGTGAAAGGCTTCGCCGTTTCGGGGGCTAAGCCGTTCCGCAGAAGCAATGATCGAAAAAATTTCCAAGTCTTTTACTTCGGAAGAAGTTGATGAATTCCTTTGTGTTATTTCGGCAAGTTTAACCGAATGGCTTCCGCCATTTCGGGAGACAGAGCTGAATCGTTCCGCCGTTTCGGCAAGGTTTCACCAACGGTTTCCGCAGCTTATGGCCATAATCAGAGTCCTTTTCCGGAGAGGTAAAACACGTTGGCTTCCGCCGTTTCGGGTGGCTTTGTTGAATTCCTCGCCGTTTCGGGAGAACAACTCGAATTTCTCCGTGGTTGCGGAAGGCTTGAGCGAAAGCTTCCGCCGTTTCGGGTGGTCTTGCCCAATGGCTTCCGCTGATTTTGGCAAAGAGAATCTAAGTCCTCCTTTCGGAAGGTTGGACGCTTGACTTCCGCTGCTTCGGGACAATGTCCGAATTACCAAAACGTTTGGGAAAAAACTAAGTTATCCTTTGGCTCATTGGGGAAAACATGGAAGGATTGACGGCAAGCTGTTCAGCAAGGAAGCAGAATTTTATGTTGAAAACAGAGCTGACGGCTGGGATGGCTTCTCAAGCAAATTTTCTACAAAAAATAAAGGAGGGGCCCCAACATGTACAAAATTTTGGGGAGGGGTGTTGCTGCAACAACACATTTGTATAGCTTAGGCTTGCTAGTCAATGTCTATAACCATTAAACTCAATGCCCACTTTATTTATTAGAAATGATTGATTGGGTGACAATAGAGGTGATGTCATGGGTGATAATCCAACCCATGTATATAACTTATCATTATATTATTATTATATATGTATTATTATTATATTCAATTTATATTCTCTATATATAACTTACTTTAATAATATTAATTATTTATCATCAAAATTATACTATCAGCATACGATGACAGGTAAAAATAGAATATTATTCTTATTCAGGAGAACTTAAACCACACAGGGTTAGAGTGAAATCAAATAAGCTTTAAAAAGAATGTAATAATACATGGATGCAATCTCTCATGGTTCTAATATCAATTATTACGAATAAATACCCTGAAATATGCGAGGTTATGAAGAAGATCACTGAACTATGACAGCTAGAAGTGCTTCGGGAGTCACAGATTGTGGGGATGACAACAATTGTAAGTTTTGTCATGTTTTTTCAGAATAAGTTAATAGGAACTTTGAAGCAAAATCTAAAGGATCATAATAATTTTTTTTATTTCACAAAGTGTTGCAAGGAGCAACGATGTCTCGAGACGTTCTTAAAAAACTTGGCTCGTGGACTGACCATTCAACATCTTATTGTGATTGGTGATCAATATCAGTTATCTTTAGTTGTAGTGTTTTATGAACTTGATCGTTGGTATGTATGTGCCTTGTTAGTTTGGATTATGCTTTTTTTTAAAGCTATTATAAAATTTTGTTTTATATTTTTAAATATACAAATGAATTATTTTATTGTTTGTAGTTTTAAAATTACAAATTGATTCACCTTCCTCAATTATTATCTCAACCATTAATATAATTTTTAATAACTCTTTTATATAAAATGTATTCCAATATGCTAGAAATTAGCATGGGCAATATTTCTTTGTGGCAAAATTTTGAAATATATTGCATACACCTCATCTCTACATATATAAGATCCATGAACAAAGCAAAGCAGGTGGCAATGTTGGGGACATTGCCACCTCGTGGCTCTTGTTTTTTTCCTATCCAATAAGGAAAGGTGATGCAAACCATACATATCCACTAACTATTTAAGCACCAAAGGGTTGAAACTCATATGTGATTAACTTTTTATTTTTCTATCTTGTCTAATGTTAAAAGTGTCTATGGACAAATCTCCATCCACAACTTTTATGGAGATTGTGGCACCATGGGCACCACAAGGTACCATGATTCCTAGCCCAATCGAAAGCAAAGGACCAATGATCACATTGTCATTTCTCTTTTAGGTGACAAATTTGTGAACCAAGTTCGAATCAAAGGGGTGAAGGGTGTCAACCTTCATATAGGTGATCATTATGACGAGGTAGGGGAAATGAATGAGTATGGACTGTTGTTTCCTCTGTGTGAACCATGACGATATAGGATTGAATAACAAAATATAGTAAGTAAAGTGAAGTACACTAGCATTAAGTAAAATAGCATGAGAACCAATGAGCTATGTAATACCAAACAAAAAAAATAGGAGCCTTTAAGGAATAACTAGAAAGAGTTGAGATCCTAAAATACATTGGCAAGACCAACAGAGCTCCCTAAATAATCATGGATCGAGCATTGAATTAGAAAGCATGGTCTAGTAAAACAAGGCAGTGATATAGTGAAAATATTCTCCACTTGAGAGTGATGGGCCATAACATTTTTCTTTGTATTTAGGTTTTGTTTAACTTGTTAATGGGTGTAGCTTGAGTGATTGAGAGCAAAGTTGTGATCATCTCTTACCCAAGTTCAAATCTCATTTTGTGACATGCTTGTTCTCTTCATGAGCCAATTGTTGATTGTTGACTTTAGCCTTAAGCCCCGAAGAATCCAATTTATCATGGGTACCATCCTTAGAATGAAAGAAAGTACATGACAGGTTTCCATGGAAAATACATTACATGTAAAAAAAGTTTAACTTTCACAAATTATTTGCTTTAAAAGTATCAAATCCAAGATGAAACCCTTTGAACAATTCTTGAAACAGTTAACGAAAAAGAAAACTTATTGTATAAAAAAACTTGAACTATATAAACAAAATCACCAAATAATGTTTGTTATAATTCTTAACTTTAATATTCTATGACCTTGGTATGATGCCAAGACCTCCACTTCATTGTTATGTGCATCATATAACCTAGCATATGGAAATCCATGGTGTCCCTATTGTCCATTAGAATCGATTATAATTCCCACACATCCCACTCTTAAATCTATATTTCCATTTAATTAAGTGTAAAGGTTGTCTTATAAAATATTAAAGTAAGATGAAAGTAAGGTCAACTTCATTTCATTAAACTGCATTAGGGGAATAATTGTAGCTAACATTATGCTAAGAGTAAAAAAATTGCGTTTAATAGAGTAAATCATAACTCTTCAATTAACTCATTCTCATGAAGGTGAACCTTGGTCTTGATTTCACAAAGCAATAATGTTTAATATAAATGTTATAAAAATGTTTGTAAATGTTTTTCTATTGTTAAAAGAGTAAATTCTAAATAAAATTGATTTTATTATAGTTGATAACTATATACTTAGCGATAGTCTAAAAGTGTTACTGTAACATCCCAAAATTTCGCAAAAATTTAAAATTTTTCAACGTAGCTTTTAATGCATATATTAACTATGCAGAATTATAATAAATGCTTCTATGTCGTCTTGCTGTACTAAATGTTTGTAGTCTTGCTCTACTAAATGTTTGTAATGATCATAATTGTATTGTTTGCGACATGTTATTGAATATCTATATTTGATGCTATTGGATGTTCTTCTCATCTCAGCCATATTACTTACTTCAATGTTCAACCGATATAATGTTATAAGTGCTAACTGTTATTCTTCTGTTTGATGATGAAGGGGTCCTAAGGGTACCCCGAGGCTTACTTAGCATTCATGCTAAAGCATTTGAATCGTTCCTTTCATAGATTACAAGTAAGGGCGTTAATGTTTACGAAGTGTGACAGAAGAAGTCCTAACTAGTTTCAGTAATCTCCAAATGTCTTAATGGTTTTAGAGAATAATAATGAGATGTATCCGGGTGATATCTCTTCAGTTATAATCTGGTTTCCATAACAAAAAGTATGTTTGTTATACTTATTCTCATTTCCCGTACTAGTGATTTCATACTTTGTTCATAATATATATACGTTCATGTTATCATGATGTTTCTATTAAATGCGAACTGTAAGTAAATATCATGCATATCCTTTTGACATAATAGCTATATGCAACTATTGTACATTTCTATGGAGCAAGAACTATATGCAAAGTTACATGCATATCCTATAGTATGAACTATATGTATTTTCACATAATTCCTAGAATGTGCACTATATACAATTTCTTTGTATTATCTATAGCCTAAAACTATATGCATAATATATGCAATTCCTATTACATAAACTCCTATATGCATAACCTATGTAATTTCTCATAACATCGAAACTATATGTAGATCCTATATCAAACATATAGCATCGATATTATATGCAAGTTATGTCTTGGTTCAATATGAAATGACGTGAATATAAGTGCGTCCATGTGAACCTTAGAATATAGAGTCGATACATAGCTAATGCATTAACCCAATGTAAACTATGACTTATACTATTGTATGTATTGACAGGCTTATAACATAACTATTGAGCCAAGCGTGATGTGGACAAGGTAATTAATACTATGATGATTACTTGCTGGCAGGCTTTCGAATTCACCGTTGTCCTTTAATACTCCCATCAACCGGATTCAGTGGAATATCACCGTGGCTGCCATCGTGGTTCATAACACGTGAAGGTAATATGACAGGACAATCAATGTGGTTGAGTTGTATTTGATCTAGCTTGAGGGTTGTCATAGCTGTCTCCACGGTGGCAATGGTTATTAATTAGGTTTTAATGATGTTGGTGATTCGAATCACGATGTGCTATGAACATTCTCCACGGTTGATCATGTGAGATTATTGGACTTTGGTCTTAACCCTAAACTCCACTACGTTTCCGAGGTTATTGTTTCCTTTGGCATTCATTGTGTTGGGAGGTGGCTCTGTGGAGAGGCCGACAAGCCAAGAAAATCCAGGGTTTTGTTAGTCAGTTCTTTGGAGTTTCTCCACGATTCGAACCCCTGACTTGTTGGGTTTTCTGATACCAGTTGATAGTTTAAAGGACCGAACCATCTGTGAGAGTTTACAGTAATAGTTTCATAGTTGGAATGGCTCCAGAGTTGGTGATAGCTCTGCGTGTAGGTTGATCCAATACTCGGTTTTTCTTGGATGTCGAGTGATAGTTCTCAAAGTTGTTTTCCAGCCTTCGTTGCATCCGGTGGTGGAGTGATGGATACGATTTACAGTGGCTATAGCGTTACTGCTCCAGAGATAGATATTTAAAGGTAATGTTTCGGTTCGAAACCTGTCTCCTTCTAAAATGTTTTAAGAGTTGCAGTTATTTCTATTTCACCATAATGAAACTTCTTCCATGTCACTTGTTTTGACCATACCTTATTCATGTGGCAGGTTCCTTCATCATTCAGTTCCCAAGCTCGAGTTTGGTTAACTGGTAGTTGCATAAGAAATGGTAAGCTTCGATGGTTACCCTGTTGCTTCGGTTAGGTGACTGTTGGATATTCATGTGTTATTAACCGAGACTTCATGTTTATCTTTGGATATGGGAAGTGACCACCATCGAAATACTATGAGTTGTCTGACAGCCTAGGGAGGATGAAATCCTCAATCCATTCGGCGTTAACCTGTGGTGTTGTTTTTCAGCGTAGATAATTGTAAAAGAATGTAACTGCTGAGAGGGTTTTATCCCTCGGCTAAACTGAATATGCAAAGAATTTGGTTCCTGTAACTTGATGATGTTTACTTGTATTGAAAACTGTGAGCCATGCTCCAGGTTTGTGATAATTTAATGTTTGAACTATTATGCATTTATAATGGCTATGTGCCAAAGGTTTCGACCTTGTTCCTTGCAGTCAAAACCCTACCCTGTAGGTTTCGATGGTAGGCTTTGATAGTTCTGTGTTTAACTAAAAACTATGCTATCGTTTCGGTAATGGCTGAAAGCCAAACTCAATGTTTTTTATTTAAGAACTTTGAAATAAAATCTAGTGTTCATGTAATCATATGGTTTGTTTCAATTAATGTTTATGTACGTATTCAATGATGTTTGAACATGAAATCTTAATCTATTTGGAAACTGATAATATCTGAGTTGTTATTTCGAATATAAGGGTTTGGCCAAAGAGTTTTTAAGGATGCTAAATAATAAGTGAAAAGGAGCTGGGGTTTTGCCTATGATGAAAGTGTTTGAATTTAATAACTGTAGTTGATAACTAAATCAAAATATGAGATATGGATATTGAAATGAAATAGTAACATACAGTGATACTATTATTTGCGAATGATAAGTATCTATTTAGCGTTATATGTACTGAGTAGCAACTCTGTGTAAAAAGAATACTTAAATTGCAGCTGTTAAATTTTTAGGAATGATGATGCCTGAAATAAGTGGAATTATAACACCTTACTGTTGGAAAGAATAATAATAGAATGCATAGCATTAGATTTTAAATTGCAGCTGTTAAATTTTTAGGAATGATGATGCCTGAAATAAGTGGAATTATAACACCTTACTGTTGGAAAGAATAATAATAGAATGCATAACATTAGCTTTCAAAAAAGGAAAAATAGATAGTGATAATTGAAAACCCTAGTTCTGTGCAAAGATGAAATGTTTACTTTTGTTACGAAGTAAAGAAAATGCTACAATATCTGTTTTATGATATGTTGTTCTATATTCTGAGTTTAGACATATATAATTGATATTGTAGATTTAAAAGAAACACCACAGTGTTAGTCTAATCATTCACTTGGAATTGTGCCCATCATTCATCTAGCTTAATTATACTTCTCTGTACTAGAGTACTATATAGAAAACAGTATGGGGAAAAATGTAGAGAAGATATTTAATTAATCATCTCATTTACTTAACCATCATTATACAAAATCATACCTAGGTCAGAAATTGAAACAGTTACTTCTGTATGCCATTAACTGTAAATAATAAATCTACAAATGCAGAAAATTATTTAACTGAAAATAAACAAGACAGAATAGTAGAACCTGATGAATGTAGGAGAAACAAACAACCCAAGGAGCCTGTTCCACCCAACCTACTCCTGAAGACAGCCAAATTACTTGCCTTAGGACCCCCGAGCCTGTTTACAGAACCACTAGGAAGAAGAATTTGTAGAAGCTTTAGGTCATCAACTTGCAGCAACAATGTAGATCATCCAGTCATATAGACTTCACAGTCCAAGAGACCTACTCCAGCACCTCTCGTTTCCTTCTCAAAATAATTTCAGCAGACTCACAATGCACTTTCACTTAGCTTCCCTATTCGAATCTCTCAGTGATCACCTGATACACTTGAGGAATTATTCCTGCAGAAAATAATTATGGAGCTCCCTGCTCAATTCGAATTGCCTTCTCTAGGCTACCTAAGCCTTTTTAGTGGTTAACCTGGTCATTAATGAGCTAACAGCTCTGTTCCACCCACCTGGGGATAATGCCACAATTTTAGGGGTAGTTGTCCCATAACCAACAGCTAGTGGTGGAGTGCAAATGCTGACACCTGTCCCATGCCTTCTAACAGCTTCCATTCCTCCTAGTGGGTCAGTGAACACTCATTTAACAGTTCCCTTGGTGTCTGTCTCCTGTTTTAATTTATTAAATAATAATAATATGTCATTACAATCATCCTTTACCAGATTTGGTCATAATTACACAAATTTGTAATTATAATTTAACATAATGTTTTTGCAATAAAATAAATAGTCTCAAAATTTGGGTAGGTGACAGTTACTCATTGAAATCAAAGAGAAATCAACATTTTTAACCAAAAATCTCTATAGAATGAATTGTCTTTTTTTATATATTAATATTTGAAAATTATGAAATTGTTTAATCTTATGACAAACTTCCTTTTCATTGTTGAAATTTGGCCATACATGAATTGAAAATTCATATCTACCAAAGCTCTTATTAAATTTTATCAATCCAAAATTCCATCAAGGAAAATATGAATCCATTCAAAATTAAACAAAAACTTTTTAAAGCATTATTTCACCATACAGGTTGGATAAGTTTTTTAAAAACATTATTTCGCCATACATTTTAGATCATGGTAAAACTCTACACATAAATCCAAATTTATGTCGATGGTTACCAGAAATCCAAATTTATAATTAGAGATCCACATTTCACCACCATGCATATTGGATAAGGTTTTTAAAAACATTATTTCACCATGCATGGATCATGGTAAAACTCTACACATAAATCCAAATTTACGTTGAATGACTCCCACAATTCCTAGTTTATAATTAGAAATCCACACTTCACCATGCTTAGAAATCCACACTTCACCATGCATATTACACTGAATGACTACTAAAAATCCCAATTTATAATTAGAAATCCACGCTTCACCATGCATATTGAATAAGATTTTAAAAACATTATTTCACCATGCATGGATTATGGTAAAACCCTAAGTAGAAATCCAAATGGTAAAACCCATGCATGGATCTTTATTTTTTGTAAAGAAAGGTATTTAAATCACCTTTTGAGCAAATCCACGAGCTCCTCTATGCTTATCCTTTCCTCTAATATGGGAAGAGTATCAACTTTTTATGAGGAATATTGAGGGAAATTCATTTCTGTGTAGACAACAGGTTCATATTTCATTGTTCTCCTCAAGCAAAAACTTTGAGACAAATTGTGGATCCAAGTGGATTTACCATAGTTACTTTATGTGGGTAAGTAACCGGAGGATATACTCACTTTGTTTGATTACAACATTTATAAGAACTCTACCATATATTTGGTTTTGACGTAGTTACCTAGGGAGCAGTGGGTTCTGGGTTACATGCTTCCTTTATTTCAATTTCTTATAAGGATGTAGTTGGATCCAAGACATCTCCTTCATTAGTGCAAATTCCAATTCTACCAAATCTATATATTGTTGAGAAATTGGACGAGGTGCCAACTTTGGAGGAAGATGGGCTTTTCTAAGCACGCCAGTTCTCAAGTAATTATATGTAGATTTAATGGTTTTTTTGACATAATCAGAAGATTTGCACTAGTGGATATATTTTAACAGGATAAAAAATTATAAGACCCTTTTGTGCTCTAAAGATTTCTTGGTAGTACAATCTATTCCCAAGATGACTGCATGAAAATATTTGATGAGGGACCTTGGTTTTGGGGAAAAGTGGGGCTCTTAATTAGACCATGGTTTATGGATTTTTATCCCACTACTATGGTGGTATAAAAAATGTTGATCTGGGTGCAACTCCCAAATATGCCCCTTCCATTTTGGCACCATACAATGCTACAAGATATTGGCATTACTTTGGGTAGATTTTTAAAGTATGATAGTGAGAGGACTCAACAAGGTTCATGTGGGTATTGACCTTAGCAAAGGATTTCCATACAAAATGTCATTGAAACATGAAAACTATAAATTCATTCAAATTCTTGATTATGAAAATAAATCATTTAGGTGTCCACACTATCATCAAATAAGTCACTTTTAGGAAACTTGTCCACAACCAAGAAGCCTATCTAAAAATAAAACGGGGTAATTTTTCAAATGTAAAAGTTGGCAGCCATATGATCCTCCTTCCACAGAGGATGAAGAAGAGGAGTGTAAGGAAGATTTGACTCCTAATGAGGTTGAGAAAATCAATAAAGAAGAATCCAAAATAAAGAATAATGATATAAAATATACAACACAGAGGTACAACCTTTGGATTTCTCTTATTTTGGGGATGTGGTAACTATGGATACTTCATCAAGAGCAATGAAGAGAGCACAAGAACCCAAGAGTTTTAATTCGGCTAAGGATAAGGTTCCTTTGGTGAATAATGGGTCTTTGAAAAATGTCTTACAAATGATAATTGTAGATCTATCACGTGAACCAAAGTTAAAAAGAAAAGGAAGAAAAACAAGATTAAGAATTTCTTTAAACCTTCACTCATTGTAAAACATTTTTTTGTTTTGCTTTTGTTTTTCTTAAAAATCTATCTCATTGGTTATCTTTAAATGCTTTAAAAGAAAATCTATATAATATGTGGTATGCACTTGAAGAATGTGATTTTTGCTGTTATTTATAATTACAATTAGAAATTGCAATTTTCTTTTGAAAAAAACAAATCTAAACAACACATTTTAATTTAATTAATGGTTTTTTCTTTTATTTTAAAACCCAAAAATATAAAATAATATATTATTATTATTTATAAAAAATGGTTAAACTTTTTAAAAACAAGGGCCTCACCCGTGCCTATGGTTGAGAATTACCTAATGCAATAATATTTCTATAAAATAAAAAGTAATGCCTAAGCAATATGCTTCCTTGGGTTTACTCATCAATCTCTTTCACATGTTGACTGTACTCAAAGATATGCACCAGTCACATAGTCAAAGATCATGCCACTCAAGATATTTCTTGGTTGGTTCCCTCAAATATTTTTTAATAGAATATATGTTAATTATAAACATTTAAAAAGACCCAACACCTTACAATCATGGTTGGCCACGTTGATAGTCAGACTGAATCTAATGATTATGTCCATGCTCTTTATTTTATAATCATGTGATTGGCGTGTATCGATGGTATGAAGGGAGGTGCCACGTCAACCATGCTCATCTAGTGTACTTTAATTCTTGTCCTATCCAATAAGGAAAGGTTCTTCAAACCATGCTCATCCACTAACTATTTAAGCACCAAGGGTTGAAACTCATATGTCATTAATTTTTTTCTCACTAGTTTAGTTGTCTTGTCTAATGTAAAGTGTCGGTGGACAAATCTCCATCCACAACTTCTTTTATGGAGATTGTGGCAGCAAGGGCATCACAAGGTACCATGATTCCTAACCCAATCTAAAGTAAAGGGCTAATGGTCATATCGTCATTGCTCTGAGGGGTGACAAATTTGTGAACCCGGCTAAATCTCTATCCACAACTTTTATAGAGATTGTGGCAGCAAGGGCATCACCAGGTATCATGATTTCTAGCTCAATATAAAGTAAAGGGTCAATGGTCACATCGTCATTACCTTTAGTTGTGACAAATTTGTGAACCAGGCTTGAATGAGAATGACGAAGGGTGCCAATCCTTATTATATAGGTGATGGAGAGGGTTTTAATTTCAAAGTAATCTAAACATTATATGATTTAGATTTTTTTTTCAACTATTATCACCATGATCGGACTATACAATCTTTGGTCAAATTGCAAATTTTTATTGCTGAAATTGCATTTTTAAATATATAAATGAATTCATCACCCTCAAATATGCCTATTGCACCCTGATTGTGCAATCTTAATGACTAGTATATGCAATTCCAACAATTCTTTAGAATTTTTGGCCAAATTTTAGGCAAAAATAGTAAAAAAAATGTGGTTCAAAAAAGTCCAAACCATAACATGTTTATACTACTTTATTTCCCTATGTAACCTCCTTGTTTCAAATGGATACAAGACCCTCTACGTGCCTTGATAATAATCTTGGCAATTCATCTGTGGGATGGAGTGATATATCTTGTGTTGCCCCTTCCTCATCTAGAGAAGTAGCCTTCCTTCATCCATAGTGGTTATGAGATTGACCATAACATTTGTCTTTGTATTTAGGTATTGTTTAACTTGTCAATTAGGTGTAGCTTAAGTGGTTGAGAGGAAAGTTGTTATCCTCCTTTTCCTCGGTTCAAATCCAAAACCACTTTTTGACATACTTACTCTCTTCACGAACCAATTGTTGACTATTAACTTAGCCTTGAACCCTAATGAATATAGTTTATTGTGAATACCATACTTAAAATGATGAAAAATACCTAATTTGTTTCGACAAGTCTCACACTGTCAAATCCAAAGCAAAACCCTTTGAACAATAAAAAAAACATTATATAAAGGAGAAACTATGAAAATAAAAACACTAATAATTATGTTATGTGTTAATTCTTAACTTTAATATTTTATGACCTTGGTACGATGCAAAGACCTCCGTTTCATTGTTAATGGTGCATCATATGGCCTACCCTAAACACATGGCAATCCTCGTTGTCCCTATTGTCCTTTAGAATCATATAATTCCCACACATGCCACTCTTAAATATATATTTACATTTAATTGAGTGTAAAGGTTGTCTTATAAAGTGAGTTAGACTTTTTTTTCACAGAAAAATATAACTTACTATTAATATACGAAATAGTAAATAACACCAGCTGTCAGAAACATACAAATTGCTCTCAAAGTGAGTTAGACTTTATTAAAGTACATTACCATTACCAAAATAAATGTAGCTGACATTAATTAAGACTAAGAAAAATGCATCTATCTATATTAGATCATACAATTCTTCCACTAATTGTCATGAAGATGAACCTTGGTTTGGGTTCAAAATGTTGACAAAGCCATTTACGAAGATGAACCTTGGTTTGGGTTCAAAATGTTGACAAAGCTGTTTATTATATATCTTATGAAAAATCTTTATAAATATATATTTTAAGGTTAAAAGAATAATTTTTTAATAAAATAAATCTTATTATAGTTAATAACTATATATTAAGCAATTTCTTCATGATGGGTGCATGCGATAGGTGATTGCAACCTTCTTACCACAAGGCTTAGTGCATACCATGATGTCACAGTTGTAAGTTGTACGACCCCCCATCATGCAAAAGATTAGTATAAGGACAATGGTGAGAAAGGTGGTGAGATCAACTTGGAGGTTAGCACGCCGAGAGAAGGTTGTGGCTTTGCAAGTCATACGAAAATGGATCATATCTGGTATGCATAAGACCTATTCATAATGAGCCTTAATGTGAGAAGGCATAGTGACATTAGAAGAAGGAGGCCTCCTTTAGGTTTGAGGAGGTGAGCTCGTATTATAGCCAATAGTCCTTTTTTAGAACCTTACAAAATAAAAGACCGTATGTCTGCTAAAAGCAACAATGTCCCATAGTTTGGACAAAATCAAGACACGTAAGATGACTAAATAGACTGAAAAAGCTAAGAGTTATGAGTTTTTTCCAGATTCCCCCACACGTCAGGGGTTATGGCCACAAAACTAGACAAAGACGATCCAAATCAGACACCATAGACAGGTCCATACCTAGAGAGTTGTCCACTCAGACCAAAACTATTCATCATAAAAAATGAAAATGGGGGGAGAAGCAAATTGCTTGTCACCTGAGCATTCTTTTTTGGTGCTCGAAGTATCTCTCGGCTCAGACGTCTAAGGAACACAATGAAAAATCAGCTGAGGATCTTGAGGGTTCTTATGGGTGCAACTGAAGGATTTTCTAGTTAATTCTTAGGCGAGAGCGTCAAGTTTGGTGTTGAGATGAGTGTTTGAGTCCACATGTGCCTGGGTAAGACAACAAATCCAATTCTCTAATTGATCCATTGAAGTGTGCATGCTCGAGCCTTGAGATTCTGCCTGAAATCGCCCCCCTTCATAGTTCGATATTGCTTGACACAATGGTGCTTTGGTGTACCATAGTAAACCCATAGTTTTGGTGTAATGAGTCTCCCTGGTGCACGTGGAGCCCAAATCCTCCACCATATTTCCCAATTCTTCCACCAATTCTATTGGCTCAGGATTCCAGTAGTGCCCTTGAAGACAAGTTTCCATATCATGAATGCAACCTCTGATTGAAGGATGGACCATAGTATCAAAGCAAGTCTTTGCTTTCTCCTGGTCACAGACAATGCAGGGCATATGCGAGTGGAAGGGACTTGCAATGGTCTTTCGCTCAGTTTGCTTGGAGCGAACCATGGAGGAGGCAATGACAGGAATGAAGAAAACAAAATACGAGCAAGGGTTGAGAGGGCCTCATAGATGCCAGGCTAACTTGAAGGAGTGGCGCAAGAGCAAATGGTGGCAACGAGAGATACCAAGACACCGATATTTGGCTAGCTTCCTAAGCATAATCATCAACCATTTCATCGCTTGAACATGGCCTGCATAATCGCCATGAATGCCCAAGCAATGACCAACTCATGCAGAGGGAAGGGAAATTAGACAGGGAGCTATAGTCTCGCTCACGCGAGTTGGACTTTCCAAGCATTGTCATAATGCTTACCAAGAACAAGCCATCGAACTTTATGAGAGCATTGACAGACCATACACCTGGTGTTTGTCTTCTCAATCTGCCTAGTGGATGTTTCAAGAGCCAACCATGTGGCCTTGTGTGGAGCAACAACCCATGTGGGGAATTTAAAAACATTATTTCATCATACATGTAGGATCATGGTAAAACTCTACACATAAATCCAAATTTATATAAATAATTAACTGAAATCCAAGTTTATAATTAAAGATAGACATGCCACCATGCATATTGAATAAATTAAAACAAAATTATTTCACCTTGAATAAATTAAAAAAAAAGATTATTTCTCCATGCATATTGAATAAATTAAAAAAAAGATTATTTCACCATGCATATTGAATAAATTTTAAAAAAATATTTCACCATACATATTGAAGTGAAATCAATCTCTTCCCATATTTATCACTTCATCATATATATCGGGAGAACTATCCAAACATGCTCTGGGAAGGAAAATCTGGATTCAAAGATTGAGACACAGGGATCTATTTATTTTCAGGACTCATTGTTCTTTGTGACGATGATATTATTTTGTTTACTGTTTGTAGAGGTATAGATATCAATTTTTGATATGGGGATGGAGTAGGATTACTTTTTTTGAAATTTTTAAACAATTTGAAGCTAGCTTGTAGCATATTTATAAGTTATATTAAACTATCGTTGTACTATTTGATTCATTCTATAAATACCAATAATATGTCTTTTTTCGCTGAAAAAAAAAATTTATTCTATAAATACTAATAGTATGCTTTTTTTCGTTGAAAAAAATAAATAAATTAAAAAATATATTATTTCACTATGCATGAATCATGGTAAAACGCTTAGCAGAAACCCAAGTTTATAATTAAAAATCCATACTTACCCTGTAGATTACATGTTTGGAAAAGGTATTTTTAAACATTATTTCACTGGCTACCAAAACTCCAAGTTCACATGCCTACACCGCCGTCGAAGTCGCCGGCCCTAAAAGATTCGAATCCGGAGCTGCAGTCCAGACCTGACCGATTTTTTTTCTTTTCCCACCGCGGTAAACGCTGCTATTTGTATATTTTTAAATATACAAATGAATTATTTTATTGTTTGTAGTTTTAAAATTACAAATGGATTCACCTTCCTCAATTATTATCTCAACCATTAATATAATTTTTAATAACTCTTTTATATAAAATGTATTCCAATATGCTAGAAATTAGCATGGGCAATATTTCTTTGTGGCAAAATTTTGAAATATATTGCATACACCTCATCTCTACATATATAAGCTCCATGAACAAAGCAAAGCAGGTGGCAATGTCAGGGACATTGCCACCTCGTGGCTCTTGTTTTTTTCCTATCCAATAAGGAAAGGTGATGCAAACCATGCATATCCACTAACTATTTAAGCACCAAAGGGTTGAAACTCATATGTGATTAACTTTTATTTTTCTATCTTATCTAATGGTAAAAGTGTCCATGGACAAATCTCCATCCACAACTTTTATGGAGATTATGGCACCATGGGCACCACAAGGTACTACGATTCCTAGCCCAATCGAAAGCAAAGGACCAATGATCACATTGTCTTTTCTCTTTTAGGTGACAAATTTGTGAACCAAGGTCGAATCAAAGGGGTGAAGGGTGTCAACCTTCATATAGGTGATCATTATGACGGGGTAGGGGAAATGAATGAGTATGGACTGTTGTTTCCTCTGTGTGAACCATGACGATCTAGGATTGAATAACAAAATATAGTAAGTAAAGTGAAGTACACTAGCATTAAGTAAAATAGCATGAGAACCAATGAGCTATGTAATACCAAACAAAAAAAATAGGAGCCTTTAAGGAATAACTAGAAAGAGTTGAGATCCTAAAATACATTGGCAAGACCAACAGAGCTCCCTAAATAATCATGGATCGAGCATTGAATTAGAAAGCATGGTCTAGTAAAACAAGGCAGTGATATAGTGAAAATATTCTCCACTTGAGAGTGATGGGCCATAACATTTTTCTTTGTATTTAGGTTTTGTTTAACTTGTTTATGGGTGTATCTTGAGTGACTGAGAGCAAAGTTGTGATCATCTCTTACCCAAGTTCAAATCTCATTTTGTGACATGCTTGTTCTCTTTATGAGCCAATTGTTAATTGTTGACTTTAGCCTTAAACCCTGAAGAATCCAATTTATCATGGGTACCATCCTTAAAATGAAGGAAAATACATGACAGGTTTCCATGAAAAATACATTACATGTAAAAAAAGTTTAACTTTCACAAATTATTTACTTTAAAAGTATCAAATCCAAGATGAAACCCTTTGAACGATTCTTGAAACAGTTAACGAAAAAGAAAACTTATTGTATAAAAAAACTTGAACTATATAAACAAAATCACCAAATAATGTTTGTTATAATTCTTAACTTTAATATTCTATGATCTTGGTATGATGCCAAGATCTCCACTTCATTGTTATGTGCATCATATAACCTAGCATATGGAAATCCATGGTGTCCCTATTGTCCATTAGAATCGATTATAATTCCCACACATCCCACTCTTAAATCTATATTTCCATTTAATTAAGTGTAAAGGTTGTCTTATAAAATATTAAAGTAAGATGAAAGTAAGGTCAACTTCATTTCATTAAACTGCATTAAGGGAATAATTGTAGCTAACATTATGCTAAGAGTAAAAAAATTGCATTTAATAGAGTAAATCATAACTCTTCAATTAACTCATTCTCATGAAGGTGAACCTTGATCTTGATTTTACAAAGCAATAATGTTTAATATAAATGTTATAAAAAATCTTTGTAAATGTTTTTCTATTGTTAAAAGAGTAATTCTAAATAAAATTGTTTTTATTATAGTTGATAACTATATACTTAGCGATAGTCTAAAAGTGTTACTGTAACATCCCAAAATTTCACAAAAATTTAAAATTTTTCAACGTAGCTTTTAATGCATATATTAACTTGCAGAATTATAATAAATGCTTCTATGTTGTCTTATTGTACTAAATGTTTGTAATGATCATAATTGTATTGTTTGCGACATGTTATTGAATATCTATATTTGATGCTATTGGATGTTCTTCTCATCTCAGCCATATTACTTACGTCAATGTTCAACCGATATAATGTTATAAGTGCTAACTATTATTCTTTTGTTTGATGATGAAGGGGTCCTAAGGGTACCCCGAGGCTTACTTAGCATTCATGCTAAAGCATTTGAATGGTTCCTTTCATAGATTACAGGTAAGGGCGTTAATGTTTACGAAGTGTGACAAAAGAATTCCTAACTAGTTTCAGTAATCTCCAAATGTCTTAATGGTTTTAGAGAATAATAATGAAATGTATCTAGGTGATATCTCTTCAGTTATAATCTGGTTTTCATAACAAAAAGTATGTTTGTTATACTTATTCTCATTTCCCGTACTAGTGATTTCATACTTTGTTCATAATATATATAGGTTCATGTTATCATGATGTTTCTATTAAATGCGAACTGTAAATTAATATCATGCATATCCTTTTGACATAATAGCTATATGCAACTATTGTACATTTCTATGGAGCAAGAACTATATGCAAAGTTACATGCATATCCTATAGTATGAACTATATGTATTTTCACATAATTCCTAGAATGTGCACTACATACAATTTCTTTGTATTATCTATAGCCTAAAACTATATGCATAATATATGCAATTCCTATTACATAAAATCCTATATGCATAACCTATGTAATTTCTCATAACATCGAAACTATATGTAAATCCTATATCAAACATATAGCATCGATATTATATGCAAGTTATGTCTTGGTTCAATATGAAATGACGTGAATGTAAGTGTGTCCATGTGAACCTTAGAATATAGAGTCAATACCTAGCTAATGCATTAACCCAAGGTAAACTATGACTTATACTATTGTATGTATTGACAGGCTTATAACATAACTATTGATCCAAGCGTGATGTGGACAAGGTAATTAATACTATGATGATTACTTGCTGGCAGGCTTTCAAATTCACCGTTGGCCTTTAATACTCCCATCAACCAGATTCAGTGGAATATCACCGTGGCTGCCATCGTGGTTCATAACACGTGAAGGTAATATGACAGGGCAGTCAACGTGGTTGAGTTGTATTTGATCTAGCTTGAGGGTTGTCCTAGCTGTCTCCACGGTGGCAATGGTTATTAATTAGGTTTTAATGATGTTGGTGATTCGAATAACGATGTGCTGTGATGAACATTCTCCACCATTGATCATGTGAGATTATTGGACTTTGGTCTTAACCCTAAACTCCACTACGTTTCCGAGGTTATTGTTTCCTTTGGCATTCATTGTGTTGGGAGGTGGCTCTGTGGAGAGGCCAAGAAAATCTAGGGTTTCGTTAGTCAGTTCTTTGGAGTTTCTCCACGATTCGAACCCGTGACTTGTTGGGTTTTCTGATACCAGTTGATAGTTTAAAGGGATGAACCATCTGTGAAAGTTTACAGTAATAGTTTCATAGTTGGAATGACTCTAGAGTTGGTGATAGCTCTGCATGTAGGTTTATCCAATACTCGGTTTTTCTTGGATGTCGAGTGATAGTTCTCAGAGTTGTTTTCCAGCCTTCGTCGCATCCGGTGGTGGAGTGATGGATACGATTTACAGTGGCTATGGCGTTACTGCTCCAGAGATAGATATTTAAAGGTAATCTTTCGGTTCGAAACCTGTCTCCTTCTAAAATGTTTTAAGAGTTGCAGTTATTTCTATTTCGCCATAATGAAACTTCTTCCATGTCACTTGTTTTGACCATAACTTATTCATGTGGCAGGTTCCCTCATCATTCGGTTCCCAAGCTCGAGTTTGGTTAACTGGTAGTTGCATAAGAAATGGTAAGCTTCGGTGGTTACCCTGTTGCTTCGGTTAGGTGACTGTTGGATATTCATGTGTTCTTAACCGAGACTTCATGTTTATCTTTGGATATGGGAAGTGACCACCATCGAAATATTATGAGTTGTCTGACAGCCTAGGGAGGATGAAATCCTCAATCCATTCGGCGTTAACCTGTGGTGTTGTTTTTCAGCGTAGATAATTGTAAAAGAATGTAACTGCTGAGAGGGTTTTATCCCTTGGCTAAACTGGATATGCAAAGAATTTGGTTCCTGTAACTTGATGATGTTTACTTGTATTGAAAACTGTGAGCCATGCTCCAGGTTTGTGATAATTTAATGTTTGAAATATTGTGCATTTATAATGGCTACGTGCCAAAGGTTTCGACCTTGTTCCTTGCAGTCAAAACTGTACCCTGTAGGTTTCGATGGTAGGCTTTGATAGTTCTGTGTTTAACTAAAAACTATGCTATCGTTTCGGTAATGGCTGAGAGCCAAACTCAATGTTTTTTATTTGAGAACTTTGAAATAAAATCTAGTGTTCGTGTAATTATATGGTTTGTTTCAATTAATGTTTATGTGCGTATTCAATGATGTTTGAACATGAAATCTTAATCTATTTGGAAACTGATAATATCTGAGTTGTTATTTCGAATATAAGGGTTTGGCCAAAGAGTTTTTAAGGATGCTAAATAATAAGTGAAAAGGAGCTGGGGTTCTGCCTATGATGAAAGTGTTTGAATTTAATAATTGTGGTTGATAACTAAATCAAAATATGAGATATGGATATTGAAATGAAACAGTAATATACAATGATGCTATTATTTGTGAATGATAAGTGTCTATTTAGCGTTGTATGTACTGAGTAGCAACTCTGTGTAAAAAGAATATTTAAATTGCAGTTGTTAAATTTTTAGGAATGATGATGCCTGAAATAAGTGGAATTATAACACCTTACTGTTGGAAAGAATAATAATAGAATGCATAGCATTAGCTTTCAAAAAAGGAAAAATAGATAGTGATAATTGAAAACCCTAGTTCTGTGCAAAGATGAAATGTTTACTTTTGTTACGAAGTAAAGAAAATGCCACAATATCTGTTTTATGATATGTTGTTCTATATTCTGAGTTTAGACATATATAATTGATATTGCAGATTTAAAAGAAACACCACAGTGTTAGTCTAATCATTCACTTGGAATTCTGCCCATCATTCATCTAGCTTAATTATACTTCTCTGTACTAGAGTACTATATAGAAAACAGTATGGGGAAAAATGTAGAGAAGTTATTTAATCAATCATCTCATTTACTTAACCATCATTATACAAAATCATACCTAGGTCAGAAATTGAAACAGTTACTTCTGTATGCCATTAACTGTAAATAATAAATCTACAAATGCAGAAAATTATTTAACTGAAAATAAACAAGACAGAACAGTAGAACCTGATGAATGTAGGAGAAACAAACAACCCAAGGAGCCTGTTCCACCCAACCTACTCTTGAAAACAGCCAAATTACTTGCCTTAGGACCCCCGAGCCTGTTCACTGAACCACTAGGAAGAAGAGTCTGTAGAAGCTTTAGGTCATCAACTTGCAGCAACAATGTAGATCATCCAGTCATATAGACTTCGCAGTCCAAGAGACCTACTTCAGCACCTCTGGTTTCCTTCTCAGAATAATTTCAGCAGACTCACAATGCACTTTCACTTAGCCTCCCTATTTGAATCTCTTAGTGATCACCTGATACACTTGAGGAATTATTCTTGCAGAAAATAATTATGGAGCTCCCTGCTCAATTCGAATTTCCTTCTCTAGGCTACCTAAGCCTTTTTAGTGGTTAACCTGGTCATTAATGAGCTAACAGCTCTGTTCCACCCACCTGGGGATAATGCCACAATTTTAGGGGTAGTTGTCCCATAACCAACAGCTAGTGGTGGAGTGCAAATGCTGACACCTGTCCCATGCCTTCTAACAGTTTCCATCCCTCCTAGTGGGTCAGTGAACACTCATTTAACAATTCCCTTGGTGTCTGTCTCCTGTTTTAATTTATTAAATAATAATAATATGTCATTACAATCATCCTTGACCAGATTTGGTCATAATTACAAAACTTTGTAATTATAATTTAACATAATGTTTTTGCAATAAAATAAATAGTCTCAAAATTTGGGTAGGTGACAGTTACTCATTGAAATCAAAGAGAAATCAACATTTTTAACCAAAAATCTCTATAGAATGAATTGTCTTTTTTTATATATTAATATTTGAAAATTATGAAATTGTTTAATCTTATGACAAACTTCCTTTTCATTGTTGAAATTTGGCCATACATGAATTGAAAATTCATATCTACCAAAGCTCTTATTAAATTTTATCAATCCAAAATTCCATCAAGGAAAATATGAATCCATTCAAAATTAAACAAAACTTTTTAAAGCATTATTTCACCATGCAGGTTGGATAAGTTTTTTAAAAACATTATTTCGCCATACATTTTAGATCATGGTAAAACTCTACACATAAATCCAAATTTATGCCGATGGTTACCGAAAATCCAAATTTATAATTAGAGATCCACATTTCACCACCATGCATATTGGATAAGGTTTTTAAAAACATTATTTCCCCATGCATGGATCATGGTAAAACTCTACACATAAATCCAAATTTACGTTGAATGACTCCCACAATTCCTAGTTTATAATTAGAAATCCACACTTCACCATGCTTAGAAATCCACACTTCACCATGCATATTACACTGAATGACTACCAAAAATCCCAATTTATAATTAGAAATCCACGCTTCACCATGCATATTGGATAAGATTTTAAAAACATTATTTCACCATGCATGGATTATGGTAAAACCCTAAGTAGAAATCCAAATGGTAAAACCCATGCATGGATCTTTATTTTTTTGTAAAGAAAGGTATTTAAATCACCTTTTGAGCAAATCCACGAGCTCCTCTATGCTTATCCTTTCCTCTAATATGGGAAGAGTATCAACTTTTTATGAGGAATATTGAGGGAAATTCATTTCTGTGTAGACAACGGGTTCATATTTCATTATTCTCCTCAAGCAAAAACTTTGAGACAAATTGCGGATCCAAGTGGATTTACCACGGTTACTTTATGTGGGTAAGTAACTGGAGGATATATTCACTTTGTTTGATTACAACATTTATAAGAACTCTACCATATATTTGGTTTTGACGTGGTTACCTAGGGAGCAGTGGGTTCTGGGTTACATGCTTCCTTTATTTCAATTTCTTATAAGGATGTAGTTGGATCCAAGACATCTCCTTCATTAGTGCAAATTCCAATTCTACCAAATCTATATATTGTTGAGAAATTGGACGAGGTGCCAACTTTGGAGGTAGATGGGCTTTTCTAAGCACGCCAGTTCTCAAGTAATTATATGTAGATCTAATTGTTTTTTGACATAATCAAAAGATTTGCACTAGTGGATATATTTTAACAGGATAAAAAATTATAAGACCCTTTTGTGCTCTAAAGATTTCTTGGTAGTGCAATTCTATTCCCAAGATGACTACATGAAAATATTTGATGAGGGACCTTGGTTTTGGGGAAGAGTAAGGCTCTTGATTAGACCATGGTTTATGGATTTTTATCCCACTACTATGGTGGTATAAAAAATGTTGATATGGGTGCAACTCCCAAATATGCCCCTTCCATTTTGGCACCATACAATGTTACAAGATATTGACATTACTATGGGTAGATTTTTAAAGTATGATAGTGAGAAGACTCAACAAGGTTCATGTGGATATTGACCTTAGCAAAGGATTTCCATGCAAAATGTCATTGAAACATGAAAACTATAAATTCATTCAAATTCTTGATTATGAAAATAAATCATTTAGGTGTCCACACTATCATCAAATAAGTCACTTTTAGGAAACTTGTCCACAACCAAGAAGCCTATCTAAAAATAAAACGGGGTAATTTTTCAAATGTAAAAGTTGGCAACCATATGATCCTCCTTCCACAGAGGATGAAGAAGAGGAGTGTAAGGAAGATTTGACTCCTAATGAGGTAGAGAAAATCAATAAAGAAGAATCCAAAATAAAGAATAATGATATAAAATATACAATGCAGAGGTACAACCTTTGGATTTCTCTTATTTTGGGGATGTGGTAACTATGGATACTTCATCAAGAGCAATGAAGAGAGCACAAGAACCGAAGAGTTTTAATTCGGCGAAGGATAAGGTTCCTTTGGTGAATAATGGGTCTTTGAAAAATGACTTACAAATGATAATTGTAGATCTATCACGTGAACTGAAGTTAAAAAGAAAAAGAAGAAAAACAAGATTAAGAATTTCTTTAAACCTTCACTCATTATAAAACATTTTTTTGTTTTGCTTTTGTTTTTCTTAAAATTCTATCTCATTGGTTATCTTTAAATGCTTTAAAAGAAAATCTATATAATATGTGGTATGCACTTGAAGAATGTGATTTTTGCTGTTAATCTCATTGGTTATCTTTAAATGCTTTAAAAGAAAATCTATATAATATGTGGTATGGACTTGAAGAATGTGATTTTTGCTATTATTTATAATTACAATTAAAAAATTTATTTTATTTTGAAAAAAACAAATCCAAACAACACATTTGAATTTAATTAATGGTTTTTTATTTTATTTTAAAACCCAAAAATATAAAATAATATATTATTATTATTTATAAAAAATGGTTAAACTTTTTAAAAACAAGGGCCTCACCCGTGCCTATGGTTGAGAATTACCTAATGCAATAATATTTCTATAAAATAAAAAGTAATGCCTAAGCAATAGGCTTCCTTGGGTTTACTCATCAATCTCTTTCACATGTTGACTGTACTCAAAGATATGCACCAGTGACATAGTCAAAGATCATGCCACTCAAGGTATTTCTTGGTTGGTTCCCTCAAATATTTTTTAATAGAATATATGTTAATTATAAACATTTAAAAAGACCCCAGACCTTACAATCATGGTTGGCCACGTTGATAGTCAGACTGAATCTAATGATTATGTCCATGCTCTTTATTTTATAATCATGTGATTGGCGTGTATCGATGGTATGAAGGGAGGTGCCACGTCAACCATGCTCATCTAGTGTACTTTAATTCTTGTCCTATCCAATAAGGAAAGGTTCTTCAAACCATGCTCATCCACTAACTATTTAAGCACCAAGGGTTGAAACTCATATGTCATTAATTTTTTTCTCACTAGTTTAGTTGTCTTGTCTAATGTCAAGAGTGTCGGTGGACAAATCTCCATCCACAACTTCTTTTATGGAGATTGTGGCAGCAAGGGCATCACAAGGTACCATGATTCCTAGCCCAATCTGAAGTAAAGGGCTAATGGTCACATCGTCATTGCTCTTAGGGGTGACAAATTTGTGAACCCGGCTAAATCTCTATCCACAACTTTTATAGAGATTGTGGCAGCAAGGGCATCACAAGGTATCATGATTTCTAGTTCAATATAAAGTAAAGGGTCAATGGTCACATCGTCATTACCTTAGTTGTGACAAATTTGTGAACTAAGCTTGAATGAGAATGACGAAGGGTGCCAATCCTATAGGTGATGGAGAGGGTTTTAATTTCAAAGTAATCTAGACATTATATGATTTATATTTTTTTTTCAATTATTATCACCATGATTCGACTATACAATCTTTGGTCAAATTGCAAATTTTTATTGTTGAAATTGCATTTTTAAATGTATAAATGAATTTATCACCCTCAAATATGCCTATTGCACCCTGATTGTGCAATCTTAATGACTAGTATATGCAATTCCAACAATTCTTTAGAATTTTTGGCCAAGGAAAAAATAGTAAAAGAAATGTGGTTCAAAAAAGTCCAAACCATAACATGTTTATACTACTTTATTTCCCTATGTAACCTCCTCGTTTCAAATGGATACAAGACCCTCTACGTGCCTTGATAATAATCTTGGCAATTCATCCGTGGGATGGAGTGATATATCTTGTGTTGCCCCTTCCTCATCTAGAGAAGTAGCCTTCCTTCATCCATAGTGGTTATGAGATTGACCATAACATTTATCTTTGTATTTAGGTATTGTTTAACTTGTCAATTGGGTGTAGCTTAAGTGATTGAGAGGAAAGTTGAGAGGAAAGTTGTTATCCTCTTTTTCCTCGGTTCAAATCCAAACCCACTTTTTGACATACTTACTCTCTTCACGAACCAATTATTAACTATTAACTTAGCCTTGAACCCTAATAAATATACTTTATTGTGAATACCATACTTAAAATGAAGAAAAATACCTAATTTGTTTCGACAAGTATCACAATGTCAAATCGAAAGCAAAACCCTTTGAACAATAAAAAAACATTATATAAAGGAGAAACTATGAAAATAAAAACACTAATAATTATGTTATGTGTTAATTCTTAACTTTAATATTTTATGACCTTGGTACGATGCAAAGACCTCCGTTTCATTGTTAATGGTGCATCATATGGCCTACCCTAAACACATGGCAATCCTCGTTGTCGCTATTGTCCTTTAGAATCATATAATTCCCACACATGCCACTCTTAAATATATATTTACATTTAATTGAGTGTAAAGGTTGTCTTATAAAAGAATAAAGTGAGGTAGACTTTATTAAAGTACATTACCATTACCAAAATAAATGTAGCTGACATTAATTAAGACTAAGAAAAATGCATCTATGTATATTAGATCATACAATTCTTCCACTAATTGTCATGAAGATGAACCTTGGTTTGGGTTCAAAATGTCGACAAAGCCGTTTACGAAGATGAACCTTGGTTTGGGTTCAAAAGGTTGACAAAGCTGTTTATTATAGATCTTATGAAAAATCTTTATAAATATATATTTTAAGGTTAAAAGAATAATTTTTTAATAAAATAAATCTTATTATAGTTAATAACTATATATTAAGCAATTTTTTCATGATGGGTGCATGTGATAGGTGACTGCAACCTTCTTACCACAAGGCTTAGTGCACACCACGATGTCACAGTTGTAAGTTGTACGACCCCCCATCATGCAAAAGATTAGTATAAGGACAATGGTGAGAAAGGTGGTGAGATCAACTTGGAGGTTAGCACGCTGAGAGAAGGTTGTGGTTTTGCAAGTCATACGAAAATGGATCATATCTAGTATGCATAAGACCTATTCATAATGAGCCTTAATGTGAGAAGGCATAGTGACATTAGAAGAAGGAGGCCTCCTTCAGGTTTGAGGAGGTGAGCTCTTATTATGGCCAATAGTCCTTTTTTAGAACCTTACAAAATAAAAGACCATATGTCTGCTAAAAGCAACAATGTCCCATAGTTTGGACAAAATCGAGACACGTTAGATGACCAAATAGATTGAAAAAGCTAAGAGTTATGAGTTTTTTACAAATTCCCCCACACGTCAGGGGTTATGGCCACAAAACCAGACAAAGAAGATCCAAATCAAACACCATAAACAGGTCCATACCTAGAGAGTTGTCCACTCAGACCAAAACTATTCATCGTCAAAAATGAAAATGGGGGGAGAAGCAAATTGCTTGTCACCTGAGCATTCTTTTTTGGTGCTCGAAGTATCTCTCGGCTCAGACGTCTAAGGAACACAATGAAAAATCAACTGAGGATCTTGAGGGTTCTTATGGGCGCAACTGAAGGATTTTCTAGTTAATTCTTGGGCGAGAGCGTCAAGTTTGGTGTTGAGATGAGTGTTTGAGTCCACATGTGCCTAGGTAAGACGACAAATCCAATTCTCTAATTGATCCATTGAAGTGTGCACGCTCGGGCCTTGAGATTCTACCTGAAATCGCCCCCCTTCATAGTTCGATATTGCTTGACACAATGGTGCTTTGGTGTACCATAGTAAACCCATAGTTTTGGTGTAATGAGTCTCCATGGTGCACGTGGAGCCCAAATCCTCCACCATATTTCCCAATTCTTCCACCAATTCTATTGGCTCGGGATTCTAGCAGTGCCCTTGAAGACAAGTTTCCATATCATGAATGCAACCTCTGATTGAAGGATGGACCATAGTATCAAAGCAAGTCTTTGCTTTCTCCTAGTCACAGACAATGCAGGGCATATGCGAGTGGAGGGGACTTGCAATGGTCTTTCGCTCAGTTTGCTTGGAGCGAACCATGGAGGAGGCAATGACAGGAATGAAGAAAACAAAATATGAGCAAGGGTTGAGAGGGCCTCATAGATGCCAGGCTAACTTGAAGGAGTGGCGCAAGAGCAAATGGTGGCAACGAGAGATACCAAGACATCGATATTTGGCTAGCTTCCTAAGCATAATCATGAACCATTTCATCTCTTGAACATGGCTTGCATAATCGCCATGAATGCCCAAGCAATGACCAACTCATGCGGAGGGAAGGGAAATTAGACAGGGAGCTATAGTCTCGCTCACGAGAGTTGGACTTTCCAAGCATTGTCATAATGCTTGCCAAGAACAAGCCATCGAACTTTATGAGAGCATTGACAGACCATACACCTGGTGTTTGTCTTCTCAATCTGCCTAGTGGATGTTTCAAGAGCCAACCATGTGGCCTTGTGTGGAGCAACAACCCATATGGGGAATTTAAAAACATTATTTCATCATACATGTAGGATCATGGTAAAACTCTACACATAAATCCAAATTTATATAAATAATTAACTGAAATCCAAATTTATAATTAAAGATGGACATGCCACCATGCATATTGAATAAATTAAAACAAAATTATTTCACCTTGAATAAATTAAAAAAAAGATTATTTCTCCATGCATATTGAATAAATTAAAAAAAAGATTATTTCACCATGCAATAAATTTAAAAAAAATATTTCACTATGCATATTGAAGTGAAATCAATCTCTGCCCATATTTATCACTTCATCATATATATCGAGAGAACAACTCTATGATTGATAAACTATCCAAACATGCTCTTGAAGGAGAAGATGGACTGTTGATCTGGGAGGAAATTCTGGATTCAAAGATTGAGACACAGGGATCTATTTATTTTCTGGACTCAGTGTTCTTTGTGACGATGATATCATTTTGTTTACTGTTGGTAGAGGTAAAGATATCAGTTTTTGATATGGGGATGGAGTAGGATTACTTTTTTTTTTACTTTCTGAACAATCTGAAGCTAGCCTATAGCATATTTATAAGTTATACTAAACTATTGTTATACTATTTGATTTATTCTATAAATGCCAATAGTATGTTTTTTTCGCTGGAAAAATTTTTTTTCTATAAATACTAATAGCATGTTTTTTTTCGTTGAAAAAAAAAAATATATATATATATATATATATATATTATTTCACTATGCATGAATCACGGTAAAACGCTCAGCAGAAACCCAAGTTTATAATTAAAAATCCATACTTACCCTGCAGATTACATGTTTGGAAAAGGTATTTTTAAACATTATTTCACTGGCTACCAAAACTCCAAGTTCACATGCCTACACCGCCGTCAAAGTCGCCGGCCCTAAAAGATTCGAATCCGGAGCTGCAGTCCAGACCTGACCGATTTTTTTCCTTTCCCACCGCGGTAAACGCTGCTATCTGCCCGGGCTCCATGTGACCGATAAGTAGTTAGGGAGGAGAAGTTGCTATAAATAGAGGCCGGGCGGATAGCCTGTGGTATCCGTGAACAAGTGGTGAAGTGTCTGTGTGGTTCACGCTTGTTCAGCCATCCTCACATATATTTGCAATTTTGCAGCCTCACACATATTTTCTAGTATAAACGTATTCTCATCTGAATCTGAATTTATTAGCTGTGTCTTTATGAGGTTCGAAAGCGGGATCTCTTGAGTTTTAGAGTCAATCATCCTTTCTTGATGGAAAGAAATCCGAAATCCATATTCATAGTTTGAGAAAGCAGGGAGGAGATTCGATCCAGTGCAACTGTGGAAGAAATTTGGAGGGTAACATCACGAGGATTAGTGCCGGGAGACGAAAATAATTTCATTCCAGAAGGGAAAGCAAGGTCTGTCAAGTTGTAGCAACACGGCTATTAAACGTATTTTGCGGTTCCGTCCTCATGATCGCAGAAGAATTCTGCGGAGCAGAAACGCTTGTGGTGCACTAGAGAGTACCCCGTCACCGCACGGTGGGAGAGGAGCCTTGCCCTCGGAAGGCGGCAGCCCCTCTGATCTCCTCTTTCTCGCAGGAGGCGGCCGCGGCCAAGCCCTTTGCTGCCTCGCCCATCCATTTCTTCTGACTAAAGAAGGAATAATTTGGGAGAGGTAGAGGTGGTTAAGCTTAATTTAGGCGCTAATCATTCGTTCATTTTAACGACCACCATGTTGACCATAAAGAGGTGCCCCACTATTCTATCTAATTACCAGGAGGGTTCCGAAGGGCTTGGCTGTGGCCGCAACTGTTTAGGCCAGTGCTGTGTTCCAGGTAAAATTCTTAGTTCCCTTTTATTCTTTTCAAGAAGCACTTTTTGGTTGCTTAAAACAAAATCTGTTCTTCTTCACCTTTTTTTTTTTGCATATTTGGGGTTTTAGTTTTTGCTCATATATTCCGCCAATTCTGATTTATCCAAGAATTGTTTGTTCATCGCTAGTTCTGGGCTAATTTTTTTTAATAGTTTGAGCCCTGGCCATTCAATTTTCCCGTTTTTCAGTGTTTTAAGCATTTAATTTTATGTCTTTTCTAACCCCCCTTTTGCGATAGGAGCAGCTTTGAATTGACGCTGATTTGCACTGGTGTAGCTTTTCGATTGAAAAATTTGTTCCTTGTTGTCAATGAATGGCAGCTTAATATTTTGGCGATGCGAAGTCTGGAATTATGTGGATTTCTAATGAATGAAGTTTGTAGATTGGCTGATTTTGAGATTGGTGGGTTTTAGAGGGTCATTCAGCCTGTTAATTCCATTAGTTTTATGGATCCCAGATACTGTATTCTTTAATAGTGGTTTTTTCCCCTGCCTTTAAATCTATGGGGTTGTGCTGTAATCCGGTAATAAAAAATTTCCATTTTAGCAATGAAGAACTGTTTTTCTTCAATTTTTAACATTTCAGACAGATTCCCCGCCCTTCATTACCATATTTAAACGTCAGTGTTGCTCAGTGTTGCAATTTCAGTAATTTCAAAATTCAGGGAAAATTCCAGTCCGATCTATATGAAAAAATTGACCGGAAAAGGGGTTCTGTTTTGTTACACGATTAGTTTATTCCTGTTAGGTATGCTATTAAGGGCGGTTTTTGTTCGTTTGACTTTTTGATTTTTAACATTATCTGGCATGTTATTGGGGTCTAATTTGATGGCATGTTTATTTTGGTCGCATTGTTTGCATAATTCCAAAGGCATTCTCTGTGGTTGTTGGTTCAGATCTATATTTCTTCAGTGAACAAGTAATGTCAGTTTGCATTATTCAGAAAACTGACAAACAAACTGACATGTTTGTGATTTGAGATCCATCAAAAGATTTTTTGGTTTCAATCTATATTTGACTGCTAATTCTCTGCAGGTATTGAATTCCAACGTTTTTGTGGTTAGTCTTGATCTGAGTATTCGGTCTGAGTGCTAGTTTTGCATGTCCCATGTTATTAGGTCAGAGATTGGCTCTTTTTCCATGCTAATTTGCTACATGTCTGATTATTCATGGAACTTTTCGCGCACTTGGTTTGTTATTTAGTTGCCCTTTTTTGGACATTTTTTTGGTTCTACTTGGTAAAACCCTTTGTTTTTCTATTTTTTCCTCTTGCATCTTAAATCTCAGTTTATAGCCTACTTTTGATTCTGGGTTTAATTATTTCTCCCGATATTTCCGAGTGTTTAAGGTTGCTGATTTTTTGAGTTTTTTCTGCATTTTCAGGTTCAAATTTATATGCTTGCTGGTATTTTTTTGATATTTTTCCTGATATTTCTGATAAGTTTCTTTCCAAATCCCCGGCCATATATTCCCCCAAAAGATATCTGCAACATTGATTTTAATGCTAGAAAGGGCCATTTTGCTTGAGATTGTTGTCTTTGTGATCCATTCTCAAATGCAAGCCTATTAAGATCACAGAGGCACATAACCAACATGGTAGTATGTCTATTACTTCATAGCAGTGATTCTGATGCTTGCATTTGATTTCAGGCTCCAAGTTGCCTTTGTACACTTTCAAGAGAAGGCATACCATTGCTGGAGAGAAACATGCAGGTAAAGATGCCAAGGTGGAAGATATTTCTCTCCTTGATACCGTCCTTCTTGGGCAGGTGAGAATCATTTCTTATTGCTGGCTTTGTGAGAAAAACACCATTAAAGAGTATGTCCTTAGAAGAAATATACATCAATATTGACATCTTCTTTTCGATGATGAGCTCGCAGTGGGAGGAAAGGATGCAGAGAGGTCTGTTCCGCTATGATGTTACTACATGTGAAACCAAGGTTAGAACTATGTTTAAACCATTTTTCAATTAATAGCTGTTTGAACAGTACCCTTTGTAGAATATTCTTCTTAACAGTTGATTCTATCTTCAAGTTATGTTCAATCGTTCCAATTTTGGTATGCCTTTTGGTTGATATTTGTAAGGACATGTTTTGATGTGGATTATATTCGCAAACTGTGGGGACATAATTGCAGGTCATCCCTGGCAATCATGGTTTCATTGCTCAGCTGAATGAAGGGCGCCATCTCAAGAAACGTCCTACTGAATTTCGAGTGGACAAGGTGCTGCAGGGCTTCGACCCCACTAAATTCAACTTCACCAAAGTAGGCCAGGAAGAGGTGCTCTTCCGTTTTGAAGAAAGCGAGGAAAACAAAGTTCAGTACTTGGAAAAGGCCCTTGTCTTGGACAGTCCAAACGTGATTGCTATCAATGTAAGCAGAATTAATGATGACGGCAGCACCTTTTGATGCTGTGTTTGAGGTTTTTGATTGTACTTTGACGCACTTTTGATGCTGTTCTTTGTTCTAATGTAGGTGAGTCCAATTGAGTATGGGCATGTGCTTCTTGTGCCTCGAGTACTGGATTGCTTGCCCCAACGCATTGACCATGATAGCTTGCTGCTAGCTCTGCATTTGGCTGCCGAGGCGGGCAACCCATCTTTTCGTCTTGGGTACAACAGCCTGGGAGCTTTTGCAACTATAAACCATCTGCACTTCCAGGTTAGACCATATTTTATTTGCAACATTTGACTATTTGCTCAATGAAACTGTTTCTATCCACCTATGGAACAGAAATAAGAGGATGTTAAAGAAGACATCGTTCGAAGTTCTTTGGATTCAATAAATTATTTTTGATTCTAATGATATGATTACAATTTACAACTATGATATCTGAAAGTTTTTCAAATTTGGCATGATGAATCAAACAATGTGGCAGGCTTATTACCTTGACCTTCCGTTACCCATCGAAAAAGCACCCACAAAAAGAGTGCCATGGAAGTCTGAGAAAGGCGGGGTCAATATCTTTGAACTTCTCAACTATCCCGTGAGAGGCCTGGTTTTTGAAGGGGGTAATACTTTGGAGGATCTCTCCAATGCCGTTGGCAGCGCTTGCATCTGTCTTCAGGATAACAACATACCATATAATGTTCTCATTGCAGATTGTGGCAAAAGAATATTTTTGTTTCCTCAGGTATAGTGCAGTAGCATGTTACCATGGTTTCAATATTTTTGTTCTTTCCTCATGCACCAGTGTAGTTGAGATTGATAGTGATGTACAGACTTTAATGTTTCCTTCTGTGAAGTTTAGAATCTTTTGGTATATTTCTAACATCTTGAGTTGTTCTTGTAACTAGTGTTATGCAGAAAAACAGGCTTTGGGAGAAGTTGACCAAGAGATATTAGACACTCAAGTTAATCCTGCTGTGTGGGAAATTAGTGGACACATCGTTCTGAAGCAGAAGCAGGACTTTGACAGGGCTTCTGAGAGCTATGCATGGAAATTACTGGCTGAAGTCTCTTTATCAGAGGAAAGATTTAAAGAAGTTAAAGATTACATTTTGGAAGCAGCTACTACTGGAGAGGTGCAAACAGAAGAAGAGGAATCTGATGTTGTGGAAGATGAGGTTCATGTTTATGAATCCTTGAAGAATAACCATAATACCCCTATGCATATAAATGAAGGATTGCTCGTGCTCCCATGATCGAACTATTTACTTTCTGTTTTCAAAAGTATTATGTTAACAGTAATATCTATATGCATGCTATGTATTTTGTATCTTGTGTTCGCTGGACATATTTGTAGGTTTTCTGCTTGTGATCCTTAGATGGATGGGAATTCACAATTTTATGTTATGGGATCTTTTATCTCAGTGCTACCATGTTATGTAAATGATGGTTGAATATAAAATATAGCAGCTGTCTACCATGTTATGTAATTGATGGTTGAATATAAAATAAAGGAGTGGTCTAAACATTTGACCATTTTGACTTTTTGGGTATTATTATTGAAGGAATTCAGCGATCTAATTTTTGTCAAAATATAATTTTTTACTATTCAAAATCTTCTTTTTGGGGTATTATTGAAGAAATTCAGCGATCTAATTTTTGGTCAAATTATATCCATTTTTGATTGTAGAAATGGATTCAGGTTTTCAAATATTCTTCTTGTGTGGGCAGCTCGCGGTCATGGGTCCATTAGCCCAGTAACTTTTGATTGTAGAAATGGATTCAGGTCTTCAAATATTCCTCTTGTGTGGGCAGCTCTCAGTCATGGGTCCGTTAGCCCAGTAACTTTTGATTGTAGAAATGGATCCAGGTCTTCAAATATTCCTCTTGTGTGGGCAGCTCTCGGTCATGGGTCCATTAGCCCAGTAACAGGGTGTGGCAAGCCTTGTTCCTCGGCAGGTTAGGGTTTAAGGGTAACGCCCGATCAGAGGAAATTCCTGCCTTTAAGCAGAAAACAGTTATAGGTTATTTCTTTTTATTCCGCAGGAAATTGTAAGTTCCTGTACTCCTGTTCCTTTGATTTTCATGCGCGACAGCCCTGAGCATTGATGAACCCCTTTCCTTAAGTAGTCCTTGCATTAGTGAGATACTGAGATATGTATCTGAATCATCTGAAGCTCTGATCATGATGTTGTAATGCTGCTCAGAAGAGTCCCAGGTGGACCAGTAGTAGTGTAAATCTGCAGAATCAATTGTTCAATTTCATTAATTCCCACAGGATTTCCAGCAAAAATGTGGTAAAAAATGGATTGAAAAAGTGATCCAAATCGTGGACTGTTTAGACTACCCTTAAAATACATATATGTTTTTGCCTATGATTTTTCTATAGAAGATGATGGAAATTTGCTACATTGACTACTTTTTTATGTCTGCCTATGATATGATTTTTCTGTATAGGGTGATGGAAATTTGCTATATTACTACTTTTTACAAGAATGATAGATTATCGATCCTTTTATCTCAATGCTCCAATGTCACTGCTTTAAATAAGTTGGCCGTTAATTATATGTGCGGTTTTGGACTTCAAATGAGCATGGCAAAAAGTGGAATAAACTTAAAAGTTATCTTCATACCTGGAGTCGGGATTACTTTTGTACATTAAATAGCGTCTTAGTCCCTGGGCACGGTTGGTATTAGGTAGTTGTTATTGTATCCCTAAATTAAATCTTAACAATCCTGAATAATCATTATCCATCAATACATCAGCAAATCAAATTTAATTTGAAATAATAGAAGTGGCAATTGGGCTCTTGCACGCAACCTTTCGTGGAATTCCACCTTCCCAGGGAGACTCGCAGAAATTTCCTTGTGACCGAATCTTAAATTATATTCCAAGTATGCAACAATAATAATGTGTGTTTTAATATAGAGGAAATACTCAGAGTGAGGTGAGAGCTGAAGACATGCAAATAAGAAGGGTAAAACCCAAAACCATGTGTGTTTTAATATAGAGGAAATACTCAGAGTGAGGTGAGAGCTGAAGACATGCAAATAAGAAGGGTAAAACCCAAAACCATGTGCTTGGTTATTTGAAGGTTGGTATAAAGCCTTTAGGTTAAAAGATTTGGCTAAAAATATGAAGAGTGGGAGGGATGAATATTATTATTGTTAATACACAAGTACCTTTCCTGGAATTCCACCTTTCCAGGGAGACTCGCAGGAATTTCCTTGTGACCGAATCTTAAATTATATTCCAAGTATGCAACAATAATAATGTGTGTTTTAATATAGAGGAAATACTCTGAGGTGAGAGCCGAAGACATTCAAATAAGAAGGGTAAACCCAAAACCATGTGCTTGGTTATTTGAAGGTTGATATAAAGCCTTTAGGTTAAAAGATTTGGTTAAAAATATGGAGAGTGGGAGGGATGAATATTATTATTGTTACATACCAATGTTAATAAAGGATTATTTTCAATAAAGCTTTATATATAATTAAATATAGTTTTTTTAAATGTTTCTAAGTGATTAAAACTTAAGGATTATTTTCAATAAAGCTTTATGTATAATTAAATATAATTTTTTTAAATGTTTTGATTAAAACCTTTCAATAAAGCTATATGTATAATTAAATATAGTTTTTTTAAATGTTTAAAATAAGTGATTAAAACCTAAGTATTGGGCAGATAGGTTAAAAGGACAATGCATCGTCATGCAATTTTGCATTATCATTATTTTTAGATTTATATTGTGCTTAAATAAAGATTGTACATATTAAATTTTTTAAATTGTTAAGGTCTTCTTACTTAGTCTGCAAGGTGAATCTTTCTAAGACCTAAATAGCTAGGTGTAAGTAGATATGATAAAAAAGTTGTGTGGATTTTTAAAAAAAAATTTATTGCTACAAAAAGCTTTTGTTGCTAATTCTTCTAAACAAAATTGTTAGATCCCATCAAGAAAACCTCAATTGTGAAAATTTAATAATCCTATCATAATAAACCAAAGAGCCCCTTGTCCATAATTTAAATGAGGTATATATAAATGAAGTAGAGTTGGTGGCACTCTTATGAACATAGGGTTGAGGTGAGGTGTCCAAACATTCAAGGTTTTATGTGCTCATGCCAACCTTTTATTTTCTAATCACTGGGAAAGGGAAAGAGTTGGGTAAGCTTTAATGTTAATTTAACATTGGGCCCGATTTAAATAAATAAATTGTCATGTGAAAAGTTTTATGTTTATCAATAGGAAAAAGTTACATCAAGGTTTTAGAAAAGAGGGTCATCCCAAAAACTTCATGGTTAAATATTTACTACAAAAGGTTTCTAATTCTCACATTAGTGGGAAAGTGGCATGAAGATTTCTCACAGAGGATCTTCCACAAAAGGTCAATGGTGTTAAAATTCAATATGCTAAGACAAAAAATAGCAGCATTACATTCCATTTCACAATAATAGCATATACAGGATCACTAAAGAAACAACAAGCATAGCATAAACACAAGAGACACAGATTTATCCTGGGAAACCCTCATGGGGTAGAAAACCCAGTAAAGCTTCCTCAATATAAATGACCATCAATATACAAAGATGCAAACCAAAGACATGATCTCCTCCTCCACCATAGCAGACCTCTCCTCCACAAGTGCGCCTCTCTTAAGTGAGTGAGTGAGTCAAATGAGGAACATACCTCCTCTATTTATACACTACACTGACATGTATTTTACACAAGTACATGTAGGCTCGTATTTAACCATTAGGTTAAATACCCTATTATAACTGACTGGGCCGACCCCCACATGGTGGGTCTAATAACCCTAGTTACCACAACCAATTCAGAGGAATAAACATCTCCGGATTCATAGTATAATCACATCGGAGGTATGGAACATCTCCGGAATAAATAATATACAAATATAATATTCTTAGAAGTTACAATATTCAACACTCCCCCTTAACGAGAAGGATATTATAACAACATCCGCAGGAGCAACGAGTCATACATCATACATGATACATCTATAAATCATTGGAAGCTTTCTCAACATCATCAGTAACTCAACCAGTTACTGGAACATCTTCAATACTGGAACATCAACATCTTCAGTACTGAGTCTTTATCTTCTGCAGTACTCAAACAACTACAACAACATCAATATATGAATCCTCACGATCGTCAGCATCGTCATCACACGATCATCAACATTGTCATCACACGATCATCAGCATCGTCATCATACGAATACTAGCATCGTCATCATACGATCAACATCATCATCATCAGCATTGTCATCACACAATCATCAGCATCGTCATCACACGATCATCAGCATCGCCATCACATGATCAACATCGTCATCACACGATCATCAGCATCGACATCATACGAATATCAACATCGTCATCATACGATCAACAACATCGTCATCAGCATCGTCATCACACGATCATATTACAGGATGATCAATCCTGCTCTCTTTAGGACATAGGTCCATGGATGATACAACCAGATCAAGTTCCAGGATGATCAATCCTTATCTCTTTAAGACAAGTCTCATGTTTAGGGACGATCTAATCCCAACCACAGTGCCAGTCCTTTTTCATACTGGATGTGACCTAGATCAGATCTAGGATTTACCGCCACAGAGCCAGTCCTCTTTCATACTGGATGTGTCACGTCTACAGAGCCAGCTCTGTTTCATGCTGGATGTATCACATCTACAGAGCCAACCCTGTTTCATGCTGGATGTAACCTAGAATAATTCTAGGATTTGTCACGTACATTTTGAACCGAGGTCCAGGGACGATCCAGTCCTATCATGTACCTTTTGAACCGAAGTCCAGGGACGATCCAGTCCTATCATGTACCTTTTGAACCGAAGTTCAGGGACGATCCAGTCCTATCATTCAATTCTCGGAGACCTCATGTCTACGGCTCAATTCAAAGGACCATAGTCCGAGGACGATCCAATCCCCTTACCTGTTCATTCAGGATTTAGTTCTCGGAGACATCATGTCTACGGCTCAATTCAAAGGACTAATAGTCCGAGGACGATCCAATCCCCTTACCTGTTCATTCAGGATTTTGTTCTCGGAGACATCATGTCTACGGCTCTCTTTAGGACTGAAGTCCAGGGATGATCCAATCCCCTCAAGTCCACCAAGGACTTCATTCTCGAAGACATACTTCTACGGCTCTCTTTAGGACTGAAGTCCAGGGATGATCCAATCCCTTCAAGTCCACCAAGGACTTCATTCTCGAAGACATACGTCTACGGCTCTCTTTAGGACTGAAGTCCAGGGATGATCCAATCCCCTCAAGTCCACCAAGGACTTCATTCTCGAAGACATACGTCTACGGCTCTCTTTAGGACCGAAGTCCAGGGATGATCCAATCCCCTCAAGTCCACCAAGGACTTCATTCTCGAAGACATACGTCTACGGCTCTCTTTAGGACTGAAGTCCAAGGATGATCCAATCCCATCAAGTCCACCAAGGACTTCATTCTCGAAGACATACGTCTACGGCTCTCTTTAGGACTGAAGTCCAAGGATGATCCAATCCCCTCATCACTATGGGTACAAGTATCTTCATCCATACAAGTACAAACACGTATCAATACATCAAGGCATCATGTAACCTCATCATCAAAACATGTATATCATCATCAAAACATGTATATCACTAATACATCTATCATCAAAAGCATGTATTCTCACTAATACATCTATCATCAAAAGTAAAAAATATAAGAGTCCTAAATCTAAATAATTCTAGGTAACTAAGTGTAGTGAATAGGTAACCTCATCATTGATGAGGCAAACTTGTTATCAGATACTATGCTACTCCCCCTTTCGAGGAGAGTTCTTTTGAACTATACCAAGCTTGTCTCGAAAGTATTCAAACTTCACTCGAGACAGAGGTTTAGTCAAGATATCAGCAATCTGATCCTCAGTGCTTATATATTCGAGCTTGATAACTCCTCTTTGCACCATATCTCGTATATAGAAGTATCGGATCTCTATGTGTTTTGACTTATCGTGGAACACAGGATTTGCAGCTTTGATTGTCACACATAATCACAGTGAGATCCATTTCTAAGTCAAACACTCCATATAAAAGCTTCTGAAGCCATACTGCTTCACAGCTGGCAGAGCAGATAGCCATATATTCTGCTTCAGCAGTACTGAGAGCCACACTAGATTGTTTCTTGCTGAACCATGAGATCATGGCAGATTCAGGACTATAACATCTACTCGATGTACTCTTTTTTTTTTTTTAATCTTTCTGTCTGAGACACTTCTTGCCCAATCAGAATCTGAGTAACCGTGTAAACGGAGTTCATGACTTCCAAGATAATATAGACTAAAAATCTAATGTACCTTTTAGGTACTTCACTACATGCTTTGTAGCTATTAAGTGAACCTTTCTAGGTTCTACTAGATACCAACTTAGGGTATTTACAGCAAAGCATATATCTGGCCTAGTATTTGTTAAATACATCAATGACCCAATGATTTGTCTATATAGGGTTAGGTCCACTAAATACGATGAGTCATTAACTAATAACTTCAAGTTGGAGTCCATGGGAGTGGTCATGGATTTATACTCCAACATATCAAATCTTTTTTTTTTTTTTTTTTAGAAACTTCACAGCAAACTTACCTTGATTTAAAAGATTCCTTTTGGATCTTGCCATACTTCTAGACCTAAGAAGTAGTGCATTAATCCGAGATCTTTCATTTTCATTTCTGCAGCCATTTTCATGACCTGTTTCTCATTCCTTGTCAGAAAGAGATCATCGTCATACAATAATGGTATGATAGGTTCATCATCCACAACCTTAAGGTAAAGGTTAGGAACAACTTTACTTCTGGTAAAGCCTGAGCTTTGTCATGAAGCTGTCAATTGTCCATTATTCACACTCTGCATTGAGTGATCTTCTGCATATCTATCTGTGCCATCTCTCGTTAGATGGGTCTACTAATATGAGCCTCAAAATCATTCGAACTCTGTGGTGAGTTCCTTCTTGCATCCATGTCATATGTGTATAGAAACCATATTCAACCTTGTAGCAAAGGTTGAGATCCACATCACCCATGATGATCATTAAGCTCATCAATTGACTACCGATCCTGGGTACCCATACAGAACCTGATTCACACTTCTTCTTTAATTACATCATTAAGAGAATGGTCTTATCTAGTCCCTTGGAGCAAAACATCTCATCATGATTCTCTTCCTACAAATCAAAATTAAGTACATGATTAGTAATACTTCATAATCATCAAATCTTATTGACATGATAACCTATTATGCATATTTACATAGTTATGCAACTATCTTGACCAATACTTTGGCACAACACTTTCCCATATCCTGTATGCATACAGTAGCTATCTAGATGCCTTCCATCTTTACTAGAACACACTATCGAGAGTGTGCACAGCTCTCAACATGTCAGCAAAGAGGTTTCATTCTAGACAAGCAACAATGGAATGTTTGTCCAACTTACCAATCATATGCATATTAGTAGTATACTTTTCAATGCTTTATGAATGTTTACACTCAGCATGATATATTCTAGGAATACAAATAAGCAATATCATTTACTATTTCTAATAACAACTCAAATACTTATCTTTTATGTTTGTGTGGTTGCCTCCCGCTTGATCTTCTGTATGTCTCCTGAACTTCTATTCATTCTGTACCACTGTGCATGCTCAAGTGTACACTAGTGTCATCTTCATGATCTCATGCACAAACATACATTCATTAGTATATTCTCAATATTATCAAAACATTCTAATTCTAAATAATCTTGAATATGTACAGTCATGATCATTAGTATTCAGGGTTTCAAGGAAGTCTTCTTTTACTCATGCATATTCTTGTTTGATCTAGTTAGTTAAATCATCAACCAAGATAAGATACATAATATGCATAAACCCTTGATTACTCACCAATCATACCAAGTATACTTATATAAGGGATCCTAACACAAGGTAAGATTCTAACATGACATAGGAAAAGATACCTGGATTAATATACCTGCTTAGTTATGTACAACATACCTAAACAATCTCTTCAATGATTTAGAGATCCTGAGCTAGAACCTGCATGTCTCATAGGTTAAACATAATATAACAAAGTCATACATACCTCGTGAGTCTTTGTCTTCATGTTGTCATGGTCATGGAAATTGATGTACCTGTATCTTGTTAGCAGACAACATCAACCTCACACAACACCATAATGCATTAGTACAATCATATAGCCCTAATCAATGAATGTCTTCATGCATTCATACTGTTACTAGGGTGATAAGACAATTCTAACATTAATCAAGATTGTACTAATAAATAATATGAAGAAAAACACGTCATGAACTTAATCAAGAATAAGATTTCAAGACATACCTGAACCTCCTTAAGTCATACCTGTCGAGACTTCTTGTAGTCTTCTTATGTAAGGTCTTAGCCTCAACTCCCCCTGAAACTTGATATGGAGCTTGATTAGGGTTTGCTAGAGAAACCCTAAAAATTCAATCTTTGACTTTCACACTTCCGAATGAATGGAAGGAAGTGTCTTGCTGAGATGATCAAACTAGCATACTTCAACTCCAAAATTTGACCCCTCAAAATTTCCTTTGAAACTTCTGGATCTTCTCGACAGGATCCCGAACTAGGGTTTGATGAAGCCCACTCTTCTGCTCAATCAAAAGGTTTGATCCAAGGCTCTAAACTCTTATTTTTCTGAGGAGCTTCCAGCCGTGGATTCCGATTCCAAAAATTCTAACTTTCTCTGAAACCCTAAATTCCGGAAGCCATGAATAAAGGTGCTCCAAAAATAATTCTGTTTTGACAAAAATATGTACCTGATTGTTTCTGCTATAACTCCAAAATTTTTGCTCCACAGGGTCTGAAAACTTTTTCTGCAGTAGTCTGACCTGTCATCTTTCCATCCTGACAGGTCTGACCTCAATTGAATTTTCTGAGAGAGAGTTATGCCAAATGTCGCAACGTGACCTGTTTTGGGATAATACAGGAGAGCGAACTTGTACGACGTGCCACGTGTCACTGTTTGAACTTCGGCCTCTGAAAAATTTTCCTGAGATAGCTTGTCCTGTTATATTTCCATCCTAACAGGTCTGACCTCAATTGGACTCTCTGAGAGAGAGTTATGCCAAGTGTCGCAACGTGACCTGTTTATGGGATAAAACAGGAGAGCGAACTTGTACGGAATGCCACGTGTCACTGGTTCAGCTTCGGCCTCTGAATTTTTTTTTTCTGAGATAGTACAGTCTGTGTACTACCTGTCACTTTTTACGAAATTTCATTTGGAGCTTCCTAGCGCAAGTTATGACCTTTTTTCCTAGGTCACCTGATTTTGACTGAGATCTGGAAGAGGCAGAAACCCTAACTTGTACTGATCATAACTTACAAAGTACAACGAATCTGAGGGTTCCCTTTGGACACAAGATACCTGGAGATGTTATCTACGAACTGTAAAGGTTTCAGATCCTGAACCTTCGCCAAAATGGAGTTATAGCGAAAGTTCCACGATGACTGGTTTTTGCTATATAAAACCCTAACCTTCAAATTGTTGTAAGTAAAGCAAGTGTCGTAAGTGCCATACCTTGCCTTCCTTCAGTTTAGCTCTGATACCATGTTAAAATTCAATATGCTAAGACAGAAAATAGCAGCATTACATTCCATTTCACAATAATAGCATATACAGGATCACTAAAGAAACAACAAGCATAGCATAAACACAAGAGACACAGATTTATCCTGGGAAACCCTCATGGGGTAGAAAACCCAGTAAAGCTTCCTCAATATAGATGACCAGCAATATACAAAGATGCAAACCAAAGACATGATCTCCTCCTCCACCATAGCAGACCTCTCCTCCACAAGTGCGCCTCTCTAGTGAGTGAGTGAGTCAAATGAGGAACATACCTCCTCTATTTATACACTACACTGACATGTATTTTACACAAGTACATGTAGGCTCGTATTTAACCATTAGGTTAAATACCCTATTATAACTGACTGGGCCGACCCCCACATGATGGGTCTAATAACCCTAGTTACCACAACCAATTCGGAGGAATAAACATCTCCGGATTCATAGTATAATCACATCGGAGGTATGGAACATCTCCGGAATAAATAATATACAAATATAATATTCTTAGAAGTTACAATATTCAACAAATGGTTGAAAACTTGACTCCAACTAGAAGTTTGTGAGCAAAGTTTGGAAAAATGACGAAGTATAGAATCCAATCAAAATGGGCATCATGGTTTTGGAAAGGGTGCCTTGTTGCAAAACCTCAATTGGGAAAAGTCCAATCAAAGGAAACTCGAAGGAGCATGTAAGTTAGGGAAATGAGAATCAAGGCTTTGGCAAGGCGGCTTCACCTCAAAACTTGATCTAGAAAAACACACTACAAGAAAAATCCATTGAAACTAGAAGAAGAAAATTTCCTTTAGTGAAATTAACCAAGAAATTCATTGAAATGCAAGAATATGTTGACTTGTTAACTTAAAAAACATTAGTAATATGTTTAGTGATTTGGAAAGGATTCCCATGCAAATTGGAGTGATTGGATATCTTTTGGTTAATATTCAAGGACAAAAGTGGCAGAAGTAAAAACTACAAGCTTGGGTAGTGCTAAAATTACCTTGGTGGACATCTCCACATCAAATTAAAAAGGGTCTAGAATTAGAAATGCAAGTTGCAAAGTTTAGGAAACTCGAAAATAACATGTTAACTACTATCTAAGCATGAGGGACACCATTGGAAAGACAAACATGAATATTTTGCACAAATGATCTAAGTGTTTCTTGTAAGTGAGAAGTCTACCTATTTGTATATGTTGTTGTAAATGTAACTTCGGAAGATATTCATTTGTATTTTATATTGATCTAGAAAAACACACTATAAGAAAAATCTAATGAAACTAAAGAAGAAAATTTCCTTTAGTGAAATTAACCAGGAAATTCATTGAAATGCAAGAATATGTTGACTTGTTAACTTCAAACACATTAGTAATATGTTTAGTGATTTGGGAGGCTTCCCATGCAAATTGGAGTGATTGGATATCTTTTGGTTAGTATTCAAAGGACAAAAGTGGCAGAAGTAAAAACTACAAGCTTGGGTAGTGCTAAAATTACCTTGGTCGACATCTCCACATCAAATTAAAAAGGGTCTAGAATTAGAAATGGAAGTTGCAAAGTTTAGGAAACTCGAAAATAACATGTTAACTACTATCTAAGCATGAGGGACACCATTGGAAAGACAAAGATGAATATTTTGCACAAATGATCTAAGTGTTTCTTGTAAGTGAGAGAAGTCTACCTATTTGTATATGTTGTTGTAAATGTAACTTCGGAAGATATTCATTTGTATTTTATATTTATATTATTATTGTGGGTGATTCCATGAAGATGGATAACTATTTTTGGTCAAATATGACGATGAAAAACGGAAATTTTACCCATGTATTAAATTGAATCCCTCGAAACTCATATTTGCCACATGAATTTTGACATGCGGTTAAAAAACGAAATGTAGAGAATTATGTTGGCGTTCCAATGATATATTTTTTTCAGAATATACCAAGATCATTTATCGTGTCGAATTTTCATTTAATGAAACGTGTGTGTATTGGAAACCTGTGCACAATAATTTAATGTTAAAGTAATAATTTTAAAAAATGAAACATGTGAACATGATCTAGACAGAATGCACTAGTGCTTACATATTTTTCTTTTAATTTTTCTTGAAAAATTATATTTATTATTATTTTTCGAAACTGACCAATGAATATTTCATTCGCATTTTGCACACATGTGTGTGTGTGCACCAAATATTTTGATTGTTTACATAATTTGCAAAACTAAAAATACCCTTTGAAGATGACGTGCTTATCTAGTGCTTGTGTATTTTTTCAAATTTTTTGGATGTGTATTTTGAATGTTGTTGATTTATCTTTGAGCTCAATCGAAGTTGTCGGCAGGGTTTTTTAGAGCAAGTTTTAGTAGAAATTTAAAAACAAAAGACATACAAAGATAAAAAATCGTAAATTTTATGTATATGGATAGAAGATTCATTGACGAATCCAATGGTATCAAGTCCTCCCATTAATGTGCATTTAATGACATGGTTTAAGCCTCTGAAAGGTAGACAAAACTCTCTTTCTGCAGTGAAAAGGGCTCTCGGCCTGTTTCTTAGGCCCTCGATCGAGGTATTTGCTCGATTGAGAAATTTAAAATACCTCGATCGAGGGTTAAATAGGACCTCAATCGAGGGTTTTAACTAGACCTCGATCGAGGTATGTTCAAGCCCTCGATCGAGGGTGTGTAAAATTGGCTCGATTGAGGGTTTGTCTGTGTAAAGAAAATATAAAAAAGAACTCGGGAAAGGAGTTGGACAATTAATGTTGCCAACCACCATTCCCTCGTAAAAATACCAAGCAACCTCTATATAATCACCAAACAATTGATCAACAACACTAATTTAACTCATTGCTAGTTTATTTTCAATTAGAGCTATGTGAATTTGATGTTGTTCAATTAGAGCTTTGTGATTTTGATGTTGTTCAATTAGATTTCATTAGACATGCAAGATTTATTTGTAGACATATTTCAAATTTTCATACTAACATATTGTTGTTTGTTATAACAATTTGAAGAAATCTTTGTTTGTTTTCATTGTAGTTTTATGGGGAGTTTCGACAAAGAAAGCACGCTCGTCAATAAAATGACAATGAAAAGCGTGAGAGGAATAGGGAAAGAATGAGACAACAAAGAGCAAGCTTGAGAAAAGAAGAAGATGCACATTTGGTGCAACAAATTTCAATGGAGGACAACCAAGGTAAATTTTTGAATTACATGCTACATAATTTAAATATCATATTTTATCAAGTTCTTTAATAATTTGTTATCTACTAACTATTTTTTTTTTTTCATGTTAGTCTTATTATATTTTGTTTGTAATAATATTTTTAACAAATTGTTATATAGACTACAAAATTAGTAACAATTTTCCAAAAAATTTAACTATTTCATAAAATTTAATTTGTTTACTACTTATTTGTAATGATATTTTTGTTTATTTCATCCCTTCGTTATTTATATTTCAAAGTTTGCAACAATTTTCATGTTAAATGAATAATTGTCAAGTGGCTAACAAATGTTATTGGAACAATTTTCAAATGAAATGTACATTTGGATTCTATTTTCATGTTAAATTGTATATATTTTTAACTATTTTCAAATTTCAAAGTTGCTAACAATTTTCAATGTTATTGGAACAATTTTCAAATGAAATGTACACTTGGATTCTATTTTCAAGTTAAAACATGCACATATTAACTATTTTTTAAATTTCTAAGTTACAAACAATTTTCAATGTTATTAGAACAATTTTCAAATTAAATGCACACTTGGACACTATATTCAAGTTAAAATGTACATATTTAACTAATTGCAATTTTCTAAGTTACTAACAATTTCAAGTTAAATGTAATTTCAATTATTGTTTTGTTATTTGTTAAAAAAATATAAATGTATAGCCTCAATGTGAGCTCCAAGTCTCAACATTTGTTGATTGAAATAACTATTAATGTCTAATTTTAACTTACCCTCATTTTATTTGAAATGAACATTGTGATAGTTATGTATTAGTTAGAAAATTCAATTTGAAAACAAATGAATGAATATTTTCATAGTTATGTAATAGACATGTAAAATTCAATGACAACAAATAAAATGAATATTGTGATAATTATGTAGTAGTTGGAAAATTCAATTATGTTATTTTTAATGTATTTTCAATTCATGTACCAATTTTTTCTATGCATTAATGTAGAGATAGGTTAATTTTTTATTTATTTTTCCTATAGTAGGTATATATGTTATTTATATTTCAAAATTTGTAACAATTTTCAAGTTAAATGGATAATTTTCAAGTTAAATTGATAGTTACGTATAATTAGTTGGAAGATTCAATTCACACTGAATTTTCAATTTGTCAATTCCACATCAAATTTCAACTTACTAGCACTTTTAAAGTTCAATGCACAACTATCAAGTTATTAATAATTATCTTGAGTTAAATATATATACTTGATTTTCAAACTTTACTAGCAATTCTCAAACTAAATGTACAATTTCAAGTTACATGTACATATTTAGTTATTTTGAAATTAAGTTACAAACAATTTTCTTGTTTTTAATGTATTTTCAATACTTGTACCGAATTTTTCTCAAGTCACTAGCAATTTTCAATTTGTTAATTCACATGTAACCAATTTCAAGTTACTAGCAATTTTAAAGTTAAATGTACAAGTTACTACCAATTTCAAACTTTACTTAGAACAATTCTCAAGTAATTACTAGCAATTTCAAGTTACAAGGAATTTTAAGTTACAAGCAATTTCAAATTTCAAGTTACTAGCAATTTCAAACTTTACTTATAAAAATTATCAAGCTAAATGTACAACTTCAAGTTAAATGTGTACATATTTAGTTATTTTCAATTCAAGTTACAAATAATTTTCTTGTTTTAAAAATAAATTTTCAATTCGTGTACCAGTGCATTTCAAAACACTTCAATTTGGTACTTTAAAATTAACCTCCTTGTATAATGCATTTATGTTTGAAATTCCCTTCACATGAATTTTGATTATGTAGGGAGAGATTATGGTGAGACATCACATCATGGTGATCAAGAATCACATGACCCTGTGCCCCCTCATGATCCTGATCAGCCATCACATGACACCTTTCCCTCTCACATTTCAAGTATTATTGGGAGTTGCAGTGGGGTTGGAAATTGTCTAGAGGATTGTGTAGTTGTTTCTACACGAGAAGAGATTTGGAAATCGATCCCTAGTTGGAGAGTTAGAAAGCATGTCAGTAACATAATTGAGTCATATTTTGAACAACATTCAACAATGGCACAAATTCAAATCCTACATGGGTTGATAAAACACAAAAAATTGAAACGTGCCACAAAGTTGTTGGGTTTTCAAGATGTTAAAACAAAAAAGACATGTGAGAATGAAATAGAAAATGTAAGAACTGCATTATCTTCGTTTGGAAAATCAAGAAATAATGATATATGAGCTGCTCGTAGGGAAATTACAACGGCTGTTGTGGCACAAAACACCTAAAGAAATCGAATGGTATCAACAATGGCATCATTGCCCAATGTTTCAAAAAGAACATTGTTCAAATATACTAAATTCAGGGTCCGGATAGATGAAAATGATGAAGCTGCTTGTTGGGCTCTTATTTATAGGGAACCCTATCGAGGCAGGATGGCAGCAAGCATTAGAGAGAAGGTGATAGAGTTTTGGGATAGCCATTCTCGTGTTATTCCAGATCAAAAGCATGACCTGCGACAACGTTTATCCAGAGGCATTTATCAGGAGCACTGTAAGCATGTGATGGAGATGACGGGAGTTGCACTTTACGAGGAATTCCAAGAAACCAATCCTAGTGTTCAAATATCATTTAGCATGTTCAACAAATTGAAACCGTGGTATATTAGGCCGAATACGATTCGCGACACTTGTTGCTGCTGGTACCATGTTGAATTTCAACTATACTATGACACATTTATGGATTTTTGCAAAAGGCACTGGAACGGTGAACTAGCCCCTCACACAATGCGAGATTTTATTTGTATGATACTATGCAACAAGAATCCTGAACATGTGTTTTTCAATAAGAGGTGTGTATGTGGGAGAAGATGCCCCGAATGTGGTGATTTGACATTGTTACATAGGAAATTTTCTATCGATCCAACACACCATGGATTGTCAAAAATCACAGTTAAGTGGAAGAGGTACGAGTATGCTTCCATGAGTCCATCATCTTCTTCATCTGTGCCATCTAAGAGGATCGACTTGCTCGAGGATGAGATTCCTGTTTCAGATTTCATGGAGAAGTTTCAAAGTCAGATTTATAAATACATAAAACACTCCCATAGGTCCAGGTGGTAAGCTTCAGAATTCAAACATTCTCGTGAGGTATTTGAGCCGGGCACAATCTTATCAGTGGTAGAATTTGTTGAGAACTACACATTTGCTCCTCAGAGAGAGATATAGAGTGAGTACTATCACTCCAACCAGGTGTCTATCTTCGTACATGTATTGTACAGGCATGCTCAGGAAAGCATTGATGGTAGGGATAACACTCCTCAGTCAGGTGAAGTGATCAAGGAGTACCATTTTTATGCAAGTGATGATCATGAGCATGACACATTGTTCGTTCAACATTGCTTTGGGTTGATTTATGATTCATTCAGGTAGAGAGGCGTATCATTTGTTGAACACTGGATTTGGTCGGATTGGTGTGCAGCGTAATTCAAATCGGCACGCTCATTTGATTGGTTGAGTCGCCTTCAAAAAGAGACATGAATCCGATACACCTGGAGCTTTTTTGAAACAGGGCATGGAAGGGGTGAACATGATGGCGCAGGTGCATGTGTGAAACGAGCACTTCGGAGGTACCCGATGAGTCATGGTGCAACCCGACTAAAATGCTCCACAGAAGTAATTGATTGGTGCACACGTCATTTGGGACATCAAGGTCACGAACAAGTAAGGCCGATGTGTAGGTAATAAACTCCAAACCCAATTAATAAGCTAATAACATTCAATATCATCATTTCCAAAAGAACACATACTCGATAGGAGTTTATATATGACAAATTGAATTCCATGCAGGTTCTTTTGGGATGTTGCCCTTGGTGATGTGAATAGATCCATGCCATGGTATTGTGAGACCATAACTGGTACGAGGGAATTACATTCTGTTCGAAGTAAAGACATGGGTGACATATTTTCCATTGAAATGAGGAAGTATGCTTGTTTTTGCGATTTTTGCACTGATGCAAATGGATGCGGGCTTCATCACTGTGAAAATGATGTATATGTGAAACCATGGAAATATGTCCCTCTTAATCCAAAGGGCCCACATCCAATTCCAACATGGAAAGAGATGCACACTGATGAGGCAATGGTCTCATTAGATCATGATCGAGTTTCTGATATGGTTAGGGAAGGTACATGAGACTTCATTAAGTTAATTAGTTCACTATATATTACACATATACAAATGTTGTAGAAATGCACGTAGGACATTTGAATAATATTTGTAATGTATATTGCAGATGATGTATTCGTTGTCATTGCACCCCCCACCACCAAGAAAATGTCGCATATTATTTGATGCAATGCACACAAATAAAAAGTAGGTTGGTGCGACCCTATCAAGATGTAGACTTCACATACCAAATTGGAGACATGGTTCTAATAAGACACTTTTTTGAAAGAGTGAAAAAACAGGGTGCTCATATTATTTACAAATATTTTATGCCTGAATATATATCATGCCAATATAGTCATTTGGTGGTGGCATCTCGGATACATCTAACAGAAATCAAGGTGAAGAGAGGTGAGCCAAAGAGATGGAAGATGACAGAAGCTGACCACGATCGTATTATGGAGACTTGCATTCCTATAACCCATTGGCCAGATGAATGAGTTACATGTATGCTAATTGCATCATTGACATAGTTGTCATGTTGTATTGTTGAATATTTTTTTGGAGATTTTTGTGGAGGTTGTTTTATAAATGTATTTTTGTAGATGCTTTAATGCCAAGATTAAAAATACTAGATGGGAGACTATTGTAAAAATTGGGTCATGGTGCTCCAATGTGAATACACTTGAATGTATGGTCAGTGCTCCATGAACTTCCTCCATAATATTTGTATAGATATTTGTTTAGATGCTTTAAAAACAATATTAAATATCTACTAGATAGTTGAATTGTAATGTGTAGACAATATAATGTAATTGTAAAATTTCAATTTTAAATTGTAATGTACATTCTAATTTTAAATTTTGATTTCAAATACAATTGTAATGTAATTGAGAATTTAAAATACATCTATACAATGTAAAAATGTAAAATTTAAATTTTAAATTGTACAATGTATTCTAATTTTAAATGCAAAATTATATACATTATAATCCATTCAGTGTATTTCATCATCAATTACATTGTATTTCATTATCAATTATATAAAAATATTATCAAATACCAATGTATTGAAAAAAGGTTTCATTCAACAATAATCAATTAGTTTTGCTATTGAACATCTCAAGATCAAAATATAATGTTTTTATTATTTCTCAAAACTATGATTCTAGAATGAATTAGTGTTGACATAAAATAAAGTATAAATCTTATAATCAAATAAAAGTAAAGATAGGTTAAGGACATATATGAACTTGTATAATATGTTTTATATTTAAATGTCAAGTTTGAGAGTTTTTGAAGATTGCAACTTACTTATACAAGCAATTAAATATAAATTGTTAGAACTGGGAAAGGAAACCAAGCAATCCTTTTGAAAGGAAAATAACAACAAAATGACTAAAAAGAAGTAGCAAGGTATGAACTAACAACTATTTACAAAACTTTGACAACTATGAAAATAAATCTTTAAGGGGAGTACTCACTAATGTAGGAACTTGTTTGAATCATATGTTATCTGTGATAGATGTAATGTAATTGAAATTAAACTTTTAAATTGCAACAACACAATGAATTTTCAATTGAAAATACATATTAAATTTTAAATTGTAATTGAATTGGAATGTAGAAATTGTAATTGAATTGTAATGTGTAGACAACATAATGCAATTATAATTTCAATTTTTAGTTTCAAATGTATTCTAATTTTAAATTTTGATTTCAAATACAATTGTAATGTAATTGAGAATTTAAAATACATCTATACAATGTAAAATTGTAAAATTTAAATTTTAAATTGTACAATGTATTCTAATTTTAAATTTTGATTTCAAATGCAATTGTAATGTAATTGAAATTGAACTTTTAAATTGCAACAACACATTGAATTTTCAATTGAAATTACACATTAAATTTTAAATTTTAATCGAATTGGAATGCGTAAATTGTAATTGAATTGTAATGTGTAGACAACATAATGTAATTGTAATTTCAAATGTATTCTAATTTTAAATTTTGATTTCATTTATGCAATTGTAATGTAGTTGAAAATGAGCTTTTAAACTGTAATTGAATTGGAATTGAAATTACACATTAAATTTGAAATTTTATATTGTAATTTCAATTTTAAATTGTGATGTATGTATTCAATTCTAAATTTTGGATTTGCAACTGTAATGTAGTTGAAATTTGCATTTTAAATTGAACTAAATTGTAACTACACATCGAGATTGAACTTTTATATTGTAATCACTGTACATTAAATTTGCATTTGAAACGACACATAAATTTGTAACTCACTATATCCAGATGTAATATAAAAAAACAATCAATTTCAAATCAGATACAAAATACACATGAAGACATCAATATGATAAAATATACAAAATATGTAACAAAATATCCAAAAGTCCATATCCAAAGTCCATGTATGATAAAAGTCCATGTATAAATGATAGAAATCCATATCCAAAACATGAAAACGTATACATAGATCATCCATATACATAGATCATTCAAAACATGAAAATATATAAAATATGAAAATATCCAAAACATGGAAATGTATAGATCATCAACTCATTGGCCACTACCCCCATGAGGCCCTTGATCGGCCTTGTGACTGCCTTCATTAGTAGTAGACCGATGCTGGCTCTGAGGCGGTAAACTATGAACGAATGCCTCGATCTCCATGGAGTCAATGGTGCTATCTGGAATCTGGGTAGGAATATGGGTAGATGGCCCTTCATCAGGACCACGTGCTCGAGCTGCATCCCAATCATATGAGAAACTCATTGTAGCACCGACACCCACTTGTAGCGATGTCTGTGTAAGATGTCATTACATGTAATAAGTTAAATTTATAAAAAATTAAAACTAAAACATAATTTAAGTTATAATTCAAAAATTGAAACATAAAGTACAAAAATAAATTACTGAATGTGATTAAATAACATGAATTGGAACATAAATTAAAACTCACCTCTGTGTCTAGACCCGGCTAGTCAGGACCTTCGCAGTCCTCATGTCTATCATCAGGAGCAATGCCTTTTCTTTTTCCCTGTACAATTTGAAATTAATTTCAAGTTAAGATCTAAAACATAAAATCTTGAAAATTAAGAAATAAAACATAAATGATTTAAACTGAGAAATAATAAACACAAATTAAATTGGAACATAAATTATAACTTACCTCGACTACTGTTGTCCGCGGGTTGGGATGAGTGGATGGACCAAACGATAGCTCACTACCAAAGAGTTGATCCATGAATATGGTCCTCTGCATGGGGAAATATAATAAGGCTCCCTTAAGTATTATTGACCATTCAATTTACGACATATAATATGATGTAACATGAAAACATATATACATAATTGTACAAAAGTATACCTGTCTTGGAGTGGCGTATCTATGACACAACCGAAAGTATGCATTTCGGGCTAACTGATCATACCCCTGTATGGCCTCGCCATCCAAACTCCTAAGCATGTCATTGTCGACCCACTCTATCTCTGGCTCTGCAGGTGCAGGGGGTGTTCTAGATGCCTCTCCATGCACAACAACATCAACACTGCCCATGGCAGTGAACAACGACTCTGCAATGTCATGTCTAGCCTCTACAACAATCTGGGATGATTGTGCCACGTCTGCTGACCTGATAACCATCCTGTCTGGAATCAGTACCAACCTCAGAGGGGGTGGCACGAAGGCAGGGTCTCTATGAGCTCCATGACGTTGGTAGGAGCGTCCCTTACCAACCCCAAAGAACTCAGACCTTGTGCTCATGTAATCTGGGTGCATCCCCCAAAAAAACTCTGCATAAATATGTTTTGCAAAGTACAATGGGACCTAGTCATGGTGGGGGAACATGCCCCACGCTCCGACGAATCTATCATATAAATATGGTGTAGTGGTCTCCAACTTAAACTCCTTGAGTCTAAGCAGTTGAACGGAAGGGTGGTCATGAGGGATGTCAAACAAAGTACCCTTGATGCCATGCCCTTTTATAGCGACTTTGACATCCTCCAATTTGTGGGGACCAATGAAATCATGTCTCCTCCTCTGGCATGCAAAATGCCAAATGTCACTAAGAGGTCCCACCCTCTTGTAGAGGGCCAACATGTCATCCACTGCTGATAACATCATGAATAAAGATCGTCGTGTGGGAGAATCCTCCCTCAATGTGTAGACACATGAGTGCACCCACTCTCGCTGTGTAGTGATATCAGCGAGAGTGATGCGTGCGACCTCATCGTTGTATGATCCCCCTGATGGACCTGTGATCCAAACCAAGACACAAATGTTACTGAAAATATATATTATAACTTGCAACTGAAATTCAATGCATTATATACTAAAAAATTATTGAAAATGTATCTAACAAAAAATATGCACCTGATGCACCTGATGCACTCGTGTCTTGCCGCACATCCGCCACTTGGGGATCAACATGTATGTCGTCGGGATGAACCGACACACTATCTCTCCTGCTGCTGCCACTAGTCGCAGCCGACCCCGGCGTGGTCTCACTCCTCGGTGAATGGGAGCATTGCCGATGGTTTCCCTGTTGGGCGACGTCAAATCCTCTTGTGGGTCACCAAGCACGAAGCAATGAAGTTCTCTCTTGAGAACTCTCTGCATCACATTTCAATTTCTAATTCTATTTCTCTTTCAAATTTCACATTTAAAATTCAAATTCAAATTTCAAATTTCACATTTCAAATTCAAATTCAAATTCAAATTTCAAATTCAAATTCAATTGAAATTGAAATTCAATTTCAAATTTCGATTTCAATTTCAAATTTCAAATTCAATTCCAAATTCAATTCCAATTTTAAATTCAATTCCAAATTCAAATTTCAAATTTCAATTTCATGTTCAATTCCAAATTTCATATTTCAAATTTCAAATTTGTATTTCAAATTTCAATTTCACATCGAATTCCAATTTCACATTCAATTCCAATGTCAATGGTCTTAGATGTGAAGAATCCTAAAGGTTTGAAGAAATTCATTGTATGATACTTAAGTGGTCAGTGCTGGCCAATATTGGCCATGGGTAATGAAGACTTGTTCTGCATGAAGGTTGATTTCCCAGTTTTGGTTTATAGGGTAAATCTCTTGTGTCCATTTATGTGCATGCTTGTTTTTGTTTGATGTTTCTCTCTCTCCAAGAATGTTTGCTATGTTCCTTTTTATTATCCTTTCATTGTGTTTAGCTCTAACGTTTGGTATCAGAGCCCAATAGGCCTGAAATTTTTAGTGAGAGTGGCTTGGGTGTTTCCTGGATAGTGGATCAAAGCACGATAGGCTTGGACTCTCTAGTGAGAGCAGGACAGGTTGTTTCTTGATGTTGGATCAAAGCCACTTTGAGATAGACTGTTATATAGAAATAGTGGTTTGTGACACTAGGAGTTGAAGCTGGAAACATAGAGAGAGAGCTTGAAGCATGTGGCTTTGGCCCGAAACATGCTTGGAGAAGCATGGATCTATGAATGATCTATGACTAGATCTATAGATCTATTGTTTTGGTGCTTCGATATGCAAGGAGATGCATGAATATGTGGCATTGGAATAGATGAGCTCATGGTAGAGGAGCATAGCCTTCTCTTAGTGGTCTACAAGAGGGAATACAATGTTGTCACTTTGAGAGTGTCTTTAACATAATGGTTCTTATGAATTCATTGTAGATATGGATCTGGAAAATAGAGAGCCACAATGCTCTAGATCTATTGACATACATGAGAACAAATCAACGAATGGAAGGGTTGTTTGTGTGTTGGCTTGAGACACATACCACATGAGAATCCAAACCAAACCAAGAGATAATGTGGGTTGCTTGATGTATCTGCACCTAGGGATACAAGTCGACTCTACCTACCACATCCTAAAGTAACCGCATATTTGAAGAGGTTGTGTAAATCCAATAAGAATGTTCAAATGGAGCATGGGATATGTGTGGCTTGTTAAAGAGAGTGTGATTAGTCCTTTCATGTGGAATTGGCAAGCATGTAGATTTGTTTAGCAAATGTATAGACATGTGTTGTTTCATTTGCATGCATGTTACCAGCGTTAAAGGTCTGTTGAGGCAATTGTTGGGAAATACATACTATTGTTTATGCCCCAATTTTGTGGGCTTTAGTGACTTGTGGCTAAAATGACAGTAGTGGCAGCAAGAAAACCCACATCAAAACTACCACAAGGTGCCAAGAGGTCATCTCTCTTGAGGATGAAGCAATGAGCATTGGGTACACTAATTAAAAGATGGTTTGTCTTGTGTGGCTAATCTACATGGTAGAGAATTATTTTGCGTAGGCTTTGAGGAGTTGTGTGAATGGAGGTAAAGTACAATGTTGTTAAGGCAACATGGAAAAGGTGTTGTTATGTAGAAGTGATAGACTCTTACTGTTTAGATAAGGGTCACATGATTAATTGTGTCCTTGAAACAAATCTTTGACAACACACGCCCTTGAGAATTAGGATGGTGTTTGGTTTCAAGCGGGAGCTGGTGCAACATCTTTAGGGATAAAATGTGGTGGTCACATTCAAATCATGTGAGCATGTTGGATACATATATTCATTGAGAATAGTTGGATTTCTTATATAAAGTCCTCAATGTCACACCAGAAAAATAATAGTGGAAGTAACGGAGGAAGATAAAGACATCCCTACCAAATCACCAACCAAAGAGAAGGAGTTGATATAATGCATTATAATATACCCAAAGGAGTCTCTGGGCATAAAATAACTTAGTTGTGTAACCCTTAGTGAAAGTTGGGAACAATTTGTTGAGAGTCTCCCAACACTTAAGGCTACCAAAAAAATTGCGATGATTCGCTATCCCTAGGACTAGAGGTTGGGATGTGGGGGGGAAACTAAACTATTTTTAGAATGATATATTCTCAATATCTTGTAGGGACGGATCTACTAGTTGAGGGTCTGTTGGCGGGCAAATCTACCCTATAACAAGGAAACTAATGTTATCAACTTGGTTGGGGTGACAGGTAAGTGTATTGATGCTATTAAAGAGACATTTACAGAAAAGAAAGAAGTTGTAGATCTTGGGAACACACCTTTCAATCGAAGTTTGATCCTAGCCTTGACTTGATCTCGTGTTCAAGTTCCAAATCCACCTTCCCTTCAGTAAACCTGCAATAACAATACCTTTCTCAAAACATTTTGGGCAATATATAAAGCTTGAAAGAAACAAAAACAATGTTTAACATTCAGCATTGACCAAAACAGATCCAAATTAAGATGCCATTTCATAACACATTTAAATTGGAACAAGAAAGACACTTCAACCTTTATTTGTCAAAAGTAGAATGATGTACAAGTATACCTGATCATGAAACAAGCTCCTGCAACTTGATTCTGGGTTCTTGCTCTTCTCTGGGTTGGTTGTCTTCAACATCAACTCCTCCAATGTCTTAAAGTTTCTCCATCAACTCATCCTCTAGGTTCTCTAGCTATAATTTCTAACCCTTCTCCTTTAACCTTCTTTGTATTTATAGGTTTAAAGAAGTAGTTTAAGTCGATATGTAGTTATGGAGGAAGTTGGGGGAGTTAGGAAACTACCATAAACTAATCCTCCTCGATGAATTAATTTATTTTTTTACCATCTTTTAAGATATCCGTGACTCTTGTTCAGTAGAGTAGCGTATAAGGTGCTACTTTAGTGTTTAACAACTAGCGCTCATTCGATTTTAAATTGTGAGCGCTACTATGCTGAGAAGGAGTAGCGTATACTTGGATATGGGCGCTACTATGATACACTGGAGTAGTGTATGGGCGCTAGTCTCTTTGAGTAGAGTAGCGCTCATATCTCAAAATGATATTTTTTGGGATTTTCCAGTAATGTCAGGAAATGGAATGAGTTGACATATCATCCAAGGTCAACATGCTCCTCCATCCAAGTTGTCCTTTTGTGTGATCAGCAGCTCAGGGTGATCACAGACAGAGAGGTGCAAGTTTGACCTATAACAGATGCCCCCTAATGTGTGAGTTCAGAGGGAAACGATGGCCGAAATACATTATAATCCAAAACCAGAGGAGGAGCAAAGAACCGCAGAAAACAAGTCACAAGAATCCTGCAACAAAAATCAAGGTCAGCGAGCAATTACATTGTTGACATCTTATAGATGTGTAGTGTGATACAACATGATCTCCGATACATAACAAGGAGATGTATATAAAGCATGGCCACTTGAAATACAAGCGTGGATCCATGTCAAACTGAGAGATCATAGGCATAACAACAAACTGGATCTATGTCTCATGGAGAGTCGAATAGAAGTGAGGCTCAGTCTTGCGCAACTTGGGTGATAACAAAATGAGGTAATGTCATCCAAAATCCCAAGGTCTTCATCCCAAAACAACCCTAGGTACAAACCCTAACCATGTGAATAGATGAGTTGATAGTCGAACATGGGGGGTATCGTTTGATTACCGGCCATTGATGTATACCGTTAACAAACGCGAGGAATTCCACCGATAATGATGATGGGGTCCAAGGTACCAAGTACGATCCACCAAGTGTGAATAAATGGACTTGAAGTCGAACACTTGGGAATCTTGTCGAAGAAGAGACATTGATGTATTCTCATCATTCAACATCGAGGAAAATTGCCTCTGATGACTGCAATCTCCAAGGTACTAACCGAAACTCTAAACTTCAATCCCAGAATAATGAGTTGATGTCGATAGGAAGAAGTCCGTTGGAAGGGAGGCCTTAAGGCATCCTCCATCATCCAACTCGAGGAACACTCAACTGGTAAGAGTTGATATGGAATAATATGTAACAAGACTGACACTAGGAAGGCCGACACATGAGGTCAAGGTAAACTGCAGAATGGCCGACACAGGGCAGATCCTTGAACATTAAGCACGACACAAAGTGACTCAGGCAGTTTCTGACAGAATGAGGTAAATAAGTCTGAAATGTAAGAGACATTAGCAAACCATCCATATGGTTGGAAGAATAACCAACCGGGGGAGTAAATAACTCAGAGGAAAGGTTCACCCTGAGGTCAAAACAAAACCCAACCGACAATATAGACTCAAGTAGGTGCTGTGTTCAAGGATAGAACTTGACTGAAATTGCCTTTAACAATGAAGATGTGATATGTCTTTCCCGTTCCTTATTCTTTTTAGATAAAAGAATACCCTTCTTGTTGTTTTAATGAGTCCAAGAAAGAATGAAAACTCAATAGATCCAACCATGTAAATAGTTTAACGAGCCCATGGGAGGAAGACTCAGGACCTTCTTCATTATTTATAGAGTTCGAAGAAGAGATAGAAGATTACTCTATATGTACTGATCTCTGGATTTTAATATCGATCCGAGATCTGTTCTTGCTCGCCGGTGTTTTCAATTTTAAGGAGTCTGAAAAAATTAAACAATAACTCCATATATCTACTCGTGGATTTTAGTATCGAGCCCAAGCAGATTAATGCTCGCCAGTGTTTTCTTGTTTATAGAGTTTGAAAAACTTAAACAACCCTCTTTTCACCTATCCGTGGATTTTATATCGAGCCCGGATTGGTCTGTGCTCGGCGGTGTTTTCTTGTTTATAGAGTTGAAAAACTTAAACAGTCCTCTACTTACCCTCTCGTGGATTTCACATCAAGCCCGAGTAGGTGAATGCTCGCTTGGTATTTTCATGTTTAGAGAGCCTGAAAACCCTAAAGAGAGGCTCCAAAAGGTCCTTTTTCGTACAGTTAGTCTCCTCCCCCGAAAAAGTATAAAACAATGAAAGGAGAACTCTTCTAGCGCATACCAGAGTATACCTAGAGTATACCTTTTCCGTAGTTAATCCACTTAGGCCCGGAAAAGGGGTAATTCTATACCTGAGTGGATGAGCCTTCGGGTACTTTAACGAGCTCGAAGAGGACAAGTTTGCTCGGCAATCTTGTTTAGGTTTAAATAGTCCAAACAAGAGCTTAAAATGACTTAAATGTCAGCTTCTAGGATCATAGCTTCATACCCTGCCAAAACTAGGTCTTCAACAAAATATTAGTCGATGCGGCAAAAATCTCGAATGATATATGAATTTGGAATATTTAATTAGTTGACAAGGTCTATCATCAAGAAATTTTTAACTTAGGAGACGAATCCGACAATAATTAAGTGAAAATTGAGCTTGAATCAGTGTTATACCGTATTGTGTGTTTCAATTGATTAATTAGGGTTTTTGAAAAGTTTGAAACTATAGAAAATTAACAATTATGGGTAAAAATCAAAATCCAAGTTATATATAATTTCATTGTTTAAAAATAAATTTTCAATTTGTGTTGTAGGGCAAAAATTGGGGCAACATTTTGCAAATTTCAAATCTCCATTGCGATCGAACCGAGCATCCAACCATTAATCTTCCTCCACTAAGTAAGTTGAAATCTCCTTGACTTGCAATTTCATGGTTTGTTTTTAAATTTTTGAGCAAAAATAGCTTGCAACGCAATGCTCATAAGTATTTATGCGCGGGCGCTACTGTGTAAACAAAGGAGTAGCGTATAAACTCGATGGGCGCTACTGTGTAGTATACACAGTAGCGTACATACCTGAAAACTTATATACAAGTGTCGAGACTCAAAAAATTTTGGTTTTTGTGCAGGATGGTCCTTCAATGGAGGGAGAGGGAGCATGAGGACATGGATAGGTTGGCCATGCAAGATCCGGCTACCCTCCACGCTCTCCGAAGATGTGGTTTGTTGAAGTTTTACCGAACCGTAAACATGAGGGCTTTAAACAAACTGTTTCGAAGACTGATTCAATATTGGGATGTGGATACCAATACTTTTGTCATCCGTGGGCAAACACTGGAGCTTACTGTTGATGACATATACTTTATTACTGGTCTCTCAAGGAGAGGAGATGTGATCAATCTGAAAGGGTCTTCTCGTTTGGGTGCACGATCAGTGCAAGAATATGTGAATACATACTGTGTTGCCGGAGCAGAAAAATCGGGAAGCCAAGTCTTGATTTCAACTATTAATGGCCTCCCTTTGAAAGTGATAGTGAGCATGATCAACCGAGTAGCCGGTAGTGCATCAAAACACTTAGCTTCCAGGCATTCGATGCATTTTGGTGTACAATGCTTGCACGGTCATGTTTATGATTGGAGTACTAGTTTACTGGCAAACATGAAATATCAATTGACAGGTTGCAAATCCGGCACAATGAAGAATTTTGGGTACGGTAGCATTTTATGTACTTTCTTATTTGAGAGGATGCCTACTATTAGTTTGGGGATGCCTCTACCACAGGTTAACCCCCGTGAGCCCAAACTAGGCCATTGGGGTGACATATTCCTCCGCTAGGGTGGTGGGGAAAGTCACTATTGTTATCATACTGATGACTTTTGGGGGTGGTGGGAGAGGCAAGTACCCGCTTTTGAGCAGTTTCCTTATGCTGGATTGGATTTCCGTCATGATCCAGAGCTGATGCTTCCTCCAGGTGGAGCCTAGGGAGATATTGGTATGTTTAAATTTTGAGAATTTATTTAATTTTTTCAAACTTTTTCAAGTATTTTATTTTTATGAATGAGTTTTGAAGTTCTAATCAAGTGTCATATTCAGATGTTGGGCCTATTCGTCCTGAGGGACATCCTACCATCTATCTGAGGCCAGCTGATATTACCGCAGCGGATGCTATGTTGGGAACCGTGGAGAGGAAAATAAGTCGGTTGACTCATGAGATTCCTGCATGCCGTATGGATCAGATACCTGTTGATATGCAGGAATATGTTGTTGGGGTGCCCCCAGCATGGCTTAGGATACTGCGGAGGGTTGCTAGGCTAGTCATATGCTATCGCAATGCGGTAGATGATGATGAGGTCCCTCCTTCTCCATAGGAGAAGAAAACATTCTATGTATATATTTTTTGAGGCTACTATGCCCAGATTTTGTACTTTTATGACTTGACTTGATACACTCGTGACTCAGAACTCATATTTTTTGATACGGTACCGGCTATATACAGTATCGGTTATTTACATGTGTATGCTTTTAATTTTATGTGTGCAATGTAGTTTATGACAATGTGTGATGCAAATGCCAGTCTAACACATAGTTTGCTAATGAATCAGCTAAATTGTTTAAACTTCTTGGAATGTGTTCATATCTGATAGAATGAAATTGTCTTTCCAATAGTCTAACTCGTAGAAACTGACGTAGCAATCCTGGATCTCTAATCTGATAGACACCTATTAACTGAAATACAATTAATTGTGAGTCAAGCCTTACCTCCAGGTATGAAATGCCATGACTGAGAGCATCTCGGAGAAGTTCTATAACTGCACTGTATTCAGCCACATTATTCGTGGTAGGTCCCAAACAAACCCCCCCCGAAGAGACAAGTTGGTCAGCGGGTGAATAAATGACCCAAGATGCTGCAGCCAACTGACAGGTGTGGCGACTGGCGCCATCAGCAAATCCTAAGAAATGTTCGGTTGACATCTGGTACACGAACCGAGAAACACACATAAGATTACCTAACGAGCATAACAAAACTAGCTTTACAAAAATATACAGCTATGTTACAAGAAAAGTATTTCAGCCTAGGCGTAGTACTTCTTCAGGTAGGGTCAATGCCTGGATCCTCCTCATGAGGCCGGGAAAAGGTGTTATGGAAATCATGGAAAAGATTGGTATACGGAATGATCTCATTGAGATAACATCCCGTTTCAAAAAAAATGTTTCCGTTGACCCTAGTGAAAATGTTCACCAGCGAGGTATGTAATCTATTTGCTTCAACAATACCAACTTGCGAAGTGAAGTCAGTATTTTCATCGGGTGGTGAACAAAATTCACCACTCTCTAACAAGTTAAGAAAAGGAAACAAGAAGGACGCGCGATCTATATGTTCCCGAGGATGGTCCGGATCATTCAGGGCTTCTAACATTTCCTCATCAGAAGGTAAAGTGATTTCTGAACTGTCGATAGAATGGATCGGGTCTGGTGTCTGAGTAGTGGCACAATCTATGTTTGACTCGACAGACACCAATGGAGTCGACATATGTCCTGTTGTAGTTTGATGAGAATCCAAGTGGGTAACTTCTACAACACGGGTGGGCTCAGAGGGATTTGTATTAGTTGATGGAAACTCAGAATCAGTTGTTAGACTGACCATGGAAGTTTCAGATGATGAACATCTCTCAGTCCCAACGAATAAGGTAGGAGCCAGTAGGTCAAAAGTGCCTATTAGTGACCCGTAAAGTCATGCTCCTAAACTCTCGCCAACCGGGGTGGTTTGATCAATCAAGGGAGCTGTGGTAGGATCCGGTAGGTCAAAAGTGCCTATTAGTGACCCGTAAAGTCCTGCTCCTAAACTCTCGCCAACCGGGGTGGTTTGATCAACCAAAGGAGCTATGGTTTCCGAAGAAGTCTGGTTGTTTCTCTGAGTGAAAGAAAGTTGATTGACAGTAACGATCTTACCTTCAAATGGGAACATGATCACTCAAAAAACTACCGATGCAATAGCTCGCATGGCATAAGTCCAACTCCTGCCTAACAACATATTGTAATCAAGCGGAGCATCCAGAACTTCTATTTCAACAACAACTGACTTACAGGCCAAAGTGACATCAAATGATGGCAAAAATCCATGTGGATGGAAAGTTCTGCCATCAAATGCAGTAAGCAGTGTGTTGGAAGGGGCTAACTCAGGAGAACCTAAAGCTTTCCAACAGGAAATTGACATTACGCAAGTCGACGCTCCCTCATCTACTACAGCTCGTCTGATGGTCATTGGACCATGAACGACCTCAATCTAAAGGGAAACGTGATAGGGCAACCGGTATTTGACATCAGTCATATCAAATCGCGCAAACATGTTGGAGGATTCCATACTCCCAATAGCTGCCAGAAGTGCATTTCGTTGTAAAGGACAACTTTGCAAGACTTCTAGAGTAGACATGGCACAAGGGGTCCAGGATAAATCTTCAACCACATTGTAGTTAGAAGCAACCCGTGTGTTGGGATTTTGCGATGCCCTCTTCAAGACACCTTTCGGAATCTTGGGCATTGGGTCCACAGGTATGTGGAGTGGAGTGGAGGATTCAGGAATCTCCTTATCCTTCTTCTGCGCTTCTGGGTATAGTTCCTGGCTCTGGTTTGCAAAAGTGCATCCGAATTAACCATGTTTATAAATGTTTGATCAACCGTAGCGTGCGAAGTGCCCCCAGTTTTGGAGGTGCCAGAAGTTGAGCCTTGCCCTTTAGGAAATGGATCTTTCAGGACGACAGGCTTCTTTTCTCTTAAGAGCTTTTGGGCTTCTTCAAGCAGAGGGCATTGGTGAGTAAGGTGGTTCTGCTTGCAAAGTTTACAAGGGAACTTAACCTTCTTTTCCTCTTTGCTACCCTCTTCGGCATTGTCTTTTTTGGGCTTTTGTTGGTTCCCCTCTCCTTTCTTTCCCTTCTTTTTGTTGTTGGGCTGCCGAGGGCCCTTTTGATTGTTCTGGACCTGGTTCACAGGCTCATAAGTAGAAGGAGAGGTTGTGACGGAAGAAATATCTGTAGTCGAATGTTTGACAGCTAAGGCTTGGACCTGTTTGGTCAGTGCTTCGAAGGATGCAGAGTTAACTGAACCCACTATGCCATCAGCATGTGGTCCAGGTTTGGGTCTACTTAGATCAGTGTTTGATCTCGGTGCGTCAGGTATAATCTCTTACAGTAAACCAGATTGTGCATAAACAAGGTCTAACTGTTGAGTCCTTAAGATGGCTTCTTCTTCATTGGATACTCCAGATGTCGCTACTTCCTTAGAAATATAAGGAAGGAGTGATTTCAAGTACCACTCAAGCAGGAACTCCGGAGGTATGTTGGCCTTAATGAGCCTCTTCCGTCTTTGCCACTCCTAAATGTGGTCAGATAAGTGAGTGGCTTTATTTTGTCTACAAGTAGACAAAAGTTCTGTTCTGGCATCATACCGAACAGGAAGCTGGAAGTGATTCAAAAAGACGGTTGCTAGATCCCCAAAACTAGAGAAAGTAGTCGCAGGTAGCTCAATGTACCATTTGGCTGCAGGACCAGTTAAGGTCCTTTGGAACAATCTCAATCTGATGGAATCCTCGTTTAACGAATTTGAAGAACACCATAAGTGGAAGGTAGTGACATGGTCACCAAGGTCTTCACCTGCTTTGCCTTCGAACTTTGGAATGTCCGAAGGAAACTTGGTGGGAACTGATGGCCATGTGGCATTATGACACACAGGATCATTTGTCAGTTTAGAAAGGTCTGGCAAATTCAACGTTGCCAGAAAAGGTAGACGAGGCCGGTAAGATGGTACTTGATAAGGGGAACCACCCATCGTTTGTCCCATGAATTGTTGGTAGGGGTTGCCCCCAGCCATCTGGTGATAAGGGTTTCCCCCAGCCATGTGCTGATAGGAGTTACCACCTACCATCTGTTGATAGGGGTTGCCCCCAGTTAACTGTTGGTAGGGGTTGCCCCCAACTATTTGTTGGTAGGGGTTGCCCCCTGCCATCTGTTGTTGTACGAAAGAGTTATTAAAATTTCCCCACCCATACGATAGTGGATTAGTGCTTTGCGGGTTCGTCCACTGTGGCTGGGTGTTAGCCCCGCCATATTGTTGGTTAAAGATATTACCCCCTCCCCCTGAAAATAAGGAAAAAGGGACATTATTTGCAGGCATACTACATTGGTTCATGTTAGGGCCTACAAAGGTATTGAAACCAGTATAAGCTGATGTGGACGGTGCAGTCATGGTACCCATGACTGGCATGTTTGCAGAAGCACTTGGTCCTACCACAGGTGTGGAAACCCAAGTACTAGGAATCTGATATAACGGTTGAGAAGTAGAAGGTGTTGCACAGTTGGCCATACTGCTAGGTCCAACAGTAGGTGTAGGAATAGATGCCATCGTTGTAGAACTAGGCATACCTAATGTACTAGTGTTGAAACTAAAAGATGGAGTAGGCACAGATGTGGTTTGTGCCTGACTAGGTGTAGTAGTAAAAGAAGGGTTAACTGTGTTGGTGTTCATACCGAAAGTGGGAGTTTGGGGAACCCCCTGTTCACCTCCTAAGTTAGACATCAGATGTCCAGGAAAGGAATGATCTGCACTGAAAAGGGGGTGCTAGAAACCAACAGGCGACAGAAGCGGAATTCTAATATTGGTTAAAGGAGGATTGAAAGGAGTGCTATACTTCGCGGAAGTAAGATCTTCCACCTCAACTGTACTAAAGTGTTGCTGATCTGTGGTACCTAGTAGTGGTTCCTCAGGAACCTCAATTTCACGGTTTTCTGTTACAGGAATTTCTTCAGGTAATTCAGTTTCAGGAGTAATTTCTGAAAAAATACCGGGGTTTACCCACTGTCGTCTAGCTGGTTGTATAGGTTCTGTTCTAAGTGGTGGAAGGTTTTGAAACCTCCTCGATCTATGAAGTTCTTGATTCTCCGTGATTATAAATATAAAATAACAGACTAAAACCTAGTGGCCACTACAACTAGGAGGCAAACAACACGCCAACTAAAAAAGTCCTAAGTATACAAACCAGGCAAACAAAGGTGCCTTCCGGAGAAGAGTCTAGGATGATGAGGACCCAGAACAGATCAACGAAGGAAGAAAGACAGTTACCCGGGGTCCACAATACAATGACTAAGGGTGCAAGCGCTGGAATCACCCAACCTCCCTCCCAAAGACCTGCAAGGGGTTTCCTCCCACGTCTGTCTTAGGTACAGCAGATATGCCCTCTGTTGTCACCTGTGTATGAACCTAGAGTCAGATACTATGGATACCACAACACCGAAAACTCCTGGGGGAACAGTCACTGGTCGAATCAGAAAGCGTGGGCAGGGTAGCTAAGCCCGAAACTCGAAAGAGTCCCCAATACGCAATCTGATCCTGGCATATGCTCGAACAGAAAGTAGGAGGTGTATTCCCACAAACTGATCTCGCAATGACCTACTGCATAGATCCCAGGAAAATTTTGAGTGAGGTGGGTTTACCTATGATAGTCTCACTACGATTTTTGCGCAATGTGTGATCTTGGGTGGTTTAAGGTGATTTAAACCCAAGATCCTAACCAAAACTAGTTGGTGTAGTGTACCCTAAAAAGAAAAAATGTTTCTAGTTCATTTTATTAATAAATTTTAGGGCTGTTATTACTCAAAAAGGGTAGAGCTTTTGTGTGGCGTGGTTATAACAGGAAAACAAAAGTGCAATAATATCAAAACTTTCTACAACAAAGCTCTTTTCATTTTTTCATTTACTTCTTTCCAAAACTGAAAAATCGAGTAAACCTACTTAAAATTTTTGTTTTCTTTTTTGAAATTATACAAAATATACTAAGTTATCTTGTAATAACAAAACAAGTTCTATTTAAGCTTAAAATACCTTTTTTTTTTCTTTTTCAATAAACGAAAAAGAACTATATAAAAATGGGAAGCAAAATAAAACTTTATATGCAACGTGTGTAAGTATGGCTAAAAGTTCTTAGGCCTATAGCTGTCGAAACCCTAGCTCGAAAAAGACTTGATCTACAGGTTTTTTGCAAAGAAAAAGCCTCTAAACTTGAAGACAAAGTGGAAGAAAACAAAAGAGAAAGACACAAAAGGACTGGCCTAAAGTATCTAGCCCTAGCAAGACCACTAAGCCAAGCACAAGTAGACAAGCAAGCTGCCTTACTAACACAAAGAAACTGAGAAATGAACTAGCCTACAGCTGTTTAAAAGCACTTGCAACCAACAAAAAGACAAGAAGTCCAGGAAGAATGAAACTTGACCAAAAAAGAAGACACCCTAGAGGCTCTACTAAGGACCAAACCCTAAAACAAAGGATGGGAGTAGTAGAGAGCAGACAAACGTCACCACAAAGAGCAGATACAAGAGTATGCAGGTTTGTAAGCTAGCAACAGGTAGTCAGGGTCTAAAAAAGTGGAAGTGCTCAACACCAAACACTCCCTAGTCTTCCAAAAAGTCAAAAACAGTCCAAACTTTCAAAGGTCAACAAGTGATTCAAAAAAATGGAAAAAACTTCAAGAGAAGGTTCTTATGACTTAAACAAAAGTTAAAAACCTCATGCAACCATCAAAGGGATCCTACAGCATAGTCAACAAATCACCAAAAGGCTAAAACACAAGCAAACCAAAAATAGAATGCTTCAGAAAGTGTACCCTACTGTGTAGTAGGGAAACTAGCGCCCCCATTGAAACGGGCGCTACTGTATATATAGCACAGTAGCGTATGGGCGCTACTGTATATATAGCAGAGTAGCGCTCATATCTCAAAGGCTTGAAAACTGACTTTGGAAGGTATCAAAAACTGATGAAAGCAGACAAGAAATAGGCAAGGGATACTTATAAAGTTTCTCAACACATTAAAGAAGTCAAAACAATCTAAGAAGACAAACAAGAACAAGGTTTCCTAGAGCCAAAAACTCAACTTTCCCCAGTATGGTCGCCAGTCTGTTGGCGGGCAAATCTACCCTATAGCAAGGAAACTAATGCTATCAACTTGGTTGGGGTGACAGGTAAGTGTATTGATGCTATTACAGAGACATTTACAGAAAAGAAAGAAGTTGTAGATCTTGGGAACACACCTTTCAATCGAAGTTTGATCCTAGCCTTGACTTGATCTCGTGTTCAAGTTCCAAATCCACCTTCCCTTCAGTAAAACTGCAATAACAATACCTTTCTCAAAACATTTTGGGCAATATATAAAGCTTGAAAGAAACAAAAACAATGTTTAACATTCAACATTGACCAAAACAGATCCAAATTAAGATGCCATTTCATAACACATTTAAATTGGAACAAGAAAGACACTTCAACCTTTATTTGTCAAAAGTAGAATGATGTACAAGTATACTTGATCATGAAACATGCTCCTGCAACTTGATTCTGGGTTCTTGCTCTTCTCTGGCTTGGCTGTCTTCAACATCAACTCCTCCAATGTCTTAAAGTTTCTCCATCAACTCATCCTCTAGGTTCTCTAGCTATAATTTCTAACCCTTCTCCTTTAACCTTCTTTGTATTTATAGGTTTAAAGAAGTAGTTTAAGTCGATATGTAGTTCTGGAGGAAGTTGGGGGAGTTAGGAAACTACCATAAACTAATCCTCCTCGATGAATTAATTTAATTTTTGATCATCTTTTAAGATATCCACGACTCTTGTTCAGTAGAGTAGCGTATAAGGCGCTACTTTAGTGTTTAACAACTAGCGCTCATTCGATTTTAAATTGTGAGCGCTACTATGCTGAGAAGGAGTAGCGTATACTTGGATATGGGCGCTATTATGATACACTGGAGTAGCGTATGGGCGCTAGTCTCTTTGAGTAGAGTAGCGCTCATATCTCAAAATGATATTTTTTTGGATTTTCCAGTAATGTCAGGAAATGGAATGAGTTGACATATCATCCAAGGTCAACATGCTCCTCCATCCAAGTTGTCCTTTTGTGTGATCAGCAGCTCAGGGTGATCACGGACGGAGAGGTGCAAGTTTGACCTATAACAGGGTCAAGAGTATTTTCAATGTTTATTTACCACTTGTAAACAAAGTATATTTTTCTTTTAATGTGCTTCCTTTAAAATCCAGTCTAATCTATATATGGAAACACCATAGGTTGTCAATTTTCATGGGGAAAACCCTCGATGGGAAAACCACTAATCACAAACAATTTCCTTTATCTAAGAGGCCATGACATGGGGTTACTCTTCCATCAAAATCACTCAGGATTTGAATTTGGTCCCCACTACTTATTTGCGCCTTTGGGGCCTTGAATATTGGTGGGTGGCTTAACATGCCACGTTTTTCATCACTAGACTACAACCCCATTGGACGAGGAGTGAAAATGATTAGATTGGGACATCAATTTAGGTAAGGAGGATGTGGCATGATATTTTGTTCAAATTCAACCATCCTCGCATATGGGTTACTTTTTATGTCAAAACCACCAAGAACTTACACCTAGGCCCAACAATTGATTTGATCCTCTAGGGGATTGAACCTTTGTGAGTGACCCAGCATGTCAGGTCATCTTCACACTAAACTATAACCTCATTGAAAGCGGAATGAAAATTATCAAACTTGGACATCATAGATTAGACAAGGGAGGGTGTGTCATTATATCATGTTCAAAGTCAACTATCTTCACATACCACAATGCAGTGGGTCTTAGTACAAGAAATACATTATAGTATTTACATGCAAGGTACCATCGTCGCCTATATAGAGGCATAGACAACGAAGGAATGTTACAATCATTTTGGCAACTAATATGCAAAAGTTACAGTCTCAAGAACTATAGAAGTATACATTTTGTGAAAAAATCATCTCTTTTAAATCAACTACCTTGCAAGATAATCACTTTTCCCCATAGTTTATATTGATACAAGATTCACATGAATGCACAAATTGTAACATGGAAGCTCCCCTTATATGTTTAAAATCATTTGAAAAAAGTAAGTTGCATAAAGACCATAAAAATTGTTGATCAACATTGTCGACTAATATTAAGTTTTTATGTAATGTACTAGGTATTGAGAATAATCCCCATGCATATTTTCTCTCTATGGTATTTTGATTACCCTCTCTTTCCCATTTTCTTTCCTCTCCACTACATTTTCATCATCATCTCTTGGTTTGTGTATATGGAGTACTTAATTATGGATTTTCCATAAGAGAAATTGTAGGTCGTTTTCCAAAGTAACATTGAATCTAAGGTTATAGATGGAGACCAAATGAGTTTTCTACATGTCATTGTGGTGTTGTTGAATCTAAGGATATATATGAGGATTGATGGATTTTGCTATATGTCATTGAGTTTGCATTTCCATTATCATTCTACAATTGGCATTTACTATGTTCTCATTTTCACGTGTGTGGTATTTGCATTTTCATATCATCCACCAATGTGCAATTCTAAATCATTAGCAAAATTAAATTAAACACTGATACAAAGTAATTAACAATGTTTAAATGAATGGAAGAATTGCTCCTCAATTACTAGTTGTACTTTTGTTTATATATGTTTTTTGTGTTTGGATTATATTTGTATTTTTATTGTAGTCATTTAGAATGAGACCATCTTAGCTTTATTTATCAAAAAGGTTTGCACTTAAGTAATTTGTTCTCTCTTGGTGTTTGATAGATTCGGTGTTAAGATGGATTCGGGCCGGTGATTTTAATGTTAATAATTTTTGTTACATGGTTATATGACCTTTTATTGGAAAAAAAATGGAGAACGCAATATGTATAATTTTTTTTCAATCCTCTTGGCAATCACAGAGGATTGAAAAAAAACTTAAAATTTCAATTTCAATTTGAATCTAAAATTTCAATGTCAATTTCAAAGGTTTTCAAATGTTTTTTTTAATGTTAATGGTTTTTGTTAAACCGGCAACATAATATGATTTTTTTTTTCAATCCTCTTGGCGTTCTCAGAGGATTGAAAAAAAACGGGCAACATTTATGCTTGTCAAAACACATTTTAAAATAAAACCGGTAGCATTTATGCAATGAAATGCTACCGGTTGATATAAACAAAAATATTAATAATTTTAAAAAATAAATACAACATAAATTTAAAACCCTAAACATATTTCAAATGGTTTTTGGTTTTGTTTTGGAATAGTTTTTTGTTTTTGTTTTTTCTGTTTTTTCAAATAGTTTTGGTTTCAATGGTTTTTCTACACAAAAAAATGGTTTTTGGTTTCAATGGTTACATTCACACAAATTTATAAAAAGCAAATAAAATTTACATTTTATAAAAAACACACACAATTTTATACAAAACAAATAAAATTTAAGTTTTATTAAAAAAAAAATAGCAGGTTGGAATTCCACTTACCTGGTGGAGAAGAAGACATGGCTGGGAGGTGGCATTGGGCGTGGTGTGGTGAGGTGGCTGCAGACGCTCGGTTGAGGGCGTTCTTTCCGTCCTGCAAACGTTCTCTCGAATGTCGCTTTTGAACAAGGCCGGCCAGCCAGTCAGGCCTTTTTTTTCCCCGTTTTAACAGCTAGATCGAGGGTTATCCAAGCCCTCAATCGAGCAATAGCTCGATCGAGGGTCCAACCAAGCCCTCGATCGAGGTATTTAAAAACCCTCGATCGAGGTCTTTTCAAGCCCTCGATTGAGGTCTTTTAAAGCCCTCGATCGAGCTTTTAAAACCTCAATCGAGGGCTTGAAAAGACCTCGATCGAGGGTTAGAAAAACAAGTTTTTTGGCTTCCGCACGCCTAAAATCGTGAACCACCTTCGTGGATTCACCGTGTATTTTACTTGTACCTTCGACAAAGATGTTTTTCCTTCGTCCGGGGATGTCATTATTATGTTTGGTTATTGAGGTAAAACCTCCATTGTAAGTTGAGGCATTAGATCCCCAAAGGTCAAATGTAAATTGTATTATTGAGTCTCCCTAGGATAGGTCGGCCCAGTGAATATAGTGAGGTCGGCCCCATTAGGTAAAAAGGTCACCCACACATAAAGTATAAATAGAGAGCTTGATCTCTCATTTGGACACACCACTCACTCACTCAAGTTCACATGAGCAGAGAGAGAAGACAAGTTCGCTGGAAGAGAAAGAGAGAGAACTACAGAATACATATTATATTTGGGTTTTCCATTTTGCTTGATATTGTATTAGTGACGAATCTATCTTTGAGGAAGTTGCGGGATTTTCTCCTTTATGGTTTCCCTGAGGAAAATTATTGTGTCTATTGTGTTTTGATGTGCTTGTCTTTCTTTCAGTTAAAGATCCTAAGTAAATTGAATTAAAGTGCAAACTCTAACAGTATATACAAAGAAAATTACAATTTTACCAAGAGTTCAATTATGTGAGCATGTGTTGGTCTCTTGGAGGAAAACCGTGAAAAATCAAAAGGTCAAGTATTTCAATAGTGACTTGCAACTCCATTGCAAGATTGAACAAACATTTGTAATAACATAATCATGAATCGAGTCTGCAAGGTATTGTCTAGAGAAGACCAAAAAATGAAATAACAAAAACAGTTCAGGAGCTTGCTCAAACCTGACTAGTGATCCCAAAAACATAGATGAAAAAAATGGGATTGAAGCACACTAAGACTAAACTAAAACAACCATATTGACGTAAACCACAACATAAGCAAAGGGTAGCAAACATAAAACTAGTAATCAACGTGAGAGGAGCCAACAAAACTTGAGGTTAACTGTCATCCTTATCCAAGGATATAGGGTGCTATGAAATGCCTTCATCCTAAAGCTTGTGCGTAATTCCAATTTCTCTCACTAGCATTTGTGTCCTTCAATCCATTGTCCCTTCAGTGCCCTATATAAGATTGTCATTCTCAAACTATGTGTCCATGCAATGAACTACCATTTCCATGGTATGATAGTCTAAGTCTATTGTGAAAGAGAAACAATTGTTTCTACTTCGAGAGAGACATACATTTGACACAATATTTTCTAGATCTTTGTTAATAGTATTGCTTAGGATGGCTCTGCACCTTGCACAAACTCCATCCTCAAGCTTTTCCAAATTCTAAATGGTATTGGCTTTGTGCTTGTTTGTAAAAATAATCAATTTTGAACTCCTTTGACTTCTTCTTTCCTTGGATGCAAGTTTGATTTAGAGTGCAACCCCTTTGTGCCCTAGGTCTTGGTGGTTAACCTCTACCAAAAGATCTAGGAGGGGCTCCCTCAACTTCCATGTTTTGTTGTTTTATATCCTCTCTGTTGAAAATTATCTCTAGAGCATGATAATCCATGCTTGTAAGCTCATAACCAACGTTACCCTTGTTTCCTTTAATTGATAAAATCATGTCAATGCTCCTACTTTCAAATTGTTTGCACCCATGATGGAGCAACAATAGAGATAAAGATCTATGAAGATAACAAAAAAGGTATGTGAAGGCCATTTTAGAAATGAGTATTACAATGTCCCACCAACCATGGCTAAAAGCCTCAAGATCCTATGATGTGTCCTCCATTTTGTGGGATTCATCATTTGTTTGTGTTATTATGCCTTCCCAGTGATGTCTTCGGTAATCTAAAATGATCTTGGTGTCCTCCCATCACATCCACATCCCCATTTCATGGATTCTACATTTATTACCTCTACTTGTGACTATAAATGCCCCATAAACACACCTCTCTATCATCCCATTCGAAGGAATTCTCTGAGTTTTATTATATGTATGAAGGATAGAGTCTTTTTGCAAAGCAAGGATGCACCCAACAAAGGTTTTGAAGACTCTTGGCCCAGCGAGGGTGAGAATGTGCCAAACAACCAACTTCAAAGAAAGGCTAGTCCAAAGCTTATTTTGGGGCACATAATTAGTCATAAAAAACTCTTCCAAAGGAGATCAATAAGGGAGCACAATTATGGAGTTCACTCATTTATGTTATAATAAATAATGTTTTAGAATGCAACCAATTGGCATTGATTCAATACTTTACAAAATAATGGTGCAAAATTAATAAGTATCGAAATTTATAAGGGCATATTGGATTGTAGAAACATCCATTTACACTAATCATTGGCTCACTAGGGATTTTATAAAGAGGGAAAGACTCCCATAGCTAGGTATGAAGTAAAATTTATCGATTTCTCAAAGATCTACATAGAACAAATCCTTTTGGTTATTTTGACAAATTCTTCCATTTTCATGCTTACTTCCCAAAATGATTAGCTTTTCAAGTGAAGATGATACACGTATGGATGCGTCAATAAGAATAGAGGCATCCAAATATAGTACTGCATAAGAAATTGGTTGAGATCGTATGCAATATGTGATCAATCTAGTTTTATTAAAAATACAATGACATATGCTACACATATGTGGAGACTGTTGACTGATCAGTAACCAAATCATGTGATTTGTCATATATTTATAGATAAATCATGCATGTGAGAAGGGGAGGATACAAATCTATTAAAAGGTCGACGAGGAGTTCTTCTTCCTCAATGGATTCATCAATAAGGAGGAGTTACCACCTCCTCTCATTCTAGTGGAGTTACTTCTTATATGGGTAGAAAGGACAAAAAAAAGAGGTACCACAGAAAAATAATTCTACAAGGAAAACACACTAGTATTTGATAAAGAGACTAAGACTAGGGAACAATTTGAGGAGTTAATGATTGATATAAATTTGTATTTCAAGCTAAATGATTTATGACATCTTTCATTTTCTCTTCTAGTTCCCTATGCCCTTTCCTCTCTTTGTACTCCTTATTTTTTAGTCTCGCTTTTTCTCTTTTGAGATCAATGAGAATCCTCTATACAATATCCTATTGTTTCACAATTCCTTCTCTTTCTTCTCTCAAATAGTGGTTTAATTTTATGACTTGATGGGTTCTCCTCTATTATATTCACCCCATTTGCATGACCTTTATCATGTACATGCTAATTAATCATTTTATACGTTGTCCTTCTTGTCTTCAAATCTCTTCTTGTTTGTTTGTCCCTAGTCCTTTTCATCTCCTTATGGTCTCTTCCACTTCTAGGGATCATCATCCTCATTGCATTTTTCTTTTTAGGGTTTAATGAACTAATATTCCCTATGCCCTTGTATCCTATTTCCTTTTCATGTCTCTTTGCATCCCTTTTATCCATTCCCCCATCAACTGATCTCACCTCTATTTCGAACCCATTTTGCATGACACCACATCCACCTCTTTACTGGCTTGTTTTGTTTACATAGTCCACTTAACAATTTTGTCCTTCATAAAATTTTCCTTACAATTATATGCTTTGACATAATATGTAATATCATAAATTCTCTCAATATCTCTTGACCCAGTTTCTTCATGTTCACAACTCCACAACCCACATGATATATGATAACTATTAATGGTACACCCACTTCTTATCCTTCTCTATATTTTATCTTTGGGAACATGTATCCTCAAGGTTTGCACTTTCCATGTTTGATGCATTGGACTTGTCCTCTTACATCCCTTCTATTATTTTTCACATCAACAAACCTTAAAGTATACCCTTCGAATGTGCTTATACTCTTCTTTCGCGTAAGGTGCGCACTTCTATGACAATCAATTTGATTCATGAAATGCAATGAGTGTCTCCAGAGGATCACTCCAACTATGGAATGTTAAAAGTAGGGTTTGGTCTATAGGTCACATATGTTAAGTTCTTTATCTAGTCCTTTTTTATTATCTATCCACATAATGTCAAAGGTAAGTTTTGTGGAACCCTCTTCCTCTTCTTTGTACTCAATAACTAGTATGTCTCCAAAACATGTCTAGCCAATTCATTGATTTCAACCTTTATTCTTACTAACTTGGGTAATGCACAACATATGTCTAGAGAACCCAAAAATTTGAATGTATGAGTAAGTAGGGTTTTCAAACCAATTTCTAGCTTCTCCATCATGACAAGTGTCATATTAAATCAAGCCTAAGGATGTTGTCCGCATCCACACCCTAAATTTATCTACACCAATCCAACACATCATCCTCCACCTTTCTATAATTTCTTTAAGAGTGATGTCTCCACATGTGGAAGGGTTTTGGGAGATGTCCATTTTCCATATTTTGGTGGACAACCTAGATTCCAAAAATAAGGACAATCTCAAAAAGGTAATTGTACATAGAAAAATCTTGAAAATTTTATGAACTTACCCACAAGAATTGTTGGTGTAGTTCCTCTTCAATAGTCTTCACCCCTTCAATCTGCTTCCCCTTGACATATTCTTGAGAAATAAGATAAATCCATTCTATTATCCATCCATTGTAGTCCTCCATTTTAGACACCTAGAAAATCATTTTTACTATCCTTTGGTTATTGTCTTCCTTGATTACATCCAAAGGGTAATATTTTGTGCACTTCCATTGTAGTCAACGAGGCATCCAAACAATCCATAGCATAATACCTACTCTCCTTGATCTTGGTGATGACCACATTGTGTTCCCAAACCTTGTCTTACTTGGGAATTCATACGACCTTTTGATTTGTCTTTACATGGATGTTGATAGAGATTCTAACCCTTAAGTTCATTATCATCTAGTGTAGCATCCTAGTTAGACACTACTTCAAAATCCATATATTATTTGTCATACTAATAACTATCATTTTTCCTTTGGTTTTAATCTTAGGGTTTATTTCCCCCCCCCTATAATTTGAGAGTTACCATAGCAATACTTATAATCAACTAATTGATAGTTTTCGTACATTCACCATGACTACATGATTCTCTTTGAGTTTCTACCTAGCCTTACCTACACACTTTTATTAACTGCTAAAAGGATCCTTAAGGGACATACGTATCTACCTTGTCAATAAATTGCTTGTTAGTCACTTTTTTATCCACAAACTTCTTGTTAATAAATACCTTTTCACTAGAATGATTGTTGGTAGCTACTTTGTTTACATCTCTTTTTGACACTTCCTTTGTTTGAAATGTCTTCTTCTACAACTTCTTTATTTGCAACATCATTTGTTGCAACTTATTTTTCATGACATCCTTTGTTTACAAATTCTTTTGTTCATGGCCTCTTTGTTGCAACTTCCTTGTCCACAACGTCCTTTTTCTACAACTTCCTTTGTATGTAACTTGTATTTCTATAACATCCTTTTCTGTAACTTCATTTATCCACAACTTATTTGCTTGTGACTTCCTTTGTCCATGCTTAATTAAGGAACTTAAGAGTGTGACACTTAATATTATTGGGCTCAACCATTTTATGGTATCCTAAAACGAACAACAAACAACCAATCTCTCTCTATCCCCATTATTCACAATCACAAATCACCAATAACAATTACAACCACTTATTAATACTTAATATATTTATATTACTATTTTCATAGAAACCTCCATTACTCAACATCATTAAATGACATAAAAGACTACAAACAATTATAAACACTTACATGATTCACTATTCCTTAAACATTAGGTTTGTAACAACAACCATAACTACATCCACACAACATCCCAAATGAAGAGAGTTACATAATAAAGGTCATCATAGTAAATTCTAATATCCATTAACAATATTTGCAATAAAAAATCAAGTTCATGGATAACCATACTTACTTCTAGGGAAATTTCTCCAACAAAATATATATTTATTATAGCATACACTCCCAAACCTTATACAATATTCCCATTTTCATATTAGGTCCCCTTAGTGGAACCCCTTTCCTACAATCAAATAAGATTAGATAAATAGTGATAACCAAAAAAATTCCTACATTCACCAATGCATGCATAGTGCTTCATTAATATATATAGCCTAATTCATTAAACACAAAATTTAATAGCTCGTGACATTATTTAAAAGGAGAACTGATATTGTACAAATTATTTCCCACCCAATTATAGAGCTCGAACAAACAAGTTCACCCCTATGTTGAGATCTTTCTCTACAAACCCAAACTATTACACCCGACAAAAAAAAGGATATCAGAAGACCAACAAATTCAAATACTACATCAAACTATACACATTCTTTAAGAATCCACAAAAATTCAATACAAAGAAGCCATCTCTTCCAAGAATTCCATAAGACATTAATTCTCAATGAGACTAAGAGTACAAAAATTAGCACCTAAGAGGCCATTGCGTCCAAAAGATAATTTAATACTATATACCATTAAATCCATGAGGCCATTCTTTCATTAAGTCCAGTTCAATAGGCCATTAAATTCGACAAGTTAATGAATCCCAAGGACCAATCATTCCAGAAGGATATATCTTTGAAGATTATGAGTCAATCAAGGAAGGACTACCTATATGTACCATAAGCACAGTTTGAAAATATAATAGTAGTTATGTAGTGGCCTTACCAACTTTCCCAACCACAAGATGGATATATTCTAAATTGGGCCTTCAAATTGTGGTCTTTAGAGGCCATATATCTCCAAAATACTAATTTAAATGTTTCTCAGGGACTATTAAAATTATATAAAATGTATGTATAGTGTGAATTAATAATGTATAATAGAATTTAAATAGGCATGGGTTAACAGATTTCATGACATCTAATTTCTCATGATTATAATTAATCATAACACACACAAAACATGTAACTATATAAATTTCCATAGCAGAAAATAACATTAATTTGTAGATTCACTAATAGAGATAGAAAACTTATATTTTGATCGAAAATAGTCCAAGAAGTAGGTCCGTGTACGAGAAACTTTCCACCCAATCATAGGCATCCATTGTAGATACCACCCCCAAGCCAAGATATGCGGCCATCAATGTGAAGGAAGCAAGTTATAGGCTTCTTCTGCACTCAACCCAACCCATTTGTTGTCAACTTAGCCACTCTACTCATTACAAAGAATTCTAGGCATCTCATCCAACCCTAAAACAATCATGGCGCTGCTCCACACAATGCATGGAAAATATTCCCTTTCCCTGCTTAGCAATTCCTCAAGAATATTCTTCCCTTTATTGCTCTTAATTAGTGTGGGAAGAAAGGCCAACTTGTTGAATGCTTTCTACAAATCACTTACAAGAATAATACTTGGTTCTCAAGCATCAACAAGCAAAAAATACATAGTGGGTGAAGGATTGCAAATTGGCCCAACCTCTACGGTCACCTACAATAATTTATCTTTCATCCAAGGTCTGGAATACCTCTTTCACTATGCTAATTTGGTTGATATCTAGATTGGTTAGTTGTTGGCAATGGATGGCACTACATGAGCAACATAAAACATGAACATTGAAAATAAGAGTGATATAATGAATGAATGATGACAATCGAAGAGACTAATACGAATTATGGATGAAATTCCTTTTGACATGAGGAATGAAGTACTCTTACAATTCCCCATGGTCATTATTGTGCCGAGTCTTCAATAACTACAAGAGAAAACTTTCCCATCAACTTCTTACATGCATTCAATGATGGTTTTATAAGTCAGTGGATGGATGGATTACTTGATGAGATACAAGGATAACACTTGGAAATACAAGATGTACTTTCTGTATACCCCATTCCTCTTTCCCTCTGGTGGAATCATATCCCCTTTCATGCTCTCCATAACCATCTTGGACCATTATATATATATTATATTTTAACATTAATATTTACATCCTTTATAAATTAAGTTATCTATTTAAATTCATATAACTTAACTCTCAACATTATAACTATATATTTAGAATGTATACATTATAACCATATATTTAAAATTTATGCTAATAAATTCTAAAATTTAAAATGAAGGTATTATTGTATTGCCATCCTCTAACTTCTAAGAAATTATAAAAGGTGGAAAACTAGAAGAAATATATTAATAATAATTTTAAGTACCAACTAGTTGAGTTATAAGTATGGATAAGATTCCGATTTAAAAAGTCAAAACATTATTATTAACAAAAAAATTTATTGTAAATTAATTAAGAAAAATAAAATGGTGTAGTCTAAATATTCTATGTTTTCTACTTTTTTTTACTATATTGTTTTGTTTGGAGTTGGTTGGAAATCTGTAGTTTTTTTAGAATCAAATATATTAACTATGAAAATTGCATAATCTAGATGTCATAGGAGTATTGGAAGGTGTTAAATTTATTTATGAATTCAAAAACACAATTTAAACACTTCCAAATTTAAACTTTACTAATTTTTTTACTAATTCCAATCAAAACCCAAAAAAATCCAAAACATAAAATAAATATACAACTTCAAAATAAAAATAAACCAATAAAAAAAAAGGACAACTCACTTTGGAACTAAAAAGGTTGTTACCACCCATAAAATCAAGCTTTTAATAGGAAAAACAACTGTTTTCCAATAGGTTTCGTTAGGATTGGTGACCGTTTATAGGTTTTTTTGGGTTTGGTGATTATTTTAAGGACCGTAAATAAATTTATAAGTGTTAGTTTTGTTGCTGAAAGGCCTTTTATCCATTTTCAAATAAAGTTATTAGTTTTGGGAGACCAGCCTTCACATTTGGCAGTTAAAAATATTAGGACTCCCATAATTTTATGTAAGCAACTCGCTATAGAAAATAGATGCTTGGTTATTAGAAAATAAGCTTTTTGATGGTATAATGAAAGAGAAGCCCCGAAGATCGTCTCAAGGAAATTCACTTGGGTTATTTAAATAATGTAATATTCGGATTCAAAGGAAGGCTGGCCAATGATTCAACGAAGACATGGATAAAAGTTAACTAAAATGTTTCCTTTTATGTGCCTGAAGGGGATCAAATATAGATCGCTCAGTCCCTATTAATTTGGGTTTATATTTTATAAATTTTGCTGTGACTAACTTTTTTCTATAGTTTAAAATATTGATTATATTGAAAGAATTTTTAAATATGATTTTTTAAAAATTTTATTGGATACAGAACTCTGACGTAGTTCTCGTTATTTGGTGTCCACGACGGGGCTGTGGGATAACGTCAGGTCCTTCAACTCCTGCACAGAGGATAAGCACACTCTCCAAAGCACTCAATTCGTGAGGTCACGGGCATCCAGCCTGTCTCGATTCCATGCACGCTATTCAGTAGCAAAATGGCAGTGCCATGGACACTGCTCAAGGTGCCTGACATTGTTTATATCATAAAAGCATACCTGATCGTCCTGACACTGATGGAAAATCATGGCTAGACGGCCTGCATGCCGTGATCAAATTTGAAGGGTGGGTATTAATTTTTATTGGAAGGGCATTTGTTCTTGGAGTCCTTCAAATATGAAGGGCAATTTAAATAATTGTACTTCAATTGACAAGTATAAATTAACTAAACCCTTTCCCCCAAAAAAATGCAAAACACAAATATTTCCCATCCAAATCTTTACAATCTTAAGCAATTGAGCACTCCTGAATATCTACATGATAAAATGGTATATTTTCAATAAAACCAAAATTGAACACATTAATTTTACAGTTCATTAAAATAACAACTATTTTGTTGTATTTTTCTGGGTTAGACCACACTTCATTATATAGAAAAACTACTTCGACTATGCAATAACCATATTGGGGCATCTACATGATGTTATGCATACTGCTAAGAAAATTACTTACGGTTAACTATGTACAAAAAGAAGCCACTAAGCAGAATGAGGCTATAATAAACCCGCAACCAAAATCTACATATAAAACCAACCAAAACCTTAATTCAAACTGGAGAGAGGGAAACCATCCAAGCTTGAGAGATGTAAGAATGATGGACACTAGGAGCCTAAGAAAAAACAATGCATAGCTCAAAAAAACATTAAAAAATAATCCTCAATACCAACCAAGTTAGCAACACTAGCATCATAAGGGCCTGTGCATCAAATTTTGTTGTTCAACACTTGCCGCGACAACATACAGTTATGGGATGGAGGGGAAATGGCATCAATCCTAAGTCAACTAGAGCCTTGCAACTCGCTACATGTTTGAGTCTTGACAATCTACCTTTTAAATTGAACCACAACAACAAAAGAAGTTTGTTAATGGCTCGATTTGTGAAAATTCTAGATACATGAGTAATTAAGAGCTCAAGGGTCTAAAATTTGATGTGTTTTTTACCAATCCACAATTCGATGAATTCATAGTCACTGGCATGAAATTTAAGAAATTTAATGAAAGAATTAATGTATCTAGCTCTATGTCGAAATTGTTTTCCATGCTAATGCGGGCCACTTCCCTCCTTATTGTCTTACCAAAAGGCATAATAATGAGGAAGAAGACTTAAAATTATGGACTTCACCATCAAAGAAGCCTTACAGTCACATTGGTAAGGAGTTATAAGAAGACCACAACAATCCAACGTGTCAAATCTCAGATGGTAGTGCAAATTAAAGACTTATATGGTAAATTTAATATAAGACTTACTTATAGTTGTCTCTTACTCTTTGCGTCTTGACACATTTGATAATTTATGGTTGTCTCTGCACCTTGAACCAGTTTATATTATAAGGTGAGGATGTGCATGCATAATAATCATTAGTCATGGCTATGCGATCATGAGGATTTAAATGGAAGAGGATGTAAAGAGAAACGTGGTGAGAAACCACATATGTTTGGAAGGACGGAGGGAGATTACATGATCATGATCATGCCACCCATCAAATTGAAAACAATTCCTGAGCCATTTTTTTTTTAAATTTTATTAATAACCATTGTGGTACTTTGGTCCAAATTTTTTTTCTAACTCATTGTTTCTCCATATTGTGTTCCTAGTGCCACCTCTCTATATCAATGCATAAATCAACCTCAGCTTGCCTTGTGGTTCTAGTTGCATGCCATTGAGTGTTGTTTAGAGTTGTCGTGAGTTTGTGACATTCATGCAATAAATGAAGTCTTGTAGAGGAGGACTCATCAAAGGGGGAATTTGAATTTCATTTTGACGAAAAACTAGTGGACATTGGTATCCAGGTTCACATAGGTAGTAGGCACAATGTTTCAGCCTTGTTTTGGGCCTAGTAGTGGTTTTGTTATTACAACCATAGTCATTGACACATTGTCACACCTTAGATCTCAGCCCGAATTGAGTCAGGATTCAGAATCAAATCCCAGTGGCTAGTACATCGTAGTCGTCAGTGATCTCTCATCACCTTGCAAAGCTAAGCAATGAGTGCATGACATGAGTGAGTGATTGATTATAATTTATGATATTTCCAATATTTTGAATGACGAATCGAATTTTATAGAATAGGAATTTCAACATATAAATTCAAATTTATATGGATGGGTAATTTCAAATATTACCCTTCTTTTGAAATGTTGATATAAATTATGTCCTTCCTATTGGAAGGATAAAATTAGGATTTTAATTTTTTTTTGAAGGGCAATTTTAACTTTACACTTCTAGGAAGGGCTAGAACCCTTTGGAAGGGCTGGGAAGGGTTCAAATTTGAACGCTGCCTGCATGGAGTTACCTGCTCACCCTGGCAATAATGGTAATCAACCAAAGGAACATGCAACACTCCACATGGCTTGTTCCTCTATCAAGTTGCAGTCCAAGTGCATGTGGTTGACAAGGATTTACATGTCCTCCAGCTGTGGTATCAACATCCGCTGGTCTCGGAACTCTCCAATGTTTGCTTTACATTATTATGACAGGAAATGCCTTTGAATCATCAGCTCAATCGAGGAACAGTATGCGTCACAGGAGGTGCTGGGTTCATAGGGTCATGGCTCATCATGCGTTTGCTTGAACGAGGATATACTGTTAGAGCAACTGTGCGATGCACTGGTACGTTCATAATAATTGGTTATTGTACACACATCTCAGACTGAAAATTTTCTGGGTTTGCATAAGAGAAATAGTTATAGTTACAATAATGCTGTGAATAAATTTCTATTTGTATAGGTAATCCTGTGAAGATCAAGCATCTGTTGGATCTGCCTGGGGCGAACGAGAAATTGACGCTCTGGAAAGCAAATTCTGATGATGAAGGAAGCTTTGACGCCGTCGTTGATGGCTGTAAGGGCGTTTTCCATTTTGCCACTTCCATGGATTTCGAGTCAGAGGATCCCAAGGTCTGGTTCTCTTTCCTCTGTGCTTCATATGTCCAGAGTCGTTTTCTTTTACTACTTTTCAAGAGCCCAATAGGGCATATCCTTTCCAGAGTGTTTTGCCTGAATCTTTTATACAATTTTTGGATTGTAACTACAATTAGCAGGCTATACTATGACTATGAAGTTGTTTTCTATGTATACAGAACGAGATCATTAAGCCAACAGTCAATGGGGTTCTGAATGTTATGAGATCGTGTGCAAAAGCCAAGTCTGTGAAGAGAGTCATTTTCACTTCATTTGCAGTGACTGTGAATTTTACAGACTATTTTCAAACACCAGGAAAAGTTTTTGATGAATCATGAATCATGCTGAACCAATGTGGAGCTTTGCAGAAAATTTAAAATGACTAGATGGGTAGGATCATGGTTCCTTACATTTAGATATCTAATGTATTGTATGCAACACACTGTACTTGGTTTTTGTTGGTTTGCTTTTAATGTCATGAGTCACATCTTTGAAAACCCATGGCTTTGAAAGTAAGTAGCCGTGTTGCTCAACATTCTTGACATTATCTCCCCGAAGGGAAACGGAGCTCCCCTTTCCGTCCAGCAGATTGCTTCTCACATCGCTGCTGCTAATACAACACCCCCTGGTGGTTTCAAGACTCTTGCCAATTCTTGTTAAAAGAAAGAAACTAATCCTAGTTCGTTCTCTCTATACCATTGGACAGTTAAGCATTGTATTATTATATATATATATGTACATTTTGATTAATTCGTTCTCTCTAACGGTTATACTGTTGGACAGTTAAGCATTGTATTACTATATATGGACATTTTGATTAATGAAGAATTGTAAAAGCCTTTTCGATCAGTTTTCTATTTTCTTCTTTCTTGATTTGTCCAATATATTCTTTATGAGTTAACAATGGTATCAGAGCTCATGAAGATCAGTTAGGCCAAGAACGATTGCAAGTTACTGTATTCTGCCACCTGAGACATGATCATGATGTTAAAGGATCGATTGCTGGCTCGGAAAAGAAATGATTAAAGGGTGATCAAGGCTACCCGGAGGCCCTCTGAATAAAGAAATTGTTGGAAGAAAATTGTTGGTGATTTCGAGAGAGGTCGGTGGAAAATGCCCAAGAATATTGTGAAGCCGCGCTCACTATTGACCTGTCTATCCATGGAGAGACACATTGCCTGTATAGTCGAGTGTCCATAAAGAGACTGTCTGTCTACGTTGTGAAGAAAGGAAGAATGCATTTTCTCCAGAGTAGATTTGTTCCTGTGTTTGATTGAGCCTGCTATTTATTGAGGGAGAGATCCGGAGGCATTTATGGTAGTGGACCAGGAGTACTTGCTGCTGCATATGTTAACCGTTTTGAAACATGCCGCGAGAAGAATGTAAAACAAGATATGTTGAAAGGCAATCTGTCTGAGAACGACGAAGAGAGAAGTTTGTTGAAAGAAATCGCTATCTGTGCGTAAAGAGAGAGACAAGGAAAGAGCTGCCTATGATCCATGGCTGTGAGAAAGGAGACAACCTGTGTGAAGTTTGTGCCCAGATCTGCCGCGTGGAGGTTCCTTCCTGGAGTGCACCGTCAATAGAAAAAGGTTGAAAGGCATACATCGATAGAGAAAATTCCGTCGAACTGCAATGAGGTATTTTAAGTATTTTTCTGAAGTATGATGCTAAAGGAGTAAAAATAATTTGTATTTTATCTGAAGAGCAAATTTTGAGCGAGACAAAGGAATCGACTACAAGTTTCATACATCCTACTCAAACCCTAGCCGTCGAGTGCTCTCACCGTCAATCCATTCTACACTCGCTAAAGGAGTCGTCACATTAACGTTTGAATCTGCCACCGAGAAGCCCCATTTGAAGAGCAGTCCAAGAAAAGTAAAAAACATGGTGGTTTATGCTAGTTTTGTGGGTCATGATGCATTGCCTGGGCATAAAGTTAGGCGTATTGCTGCACGAAGAACAGAAGTAAATTCCTAAAAGAATCTCTGAAAATTATAGTGAAAGAATGTTGTGAATCTCTGTTGGAGAACCGTGAAACCTGCGTGCCAGTTTCTGGGAGGCCTCAAGGTTTGCTTATATTTAAATTGACTGTAAACTGTGTCTGAGGCACTGCTCAATGCTTTTAAATTCGCTGTAAAATAAGTATTTCATGAAGTTCTTTGGTCGGGATATCTCTTCTTTGTGGACATAGCTTGCATTTATATTTTTGAGAAAGCGTTTGACTTCTTGGTGAATTCTTTTGTTGGAGTTCGAAGATGTGTTAAAGGAGAGTTTTGCATGCAAGGAGTCTTGCAATAAACTCTTTTTAGAGCGGCCATATTCTAGATTGTGTTGTTTCTCTGTAAAGGATAAAATTCGTAGCAGTAAATAATACAGCAATGGCAAAAGTTGAGTTGTGAAGGTAAATCACTGCAATTGTTGTAGCGTGTTGATTGAATAGAGAATAAGTTTGCATGCTGATCCAAAAAGAGTCATCGTCAAGAGGCAGTCAAGCTCGACGTTGAAGAGTCCACGAGATCCATGGTTCTGTGTTACTAGTTGGATCTGTCAAGTTAAAAGAGTCACGGCTTTCTATAAGCTCATATTGATGATTGCAGCCATTGCTTCCAGATTTAAAAGAAAAGTTCAACACTTCTTTTCTGAACTTGTTCCTGTTCAGAAAATTCTTACTTGCATTTTGTGTTTTTGCAAGTTTTTTGAGATTTCAGCAGTCGAATGAAGTGTTTGCAGTTTATACTCTTGTCACTCACAGGGGGGAATATATCAAAGTCGGATTATTGTAAAAAGGGTGAAAGAAGACTTACACTCAAAAGGAGTCACCTTTTTAAAAATAATAGTGATGCAAGAGAGTCATTTCCATTTAAAAAACCAATCAGTCGAAATGGCCAACAAGTTGTTATTTGATGAATTGAGTCTCCTACGACAGCAACATGTTGACGGTGAAAAAGAGACCAGCAAACATATTTCAGCAAACATATTTCAGGTATGAATCAAATTAGTGAATGCAATGAAGAATTGTTCCCTTCAGACACTAGGATAATGAATGAAGATCCTAATGTGAAGGAAAAACTTATGAACAATGAAGATAAAATCATTACAAAGAAAAATGAATGTAATGTGTTCGTCCTTGGGAATAAATCGAGTTTAAATGTAACAGATATGGTACAGGATTTGAAAAGGCTGATGATGATGAGAAGTTTTTTCATATACCTAATTATTCCAAACCAGTCAAGTTTTTGAGTGGTGGATTTATGTTTGATGTTGATATGGATAATGATACATGTGTTATTGATGATGAGGATGATTTGTTGGACATCAAACCTGAACAGTGTCAACATTGTCACCGAGTTGGGCATCAGACGTTCCAGTGTTTTGATCTTCACCCATGCAGTTTTTGTGGGAAGAAGAATCATGTTTCAGATAAATGTTGGAAGCAACCAAAAGTTAGGAGGAAAAATGTGCATTTTGGTTGGTTATGTACTTGGCACTAGTTATTGGAAGCCAAGTTGTCGGTACAATCTTATGAGTGAGTTCATACTCATGTACAACCAAGTTTGCAGGGTGCAATTTCCTGAGTTGATGGCTCTTTATGTTTTGAGGGAAAGCCAGATTGTTTCCGACGGGGGGAAATGTCAATAAAAAACAAGAGAGAATGTGAAGAGAGTGTGAATTCTCAACTTGTCCTTGACAAGGGGATGAGATAGTATTGTTGTGTGGGTATATTCAGGAATTTGAAGGCCCGTGATTTGTTGTTGATATGGTTTATAAAAATTCTCCTCTTTCAGCTAACAGGGGGGAACACAAACCTCAAGTTTCGAAGTTTGATGGATTGCAGATTATCCAGGATGATGTTGGATTGATTTTGCATATTGATTGATAGTTCAGTGTCGAAGCCCTATCAATCGAGAAGGAAAAAATAAGCCAAAACTTGAGCCAAAGCTAGAACTTGTGCCAGTAGCCAGAGCCTCCTAGCCAAAGTCAGAGCAGTAGCCAGAGCTAGAGTCAGAGCCATGTTGGTTTGTGGTCATCCTAAAACCACCGATTTAGCAGAAAATTGAGGTTCTACTAGTTTTTATGTCAGAGAGATTTTTAGCTATTACTCTCTGAATTTGCTTGACACAGTTGATAGTTAAGTAGTGATGGTTTTTTAGGCAAGAACGAACTTATGATTAAGGGGGGATGTTAAAAGAAACTAATCCTACTTCGTTCTCTCTAACGGTTATACCGTTGGACAGTTAAGCATTGTATTACTATATATGTACATTTTGATTAATGAACAATTGTAAAAGCCTTTTCCGTCAGTTTTCTGTTTTCTGCCTTCTTGATTTGTCCAATATATTCTTTATGAGTTAAAAATTCCACCACCCAGTTCGGTTTATGAAATTCACATTTCTATGAGACGGAAACTACCACATCCAACGATGAGGAACTGAAATGGGATTTCCCTCTGTAAACAAACCAGACAAGAGAAATCAAAATATAAAAAAACTAAGAGTGCATGAATATTAACTAATGCAAAATGTTTGTAGAGGTGATTCAATGACGAGGAGAAAGTGGCCAACTTAGCGAATTTTCTTGAGTTAGCATACACAAATTGTTGCCCATACCAACCTTCTCCTTAAATGCCTGGATAGCCCATGTGGCATCCTCAAGCTGATCGTCTTTTAATTGTCATTTCTCATTTCTCCACAAGAATATTGTCATTTGATCAGAGTGAGTATGGTCAATACATCAATCATATGATAGAGTTTATCATACACTTCGTCATCGAGTATACTTCTAAATTTTCAGGTAACCTTCATCGTGTAACGATTGTATCAAGGAATGTATGCAATATTTTGATGTTGCTTGTTTGAATTTAGTGCAAGAAGCCCAACTTCGAGAACTCCTTTCATCTTTGCAAATAAATGCTTCTCCTGATATGGCTGCCAGACTTGGTATGAATTGATACATGCTCAATTGTGAGCATTTAGATTTACTGTAGGAGTTTCAGCTATAAATGTTATCCATGGTTTCTAATGAGATAGAAAAACGACATCGTTTGCCTAGAAAATCAGTTGAGAAATATTGTGTAGACTACTTCAGAAAGGGAAATTTATCCATGGCTATGGCATAGAGTGAAACAGAAGCTTACGTTGGTTTATGCAATATTCTAAACCCTAGCAAGGTTGCTAGCGACGTTAGCGCTTTTGAAATGGTAGGGGCTACTGATGGGCATTGCATTTATTTTAAAGCTTCTAGAGGTGTTTGTGTGGGGTTTGCTGTCTACATTATCTTTATAAGTTATGTAAAGTTATTTTGCTTGAAGATATTAGTCGATGGCTATTTCTACTCATATAGATAGCTGCTAATGATATGCACATTTTCTTTTTTTTTTTCGTGCCTTGAGAAATAATTTAACAAGGCTGAGAAATAATAACCAAGGCACTCATTTCATTTCTGCTCAGCATGGTGCATACCCCAAGGAATTCACTTCTCTGAGGTATACGCATGGTTTGGAAGGGCGAGCGTGGCGGTGGTTTCATGCATGTTAAATTTGTGAAGACTAACATATAGTGCTTGTGTTTAAAACAAAGCCATTTTCCTTTACATGAAAGTGATCCCCGGTCACAGGTATGTAGCTGTTCTACTAGACGCACAAATGTTTATTTCAATTTTTAGCTTATTAAAGGTGTATTTTAACATCCACCCAGACCAATGGAGCTTACCAGACTGATATATGATTTAAGATCTCTGCAACTATTCAAAGGCAGACAATGTAGACAAAGGTAGAGAGGAAGTGAAGTGTTGAAATGTTGTTGAAGTGAAGTGTTGTTGTCTAGATCTCTGCAACTATTAACTTTGGGAAGTGAAGTGTTGAAATGAAAGGAGTCTGGAAGCACTTCAAAGGTAGAGAGGAAGCTAAATAGGAGGAAACTGGTTTATAAGAAGAAATTAAATTAAAGAAGTGTGTTAGGTGAAGAATTTAGAGATTTGTTGGGGAACACAACTGAATTTAGCTATTCGCAGGAAATAAAATCCGAGGTGATTGAGGTTTTAACAATTAAATCGAAGAAAGGGAAATAAAAGGGGATTTATTTGCACGAAGAAAGGGAAATAAAAGGGGATTTATTTGCACGAAGAATATTTTGCTCGACATAAATTCCTCACTTGAATGAGCATAACACTGGAAATACTGGGAAGAATGAGCATAACACTGGGAATACTACAAAGAAGAAGCTATTGATCTCACAGAGTGTCGTGGAATGAAGGAGCTTTGCGATTTCCCACAGTGGGAGACAATTTTTTGGAGCTCTCTCAAACTCAATGGCATGGGAATCATCATCAAAACGAAAAGATATATATGCAAAATCATAAAAACCCTAGCAAGAGGGTCAAAGACAGCACAAGTTGCCAAGCAACAGAAGCAACACAATCAGAAGGAGGGAGGACGATAGATAAGTAGGTCCAGCGTTCCCAGCATCATCATTTTAACGGTCATCATTCCGAGCAGCAGTTCCCAGAGCAGTTCAAGCATAATTCACAGGAGCAAAAGTCTTCCCAGCACGAGGAGGGGATATTTTAGAGCTAAATTTACGTAGTTATTCGATGTAAAATATCGCTCTTGGGATAAGGGCTCAAAACATTAGGGTTTGGCAAATGGGCCATAACTTCCTCGCCCCCTATCTCGGGTGAGCCTTTTAATCATCTTGGAAAATGCAAATGAAGATCAGACATTTAAGGCTATTACAAGGTAGTATTTCAACATAGGTGGAGTATAATTTGCAGAGATATTACGAGTAGAAGGTCGTCTTTTAGAGCATTCCCCATAAAAGGGCTTTAATTTACTCTTACATAGAAGGAATTTAATTGCACAGGAAGCTTAATACTTAGGTGTTGTTTGGTTAATTTCCCAAATAAATATAAATGTAAACTATTTTGAAACCCATACATGAAAGCCAGTTTTCAGTTTTCAGAACTCTGGGCAACATAAATCGCTCAATACCATCCGTTTTCGTCAGGGATGAATTGAGTTGCTAGAAACATGATTAAAAAGCAGTCCATTCGCCTTGCAACATTTTGGATGAGATGAAAACTCCATGAGTCCAGGTTTAATTCTCCTTGTATCTTTCTTTTTTCCCTTTAACATTTAGTTTGCCCACATGAATTTACAGTTAGGAGGTCTTTAATGCTTGGCTAATTCTAATGAGATAATTATATTGGTGTTATTTATATAGTTGTTCAAGTTCGAGGCTTAGGGTTCCTTTAATGTGTCGCCCATAAAATCTGTTCAGGGTTAGGGTTCCTTTAATATTTTCACTACAATTGTGTTACAAGCTAGGAGCTGGCTGTCTTGCATATAATCTGATTTTGTTTTATTCATTCATGCATGCTTTCCCATGCTTTTAAATAGCACAGTCATCCAGGGTCTTAGAGAACACAAGGGTTCTGTGATATTGATGAACAACCATTTTCCTCTCCATGTGTTGCTGAGATATTGACGCTGAGGGTAATAGTGTTTGTTTTCTTTCATTTTCCTGTCAATGTCAACTTCTTTAATTCGATGCTTGGTTGCTAATGCATTGCACCCATCCTATCAGCGGCCGTAATTCTTACCCATGTGGCAATAAACTGCTTATTGTTTGTTGCAGGTGTGCTTCGTGTGCAGAAAGAGCTAATTTGATGATTACACTGATTCAAGTTGTTTTATTATTTTGATTAATTTTAATAAAATATTATGTTTTCATGCTTTTTAGTTTAAAGTGATCAAATTGTGTTTGTTTTATTATTTTGATTAATTTTCTTGGATTTATTCTAATAAAATATTATATTTTCACGTTTTTTAGTTTAAAGTGATCAAATTGTGTCTGGTGTGAATTTGTTATAATTTAAAATAGATTTTAGTTGGCTTACTCATCTAAATAAAATTCAAAAACTTATTTATATAAAAAATATAGTATTAATTATATATATAGTTGGTTTTTATAATTTATTATTATGTCCTTGACATATATGATTCATGAAAGGCCAATTAGTTTGATGTTCAGCCATACTAATTTTTGAGCTTCTAAAGTTAGGCTATAGTATGATTTTTAAATGAATTAAATAAATAAAAATTAAATTGTATTTGTATTTGTTTTGACTGGTTTTGTATCAATGACATATGCCTGGGGCTTGGTGCCCCAAGCCCCTGCGGCGGGCTCTCGTAAGCATCCATAAGTGCAGGTACAGTGCGTAAGAAGATTTTAAATGCAGGTGCAGGAATTAAATGAGTTGTGTGGTTTACAGCCAGGCTCATGAGGCGAGGGGACACTTTTATGACTATTCCCAATCTCCCCACTCGAAAAATCTGTCTATACTGGATTTTATCTCGGAGGACGCCAATGAACATTGCCTTAGGGTCGGAGACTCGGAGGCAGAAGCAGCGGGGAAAGCCGAGGCTTGTGAGGGATTCCCTAACCAACAAATATGCGCCATTACTCCCAGAGGACCCGATGCAGGTTTTGCATAAATCCCCACTTTTTATTGATAAGTTGGGGATAGGGTTAGAGTTTTGCTCATAAATCCCCCTCTATGATTCAACTCGTGGATATTCAGAGACCAGAGTTGCTTTGTGTTGTGATATGTTTTCCCATATTGTGTTAACACTCTCCACTCTGAGCGAATCATACACAGTAGGTTTGCACTGCAGCTTCCAGCATTCTGTTGTTTGATCCTGGCGGCCGCGGGTATCTGAACTATGGACAGGCTTCCAGCATTATGTTGTTTGATCTCCCTTCTCGCCTTGTTGGGTGTTGTTAATGCCCATACCCGCCATGATTTTTTGCCCATATTGTGTTAACACTCTCCACACTGAACGAATCATACATAGTGGGTTTGTGCTGCAGCTGCCAGCATTCTGTTGTTTGATCCTAGCCGGTATATGAACAATGGACAAGCTTCCAGCATTCTGTTGTTTGATCGCCCTTCTAGCCTTGTTGGGTGTTGTTAATTCCCATGCCTGCCATGATTTCAATGTAATGGGAAAGGTTTACTGTCATCACTGTGCTTCTGGATTCCCCACCAGGATCTCACCCCCCATTCCTGGTAAGCAAACGTTTGTTTTTCAAGATTTCCAAATTGTTTTGCATTTTTTTGTAGGTTGTTTTCATTTGGGTCGCTGCATTTTCTTGATTTTAAGATATTTGAAAGACTAGATCTGGTGCTGAAGAATAGATCTGGTATTGCGATTCTCTATTTAGAACGTTGTTTATGTTTTTCTGGATAGATTTATTGCTATGATGCATAGACTTCCCCGTTTGTTCTTTAGCTCACATTCCTCTAAATCTTTACAATGATGTTCTTTAATAGAAATATTGCTCTCATATATGGGTTTCTGAGTGTAGTGTCGATTCTGTAGAATACACATTGAGGCCAATGTTTAGTTATTGATATTTATAGTACGAGTACTTTGTAGGTGCCACTGTAGTTGTTGAGTGCAAGGATTGTGCCTGGAAAAGATCGTTCTACAATGAAGAACACACCGACAACAATGGGCTCTTCAACATTGCTGTTGAGGGTGAACACAAGCACGAGCAACACGCGGCGTTCTCTATCATTAAAGTTGAAGAGTGTTACAAATTCATCCAAAACCACATGGAAAATGGTCTACTTTGTGAAATCGATATTCAGGTTACGTTCATTGACCAACCTTGGATTTGAAGGCTTCAAAACGTCTTTAAACTGCTTTGGCCGTTTTCGATGAATAACAGTATGAGCGGTTAAACAGAGCAAGTGACGGAGGATACAAATTTCTTTGCAGAGGAGTGGGATTTTACGGTGCCTGCAAAGAGAGATCTAGACGTTGGGATTTCAGGGTAGTTGTAAAGAGAGAGAGACGCTATTAGATGACAGCTTCAGAAATGAATATATTGGGAAAATTGATTTTAGGGTGCCTGTCAATAGATAGCAGCGATAATATGCCTTCAATCGAAGCTTTAGCCATGGCTGGAGTGGACTATGCCATTGTTCAGGTTCCATTGATTGACCAACCTCACCTTTGGAGAGTTGAGGAGATTTTTAAATGGCTTTGGCCCTTCCGGGTGAATAATTATATAAGCGGTGATGAGAGCGATGATGAAGAAACATAGTACAGTCGGACGGGATTTTTTTATTGGTCGGAAGTATTTACAAATGCCCGGACAAGATCTCATTCTTAGTTTTTTATGTCTATTGATATCATTTTTATCTTTCTATGCATGTAATGGATTAAAATGTCAACAAATGTTTAAATAACTCGTGCATGGGCATAATTCTCTTCAACAAAAATCATTTTGCTATATATTTGACAATTGTATGTTGTGGCCAGCAAACTAATCCATTCGATTTATCACCACACTTATCTACTGCTTAAGCCAATACGCAACAATGGACAGCAATAAGACGTTGAACCCAAATACATGGATGCTTCCATGCCATTGAACTAAAATTATTAAATATTAATGAAGAGGACGTTTGATACATCAGTCTCTTATTTGTTAAATTTCTGTGGAACAGAATTATTGAAATCATAATAAGCAGTCCCACAACTTACAACATTCAAACCGACAACAACCGCGGTCCTGTCTTTCTAACCCACAACAACGACATTAATTCCAACGAAAGAAAGACTGGGCCTTTTTCCTTTAAATCCCCCAAAACTCACCGTGCCTGTAAGGCCGTGACGACAGAATACAATTTATACTCTGACTAGGTTTTTTTTGTTGTTCTCTCCACTTACTTGTGTCTGTTTCCAGGTTTTCATGGTTTCTTCTGATTTGGATTTTAGGCCTAGTCATGCTACTACTATTTCTGTGGATTCTGTTGTTACAGAATCTGTGCTACCAGTGCTATTAGTTAATTAAATATTATATTTAATTAATAACATTTTATTATTTGTAAGGATTATATAATAACTAATACCAATCCCTATTAGTTAATTAAATATTATATTTAGATAATAACATTTTTATTATTATTAAGGATTATATAATAACTAATACCAATCATTATAATGAAGGATCCAAAGGGAAGGTTTTCCCCTCTAGCCACTGAAGTAGTTGCTTTCCAAGCACTCATCTCCTCTCTTGGGAAGTCGTTGCCCAGGCCCAAGCCTCTCATTTTGGAAAAAAGTTGGACTCAATCATTGAGGTGAATCTTTTGGTTGTTGTTGCTATGCACAAATATCTTACCTCCTTTAAAGAAAGCTGATTGGTCAATTTATTTGAATTTGGTGACCTCTGAAATCAATAGATATGCGTGGATGCAAAAAAATTGGATGGCTTTATCAAAGAAAATCTCTCCTACTTTAGTGTTAATACAGAAACAATCACAAAATTAGATGAAAATATATGTTGCACTAATGAGATAAAAACCAAAATGCTGAAATCAAGTGGCGTGTCAATGAGATAACAAAAAGAAAATGATGGCACAAATATCAAGCTACTTGGTCGAAGACTCAAAACAAACCAACAATTCAAAAATGGAACAATTGGATCCTTTCCTCCGATATATGAACCATTTACAAAATATTCATTGTATATCTAATCTATCAGTTACCTCAATCAAATTGCCAATGAGAGAATTGTTTCTCACCTAATTAATTCATCCCGACCTCTATCAACAAATAGCTATTACCCATAGCTATCAACAAATAGAGCAGGTGGCAATCTCAAGGACATTGCCACCTTGTGGCTGTGGTTAACATATAATATAATATAATAATTATTATTATTTATAAATTTTCATTGTATGTTATATAAATTGTAAATTGTTGTGAATACTTTATTGGATTATTTTTCTAAAGATATCTTGAATTTTATTGTAAAATAATGTTAGCATACATTTTGTTGTGTTGTGTTTTTTTATTAAATACCAACATCACTAATATATAGTTAGTTTAAATATTGAAATTGGGCATACCATCAATACAATGAACATAAAATATTTTATAAAAAAATCCCCCAAAAATGAGAATTGTGTTTTTTTTAAGATATTTAATGTAAATTACAAATACAGATGGATTCATTATGACATTAGAATAGACATTGTGCAAATATTTTTTCAAGTACAAAATTTAGATATTCTCATAACAATCAAAACATTAACCAATAATCAATATATTCAAAATTACTTTGTAGAAATGGAACCCAATAAAGGATTACCATACATTTGTAAATTTCAATCAAAATTAATTAAGATTCTTACTTATATAAGGTTAAACTTTAAATACATATTTAGCCATACAAATAGTGTTTCTATTTTTGCTTGATATATATATATTGTTAAGTAAATGTTCTTCATGGAGCCATAAATCACTATAAATAAGCTCATATATCTCTATTACACCAGTCTAGATCCAAATCCTAGGCTCTATCAAGCACGGGATCAAATTTCCCGAGGTGCAAACCTCTCCTTGAATAGCTCCTTGAGTGCAATACCTGAGCCACCTAATTCTAAGCGCTAAAGTCTATAGTTTAAGTCTCATATTTACTTTTTACTTTGTATTATTCTTTTTTGATTATGGTCGACATAATATTTATTATTTTTTACTTTGTATTATTCTTTTTTGTTTACTTCATATTATTTTGTTACTCCACAAACTCGACAAACACTCTAAAGTCTCATATTTACTTTTTACTTTGTATTAAAAGTAAAAAGTAAAGTCTCTAGTTTAAGTCTCATATTTATTTTTTACTTTGTATTATTTTTTTTGTTTATGGCTGACATAATATTTACCACCTAATTCTAAGCTCTAAAGTCTCTAGTTTAAGTCCCATATTTACTTTTTACTTTGTATTATTCTTTTTTATTTATGGGGAACATAATATTTACCACCTAATCCTAAGTTCTAAAGTCTCTAGTTTAAGTCTCATATTTACTTTTTACTTTGTATTATTCTTTTTTGTTTATGGCCGACATAATATTTATTACTTTTTACTTTGTATTATTTTGTTACTAGACAAACACTCGACAAACACTCACATGTTACAAGATCTCCCTCATACTAGGCTGTAGAGCGCCTCTCGGTGCAATAACAAAAAGATGCATAATTAAAAGCAAATTATCAATATACATCTTCTACTTACTTCATTCTTACATATTGTAACCCCAAACTACATAGGAACTTCACAAAGTCTAAGCTAACAATCATAAAAAATGCAATAATCCAAGTGACATCATTCAAATTTCTATGCTTTTACTCATTTAAGGGCATACACATATGTACACATATTTTGCTGAGCTAAACTATATTATAGGTGAATAATTCAATGTTAATAAATATTTTAATTATTAAGTTTATTTTTATAGATCTGTGTAGAGTTTGATAATGATTCTTTAAATCACAAAAAAATCATACACCAAGTCACACTTTAGTTATGATTATCCAATGGTTAAAAATTAAATTATTATTATAAATATAACATCAACCATATAAAAAATTTAAAACATTGACACAATATAAAATTAATTTGATTTGAGTTCAATCCAATATAACATGGTATAAATACCTAAAAATAAAGTGTGTTTGGGATATGTTAAGTGCAAATTGTATGTTTTAACAAAATAATGGTTTAACTAACTGATTTAAAAGAAGCAAAATTTACATAGTATATCAAATTATGATAAAATTTTAAGTTTCTTCATCTTATTCATTGCAGGAAAATCAGGTAGTTTTGTGGCAAAAGAATTTTTTCTCCTATCACAATTTTGTGGCAAGAATATCATATTTCTATGGCTTTTGTCTTATAGCAATAGCTGCTATTCCTATTAGCAAATGTGGGGACATTGCCACCTCGTGGCTGTTGTTCAAGAAACAAAATGATCACTCTTTTAATACAAAGTGGAAATTTATCTATGAAGGATACTCATTTTGTAATGTAAAATATTATGTTTGATTAATATATGGCAATCAATCTTACAATTTATTCAATATTAAACTTTATAATTTAATATGAATAGATTTATGAATTGTATTAATGTTTTAGAGAATTTAATATACACCAATATACTCATTATGTGCTCAACATATCACTTATAGGAATATAAATTGGGTGGGGAGGATAACACTCCATCCCACAACCACTTAAGCTAGACCTAATTGACAATTTGGAGAATTTAATATATATATTTCTTCAATTTCAATTGTGAGTTTAAATAATATTCTTATATTAATTATATTTTTAAATTTACATACATTACAAACGTGACACATCTCACCCACCTGGGCTATAGAAAGTTCTCTTGTGCAACTAGCAAACTCAGAGTCTCAATTCTTTCTCATGTATGTACTTGATCATTCACAATACAATATTTAAGTATTTAACAACATTATATAACCCTAATATGCTAACCATGATCATATTACGACTATAATCCCTTTACTAGGATTATATTACAAAGGGTATAAACCATGAGCTAAAACCACTAAAAAAACCCATAAATACACCTATAATAACCTCAAAAAATAACGATGAAAAATTATATGGGTCACAACCTAGAACCTCAAGAAAATGTGTCAAGATATACAATTTTTTATGGTAAAGAACACAATATATCCATCAATATTCTATTTGTCGAATACTTTGCAACGAGGGTCACACAATCACAAAATTGGTTGCTTGTTGTAGCCAAGCCCATTGATTCCCTACACAAAGAAAATTTCTTAACACTCAGGTATTAATGAATCTACAACATTTTTCAAGGTGTCAACTTTCTCCAACAACACCTTTATGCTTTCGACCATGTCTTTAAAATAGTACTACACTGCAATATGAGTTGTCTTAGAATAATAAGTATGGTTCTTTACCAAAAGGATTGCACTTTCAGTGTCGCAATCCACCCTTACACCCATCTATAGGATGCCAACACCTAAACACAGTCTTTACAAACATTCCACTTCCTTACTTGCATGAGTGGTTTCCATGTACTCAATTTTGCAGTTTAGAGTGCAACTATAGCATTTATTTTTCTCATCAAGATGATTGCTCCACCAAACATTTTAAATAGTACATAGCCACTTATGGATCTTTTGCAATCAAAATCTCTAGCTTAGTCTCCAACAAAAGCTCCATAAGACTTTGGAGTGGGCATATTTTTCGAAAAAACCAAATTTGTAAGGCATCACCATAGGTCACTTACAAATCTGCAAAGGAGAAATTTTAGGTGTATTATTTCATTTTATTCATCCCAAATTTTCCCTCAATTGATTCAAAAGATTTCAATTTTTATTTATTTATTCATATTAATATTTACAATTCATTTTTACTAGAAAATGGAAGGGTTTTAGGGTTACCATTAATGTTGCAAACCCTTGTTTTGTTGTTCCTTCCCTTTCGGTTTATATTGCTGCAAACTCTAGCATTAGGGATTTACCCTCTATACTATTTCCATTGATTTTTTTTAGGCAACACATATTTATTAGCTTGGTGTATTTGTATATGGAACTTTGGTTATCTGTTGGGTTGACACCTCTCATTGCATTATACAACAAACCCTATTGTTGTTAGTTTTTTTTAAATGCTTTCATGGTTCATGATGCACATTATATATTAAACATATACCGATGCAATTTTTCTTTTAAGAACACCATTCAACACTCCCTATTTTTTAAAAATGTTTTTGAGTTTAGCCGTGCACACTATACAGTGATGATGCACTGATGTGTTTGTTAATGTATAGTGTATTGCTTGGATATGGTAGTTTTTTAATAGCACCTATTCATTGTTAGTAGTGTGCACAGTACAATAAATACACACTAGTGCATATACTTGTATTATGCACGGTGCAACTTGTAAATACATTTAGCTTGAATACTTTACTTAATTTGTAAAATATATTTCATTATTTAGAGATTTTATTGATAAACATGGCTAATAGAATATCAAATATAAAAAAGATATTGCAAAGAGTGCACGGGAAACACATGCTGAGCAAAACCTTGAAGAAAGCTTATAAGATTGTTCCCATTCTAAGTGTAAAAGAGTGTAACAACTTTATGAAAATATTGCAAAGAGATGAATTAGGTGGATCAAAAGGTGACCGTCATAGAGCTTTTCTTTGACTTTTTAATAATATTGTACTTCCTAACAATAATTGCTAACATGTTTCAAACATTTGATTCCACATTTGTTGAATATTGTGCAGGGAATGACAATGAGGGAACATTAGATTACCCTAAGAAGATAAAAATTATGAAGGATGTAAATGATGATGAATTGGTGTTAGAAGTTAGTGAGAGGGGGGTAAAATTTTATAAAACTACGAATTTATGTTTTTTCATTTGCAATACAAAAATTCAATTATATATAAACTATAACACTCCAAGAACCATAGCTCCAAGAGTTAGCTCAATCGGTCGAGCACCCGTAGTTAGGCCTCCCAGCATGTGAGGTCGCGAGATCCATTCTCTATGACACTCTTGGGGTTAGGTACGCAAAATGTGCCGATGGTGTGAAGGCCCCTTCGGGTGGGCCCGCCAGCTATTATTCTGTGGATGTAGCGATGCCGGCCGGTGGGACCGATACGTGAACCACATTGAAAAAAAAAAAACACTCCAAGAACCATGTTATACATAAAATACAACAAACGTTTGCGAAGCAATGATCAATGAGACTTGTAATCGCAAAAACATACAATACCATTTATTTATTTAAAAAATATTCTTTCTAATCATGTTTTTTATGTATATACTAGTCCAAAAAATTACCAAATTAATATTTTTGCTATGTTTATTTCATATAAATAATAATTAATTTTTTTATAGTGTTTTCATTTTTTAGAAAGATATATAAATTTCAAAGGACGGATGTGGTAAATTATGAAAAACGTGTACAAGAGGATGGTCAAAGAAATGAACATAATTTCATTGCAAGATGAGACATCTCAACAATAGTGTGCATCAAATCTTCATAATCATTGATTTTTTTCATGTATTGAAAGTTTAATTATTGTATGAAATACCGGTTTTTAATTGTTTTGTTGTTGTAGAAAAGAAAACAAAATGGAACCCATCTAGCACACAAGATGGGGTGACAAGGTAGAAAAGGGTTGATGCCAAAGTTTAAGATTTCATATTTGTTGTGGTGTTTATATTTTTATTAATTTACAGTCATCCATGGATGTTTTCTAACAGTTGCTAACATACAAAGAAGAGTCACGTGAACATTTGATTCACATTGAATTAAGTATGTCATGTTGTGAGAAGATGTCGAGTATCAAGGGTTAATCAAAATATGTGTCAGTAGCAATGTTGTTTTACTTCCCTTATTTTTTAATTAGTGGAATAACAAGAAACCTTTACTATTATATCTATGCTTTTTCATGACATATAAAATTCACACGAAACAAAGTATGGAATGGAGCCAATAGAACATCCCTTGAGAGACAATTTAAAGCACGACTTCAAAAGAATGTGTAATGTTTATGATTTGCTACTATGGTACACTTTTCATTTTATGCAATCATGTATTTTAAATTAGAAATATAGATATAGTCATTACACTTTATTTCCATGCTTGTAGATGGAACATGAAAAGGTAGAATGTAAAATTAAAACCAATTTTAACAAAACATTCCAAATAACCCAAGAACAACATCCTTGACAAGTGTTGAAGAAATGAGCATGCAAGCAAGTTGAACAATGATAATACTTTGAGCGATGAGTGATGATCACTGGAATTGAATGCTACAAATTATATATTTTGGAATGTTTGTTTGTGAAAATCAGACATTTTGTTTAATGTGGATATACTATCCCAATTGGATGATGACATGTTGCCAATAACTATAACAATTATTTATTGACATTTGATTATCGCGGACCTTTATGTTGTCCCATTTTGTATGACAAAGGGCTTCTTATTCATATAGAAAACAATGGATTTCTTAATCTATTGCATTGCCCAGTGTCATAAAAGGTTACATTGGTGATTAACTACATGGATGATTTACATTGTTACAATGAACAATATAGGTGTAATCAATTGGTATATTTGTTTCAACGATACAACACATTAATGCAATGATTATACCCAAATGCCATAGTTAAAATATAAAAATAATTGACTTTATTATGATTAATAGAAATTTAGTTTAAAAAACAAGAAGTTGCATTTGCATACATGCAATGTGGAAAAATTTAGCATTGAAACATATCGATGCATTGTATTCATTTGATGCAATGAGGTATTCAAACATATTTACACACCAATAGATGCATGTAAATAAGTATTACACACTAATGCAAATAATTGTAATACAAACACCAATGCTCCTAATGAAAACAATAACACCATTCCCTTCAAGAATACAATTATCACTACCATTATTATTATTATTATAATCATTTACATTGTGCAAGGTAAGATACATACAAATGTTTTTATGTATATAACATGTGTCAATGATTTCAATATATAAAATATGCACCAAAAGCTTCAAAAATATATAATAAGCGTCGGTGTGTATTATATATACTTTTAAGCCTTATCAAACATTGGATCATTGGTATGTATTATTAGTCCCTACCGAAGGCCAAGGTAACTATTGTGTTCGATCCAATTTGACTTCCTATTAGTTTAGTTTTGACTTTGCATATTTGTGCATATATCCTATACTCTTTGGCATTGTTGATAAATTTATCAAATAATTATTTCATTCCATATTATTTAACTGGAATGTTATTGGCTCAAATTTTGAACCGTTATTTCCGAACTGGCGGCATAGCTCTTGGGAACAAGGGTGGTTAATTAATCTATCATTTAATGTTAATGCTTATGTGTAAGGTGTAGCACAACTTTCAAGGTTGCCATCGTTTTCTACACCGCCTTTCCTCGTTCATCGCCATGGCCACCCCTTCACCGTTCACCGCCACCGCTTCATTCCTCATTCATCGCCATGGCCACCCCTTCACCGTTCACTGCCATCGCTTCATTGCCTCTCCTTTCATCCTCGCTTTGCTTCTCCATTCCAAATTTCAATTGCAGTGATGTTGCTGGTGGCAAGAGCCTTAATGAATGCTTTCACAGGTTGGTCCAGAATGTTGAGCCAATGGAGCCGCGCTTCATCCAATTGGAGCATATAGTGCACCTTCAGGACATGAGCTTACATGAGCTACATACGGTGCTGCATACAAATAGGTATGTCAGTTACGAGTCCTGATTTCTGGGCATGAAATAAAAATTCCATGAGCATCACTCAAAGCTCTCAATGCATCCATATATTCATTGTTACTTATTTGATATAAATAAAATGAGAATTAATGCTCGAGGGATATGTGCTTCTCTATTTTTACAGATGTTATATTCTCTTTTTTTACAGATGTTATAGTACTTCACAAATTCATTTCAGAAATTTACACAAATTCATTTCAGAAATTTAATTTATATCTGTGCATTCAAACTTCAAAACCAACAAAATAAAATTCAAGCTATCCATAATCCCAAGCTGCAATATCTTATAATGAGCAATGGTTTAGTCCTACCTGTACATGTAGATGTTCCTGCTAGGGACCACCCAACTTTCCTGCTAGGGACCACCCGGCGTTTGCAGAGTTTACGTAGTCTCTTCCATGGCAACATATGCTGTCATCCACTTGGGCTACCGCCACCGCCATTATTTTTCAGCCAAGAGGTCTAAAGCATACAATGGTGAGTGATCCACAAATGATGCGGTGAGAACTGGAAAACATACAACAAACGACATCATAGCCGGCACTAGTTTATCTTATTGATCCAACGTCCTCTTCACAACTTCCCTTTTCATTCTATAGCTCATTTTAGAGGAAGCATCAATAACAAGGAGAATCCATTGTAAAAAAAAATGTAACTTGTCCATTGTTTTGTAATTGTGCTAACTGTGAAAGAAAAACCTCGATGAGAAAAATGAACCAGCTACAATGCCTTATTTATTTGGAAGGTAAGGGGAAAATTATCTTTAAAATCCATCTCAACCCGGTTATCAAAACCACACTTACCTGGAAAAACTAACCCTACTTTTCTTGCAGTACCCCTATGGATTTGCATCTGAAAGAGGATGATGGACGCAGATGAAAAGCTTACTAATGGACTAATGCAGCCTGCAGAAACAGGGCAATATACCATAACCACACTGGAGCCCTTGTCTAAAGGGCCCTACTTAGAGATGGGCCCTAAGCTTTGTAAGCCAGAAAAGAGACTCTAAAATACCTGGAACAAGATCTGCTTGTTGTTTAGTCATCCCATCAGTTCGATAATTATTAAACACTTAGTCAATGTTGATTTTCTTTTTCTCTTGCAGCTTCAATAGAATCGACTGAATGCAGGGAATGCAAAGGTTGAACGAACGTAAAAAATCTAATGCAGGAATAGGAATGGAGGGTGAGTAAATAATCAGTGGTTTAATTTCCAGTCACAAAATCAGATTATTTGCAGATAATCTAATTGTTGGGATAAGAAAAGCTTACAGGCATGACTCCCTTGAACTGATTCCCTCGAACTGCCTGGCTGCGACCATTTTGGCGATTCTAAGACTACCTTTTCCGAACAGCCTACATGGCTTAAACGTGGAGGGTGTGGGTCCTTTGGGAATTGCGTACATTGCATGGCTTAATCGTGGAAATGATAATTTCCTTTGGGTTACGGACCATTGGCTGGAGCAAAGTTGATGCTACTTTTGATGTATCAATGTACTTGTTTATACAATGTTATTTGATGGACTTGATTTAATATTTATAAAAAAGTTCAACCCAATTGACCCAGTGAACTCACTTTAGTTGATGTGTCCCAATGAATTCAATTCATTCGTGCTCGGTTATGGGAAATGCAATGTGTTCATTTGGTTCAATGAGTGGTCCACAAACTAAATCCGCTCAAACAATTAGGTAAAAATGAGCTCGATCTGAAGTTGGCATATCACTTTCAAATTTTCACCTTAAGAAGTAGGCAGTGGCCATCCTAATTACCTGCCAGATATTCTGGACAGATTTGTCACAACACCAAGGATCCTCGATATTTACAACTTGCCAATAGATTTTTGACATAAAATCCTGTAAAAAGGTCTTGTATCGAAGTCTAGACCTTCTTAGCAAATGAGGACCTCGAGAAAACCTTGACCAACATCTTATGTATTCTAGCAATAGTTGCAATTTTCATAGGTTAATCCCATTTTATGTAACTGTTCTGCTGCTCAAAGCTGGAGGTAGGCTCCATTGATATAGTTGAACACAATTTTGTTTATGTCAATTTGGTAACATTCTTTTCTTCAACTAAGGCCTGCTTCAGATGAATAAATGATAGAAGATGTAGCTGTAAAGTTATTGATATGAATTCTTCTCAACTCTTATTTTCCTTCTGCATTTTGGTATCACCATTGCAGGGCATATTCTCATTAAATTGCTTAGTAATGGGACTAAGTTCTAGGATTTCTAACATTGACCATTGGAAGCATAAAGTATATAATCGGAGTGAGGCCAAACTCCCACACGCATTCTGAAGAACAACATTAGTTGGTGAGCAAATCCTGGAACATCACCTGGAAGGTATTATGGTCTTTGCATAATTGTCTTCTGATCATAATTCACATTTTTTTTCCCTAACATTATAAGAACATTTGTTGAAACATTTAGCTTTGTTTCCAAATGGATGTTAATCCTATAAATTGCCTCTTAAATTTGATTTTAAACTGCATTTTTTTAGTTCTAATATACATCTTTGATCTTAAATTTGTTTTTAAACTGTGATTTTTTAGTTCTAATATACACCTTTGAATACATGTTGCACAGAGGCATGCAAATACGGCCGGTCTTTTGAATATTATTGGGAGAGCAGGTATTCAGCCCACGAATAAAACGTCTTTCTTTTTTTTTAAATTGTAATGTAGTCCAACATCCTCTTCATTCCAATCAATTTATGCATGAATTCTAATCAGCGACAGTCCCACAGACCCATAATAAGGATAGTGCAAATAAGCTCAATATAAACACAAACAAGGAACTGTAGAAAATTGAAATGCCAACAATAGCCACAATAACGACATTGATGTTCCCAGTTCAAATGATTATTCACAGCATTCAAATGAACAAAAAATCATAAAATGCTGCTAGTGCAAGTGGCAACGCAACTATCTACTTATTTGAAAGTATCCAGATGGAGTAAGGCAAATCCAATATGTATCTGATACAACGATATGTCCATTATGCAACGCACACATGATGATTTAATGGATCCTCACTTCATAATTAGCATTAAAGCAATGCTAGTTTAACATTGTAAAGCAATTTGGTTAATTAAATTTTTCATTGCACAACAATTTAGCTACTTAAATTTTTCATTTAGGCAGGGACTAAGTTGCCCTACAACCCTTGTTGATATTAGCGCACCAATGTTTTCAATATCTAAATACGCATGGAAGTTTTAAAAATATTTAATATATATGAGTGTATTATATATTTTTGAATTTTTGGCACATATCAAATATGGGAAAACCAACATGTATTATTACTATAAGTGCACTAAATAAAAAACCTCAGCTAGAACCTTTAGTCGTGACTTAGACTTTTAGTTAAAGTGAACATCTGTTAAAATCTTATCTATAACCTCTACTACTAATAGCAGATGTTTTTTTTATAATTTTGTCTACTCTTGTAATTTTCATATTTTCATTTGTAATTTACAAATTTAGATTCTTAATTAATTTAATTTGTAATTATTTTACAAATAACATCTCACTTGAACATAAAAGAATTAAACCAAATACCTATATCATAAAATTTAAAGCACTCATTTGACTACCCATCACGCTGATCAAAGCACTTAATAATTTGAACTACCCATCAAACTTGTTTTAATTTTCAACATCAAACTTGTTTTAATTTTCAACTTGCTTGCACTTCAATTTAATTAGTTCATAGTTAATAATTATGATTTCTTCTTATTTTTACAATATATAACAATTTTTTAAATATTTAATTAACCAAATTTAGTAATTAATAATTATGATTTCTTTTTATTTTTACTTTATATATTATTTTTTAGTAGATTTCTTATTTTTACATTATATATCATTTTTTTAAAATATTTAATTAACCAAATTTAATAATTAATAATTATGATTTCTTTTATTTTTACTTTATATAATAGTTTTTTTAATAAGATTTGTTAAGCTTGTTGTTTGCTATCACGAAACTTGACAACTTGTCTACTAAGATTTTCCTCATTATTGAGGACCACATCCTTATACGTAACGAATTCATCAAATTAATTAATAATCAATGTATATTATGTTATCATCTGACTCATAGTTATATAAACATAAATTAAGAATTTTAATGTTGGTTGTTAAAGCCATGGCATGCATGTGGTGTTAGATTGAAACCCTATATAGGGTTTTCTGAAAACTGCAGCAACTTGGAGTTCAACCGTCATTCCTGGTGGCCTAGTACCAACTAAGTAAAAAAAGTGGGAATTATCATTTAATTTTTTGCTGCAGTTTTCTTCAAACCCTAGGTAGAAATAGATTTTTTGATCCAAGTCGTGTCCAAGAAGCATGAGGGGGACAACAGTTTGACTGAATGAGTCGGCTCTGTTATGGCGGAAGCTTAAGAAACATAATGAGCAAAAGCAGGATTACACAATACAGATAAACATAATACAAAAAGTATGCATGAATGCAAACTGTTCTTCTATTAGATGTAAACAGATAGCTTGATTGCTAAAAACTGATGTATGTTACAATACTATACATGCTTATATAGATTTCTGAGACGCTTGGGTGCCTGCCCGTTACGTTCAGTTACAAAGAAGAAGTTAGAACGGTTTCAATAGTTCAATCGTTACAGTCGATTGGAAGACAGAGAGACAGTCTATTGAAGTTCAACAGTCGCTAGTCGCATGTCGACGCTACTTGTCGATGTCGCGAACTGTGAGGTTGCTGAACATGTTGAAGGTGTGGAACGTGTCACAGTATGTCGAAGTCGAGACTCGTTGGAGTTGTGTCGAATTCAGAACCTGTCGGATCTAACCTGTCGAGTTGAATTCGTGTCGAGGTTGCATCAACGTCAATGACTTGTCAACTGCAATGCGGATCAAACCTCCTCCCTTAAGAAACAATGGACCCCATTGTTTGCTCGTGGAGGTGAAGAAACTTGTCGGTCACTTCAGTATCAGAGTACCACTTTCCTTGAGATGGGATCTGGCCAGCTTTGGCAACCTGAAAGAAGGGAATTGTGTTCGTCCTTGTAAGGTGTACTCGTCGTCCCACAATGGTGTCACAAGGAAGAGGCTCCTGAACATCTGGATGGATGTCTTCGGGTGCTGCTGTTGATAAGTTGTTATGTTCCAACAAAGGTGCATGGTATGGTATGGTTGATCTAGAATGTCGAGCTAGAAAGCATTTTCACCAATCTGTCGAACAATACTGTACGGACCATATCGCAAAGGATTGAGCTTCTTGAAAGGACCAGTGAAGCGCTCCTTCTTAAGATGTAGCCATACCTTATCCCCAATTTGGAATGTATAAGGAATACGATGCTTGTTGTGTCGGGCGTTAGATTTCTCGTTTGCTATGTACAACATTTCCTATGCTTGCTTCTGGATGTTGCATATCTGATCTCTGAACTTGACTGCTTTATCAACTTCTCGCTGGTTGTAGTCGGTGTTGCTCGGCTGTGTCGAGGAGTTGATCAAGTCGATAGGTGTTGAGGGCTGAAATCCATAACAGACTTCAAATGGACTCTTTCCTGTAGAGCCGTGATGAGAACGATTGTAGCTGTGCTGAATGTATGGAAGACTATCATCCCATGTGCATTGATGCTGGTGATTGTACATGTGAAGCAGTTGTACTACCAAGCAATTTACAACTTTTGTCTGTCCATCAGGCTGAGGATGGAAAGATGTCAAAAATGAGAGTTGTGTGTCCAGCTGTTGCTAGAGGTTCTTCCAAAAGATGCTGACGAATCTGGCATCTCAGTCGGAAATGATGGTTGTGGGTAAACCATAGTGTTTCCAAACATGTGTAAAGAAGAGCTGAGCGGTCTGCTACGCTGTTGTGGTCTTCTTACATGGTATGAGAATGCCCATCTTGGAAAATCGGTTGACTACTACTAATATCGTGTCATGTGGATGTCTGGTAGTAGGATAACCCGTCAAGTAGTCCATAGAAATAGATTCCCATGGTCGACTAGGAACTGGCAGAGGTGTATACAATCCCTGTCGTTGATTAGGTGGCTTAGAAATGGCACAAACCACGCATGATCGAATGTACTTGTTGACGTCGGATTTAAGTGTAGGACAGAAGAAATACTTATGCAAAATAGCAAGTGTCTTTGCTACTCCAAAGTGTCTTGCAGTCTTGATGTAGTGTGTGTCCCAAATGAACTGTTGTCGATGCTCACCGGTCGGTACACAAAGCTATCCAAGCTTGTATAGCAAGGTGTCTTTCAGGAAGTAGTCAGAGTTTGAGGTCGACGACTTGTTAGTCTGTAACTGTCGGTAGACTGCTGAGAATTCGCTATCGTCCTCGTACAATTGTGGCCAAGTGGTCATGTCGTATCCTTGCATACTCATCACTGTCAAAAGGAGAGTAATGGGTGGTCCAATGAGACAATCGGCGGCGACATTAGCTTTACCTTTCTGATACTTAATCACCAACTGGAATTGTTGTTGGTAATTAATCCACTTGAGTTGTCGCTTTGTCTGCAACTTTGATTGTGCCAGAGTGAATTGTAGAGGCTTGTGATCAGTGAGAATGATCGTTTCCTTGCCAAGGATGTAATGCATCCATTGCTTGAGAGCTTGCACAATGGAGCACAATTATTTTTCGTATGTCGAGTATCTTCTAATTGTGTCGTTAAAATTTTCAGAATGAAAAGCGACTGGGTGACCATACTGAGTGATCACTGCACCCAAGGCATAGTCCAATGCGTCCATCTCAATCTCAAAGGGATGATGCAAATTAGGTAACACAAGTACTGGTGCAGTGCAGATCCTGTGTTTGAACTGTTCAAAAGCTGCTTGATGTGTTGCTGTCCATTGGAAGACAGTTTTCCCATTTCCCTTTGTCAACTGATTCAAGGGCCAGGCTATGTGACTGAAGCTAAGTATGAACCGTCGAGAGAAATTCGCCAAACCAAGAAAAATTCTTAGTTCTTGAATGCTTCTAGGAATGGGTGAATATTTGAGGATGTGTACTTTGTCTGGATCGACGTGAATGCATGCATAGTCAATTACATACCCAAAATATTTGATGTTGGTCATCGCAAAAGAGCACTTGTCCATGTTCAGATAGAGTCGATGTTGCTGGAGAGTGTCGAGGACCTATCGAAGATGTCCGACATGTTCTTCCCATGATCGACTGAAAATCAATATGTCATCAAGGTAGACAATAACCCATTTTCTGATGAAAGGTCGAAGAATGTTATCCATATGTCGCATGAAGGTCGCAGGTGCGTTGGTTAAGCCGAAAGGCATGACTAACCATTCAAAAAATCCTTGGTCTTGAAAGCAGTTTTCCACACATATGAGGGCTCGATTGGAATTTGATGGTATCCCAACTTGAGGTCGAGCTTAGTAAAGAATTTAACACCTTTTAGACAGTCGATGAGATCGTCTATCCGCGGCAGAGGGTACAGATTCTTCACCGATATTTTGTTGAGAGATCTGTAGTCGATGCACATGCACCAAGTCCAGTCTTTCTTCGGAACTAGGACGACTGAACTTCCACAAGGGGAGAAGCTGGGTCGGATATGACCTTTGTCGATTAATTCTTGGATTTGTCTGCGAATCTCTTCATTTTTTAGGCAAAGAAGAACTAGGAACAAGTTCAATGGAGTGTTTTACCTGACAATGTTGAGGTACTCCGTCTGGAGCTTGAAAGAGGCTCTGGTACTCATCAAGAATATGATCGACTTGCTACTTCTGTCGAGAACTGCATTGGTCAGTGACTCAACTCACTGCTGCAGTCTTCTTAGAATGTTGTGGCTTGATCATGATTAATGAGAACTTCTGAGCATGATTGATGAGCTTCTTTGTCTGTTTGGAAGATATCAGTGCAACCGTCGGTGTAGGTTGACGCTCTGGTATGCTGAACCATCGATTTTGGATTTTGACAATCACCTTCTGAGGTCGTGACTGATAACTTCCATGTCTATCCCAAAGGTATGGTTTCCCAAATAGGGCGTCGACTACGGAGAGTGGTTCCACGTCGAAGAGTACTTCATCTTCAAAAGGATTTATGAAGTAGGAGAGTTTGCATTGTCGAGTGATCCGTAGTTCTTGTCCATCCTTCATCCAACTGATGTTGTAAGGATGAGGATACAGAGTGGTAACAAGACCTAATTTCTTCACGAGATCTTCAGAAACAAAGTTCTTTTGGCTCCCGTTGTCCACGATCAGATGTAATGGGTTTCTATGGACCCATATCCGTGTATGGAATAGGCGTTCTCGTTCCTCCTCGTCGATGATAGTCGAGGCTGCTGGAGTGGTCGAGGTCAAAAGGGTCATCGCGTCTAGATCAGATTCTTCCACTATCTTGTCGAACGCGTCGGAGGTTGACACTTTTTCCAAAAATTTCTTCTGAGCTTTGTATTCAAACGTATCATGCCAAGATGAGTGGTGGTAATCACACCATTTTCCGGTCGGCGATTGTTTACTACGTTCCCTCTTGTGAAAAGGCTTCTTACCATGCTCTGACTTTGGCGGTGTTGGCTGAGAATATTTCAACTTGTCGAAGTTGGCTGGTGCCTGCTTGTCAGGTGGTCATCTTGATGTCGGCTTTGTCACGAAACGTGCTTTTCCTTTCTGCTTGGTTTCCAGCTTGCTAGCGTAGTGGAAAGAATCCGCAACCGTATTGCTTGTGAGAAATTCCATCTCTTGCTGGATGTACTGGGACAATCCGTTGGTGTACTTCAGAACAAGCAATTTCTCTTCTTCTTGGACGCAAAGTCTCGCCATGAGTCGGTAGAACTTGTTGGTGTAATTCTGTACTGATTGGTCTTTCCATTGCCTTAGCTACTGCCACTTCTTATACTGCTGCTCGAGGTATTTTGGCGGGTAAAATTTCTTTCGGATGTGTTTGAAAAATTTATCCCATGTGTCGATGGGGTCTCCGCTTTTCTCCATCTTTTTCGAGAGGTTCTCCCACCAGCAGTGGACGGAGGTTGACATCTTTAAGGATGCAATGGTGACTTTTTCAACTTCGGAGAGTTGATTTACAACATAATAGGATTCCAATTGTTGCACCCAATTGTCGACATATTTCGTGTCAATCTTAACTTCAAGCTTTGGTATGTCCAGATTCATTTGCACTTTGAAGGGGCTGATTTTAGCGGAGCGAGTTCTCATCGAGGATCCTCCAGATGTCGAACCGAATCACAAGAGAATCTCGTTGAACTGGGAAAACATTTCAGTTCGTTATCGAGCCAGAGCTTGCTCAATAAGCTGTGTTGTCTCGTCCGCTGCATGTCTATTGTCTCTTTATTCTGTCATTTATGGAGATCGCGTCTACTTGGATTGCTGAGATTGTGAGCGAGTTTGAACTAGCATAAGTCAGGTAACTTCGAGAGAAGTGTATACACAGAAATTAAGCACGAACAGAACTGAGTGCTTTGATACCAAGGATCCAGGTTGTGTCCAGGAAGCACGAGGGGGACAACAGTTCGACTGAATGAGTCAGATCTTCTATCGTGGAAGCTTAAGAAACAGAATGAGCAAAATAAGGATTATGCAATACAGATAAACATAATACATATAGTATGCATGAATGTGAACTATTCTTCTATTAGATGTAAACATATAGCCTGATTTCTAAAAATCGATCTATGTTACAATACTATACACGCTTATATAGATTTATGAGACACTTGGGTGCCTGCCCATTACGTTCAGTTACAAAGAAGAAGTTAGAATGGTTTCAACAGTTCAACCGTTATAGTCGACTGGAAGACAGAGAGACAGTTTAATGAAGTTCGACAGTCGTTGGTCGCATGTCGACGCTGCTTGTCGATGTCGCGAACTTTGAGGTTGTTGAACATGTCGAAGGTTCAAAACATGTTGCAGTATGTCGAAGTCGAGACTCGTCGGAGTTGTGTCGAATTCGGAACCTGTCGGAGCTAACCTATCGAGTTAAATTCGTGTCAAGTTGAAGTCGTGTCGAAGTTGCATCAACGTCGATGACTTTCCAACTACGATGTGGATAATTTTTGATCTATTGTTGGTTTTCTTCAGTTCATTTACATTTTATCCATGGTTTTGTTGTCATCATTAGGTAGGTACGTTCATCCTTTTTTGTTCTTTTATCCCTGTAGTTTTATTCACTTTCAGGGTTAGATTTGGCAGGTTTCCCTCTTTTCCATATTTCGTTTTCTCTCTCTTGTGGCTTTTACCTGCCTCAAAACTGCAGACATCTATGGTCCCACATCGGATAAAAATGTTTTTTTTTAGTGGACACATAGTCTTTGTAGCAATGATATGTCAGTTTACGGCCTAAAATGGGATCTACTTATGGATCAGTTTCACCCTCCGCCTTTAGGTGATGGCTCACATCAGTGTTTGCAGTCTATGCATTTTGGGGATTGTAGGGATACTTTTAACCTGCCTGGGTCGTCAGGAGATGTTGAAGATCTTAATAATCCTATCAAATTTGGCGATCCTGCTCCAGGTTCCTCTACTCCTCCGAAACCTAGTAAAATTACGGGAGCAACGTCCAAACTTCGAAGAAAACTGAAATCCTACAAGGTTCAAAAGGATTTAGGACAGTTTGTTTTGGGGCAGGATGTCAATCTGGATATGGTTGCCTCTTTATCTAGTAGGGATTTAGTAGGAAAAATTGAGGGGACCAAACTCTCTAGGGTTGAACTTATTGATTGGGTTAACCAAAATTCGACGCCTTTAGTAGGACTTCCTCCTCACACGAATATGCTATCGAAAGGTTTGGTTTTTGTATTTCCATTTGTGGATATTATCCCTGACACTTTGAATAATATATGGTTGATAAAGGATGGATCCCTGGTGCTAAAAATATGGCACTCCAATTTCAATCCGGAGAGAAAAAAGTGTACCATAAGGCACTTATGGGTTCTTTTACAAGGGTTACCGTTGGAATTGTGGACTAGCAATGTCTTTGAAGCCCTAGAAAATTTCTTGGGAAAGTTCATGAGACTGGAAAAACATATGTTATTCAGTGTGGAGAAGAAAATAGTGTCAGTGATGGTTTAGTTCAACATTTCTAAAGGATTTCCCGAGGTTGTGGAGATAGTTTGGGGTTCGAAGACTTTTGCTCATAAATTAGACTACAGAAATATCCCCTTCAGGTGTTATTTATGTAGAAAAACTAGACATGTCAAGGCAAGATGTCCTAAATTAATCTATGAAAAGGGTGATGTATCGGATGCTTCCGAATACGGTTCGTTGTCAAGCTCGAGGGCTCATTTCTTGTCTCCCAAATCCACTATTCGGACTCCTCTCATTGAACATAATGGTATGTCTTCTACTGATTCCTCTACTCATTATGATGGTGTTTCTAAGGAGGAACTTGATTTTTATCTTTCCACAAAGAAATCACTGGATTTAAGAAAAAGATTTGATAATTTCAACCTTAACAATATCCAAAAGGATTTGTCCTCCTTTAACCACTTATAATATGAAACGAGAACTTGACACAGTTCTCGTTTTTATCTCTCCTAATTTTAGTAGCTATTTTTACCTCCGTTTCAAATAGGGTTGATACCAGTATCACACATTTTCATTTTGAGGCATTTTTTGGGGCCTTTGAATTATCTTTGTCGTAAAATATTTTTATTTTCTATTTTCAAGTGTGTTTTTAGAAATTTAACAAAATAACATACATTTTTAAGCAATTTATAATGAAAAACATATACATTTTGCAAATTTTTCTATAAAATAAGACATTTTTATTGACAAAATTGTAAAAAAATCCAGAAAATAAAGACATTTAAAACCATTTTCAATGAATTTTCAGTTTTTTTGTATAAAAATGATACTATTTCATATTATTTTCTGAAAAGTGACGATTCACATAAATTCAAGAAAAACTATACAATTTATTTGTAAAAAACATATTAAAAACATTATATATAGAAATTTTATTTCTAAAATAAAGTTTGAAAGTTAAAACATTACTAATAGATCTTATCAAAAAATTGTCAAATTTAACATTTTCTTCAAAACATGAAACTAATCAACAATATCATGCATGCCAAATTCTTCATCGAAATTGGAATTTTCTGGAGCTTGGCTTTCCTCGGGGACATCAATGTCCTCTTCCATTGGGTATTCTATGTCTGGAAGATCCCCAAAGTGCTCCTTTCCAAACACCCCTCCTAATGGGGGTTGAGGCTCGTTTGACATCTTTGCCACAAGTGTTTCACTAAACTCTCCTTTCTTCAAACCAACTTCTTGCAGTTCATCTGGAAGAAATCGAATAGCATTAATTCTTTGCTTTATGTAATTGCATTGCAGTGGATAATTATCAATGGATATGCAATTTCTTCCTTTCTGTAAGGAGCATGCTATTGTTGTACCTAATCACCAAAAACAAAAATAAAGTTAAGTCAAATAACATAAAGAATCATACGTTAAAACAATAAAATAATGAAGAATAAAACATACAATAAAACTTGATATATGCTTTCATATGTAATATGAGAAAGTTTACCTGAACCCGAGAACAAATCTAAGACCCAATCTCCTTCTCTTGAAAATGTATCTATGAGATAATTAATCAACGCTTGCGGCTTTTGATAGATGTTTACAGTCACTCCTTTCAAATCCCTTTCTTCATATCTAAATTTTTTTACCATGACATTATAACTCAACAACTGACTATATTTTCCTCCACTCTTTTCATTGATTAAAAGAGATTCATAAGTCTCATCTTTTGTCCAATTTGAAAGATGTATGCTTTCAATATCACTCAGGAATGGATCGCTACTAGAGCTACGAACATTAGGATTTTGCCTGTAACAAAAATATAAAAAAATTAATTAACTTATCAATAAATATAATTGATTTATAAATTCAAAAACTTGATAATATTGTGCAAATATATTACCAATAAAGTTGCTTCCTTTTTTTCCCTTTACCATTGAAGGATGTCAACAACCCCCCTAATGGTGTATCTGAATGGAAAACAACAAATCTCCATAGTGGTGATGTTGTGACATCTACAAATCCTGAAACCACTTTATTGAATGATTGCTAAGTATAAGGCTCACAATCATAAGTAGTGTTTCAGATATTGTATCCATGAGGGATATCTGCAATCACTAGTGCGTACTCCTTTTTAGGAACAAGATTTGCAATGTCTGCATAGTCACCTAAAATGACTTTATATTGCACGGTGTCAAGCCCATTCCAAATATAATGATCAAGTGTATCATCAAGTTCAACGTTTGCAAGACATTGTCTCCTTTGTCGTTCTATTTTGGCTCTTTGGATACGAATTTTGAAGGACTCTAGTACTCCATCTGTACCCCTCTTTGGCATATTCAAATGAAAATTATCTCTATAATTAATAAAATAGAAATGAATTGAATTCAAAAATAAATAAAATAGGATGTATCATAGATCAACATACCTTCTTGAATGCAACAAAAATTTGTTTTAAAGTTTCTATCGAGCTTGAGTCTGGATTGTTTCTTTTGACATCATCCCAACTCTTCTCATTCAACATTATAACCATCTCCTCTTGTATTTTCATGTAGATCTTGTGACTAGACAATGAAACAATAAATGATGTTTACAATCATATATAATAATATAACAGAATACTTAGAACATAACAAAAATGTTAAACTCAAGAACAAAACGTCGTACCATAAAAAAAACATCAACTTGTCAAATTCGCTGCACATTTCTTCCATGGATAATTCACCTGACTTTACCTATGATAGTATTTTAGCTATTAATGTTTCATCCTTCACACCTTGTATTTTTCTCCAAGTTGTAATAGTCATGTATTCTGGCATATTCTTGACATCAGGACCTGCCTTACCACCGCTCCATGGAACAACTCTATTTTTTTTCACTTTCTGTTTTTTTATGCCAATATTCTCCCACAAGCTAAATATGTCATCAATCAAATCCCATGTTTTCCCAACTCTGAATTCCAACTGGAAATAGGCATCTACAACTCTGAATGCATCACTTCCTTTGGAAATTTTTTGTTTCACATTATCCTCTTTAATAGGGAGACCTATTTCCAGACAACATTGTCTCTAAAAACTTGCATCAACTCTAGATTTTTCCCCACCACATATTTTCACAAATTCACTGTGGATAAATCTCACCCTTTGAATAAATTTCATTGTCAACCTATATTCATTATCTATGTTATGATCCCATGCCAACAAATTTGCTTCTACATCTGTTAAAACAACATAAATGATGAATTTAACTGTTTCAAAAATAGGGTTATTGGGATATTCTTGCATCAACTCTCTTGTTGCCTATGCAGAATGATTCCCCCCAATAACATAATATTTGTAATGAAAACATCCTGTTTGATCAAATTCATCTCTAGTAGGAACATCTTTCAGGTCAGCAAGGACTAGGTATTCAACCACATGTGCATAGGGATTGTGCCTCATCAATGCTTTGAAGTTGTGAATATGCAAGGGATGTGGTTTTCTAATTCTAAATTGATATTTCCTTCTGTGGGTCTATAAAGTTTATTCACATTCAACTCAAATGTATGTCCATTTTTAACCAAATTATCCCTCCGCAATCGATCTTGAATGTCATTTTTTGTTGTCTTGACAATGCCATCCTCTAGATCAACACCTGGAGTAATGATTTCCCTATTGCCCCCAGAATTTTCACTCTCAGATTCAAGAATAACATTGGCTTCAGTAACAACATATCTCCTCTTTTTCTGATTTGAAGGGGTTCCTTCTAAATCAACAATGCCTTCAACAGGAATCGAGGCACTCTCCACCATATTTATTTTACGAGATTGTTTGTTACTCTTACTAGTAGGAGTAGCAAGCTCATTTGCAACAATTTCAACATGTTCAATTGGGCGAGATGAAGATTTAAATATAACCCTTCTAGGTACCTGATTTGATTGTTGGATGCTCTTTCCTCTTTGTACTCATACTTCTTCAGTTTGAATATTTGACACTTGTTTCTTCTTCCTTGCTTCTGGTCCCCTTTGAATAGCGGCATTAACGACATCCATAGGATTGTCCTCTATATAATAAATTACATTCAACATTTTTGAAATCGAATTGGAAAAATCCTGCAAAATAAAAATATTATCGTATTAAATCTATTACATTGTGGTATCCAAGTTATAACAAAACCAATTTAAGAAAAATATCAATTTTCAAACTTACTCTCCCGCTGTCAATTTCATGCACGACCCCTTGACAAAAATCTGTGAAATTTTCTTGAACATTATATTTTGAAATCTTCAAAGAATATCGGATTTTGGCAAAGGTCCTGGCTTGTTTCACTTGTGCATAAACAATATATGTACCTGACACCACACATATATCTCTTAGCAATCCCAATGGATGGTAATCTGATTGAATATATGGAAATGCAGAAGAATATAAGTGAATACTTTTTGGTTTTCCTTGATATTTTTCCTTCAGATGCCAATGATACTCTGTTCTATCTTCTTTTGCTGCATATTTCCATTCTCTAGCATTCTTCATTTTTAAATATTCAAAGTTAAGAACTTCGTCTTGAGGCTCAACATTCTCAGATGCCTCAACTGTTTTTTTCAATGCAATCATCGCCGCTCTTGATCCAGAAACGTTTACAAATATCTTTCTTGATGCCATTGTCCCTATATAAAAAATGTAGAATTTTAAAATACAATCAACAAACATTCATAATATAAACAAAATCAACATCAATATTCACTATAAATTGTATTTGAAAAACGTTTTAAAAAATTTAAAATATTTTTACATTCATAATCGCCGCTTTTTACGTTTTGAAAAATATTTTAAAAAATGTAAACCTACCCCCTAACCCCCCTAAAATATATAATAATTAATTTTTTTTTAAATTAAACCTGCCCCTTACCCCTATCTATATAATATTTTTTTTTTAACTAACCCCCCTAACAATATAATAAAAAAAATTTAAAAAAAATTGAAACTAACCCCTCCGCAAACAATATAATAAAATTAAAAAAAATATATACTAACCCCCCCTAACAATATAATAATTAAAAAAAATAAAAATTAAAACTAACCCCCCCTAACAATATAATAATTTAAAAAAATAAAAATTAAAACTAACCCCCCATAAATTAAAAATTAAAAATTAAAATAACCCCCCCTCCTTACGCCCCCCCCCCCCACCTTCCCCCGCCACCCCCCCGCGCCCCCTCCCTTCCATTTTAACATCTAAGAACTAAAATCCTTATTAACATTTCTTGGGGCTACCACCCTTGGCTTTGTTAGGATTTATCCTAAATGGAGGACTCAAGATCAAGTGACAGTACTTGACTCGAGACTTTCCCCCAAGGACACACCAAGTGGCTTGAATGCTTCTTCCAAGTTACCCAGGTGTGTATAGGCGGCAACATTTTGGCGCCGTTGTCGGGGATAAATATTTTTATTCCCAGAGTACGACTATTGATTTTTCACCTTTTTTTGTTTTTTCTTTGTTTGATGAATGCTTAGAGTAGATCTTTAATTTTCATCTGGCGACTACACTAACCTTTTCATTTTTAAAAATTTACAAAGAAAAGCAAAAAATACTTTTTGTGAGAGTTTTAAATGCATATTTTTATTCTCACATGGCAACTCCATTGAAGGGATAAAATCCTTGTTTCTCATAAATTTGTGAAGATTTGTTGTCTGCAGATGAGCCAATGCAATGCATTGAAAGTTTTTTATCTCCTCATATTCAGTACCAAATACACTCCATGGTTACTTCTGACTAATGTTATTAACTTCTGATATGGACGATGAAACAAAAGAGCATGGTGCCAAGATCGCCAGTAGTTTCCATCCCATCGATTTTTCAGGCATTCCGGGTTTTCCTAATGGTGATTTTGATCCAAGTGATGTGTATGAGTATACCCTAGATTTTCATGGAAATGGTGATTCTGTAGTCTTGCACATCACATTTGTCCTTAATGTTTTGGTTAAAGCTAACATTTATCATGTTGAGAATATGATGGAGATATTTGCTTGCACTTTGGATGGGGATGATTTTGAGTGGTTCTTTGAAGAACTTCGTAGTAAATGCAATACTTCCCTTTTACACTTCTTTGAGATTTTTCTTAAGCGGTGGCATGATGATGATGGTGATATTAAAACAATTATGGCAATGCTTCCCATTAAATAGCTTCATGAAGCTCCCTTGATTGAAAACATTGTTGAAGATCTTCCTCATGTCACCATAACAGATATTATTGAAGCTCCTCCTTGTGTGGCCATAATAGAAAATATTAAAGATCTGGAGTTATCTAAAGATTATGAAGAAGATCACATGTGTATGCCAGATCTACCCCAAGAAGAAACTTATAGAAGATTATGAAGGAATCCATGATGAAATTTGGGATGTGTATGATGATACTCCTCCATGTTCTCCACATGGTTATGAAGGATTGGAAAGTTTTACTCCTTGTAATATATTTCAAACCAAGCTTTCCAAAGATGATTATTATGAACATGAGGAGGATATGCATAGCCAAGAGCATGATGATTTTAATGAAGACTCCCCCATTTTTTACAAATATCTTGATGACAAGTATTGGAATTTATGGAAAAACCCATTTATGATATGTACAGAGAGGGGAGTGTCATTTCAAATAATTTTGGAAGCCTTGTTGAAAATTACATCTATGGCATGTCCACGAAAGGGAGTATTCATTTAGAGATCTTGGGAAATCTTTTTTTTAACAGTAACAGAGTAAAGGATTATATTTATAAAAGCTGTGCACAACTATTCATTACAAACTTTCAAAGGAGTTTTAACAGTGCAGAAAATGTCTGGGCATACTAACACTATATATTCTATCTGCATTACATTGCAAGCTCTAAGCTTTGTTTTCCTGAAACTATCCAACACAGAGCTGGGATAAACCTTGACAAACTCTCTGCAAAGGATTATACAAAAATGCATTGACCAAAAAGAACAAAATTTTTGAAACCTGGGTTGTGCTGTATCCTAGCCATACTTCTTTGGCCGAGCAGAAGAAGCATCCACCATAACCTGATTGATTTCCTGGTTGACCGTAGGGGTTTCATGCACCCAACTCCCCTGAGTTGCTCCTGTAAAAACGGCCATATCTTCCTGCAACTTGTCAACTTTCCCCATTAATTCGAATAAATTCCTTTCCAGGTCGTCTATCCTGGAGTCCTGACAGGAGAGCTGTGAGCATACATGAGTAATATCCGACGCCATCTCTGCATTTTGGTTAACACTGGAGCAAACCGCATCATAGGTATTACGAACTGCAAACTTAATGTCCACCAACGTTCTGCTCAGAGCGGCTATGGCCGCCATCACAGACTGCATAACTTCCAAATTACACACCTGAACCAGCAAGAGACAAGGGGGAGGGGTGTCAAGCTCGCCGAGGGAGAGGCGACTCAGAGCGTCAGGCAAGTGGGGAGGGCGATCCATCGCAGAGGAAGGAATAGAGAGGGCGGGTGGGAGAGTTAATAGAGGCCCGTGGGAGCTAACAATGAGGGAGAAGGCGAAGTGACAGATGGAGGGGCGATCGGGGAGACGTGTGACTGAAGATTCGGAGGGGAGAGGGGAAATATAACCAAAGTTTTTGCAAAGGAAAGGGTGGTCCCTCATGACCATGGACCTAACCATCAAACCAACCATGTAATTGATGATCCTAGGCATTAAAACTTAAGGGATGAAATGATACCCCAAAACTCCATTGAGATCCTTGACGCGCCCGATTTCAAGCAAAATTCCTTGGTTAGCCTCTATATCAGCAATCCTATTGTTCTCTCAACGAATATGGAAAAAGGATTCCTTTGAGAGGATAGCGTTGGTTTTAATTCTTTGCATGTATCTGTCAACTTTTGAGCCTGGCAAGGCATACCCTCTTCGCATGATTTGAATGACATGCCTGGAGTCTCCATAGATTCTGAGATTGTCTATGCTGTAATTGGAGGCCATATCTAAAGAGAAAATGAGAGCTAACCATTCTGCCTCATTATTAGTTTTGCTACCTAATCCCCACGAGAAGGCTGCAATTTTATTTCCTCCGGGTTCAAAAAGTATCCCACCTACACTTGCCACCCCATCTTGGGAAATCTTGATACGGAAGAAGAGAATTTAATTTTTTCACATTATCATTCTGATTCATATTACTTAGAGCCGCACAGAAGTATCATTGATGAAGGCTTGGAGAAGCGATGCATTGAAGAGTCAGATCAGATGCAATCAATTGAAGATTAGTCTCAGACATCGTCTTCACATAAAGATGTTCCTTATGATTTGGAGTAGCTGAAGGCTTGTGTTATTATAGAATATATTAAACCTAGCTTCCTTACCCCTTTGGATAAGGGTGATGAGTTGATGGGATTACTTCACAACTTAGATCTGTATATTAGTCCTATCCAAACTTGGAGAGAAGAATCCTATAGGAGGACTTGCCAGTTTGGGAAACAATTCAATGTAATACTACATGCATATGATCTCCCATCCAGCCATCCCATCTTGAATATTCATGCAGGTTTGCATTCCTTAAAGGTTTCCTTGTTTTGGCTGGTAACCAAACACAAGGAAGAAAAAATTTTAATTGATAAAATGCTCGAATGGCTTTATTGGATTTCTGATTACACTTAGCATTTTAATTATGCTATGATTAGAGTAGGAGAATAAGATATTTAAAGTGAGCATTTATTTTCGGCATTTCCTTCTCAGTATTTTCCTTTTATGTACTTAGGAATCTTCTTAGTTTAATTTTTCAAATAAATGCAACTTGTGGATCATTAGCTTTTTTATAAAACTTATGCTATTGAAGGGTTTTCTTGTCAAGTTGAGATGTTTTTACATATTATGGAAACCAGAGATTCTGGTGTTCTCATATGTTCTCCTTGCTTGAAGACTAGATCGAGCACATGTCCCTGCATGGATCCATATGTTACCTACTAAGTTGTACTTAGTTGAATTTCAAGTGAGCCTGTTAAGAACGAACAAGTCAGTTGTTCATAATTCAAGATCAAAAGTCCATGCATGCCATTCTGTCCCATTTATATATTTTTCACATGTTCACACCCCCTTAGGGGAATTGTAATAAATGATAGAGCATGACAACCTTATGTAAAATGCTTGGCCTTATTGGGACTTAGTCATCAAACTAATCACCCTAGAGTGTTTTTTCCTTGTCAATTATGTGACGCTTTTTAGTGACACATAATTTTCGAGTTTTTCACTAAAATCCTCCAAAGCTAGGGTGGTGAAAGTGATGATTATGCCTTAAGAAGGTTATTAAATCCTATCATATTGAATTTTCAAGACTAAGTTGAGTCTATGTATTTTAACATGCTAGTCATAATATGTGATACCCCTATTTTGACCCTTAGGGTTATTGGCTTTAATGTAAATATTGTATATATGCAATGTGTGTTTGCCCTAGTGTGGAGCTCAAGATGAAGGCACCACTAGAGGATGTCCAAGTTTTATTTAAAAGACAAGTATTTGACATTCTGATTATCCATGTGCTATTAAGCCATGATACATTGTAAATGATGTAAATATTTATTATTGCAATTAAAATACCAAGAAAAATGGCTAAATAGGAAACGAATGAGAAGGGGCCATGTGTATCCACTAGGGAGAGGTGAGGGGGTTGTGGTATTGGAACCCATGCTACCACATGTCCATTTGTGAACCCATTTGACTCCCATGCTGACATTTAATTATTTTGTAAGAGGGTGGTTGAGAAAACTTGTTCATGAGGTCGATTGAGTATGGAGTAGCCCTGAAATCCGTATGGTAGGGTATGGATCTGTTTTGCTTGTTCCTTAAGACACTCTACCACTTGGGAATTCGCCCACCTTGATCACTATCCAATTTTTTACCAACAACCTCATTCCTCATGCATTGCAGAGCCGAGCAGAGAAGCAAAAAGGAGAAAAAACGTGATTCTATGATAACACGCATTTGCAGAGCCGAGAGCACACAGAACCTTGCATGGAAGCATTATTTGTTGAGAAACCCATGAACCCGAACCCTGGGGATGAATTACAGAGCATAAGAATCTTAGGGAAGCCGTGAGAACACCTGGATCTGATTACAGAGGACCGAGTTGCGGGACCAAGCTTAGTTCGCAACCCTGAGAAGAGCCCAGCTTGAATAACATAGTAGAAAGTCAAACATAGGGTCGGATCTGCTTGATAAACCCAGTGAAGGCTGAAATCTCATGAACGTAGTAGTTTGGACCTTTCTATGCCCACCCTGAAGAACACTAAAGGGAAGGGTACCTGAGGGACTGTGCAACAGAGAAGGGGGCCTTCCTTGTGTTGGTTGAGGTAGGTATTGTGGGTGCCATGTCTGCTGAGTAGTCCGAGATTCTTGTAGCTCCGTGGTTGAGCTCACTGGCTTAGCATCATCTTCCCTGTTCCTTGGTATGCTTGATAAACCCAACTGTAGGTTGGCTTAGAATTGGATGAAACCTTGATTGTGAGAGAGCCTATTTAGCCTCCTCAGTGGATACAAAGCCCAGCTCAGGGGTGGTTTCTCAGCTAAAAGAGTATAGGTTGGACAGAGACCTATGGTTGGGTGGAACGTTGCTCTCATTTAGCCAGTTGATTGGGAAACTACAGTTCAAAGATAAGTGGTCTTGTGATTTCAAAGGATGTTGATTTCCTATGTCAAGTTCATATGTATTTTTAAGATTAATTGAATGAATTATCTCATGAATTTAATCAATAGGAATACTATGTGTAAGCCTGAGTTTGAGGCCGAGTTCATGTTTGAATGCTTCATCATTTGCATGAGTTTAATGTACTGCTAACCTTGCAGGTTATAGATGTATTGACTAGTTCTAATTTCATTATATGTGTTTTACTATGCATTGCATACCCTTAGGATGAATTGCTTGACTTCACCTGGATATGCAGAAGGAATTAGACAGCCCCCGTGGTGTTCCATGACCCTTCTGTGGGTCAAGGGAAAGGGAGAAATCATGGCTGAAGGCAAGCAGAGTTCCTTGTAGAAGGTTGAAGGCATATTGAGGAGGTTTTGGACAATACTTCAGTTGGGAAAATGACCAAGTTAGATTCCTCAGCAGTGGAAGGGGATTTTACCAATGCATGGAGATCTTCAAGAGATTTCCAATGGTACTAGACTTGTCCAATTTGGTCCAAGGATGAGGAAGTTAGGAGCCTAGGAAGTCTGCAGATGCAGGGGGAGTGGTTCCGCCTTTCTGCATACGCAATGCAGATTGCAGATTGCGGAGGTTGGGAACCAACCTTTGGACTTGCGTGGTTGGACCTCCGCCTTTCCGCACCCGCAATGCAGATTGCGGAAGTTGGAATGGTATTTTTCCAGAGTCGTGAATTTGGGCTTCCGCATTTCCGAATCCCACAATGCGGATTGCGGAATTTAGAAGGGTATTTTGCCGGAGTCGTGAATTTGGGTTTCCGCATTTCTGAATCTCGCAATGTGGATTGCGGATTGCGGAAGTCGGAATGGTATTTTTCCGGAATCATGAATTTGGGCTTCTACATTTCTGAATCCCGCAATGAGGATTGTGGAAGTCGGAAGGGTATTTTTTCGGAGTCATGAATTTGGGCTTCTGCGCTTTCGAATCCCGTAATGTAGATTGCGGATTGCAGAGACGAAGTTTTTCGGGGAGCTAATTTGTGGTTCCGACTTTCCAAATCCCACAAGGCGGATTGCGGATTGCAGAAGTTAGAAAGGTGATTTCGTCGAAGTTATCAATTGTGGTTCCACCTTTCCAAATTCCACATTGTGTCTTGCGAAATGCGCCAAGGTGGATTGCGGATTTGCAGATCGAAGACCATTGCGGCTGTGTGTAAAATGGAGAGGATTATTGGAGAATTTGGAAAAAAAATGTATCAGTTTGTCTCCTATCACCTCTGAAGGGAATTGAGGGGTTGGGGACGTGACAGAGTGGTATCAGATCTTAAGTTACAACACTAGGGCCGCTTAGGCCGAGGCATACACAAGCTTGTAGACAGAATGGTGCCAAGAGCGCAGTTTTAAGAAAATAAGTATGATTGTTAATGAGTAATTTTTAGATTTGTGTGGATGTTTTATGTTTTATAAGCATTCTTATAATGTCTAATAAACGTTTCCATCATGCACAGTGATTGCAACAGTTAATAGTTGAATCGCACAATAGAGTTAGCGTACAACGAAAGCAAGAAATGGTGACCATAAACGATGCCCAAGATCCTTATGAGCATTAGGAAGATTTTCTAGGAGAGAATGTGCAAGAAACACATACTGAAACATAATCCATTGGGAGAAGGGAGCATATAACTCCCCAGAACTTGGTTGAAACCATGGTGAGCTTCAATGATAAATTGATGAAGGCTCAGGAAGAGCAGCACCAGCTCAATGTTGCCATTTTGCAGAGCCTTACTAGCATGCATCAAAGGATAAATCTTGGGTCTAACCCAAGAAATGTGGGCAGAGAAGAAATAGATGTAGTTAGTCGTTCTAGAGGTCGTTCTAGGAAGAGGACTCTAAGCTCTAGAAGGAGTTCTGTGAGTAGAAGGCACATAATACACTCCTCAAGATCTCTTTACAGCAAGTCATGTGACTCCATAGACTCTCAAAGAAGCCGAAGGCATACTTCCAGTAGGAGTGAGAGAAGAAATAAATTCAGAGGGGTTCCATAGGGAGAACTTAGGAAGGCAGGGCTCCTACCTATGATAGGTATTTTTCCTTGAAGTACCTTTTAAACTGCTCCCAATTGATCCTCTTCTCACTGATCTTCTTCACTTGTATGAGGTGCTCCCACCAATTTGAAGCTCTGCCATTCAGATTGTAAATGGAAAGTATGTCCTTTTCATTTCCTGAATAACCTTGCATTCTGAAGTACTTAGGAAGGTTATTCAGGAAATGAAAAGGACATACTTTCCATTTACAATCTGAATGGCAGAGCTTCAAATTGGTGGGAGCACCTCATACAAGTGAAGAAGATCAGTGAGAAGAGGATCAATTGGGAGCGGTTTAAAAGGTACTTCAAGGAAAAATACCTATCAACTAGGTATTATGATAACAAGAGGAAAGAGTTCAATGAACTCAAGTTGGGACAAAATTCCATGGAAGAGCATGCCCATAAGTTTTTGGAGTTATTGAGGTATGTAGACTACATCAAGGATGAGAGAGTAAAGATCCAATGTTTCCTTGGTAGTCTACCCCAAAATTTCAGAGATAGGATTGAGTTTGTCAATCCACCAAGCCTTGATGAATCCATTAGGATGGCAATGCATTGCTATGCGCAAAGAAAAGGTAAATCAAAAGCTCAGCCAGCATGGAAAGGAGAGCCAACAGGGAGGTTTGAACAAAGGAAAAGTGGATTCAAGCCACCATTCAGAGATCATCCCAAAAATTTTCCACAAGGACAACAAGCAGGGAGTGGATTCAAACCAACAATAGCAGTAGAAAAAACATCAAAGGGACCACTTCAGTGTTGGGGATGTAGAGGAAAGCACATGCTTAGAGATTGTCCACATCGGAGGGATAATCCCTGAAGCTTGCAAAACTTAGAAGAAGCAACTACAGTGGAAGATATGACAAGGGCAGCACCTCGAATTTATGCAGCATTGGATAATCATCAAGCAGACCATCAATCAGCAGTGGTGGAAGTTGAAGGTAAGATTGCTAAGCAATCTATTTCTGTTTTGATTGATCCATTATCTACTCATAGTTATGTGTCCCCTAAGGTGGTTGAAGGTTGTTCTCTTAATAAATTGAAGCATGGTAAGCCTTGGCTAGCTCAATTAGCCACAGGTATCAAGAGAAAAGTGAGTAAAGTAGTGATGGAGTTCCCCATAGAGTTGAATGGACTCCTCACAAAAGCAAATTTAAATATCCTACCATTAAGATCTTATGATTCCCTAATAGGTATGGATTGGTTGGAAAGACACAGAGCCAAGATATATTTCTATGAGAAGGTAATTGAATGCATTGATGAAGAGGGAAGGCCAAGGTTGGTAAGAGGAATTCCCAAGCAAGTTTCAGTAAGGCATATTTTAGCCTTACAGTTGAGACATTTTTATAAAAAGGGTTGTCAATTATATGCATCTCACATATCAGATTCATCAGAGGATAAGGGACCAAGGATAGAATATTTTCAGCTGTTGCAAGAATTCCAAGATGTGTTTCCTAATGAAGTGCCAAGACTGCCACCCAAGAGAGATATTGATTTTTCCATCAATCTTGTTCCAGGGAAGCATCAATTCCAAAGCTCCTTAAAGAATGAGCACACTAGAATTGGTATATTTGAAGATGCAGTTGCAAGAATTAATGGACAAGGGGTATATCAGGCCGAGTGTATCTCCTTGGGGATCACATGTGTTGTTTGTCAAGAATAAGGGTGGGACTTTGAGGCTGTGCATTGATTACAGACAACTAAATAAAGTGACAGTCAAGAATAAGTACCCATTGGCAAGAATTGATGACTTGTTTGATCATATGAAGGAATCCAAAGTGTTTTTAAATATTGACTTGAGGTATGGCTACCATCAAGTGAGGATAAAGGAAGAAGACATTCACAAGACAACTTTCAGAACTAGATATGGCCATTATGATTTCACTGTGGTGCTATTTGGTCTTACCAATGCACCTACTACATTCATGTATCTCATGAATATTGTCTTCAGCAAGTATTTGGATAAGTTTGTAATTGTGTTCTTGGATGACATTCTTGTTTATTCAAAGAATGAAGAAGAGCATAATGAACATCTAAGAATGGTGTTGCAAGTCCTTAGAGAACACCAACTGTATGCAAAGCTGAGCAAGTGTGAATTCTATCAAAAGAATGTATAGTATTTGGGTCATGTCAACTCAGAAGTAGGAATTGCAGTGGATCCAGAAAAGATTGAGGCCATAATGGATTGGCCTACTCCAAAGAATGTTGCAGATGTTAGATCCTTTATGGGTCTTGCAGGTTATTACAGAAGGTTCATTGAAGGCTTCACCAAGATAACTCACCCAATCACTTCATTGCATAGGAAGAATATCAAGTTTGTATGGTCTAAAAAGTGTGAAAGAAGCTTTCAACAGTTAAAGAGATTGCTTACCAGTGCTCATGTTTTGAAGATTGCAGATCCAAATAAAGATTTTGTAGTGTGCACAGATGCTTGCATTGAAGGGATAGGTGGAGTAATCATGCAAGAAGGATTTGTAATTTTCTATGAGTCAAGAAAGTTAAAGGAGCATGAAATGAATTATGCCACACATGACTTAGATCTGGTAGTCGTAGTTCATGCTCTCAAGAGATGGAGACATTATCTCTTGGGAAGAAGATTTTAGCTCAGAACATACCACATGAGCTTGAGATATTTGTTTGACCAGCCAAATATGAATGATAGGCAGACTAGGTGGATGGAATTTCTTTGTGAATTTGATTTGGACATTAAGCATGTCAAAAGTAAGGAGAATAAGGCTGCAGATGCACTTAGCAGGAGATTTCATGTTGCAACAGTAAGTATGTGTAAATCAGATTTGAAGGCAAGGGTTCTTGAAGATCAAACTAGTGATGAAGCTTACCTTCAAGTCAAAGAGAATTTGCAGCAGGGAAATGTGGATGAAACATGTACAGGATATCAGATTGGTGAAGTTGACATTCTCATTTATCAAGGTACTAGATTGTATATTCCATATTGTGCAGAATTGAAGAAGCTAGTTATGGATGAGATACATCAAATGCCATATTCTAAACACCCAAGATATCAAAAGACCATTATAGCAGCAAGAAAGCAACACTTTTGGCATGGGATGAAGAAGGACATAGAAGAGTACATTGATAGGTGTCAAAATTGCCAACACGTTAAGGTAGAACATCAACATCCAGCAGGATTGTTGTAGCCTTTGCCCATTCTAGAATGGAAGTGGGAAGTGATTTCTATGGATCTTATAACAGGTCCGCCAATGAAAGTAAGGAAGCACGATTCAATCATGTTAGTGGTGGACAAGATATCAAAGGTAGCTCACTTTATTCCAATCAAGTCCACACATAAGACAAGTGACATAACAAATATATTCATGAAGGAGATATTCAGATTGCACAAATTTCCCAAGGAAATAATTTCAGATCATGATACAAAGTTCACATCCAATTTTTGGAAGGGATTATTCCAGGAATTGGGAACTTAGTTGAAGTTTAGTACATCCTATCATCCTCAAACAGATGGTCAGATGGAGAGAGTGAACCATGTACTTGAAGACATGCTGAGGATGTATGTGATGGATAAACCATCCAAGTGGGAAGACTACCTACACTTCGTAGAATTTGCATACAATAATGGACACCAAACATCATTGAAGATGAGTCCTTTTGAGGTATTGTATGGAAAAGGATGCAGAACTCTAGTGAGTTGGGACAGTCCAGTGAACATGGTAGTGCTTGGACCATAAATGATAAAGGAGATGGAGCAGGAAGTTGTTAAGATCATGAAGAATTTGAAGGCAGCTCAGGACAAGCAGAAGAGTTATGTAGATTTGAAGAGAGTGCATAAAGGATTTAATATTGGGTATCCTGTTTACTTGAGGGTGAAACCAAGGAAAAGTTCCATAAAGTTGGGAAGTTGTGCCAAGTTGGCACCAAGATATTGTGGGCCATTTGAATTCCTTGATAGAATATGACCAGTTGCATATAGGATTGCATTTCCTGCTAACATGAGAGCTCATAATGTTTTCCATGTAAATATGTACATGATCCTAATCACATAATTGATTGGCATGTGATACAGGTGGAACATGATGGAGAGTTCCAAGTGGAGCCTATGCACATCCTCGACAGGAAGGTCACTTTGCTCCGGAACAGAGCCATTGGATAGGTGAAGGTGCAATGGAAGCAACTTAGTTTTGAAGAGGCTACATGGGAGCTGGAGGATGCCATGAGAGAGGCATTCCCATTTTTGTTCAGTTTTTAGAACACCGAGGACGGTGTTGCTCTAAGGGGGAGGGATTTGTAATACCCCTATTTTAACCCTTAGGGTTTATTAGATTCAATGTAAATATTGTATACATGCAATGTTTGTTTTCCCTAGTGTGGAGCTCAAGGCCAGGCCCCACTAGAGGATGTACAGGTTTTATTTAAAAGGAAAGTATTTGACATTCTGATTATCCATGTGCTATTAAGCCATGAGACATTGTAAATGATGTAAATATTTATTATTACAATTAAAATACCAAGAAAACTAGCTAAAAAGGAAACCAATGAGAAGGGGCCATGTGTATCCACTAGGAAAAGGTGAGGGGGTTGTGGGATTGAAACCCATGCTGCCACATGCCCATTTGTGAAACCATTTGACTCCCATGCTGACATTTAATTATGCTGTAAGAGGGTGGTTGAGAAAACTTGTTCATGAGGTCGATTGAGTATGGAGCAGCCCTGAAATCCGTATGGAAAGGTATGGATATGTTTTTCTTGTTCCTTAAGACACTCTACCACTTGGGAATTCACTCACCTTGATCACTATTCCATTATTGACCAATAAACTCATTCCTCACACATTGCAGAGAAGTAAAAAGGAGAAAAAATGTGATTCTGTGATAGCACACATTTGCAGAGCCAAGAGCAAATAGAAGCCTGCGCGGAAGAATTATCTGTTGAGAAATCCATGAACCCAAACCCTGGGGATGAATTACAAAGCGTGAGAAGCTTAGGGAATCTGTGAGAACACCTGGATCTGATTCCAGAGGACCGAGTTGAGGGACCAAGCTTAGGTCGCAACCTTGAGAAGAGCCCAGATTGAATTACATAGTAGAAATTCAAACATAGGGTCAGATCTGCTTGATAAACCCAGTGAAGGATGAAATCTCATGAAATCAATAGTTTGGACCTTTCTATGCCCACCCTAAAGAACACTAAAGGGAAGGGGCCCTGAGGGATTGTGCAACAGAGAAGGGGTAATTCCTTATGTTGGGTGAGGTAGGTATTGTGGGTGCCATGTCTGCTGAGTATTCTGAGATGCCTGTAGCTCTGTGGTTGAGCTCACTAGCTTGGCATCATCCTCCGTGTTCCCTGCTATGCTTGATAAACCCAATTGTAGGTTGGTTTAGCATTGAGATGAAACCTTGATTGTGAGAGAGCCTATTTAGCCTCCTTAGTGGATACACAACCCAACTCAGGGGAGGTCTCTTAGCTGAAAGAGTATAGGCTGGATAGAGACCTATGGTTGGGTGGAACGTTGCTCTCATTTAGCCAGTTGCTTGGGCAGCTTCAGTTCAAAGATAAGTGGTCTTGTGATTTCAAATGGTGTTGATTTACTATGTCAAGTTTATATGTCGTTTTAAGATTAATTGAATGAATGATATCAGGAGTTTAATCAGCAGGAAGACTATGTGTAACCCTGAGTTTGAGGTTGAGTTCATGTCTGAATGCTTCATCATTTGCATGAGTTTAATGTACTGCTAACCTTGCAGGTTATAGATGTATTGACTAGTTCTAATTTCATTATATGTGTTTTACTATGCATTGCATACCCTTAGGATGAACTGCTTGACTTCACCTGGATATGGGGAAGGAATTATATATCCCCCGTGGTGTTCCATGACCCTTCTGTGGGTTAGGAGAAAGGGATACGTTATGGCAGAAGGCAAGCAGAGTTCCTTGCAGAAGGTTTAAGGCATATTGAGGAGGTTTTGGACAAAACTTCAGTTGGGAAAATTACTGAGTTAGAGTCATCAGCTGTGGTATGGGATTTTACCAGTGCATAGAGTTCTTTAAGAGCTTTCCAACGGTACCACACTTGTCCAATTTGGTCCATGGAAGAGGAAGTTAGGATCCTAGGAAGTTTGCAGATGCAGGGGGTGTGGTTCCGCCTTTCTGCATCCACAATGCGGATTGTGGAGGTCAGGAACCAACCTTTGAATTTGCATAGTTGGACTTCCACCTTTCCGCACCCGCAATGCAGATTGTGAAAGTCAGAAGGGTATTTTGTCGGAGTCGTGAATTTAGGCTTCTGCATTTCTGAATCCTGTAATGCGGATTGCAGATTGCGGAAGTCGAGAGGGTGTTTTGCTGGAGTCGTGAATTTGTGATTCCTCATTTCTGAATCTCGCAATGCGGATTGTAGATTGTGGAATTCGGAAGGGTATTTTTTCAGAGTCGTGAATTTGGGCTTCCGCATTTCTGAATATCGCAATGCGGATTGTGGATTGCGGAAGTCGGAAGGGTATTTTTCCGGAGTCGTGAATTTGGGCTTTCGTGTTTCCGAATCCCGCAATTTGGATTGCGGAGGCGAAGTTTTCCGGGGCAGTAATTTGTGGTTCCGACTTTCCGAATCCCACAAGGCGGATTGCAGATTGTGGAAGTCGGAAAGGTGATTTCGTCGAAGTTATGAATTGTGGTTCCGCCTTTCCGAATTTTGCATTGTGGCCTATGAACTATGAAAGTCGAAAAGATGATTTCGTCGAAGTTATGAATTGTGGTTTCTCCTTTCCGAATTCTGCATTGCGGCCTGCAGATTGCGGAATGCGGCAAGGTGGATTGCGGATTTGCGGATCGAAGGCCATTGCGGCTATGTGTAAAATGGAGAGGATTAATGGAGAATTTGGAAAACAAAATGTATCAGGTTGTCTCCCATCACCTCTGAAGGGCACTGAGGGGTTGGGGACATGAAATAATCCCAAAGTTTCGTGAATGTGTACTTAGTCCCCCCAGGATTTTTTTTATTTTTCAGTTTTTTAATAAAATCATTGATAAGGTGTATTTTAATTGTAAAATTTTAAAAAGTCATAAAAGTGGCTCTAGGGGGCCAAATTTGTCATAGGGATGCTTGTTTTTGGACGCAGATCTCCCATTAAACCCCTCAACCAACTTTTGAGAGTCAAATTGGTGATTTTCAATTACTAATTTTGATTTTCTCTTGAAAATGATTTTTGGGTCAAATAATTGGGAAATAGGGAGAAAATCCAATTCCTAAATTAGTGGTATCTTATCTCTGAGGTGTCCAGGTTGGTTGGCATCTTTTCTGAGGAAGTAAATGAGTTGTTGGAGCATCTTTTCCACCTCTTGAGAGTGGATTTGATGTGTTTCCATGAGGGGGGCGAAATTCCCCCAAAGGAGGGTGCTTTTCCCTAGGAGGATCTCTTTTTGGAGGTGGTTATGATAGGTGGCAGCATCCCATGAGAGGTGGAAGCGCCATTGTTTGCTCGAAAGACACTTTCCATGCTCTCTAGAACCCCCAATCCACCTCCTCCATTGGGAATTTCGCCCTCCAAGGGTTTGGAGCCCAATTTTTCTATAAATGTGAGCCATTTCCCTTCTCTTTGGAAGGATGGATGTAGTGAAGCTCTGATGAAACTTTGTATGATCATTATTGTATTGTTTATGAATAAATAAAGGTTTGGAGGCTCATCATTGGTGTAGTGTGCTTCATGTGTGGATGCTTTATTCTCAAATGCTTATGAAGTATAATCTTTCTTAAATTCTTCTTGCTTCCATTGAATAAGTTGTGGGACTACATAGGGGAGATACCTCCCAGTAGGGTAAGGGTGCATTCTTGTTTGATTTGTACTCTTAGTTATTTTTTAGTGGTATATCTATTGGATATGCATGCATTCTTGTTTGATTTGTATGCTTTCTAATCTTATATTGTTTGCAAATACCCTCATTTACCATTTGTTTTGTGCAAGGATTGTTAAGATTGCAGGTATCCTTACTTGGAGAGGAGAAGGAGCTTGGTTGCATCCTCCTCATCTTCAAATTATTACAAGGACAAACACCCTTTGCATTCCACCAAAAGTAAAGAACTTACAAGCTTCTTCATTCCAGTTTCCAGGATTCTTCACCTTCTTTCTTTTAAACTAAAATATACTTTCTAGTTACTTGGTTACTGGTTCCTCATATGACAACAAGTATATATCATATTTAGAGCTAAATTCATAAGAATACTTGTTATTGAAAATATATATATTTAAAGTGCTTTACTTCATTCATAATCTTAAAGCTTAGATCTATGGTTTTAGTACTTGAATTTGCAAATTTTCCAATATTTTTCCAAGTACTAAATAGTGTTAGATTCTTATTTTCATTTTGTTTAAACCACTAGAATTTTAACAACTTTAGCTTGATTTTTTTGTCATTTATAGATAGGTCAAGTGGAATTGTTGGTGAAAATTTCAATATTTGAGCCTTCCAAAGCGCCTCCTCAAAGCCCTCTCCAAAAAGGACATTTTTCTCTCTGTTTTTGTAACCTCTTTCATCCCAACTAATAAGGATAAAGAATCCTTCTTTAATAATTGTAAAAAACCATTAATAAAAGAAGCAAGTGGGATACACAACACCCACACCCCTTCCCCATTGGGGGAACCAGTATCGCCTCCTTTTTGAGGTAACTTTTCCTTTTGCTCTGGTTTTTTTATACTAACCTTTAGATTAAATTTTCCTTATTTGCAAGCTAGTTTAGTTTCATTTGTGCAAGAGTAATTTAGTTAGTTCACATTTATTTTTCAAGTAAATAAAAAAACCTGACTCGTTGCCACAAAGTATGCTCTTGCCACCACCTACAGGCTTTGTCGATTAGTGGTGGATGATCAGAAAGTTAACACATAGTTAGTAGTAATTAGTACAATAATTTTTGCTTCAATTTCATTTACTTTATTTACACTTACAATATCATTTTCTTTTAAAAATGGAATTAATATTTGCATTACCTCCAAGTATGCTCTTGTCCATCATAGACTAGTTGAGGCTGGTCTGATCTTTGGAACAATCAATAGAAAGGGGTCTTGCATTTCATAAATTTTCACATCTAATTAACAACACACTTTTAATAAAAATAAAATCCCCTAAACAGACGGAAATCCGGTGTCACGTTCTTTACCTTATGCGGGAAAAGTTTGCAAAGAAAGTTGGAAAAACTAGATAATTACCGCAAGGTCCCATCAAGCTACACCCTCGATTGGTGTAGTGTTGGACACACCCCCGTGACTCTGATCTAGACCGCATTTTATTGTGTAGAACCACATTGCGAAAATTCCAGACATATTCCATGTACCTTACAGTATGTCAGAAACCCCTTCCTGTAATCCACTCATCATAGTAATTTAAAACTGACCAAGATATAATTGCAAAACATTTACTTTTCAACAACATTTATTTTGATTCCATTTGGCACTGATCGAATTTACAACAATACATTTCTTTGCTTAATATCATCTTATTGTTGTTTATGTTTCATCTTTATATGCTATGCTTTTGATCTAATTCATTATTTTGCAATAATCTTGTTTCAGTGTTTTATCTTCAAAACTCCTAAAAAACTTACTTCCATTTTAACATTTAAGAACTAAAATCCTCGGTAACATTTCTTAGGGTCTACCCCCCTTGGATTCAGTAGGAGTTAGCCTAAATGGAGGAGTCAAGATCAAGTGACAGTACCTGACTCGAGACTTGCCCCCAAGGACACACCAAGTGGCTTGAAGATACCTACCACATTACCCAAGTGTGTATAGGTGGCAACACCCCTTACATTGATATTGGACCAAGAGTGTACAAGGATTCCGACTTTCTAGGGGTATATTCAGGTTCGTCACATGGAATCCCTGCATTGATTGATGGTCTTATGTGCAGTATTTTCACCTCCAAAAATGCGCCCACTTCCCCCTCGGCATCATCATCAGCACCTCCTGTAAGCCACGACATTGAAGAAACATTGATTTCATGAGTACCTCCAATTTTCGAAATACCATTCTTATACCCCCCCATGGGAGTGCAAGGAAATGGAACCGATCATTGCTCAACTAACTCTAACAGGCCTCACTTTGGGTATATCTGTGTGGTACCTTACATAGACATGGCTTCTAAACTGATATCCCACTATAATTTTGTCCCTGTCTCAGTCATTACACCATCTAGGATGGTTATGTCATGAGCCTCGAGCGTTGATCCTAGGACACTTGTGACTTAGCCACCACTAGTGGTCATTAATCCCACCAATGGGGGCATAAGAAAACCTAAGTTGAAATCCCCCCTCATATCCAACCCTACTCCCGAATCATCATCAGGGGTCTCCAAGCCTTAAGCATGGGGCATAACTCGATAACGGTTAAAATCCCTAGTAACCACCACTACTCCTGCGACAAGGGTCACTCCATCATGTGCCCTATGTGGGCAATAACACCATGCAACCAACCTATGCCCCACCTCGTTGAAGCTAAGGAATATTCTTAACACCCATGTGAGTGTGACATATGCACCACCTTCGGTAGCATGGGGCACCTCTTCTTTGCCCAATACAATATCTAAGTCCAAATTGTTGCGTACCAATAACATATGTTTAGTTTTCTCTCAATTTGGGAATTACACACACCATTGTCTTGAACTAACTCAATTTTAGGATGCTTTGGAGACCATTCGCCTCACCCAACCTTTGGTTGAGAGTTCTTCACCTCAACCCCAGGAAATAGATTCCATAAATTTTGTCTCAACATCGGTGACAACAAATGTTGCACCTACCTTAGAACTAGCCATTATGGCAATTCCCTCTATTGAGCCTACGACCCCCCAAGACCCCCCACCTATGGATCTTACACTGACACATGTTCTAAAAGGATCCGTAGACAGGCGTCTCTGAGAAAGAAGAGGGATTGCATCATCCTTGAACACATGTTCTAAAAGGATCCGTAGACAGTTGTCTTCGAAAATGAAGTCCTTGGTGGACAGGTGGGGATTGTATCATCCCCGGACTTCAGTCCCAGAATTGATCCATAGACAGCTGTCTTCGAGAATTGATGATCAGGATTGCATCGTCCCTAGACATGGTGAGATGTCTTAAAGTGGTAAGGAATGATCCTCTTGGAATTTGATCGGGATTGCATCGTCCCTAGACATGGTGAGATGTCTTAAAGTGATAAGGAATGATCCTCCTGGAAGTTGATCAAGATTGCATCGTCCCTATGCATGGTGAGATGTATTAAAGTAATAAGGAATGATCCTTCTGGAAGTTGATCGGGATTGCATCGTCCCTAGACATGGTGAGATGTCTTAAAGTGATAAGGAATGATCCTCCTGGAAGTTGATCGGGATTGCATCGTCCCTAGACATGGTGAGATGTATTAAAGTGATAAGGAATGATCCTCCTGGAAGTTGATCGGGACTGCATCGTCCCTAGACATAGTGAGATGTCTTAAAATGATAAGGACTAATCATCCTGTAAGCTGATTCAGGATTGCATCGTCCCTAGACATGGTGAGATGTCTTGAAGTGATAAGGATTGATCATCTTGGAACTTGATCTGGATTGTATCATCCATGGACCTATGTCCTAAAGAGAGCGGGATTGATCATCCTGTAATATGATCGTGTGTATTGCAGAGTATGCTACGATGATGATCCAGATGCTGTAGATCAAGATGATGATCCAGATGTTGATGATCGTATGATGACGATGTTGTTGATCATGCTGATGATGATGATGTTGATCGTATGATGACGATGTTGATGATTGTATGATGACGATGCTGATGATCGTATGATGACGATGTTGATGATCCTGAGGATCCAGATGATGATATTCCAGTAACTGCTTGAGTTACTGATGATGTTAAGAAAGCTTCCAATGATTTATAGATGTATCATGTACGATGTAGTCGATGACTCCTTGCTCCTGCAGATGTTGTTATAATATCCTTCTCGTTAAGGGGGAGTGTTGAATATTGTAACTTCTAAGAATATTATATTTGTACCTTATTATTCCGGAGATGTTTCATCCCTCCGAGGTGATCCTATTATGTATCTGGAGATGTTTATTCCTCCGATGGATTGTGGTAACCAGGGTTATTAGATCCACCATGTGGGGGTCGGCCCTGAGTTAATTAATTAGGGGTTATTAGACTCCCTTGGGAGAAGTCGACCCCATAAGGGAAAAAGTTAGTCGAAAAACTAGTATAAGTAGAGGAGGATGCTCCTCACTTATCTCTCACTTCCATCACTCGGAAAGTAGCGCACTTGTGAGAGAGAGGTCTACATAGGAGGTAGAGAAGGAGCCCTAGTCTTGGAGCACATCTTGTATTTTGGTTGATCATCTTATTGAGGAAAGCTTTATTGGGTTTTCTACCCCATGAGGGTTTCCCAGGGTAAAATCTCTGTCTATCTTGTGATTGTGTTTCTTTCAATGATCTTGCTAGTCAAATTAGTATAAACTTAACAAATAACACAAATTCCTTCGATACTAAATAATGCCTCCAATGTTGTAATCTTCTACAATTGCATAAAATTCTACATCATATGTGGAGTAGCTGTTTCTTACCTCATTCAACTTTTCACTAAAAAATGTAATTGGTCTACCTGCTTGGCTAAGTACAGCTCCAATGCCTACATGTGAAGCATCACAATCTACCTCAAACACTTGATCAAAATATGGTAAGGCTAATATAGGTGCCTTAGTTATCTTCTTCTTTAGAAACTTAAAACTTTCCTCAGCTTCATTGGTCCACTTGAATGTCGTGCCTTTGGTGTAATTTGTTATGGGTGCTACAATACTACTAAAATTTCGAATAAAATTTTGGTAAAAGGTGGCCATCCCATGAAATATTTTTACCTTTGTTATGATCCAAGGACTAGGCCACCCCAAAATTGCTCTAACCTTATTTGAACCCATCTTGACTCCTTCCGATGAGATGACAAAACCCAAAAATACCAAACTTTCTTGCAGGAACCTACATTTATTCAGGTTTGCATAAAGCTAATGTTTTCTCAATGTATCCAATATCATCTTTAAATTTTGCAAGTGATCTTCTCTTTTGTTACTAAAAACTAGGATTTCATCAAAATAAACGACAACAAACTTAACAATAGAAGGTCGAAGCATATTATTCATCAACTACATGAAGGTACTAGGTGCATTGGACAGCCCGAACGACATCACTGTCCATTCATATAGTCCATCCCTGGTCTTGAGGCAATTTTCCATTCATCCCTTTGCCACAAATAAATTGTACTAAAATATTTATCTCCAGCTAGCACATCCATCATGTCATCCAAGTGCAGTATAGGAAACTGATATTTGATGGTAATTTAATTGATTGCTCTACTATCTTTGCACATCCTCCACGTATTATTATTTTTGGAGTCAACAATATTGCTAGTACAACACAGGGATTCATGCTTTCTCTTACCGCACCTTTCTTTATAAGCTATGTTACTTGTCGGTTGAGCTCTGCATGTTGTCTAGGAATCATCCTACATGCTACATGAATAGGTAAATCTAATCCTGGGATTAAATCAATGTGATGTTGAATACACCTCTTTGGTGGAAGACCATCAAGTAGTTCATTAGGAATAACATCAACATATTCTTCTAGTGATTTGGTCACTTCAGTAGGTATTGGTATGTCTTCCTCAGTTCCTTTTTGCACTATTAATGCATAGTATAATCCTGGTGCCTTCATTTCCTTAACAAGCTCTCTTTCCGACAACAGATTCTCATCTTCCCCTTCATCCTTAAGAGGCAATAAGATGACTTTCGATCCATCCTTCCAAAAGGTGTAGGTATTATTTTCTCCATCATGCATGACTTTTCTATCATATTTCCAAGGCCTCCCCAATAACAAATGACATGTATCCATTGGAATGACATCACACCATACTTCATATTTATATATGTTACCAATGGAAAACTTGATCAAATATCTTTTATTAATGGTGAACTCATTCCCTTTTTTGAACCACAATTTGATAAGGACAGGGATGTGTTTCATAGTGTAATTTCAACTTATCTACCATCTCGTTGGAAACCATATTCTCACAACTGCCACTATCAACAATAACTTGACATAACTTTCCCCCGGAAGTGCACTTGGTTCAAAAAATATTTGTCTGAAGCCACAAATAATCATTGTCGCTACTCTGTCTTTGCTCTTTTTTGGGAGTCACCATTGACCTCCATATCATGATATTCTCCCCCATATCAGGCGACACTTTAGATTCAACTCCTTCTTCATTCATAGCTTGGACCAAGTTTAGACTAGGTTGTTTTCCTTGCTTCAACTCTTGCATTTTATAATTTGAGCATTCAAATGCTTGATGACCCTTTACACCACACGTAAAACACACATGATCCTTCTTCATCTACCACCACCATAACCTCTACCCCTCTAAAATCCTCTTCCTCATATTTTATTAGGTTACTTTGTCGAGTATCTTCTACTTTCTCAACTCATTGGGATGATTCGCCTCTGCCATAGTTAAAACGACCTAGTGAGGAAGACGATGTACCCGTCCTTGCTCCTCTATACCTTTGAGCAAATTGTTATTTTTTTTTTTTCCTTGGCCTTTAAGGATAATTGGTATGCCTCTTCCACACAACGAACCCTATGCGTGCTCAATTAATCTTGGATAGAAAATTTTAAACAATTCACATACCTTACAACTAGTTGCTCATTAGTTTCATGGTGATCTATATGAATGGACAACTGATAAAACATGTTTGTGAGTTCCTCCACAGTGGACAAGTTTTGCTTCAACTTCTAAAATCTACGAAAAAGGGTCTGTGCATAGTCTAGTGGCAACAATTTTTCTCGCAATTTTTTTCCATCTTATTCCAGGTCCTAATTTTGTCTTTTCCTTTTTTTTTATTTATTTTATCTTTCTACACATGATCCCACCAAAACATGGCGTGACCCTTCAACTTGGTGCAGTCAAATTTCACCTTATTTTCCTCTGTCATAGGTTTCCATTAAAAAAAAAGTTCCATGGCGTTAAGCCAATCTATTAGCTCCTCTGGTTTAAGACTCCTTGCACATTATGAAATTTCCATTTTGATCCCATCATTTCTCCTTTCTAGAGCCTTGAGTATCCTTTCTTCAAAATTCATGCACCTTTATTGTTCTTATTCATGTTCTATATGATGATATACATCTCCTCGGTCTGTCTCCTCATCAAATGCTTCTCTTCGTATTATTCTCTGACTAGTCAGCACGTTTGTAAGATCTGCTACTTGCCTCTGGAGGTTTTGCATATCTCTACACATATGAGCAAGACTTTCTCTTGCTCTTCCTCTCCCATCCATCTTTTTGCTCCGATACTAGATGATGTAGCCAATAAACTTTGATTCATTCACGAGATCTAAAAAACCATGCAAACACACAAGAATGGAAAAGTAACTATCTTTTATTCCTTCTCCATCACTAACTATTACAATGAAAGTTCGGCCCCTTATAGCTACTATCTGAGATATTTGAAAATTGCTAATTTTAGAAAATTCTCGCATAACTCTAAAACTGACAATAACTAAAAGATAAATAGAGTGACACTAATTGTTAACTCGCTTTTCTGATTAAGTGCATAAACTAAGAGATAACTGATAATTACAAATTTAAAAAATCCCCCAAAACACTAAAACCCAATTTGAGGCATTATATGAAGGAATTTGGCCTCGAAAAAGTGTCAAAATGAGGTCCAATAAAAAGGATCTTATCGGTCACGACAGTGAATTCTTCGAGACACAACTTCCTGTTAAATTTCATCCCAAATGGATAACCGAGTCAAAAGTTATGACCCTCAGAAATCCCTACATCAATGAGTATAGTGGGTGGGATCTTTGTATGCCCACATTACAACTTTTGGAGATAAATATTGGGATTGAAACTCTTGGTATGAAGGGAATTTAAGGTTTGAATGATGACAAGCAAGCTGAAGAAGATTTTTCAACTAAAGCTGATGATAGAAGGTCCATTCAACTTGAGAACTTATTATGGATGGAGGCAATTTTGAAAGAAAAAAACAAGGTGAAGATGGAGCTAAAAAAGAAGAGAATATTTGTAGAATTCAAAGTCTGGAGTCAAAAGAATAAAAAGAGAAGAAGAGTCAACAATAGTGGTAGCATGCAGTAAAGCATCAAGCCAAAGGTTTTCCAAATGTTTTTATAAAGTGTTTGTAAGCCTAGTTGAGACTTAGACCAACAAGCCATGATGTTTTGATGTCATAGCTATTATTTTAGAGTTGTTAGTAGTCATAATTAAAGGGGAGTGTTAGAGAATGGTAATTATTCCCATTATTAGTTGTTGACATAGTCAAATAGTGGTTAGTTCTTTGTGGGTCATGAAAATTGACACAGTCAAAACCGATACATTGCATCTAGATAATTTTTTGGTAGCTAGATCTTTCTAGAGAAGTCTCTTTCTATGTTTTTAAATCATTCTATGATGTAATGCAACATGAGAGTGTTGTGTGCAATTTCTCTCTGCCTCTACTTTGATTTTAACAATCATTTCCCATATGTTCAAATTGATACTACAAAGGCATAATGGTTGCTAGTAAGATAACTACTGTAATTTGTAGCATAGATGTAACAATGAATTATATTAGATACATGATTTTACAAATTATCATACTAAATAGATATTGAGTGTATTGCAATTTATGTATTTTTTAGGTGCCCAACTAAAAAAATCAATATCATCATATACTAGAACTCCAGGCTGCCAGATTAAGAGTACATGATTAGGACACACACTTTTTCTTAAATTTCAACAAACTAAACAACAAAACCAAGAGCATAACTAGAAATGATTTATGAAAACAAACCATAACATAACAACATGAGCTAAGAAAAGTATGACAAAGGAAAACAAATACTAGAATTCCAACCATGACATTCATGTCCATGATTCAAGGAAAGCATATGTCATTATATATACCAGTTGGCCCACATCAACTATCACCCATGCAAGGTTCAAAGTTATGCTTGTTCCTGGAAAACCCCATCCTATCTTAAAAATAAAGAGCAAGCTCAGGAAAATGTGTATGACTAGAGCCACTGCAACTATCTAGGCCATGGTCATGACCTTTCTCTATGATTGAAGGAACTTATGTGTTGGAAAATTTAGTGCATAGGAAAACAACCAAGGAATCATCTAGATGGAAAATCTCGCAACCAAGTTAGAAATCTCATCAGATTGCCAAAACAACTTCAATATGGGCGGTGAAAAAATATAAATGAGGCTTAAGCCCAATGCTATAACAAGAAGAATAATCCATGGCTTGTATATTCCCGACATGTGTATCTGCCCCGTTCTGAAGACCTGACCACACAGTGTCTCCAGTGCGGTACTCATTCCAAGTTGTAATTCATTTCAATACAAATTCTACAAACAAGCTAAACTAAAACAAATAGGAAAATTACAAATAAAGAATGGTTTTTTGTTGGCTCACCATAACTTTGAAGGCCAGCCTTGCTATAACCAATTCTCAATAGACACGACACCCAAATATTGAGCAGAGGCCTGGGTGATAGCTCCCAACGAATATTAGCATATAGACATGAAAATCACAGAGCCTGAAATAGCCCACAACATTTTGGATTCTATCCAGCTTTCTTGAGCCTGCTGCTTGGGATTCGAGATTAAATGAGCATCTAGAGAAAGATCATCTAGTCTGTTATGAATCAAAGGGTTGTTTGTTATGACCAAATTAAACACTTGAACTAAAGACAAAGGTTAATTAAAGGTGGAGTTTAGCATTGCATGCAGTGATTTTTAGGCCATACGCGGGTTTTTTGCACTATCCATCAATGCATACGCTTTGGTGTAATCTCAATGCCATTTTTTTCAAACAGAGACTTATCAATTACGTTTCATAAATTGCATTTTGATGTAATTAGACAAATAGAAAGAAAGTATTTTTATTTTTATTTAAATTTAAATTTATATTAACTTAATTAATGATAAAAAATATCTAATCAAAACTTCTACTCCATCAAAAACACAATACACAAATTTTTATTTAAACTTTATTTATCTTTAAAGTTAATTAAATTCACTAAACAAAATAACAAAAAGATATAGAACATAGTGTCTCTTTGTCCCCGACAAAGAAATATCATCCCCAAAAGTATGCCTATTGTTATAAGGCCCATAAATGTTCAGGAGGTTGAAAGCGTGATTAAGTCCCCTTACCCGGCCCTCCAATAGGATCCCTGCAACAGATTTAAAGGGAGAAACATCTACAAGGTTAGGGTTCCACGCAGATAGAGGGCCACCCGAAATCCCATTAGAGTCTAACCCATAACATTTCCAATTAGGCTTGAGTTTAAGAAAAAAAGAGCAAGCATTGGACGTCGTGGTCATAGTCTCTTGGAACAAAATGATATCAGGTTTCACAAGATCAAAAAGTATTTTAAGGGAAATTCACTTGGGGGAATTGCCAACCCCTCTAATATTGAAAGAGAGGATAATCATGATTGAGGAGAAACAGGGGGCTTATCTGCTCCAAGGGCCCCAAAGTTCTGAACATAAGGAGAGTCATAAGATAGTGCCGCCGCTACCGACTGGATAGAGGAGAGTTGAGGGTTAACACATTTGTTATGAGTGGAACCGATTGATTTAGGTTTATTTTTCCTCCGGGTGGTAATATTAGGACAATGTATCAAGGAAATAGGGATAGAGTTCCCACTGTCATATGGAATCCCCGCATATGTAGTGAGTGGGATTTTTTCAAAAATCCATGCAGAGGGAGTCCCCATTGAAACATTCTGATCAATGATGGGGGAAGTAGAGATAGATATATCCAAGGAGGGTAAATGCAACGCTTGAGAAATCGGCCTCTCAACGGGGAAGTGTGAATCCGAACACCGAGGAATAGTAGGAGGAGATGAAGTGGTCTACTTCATAACCCAAGGTGATATAGGGCTAGACTCAGAACAAGTAGGGTTCGGGAGTGGAGGTTCCATAGGGGCTGAAGGAAAATCCAAAGCTCCCAAGATCTCATCAACCGATAAGGACTTTACAAGTAAAGGAATAAAGTCGCAAAACTTACCCAAGCACTCCTATCTTCGACCAGAGAGCTCTCATGGAGGAAGCGATCTATCACTTTAAAGGCATTTACCAACAGGAATAAAATGATAATTTAACTGATCAGATGAAGGTGCTCCGCCTTTACCCTAGGTTTTTCATCGAGGATGATGGCAGGAATATTGGGAAAGAGGTCTCACTGCATGAGATTAAAGATGTCCTTTAGAAATTTATCAAGGATAAGAACCCCCATCCTGATGGGTGGACCGTGGAGTTCTTCATTCATTTTTTCAATTTGGTGGGACCAGATCTTCACAGGGCCATTGAAGAATCTAGACTGAAGGAAACCATCCCTTCCAATTTGAATACTACCTATATCACTCTCATTCCTAAAAAGATCATCCAGATACTTTCCATGACTATCGACCGATCTCACTGTGCAATTTGATCTATAAAGTCATTTCCAAAATCTTATCCAACAGGATCAAACTAGTTCTAGAGAAGCTTATCTCTTTTGCGTAGTTCGAATTCTTATCGAACCGTCAAATATTGGACGCGGGTATTTCCCAGGAATGCCTCCACTCGGTCAAGGTTAAGAACCTTCAAGCACTTATCTTAAAAATGGATCTAAAAAAGGCTTACGACCGAGTGGATTGGTCCTTCTTAGGATTTGTATTGATTCAGATTGGTATTCCTATTGAAGTCATGAATTGGATCATGTCTTGTGTTTGCTCAGCTACTTTCGCGGACCTCATTAATGGTTCCCCTACTTCTTTTTTCTCTAGCAGAAGGGGACCTCAGGGTTGTCTATCCCCCTTATTATTCCTTCTTGTCATTGAGGGGTTGAGTCGTCTTATTGGCATTTGTAAGACTAAGAGGAATATTCAAGGTATCTGGATTTCATGTAACCTTTCTATTTCCAATCTACTATTCATAGATGATGTTTTACTTTTTGGGAATGGCTCAGTAATCGAATGGCAAAACTTTAAATCTAGTATTGATTTGTTCTGCAAGGCCACTAGGATGTCCATAAGTGTACACAAATCCATGTTTTTGGTTAACAATGATGATGCAAGTCTTATTGTGTCTGTCGACGATATTTTCCATTATAAGATGGAGTCTATTGACTTGGATTTCAAGTACCTTAGCTATTTCCTGAAGCCCAACTACTATGAAAAGAAGGATTGTCTCTGGTTGGTGCAGAGAGTGGACAGTCGGATTAATCACTGATCTTATTGGTGGCTATCCTTGGGGGGAAAACTTGTATTGGCTAAATCAGTTCTTCAAATCCTTCCAGTTTATTGGTTCTCACTTACTGTGATCCCTATTGGGGTTGTGAAGCTTATCCAGCAGAAGCTTTTTCAGTTTATTTGGGCAGGTCACACACAGGTATCCAAGATACATCTGTATTCATGAGACAAGTTATCTTGTCCCTTTAATCCAGGGGGTTGGGGCCTAAAAAGGATGGATATCTTTAGTTTGGCTCTCTGTGCCAAAAGCCTTTGGCGTTGTTTGTTTGGGGAGGGGTTATGGAGTATAACGATCAAACATAAATATTAAAAGAAATCCTATGTTATACAGTGGCTCAGAAGACCTAATCTTGATGCAAGTAGAGTTTTGATTATCTGGAGAGGACTGCTCAAGACCTTTTCGATTCTTAGTGAGGGTCTTAGTTGGAAAATTGCAAGTGGTCAGCAGGTTCTTATCGACATCGATCCAGTTATGGGAGTTGATGAACATCTTAGGCTATTAGAACCATTACTTAATTTTCTTCATTCTTGTAACCTATGTTCCTTTCTCAAATTCGCCGACCTTTTGGATGCCTTTCGTTGGCCTCTTATTAGTACAATGCCAGTAATATGGGTATGCCACTTGAATTCTCAGAAGAATGGTCACGTTACTTACTTTTGTTGAATAGAGCGGGTGTCACCCTATTGGATGCTGAGGATATGGTGATTTGGGAAGGAGTTAATTCTTTTGGTGTTCTATAGCTAAGAAGGTGCACGAGGTGCTTATTTATGGGAAGATGCTTGTTTCTCACATTTGGTGGTCGAATTATCTTTAGAAATGCCATATTCCTCTGAAGGTCAAGTGTTTCATTTGGCTCTATTTGGAGAATAAAGTTCTTACGTGGGAGAACCTTATCAAATGAGGATTTTCGGGTCCGAGACGATGTGTCCTCTGTATGACTGAACATGAATCTGTGTCACTTTTTTGTTCATTACCATTTCGTCAGGCAGGTTTGGTGTGAGATTGAGCATATTCTTCATTATATAGGTTCTTGGTTCCATGACAATCTTCTAGGTAGTTTGTATGTGTGGCTCCATAACATGCCACGTTTTAAGGATCTCCCATTCTTTCTCCTATGGGAGGTGTGGAAAGCCCGCAACATATGTATATTCGAGAATATCAATCCTTTTGTTCACACGGTTTGCCTTCGGGTCATTTGTGCACTTCAGAAATTTGTTGTTGCTCCCTCGATTAAATCTCTGTGGTCATTAAATAAAACACATATGTTACCAAGAATATCGGTTGGCTTCTTTGATGGAGCATCGAAGGAGGGCTGTTGCGGCACATGGATGGTTCTCCTACTTATTGTTGCCATTTTAGACTCAAGATGGGAGTCAAATTGGGCAGTAACAACAAAGCCGAATTTCTAGCCTTATGGGGTCTCCTATGGTTTGTTAAGTGCAGGGGTACTATTCACAGGATTCAAATCTTTAGTGATTCTAGGGTGGCAGTAGATTGGGCCGCGTGTGCTTCATAGATGCAACATATAGGGTACGATCACTGGCTAGACCGACTTCGGGTTGTCATCACTGATTTCGAGGAGGTCCACTTCTCTCATATTTTTAGAGATTTTAACATTTTAGTAGATCAACTGTCCAAGGAGGCTTATAGACAAATGGACAATTACATGTCTTATGAAAAATTCTCTAAAAATGTTTTGGTAAAGATGGGCGTGGAAAAATATTTTTAGTTTAACCCATTCAACATGTTGTTTGTTTTTTTGTATGGTAGCTACTCCTTATGTATGTAGAGGTAATTATATCTGTGGATGACATATGCTTAGCAAACTAACAGGGCTTGTTGATATTTTGTATTACTAACAAATCCTCTCTTTAGAGGCTTGAGAGGATTATATTATTTATTTTTGTTTTCTTTATAGTACTACGTTTGTAACTTTGATTCAAAAGATAAATATCAAGTTGCAAGTTTTCTTATTGAAAAAAAAAATAGTCTCGAGAACTGAAAATAAAATAAAATAACTCAATATGAAACATGATGGCCCGCTATACGTGAAACGTGATCCACATTTATCTCAATATGAAACATGATGCCCGCTATATGTGAAACGTGTTCCACATTTATTTTTATGATATGGAGATAAGGCTTTCGTCCACACCAACGTCTATTTAACATAACTCAAATAAGGGGCCGCTGTTATGGCCGGGTGGCAGGGGCGGTCGGCAAAAAAAAAAAAACATAACTCAAATAAGTTATGACGGTTTACACTTATAAGGTATGTATTGAGTTTATTTATAATAGTTGATTATAATAATTTCTTTTAATTTTAGGTTTACACTAATAAGATATGTATTGAGTTTATTTATAATAGTTGATTATAATATATTTTTAGTTTTAATTTCATACATAGTTTGATTTTATAGTTCGGTTTTATTATAAATGTTTTAAAAATTAGATTTCATATTTTTGTAGGTATGGTAATGTAAAAGAGAGTATTTTTTTCATCTTGTTTCAAGATTTTGCATATTTTATTAATTTCTTAGTGTTATTAAACATAATTTAGATCTTCTGATTTGTTGTTAATGATTTTACCTTTATAAATTTAAATTTAAGTGAAGAGTAGGGTTTGGGGGTATTTTGTCCATCAAAATATTTAAAATGGGTCATTACAACAACTCTAAATTACCACTAGACCTACACTTACAAATCATTTAAATTTAGTTATGATAATGCTTTTAACAATGTTTATATCTAGGAGGACATCCTTCCCATTATCCCCAATTATTTAATGCATCTCGTATCCAACCTATTTTGAAAAGATGTTATCACATCAACCTAAAACTTTACATTTTAAAATTAATTTATAAATTACCATTTGATGGTAATTATTATTATTATTATTATTATTATTATATATATATATATATATATATATATTTATTTATTTTTTATTATTACAAAAACATATAGCTTTCATATAATATAAAAAGAGTTATAGTTGTACCAATTAATAAGAGATACAAAGAGTTCAAAATATGGCAATATCATAAAGAAATGTTTGAAAATTTTTAAAAGTTTGTCCAACCTTGGACTATTCGTGTACACATACTACCTATTTTCTTCAAAAAGAACCTATAACTATATTTCCTAATAAAATCAAAATACATTGACATTGAATGTGACATGTTAACCTTTAGTGAAAAAATGGCCATTGTGAACTTCCTCCATTGAGATGTCCTCTCGTCCTGGACTTGCATTTCCTTGCTCCAATTGTTTTTGCTTCTCAAGTTCCTTGTCAATATGTTGTATTGTAATATCTCCAACCAAATGCTCCTTAACAAAGCCTATAGATGCAAATGGGTGCTCCACAAGTGATTGTGAACTATAGGAAAATCCCCAAATATGTGTATTGCATATCCATATCACATACTAACTCATCAATTCTTTGTTTTTGCTCTCCAAGTTATGTCTCCGGGTCCTCCTGCTTCTTAAGTTGAGCCTCCATCTAACTACTAAGGTAAGAAATGGCCTTATGTAGACCTTCCAATTGGACAACTCCTTTTGTACGTCATGAACCCCATCACTAGGAAAGAACCCAGATGAATAGGAATTTGCCATGGCGAGTGTGTACCCAAAATAATTCAAGTAACCAAACCATTGAATGTTACCAAAGCTATAACAACCACCACATAGGAGCAACGATAGAACAAGGTAATTGCTATGGAAAAACCAATCTACATTCACCATAAAACCAATCGAGGATTCAACCACCACACAAACTAAATAATGAAGAAACTCCAAGTATCGAAATCACTGATTGCTACCAAGGTTGTATGACCACTGCACTAAAGCATTCATACAACACAATAATTGCTAGGGCAATTCTAAATTGCATTCACAATAAGACCAATCAAGGATTCAATCCCCACGTAGATCAAGTAACAAAGAAATGAAAGATTCCGAGGCAAAATACGCCCTGATTCAAACTTGACCAGCATTCAAGAACCACCAACTTGCCCTAAAAGATCCCTCCTGCATTATACAATCCCATCATATCCCATTCAACACTTCAACCAGACCACACAGCCTTCAAGTTTGAGAGAGATACGAGAGCTTAAAAGAGAGATACGAGAGCTCGAGAGAGAGAGTTGAAGCTTTGTAGTTGAGTCCCTTCCAAGAACAAATGTCATGTGTTAGCCAACCCATGCCATGCAATGGATTCAATGAGTCAATTTAAGAGTTTTATTATGGGATTAACAAAATTTTAGGCTTACCTCCATCTTTTATTAATATCCCTTTGTTTAAATAAATTATTGCAATAGCTAGTCCATTCCCCAAGAATTGCTTGCCCTTCGAATATGGAGAAAATTGATTGAGTCAAATTAAAGAAAATTCTTGCCCTTCGAATATGGAGAAAATTAATTGAGTCAAATTAAAGAAAGAGTGTGATCATTCTTTCCAATATTCCTAACCATGATGATCTACTTTTAATTATGGTCTTTCTAACTTATCTAATAACCAATAAGAAATTCCCAACAATGATCTACTTTTAATTATGGTCTTTCTAACTTATCTAATAACCAATAAAAAATTCCCAAAAATCATAACGTTCTTAGAAAATTAATCCAAAATATCTTAACAAATCACAATCTTAATTTTTTTAATCAAATGATATATACCTAACACATAAAAAATAGCTACAAGTTACAAATAACTTATAAAATAGATATCTAAACCACCAACAATATTGATATCAATGAAAAAAAATATAATATCACGTCAATCTAGAAAATTAGAACGTGCCTACAAAATTATTAAACTTAATTATAATAATACTTTTTAACAATATTTATCTTTTATATTATCACAACAATCTAGAAGATAAGACTTTTGACCAACTAAATGATAATAATACTTTTTAAAAAGTGTGTTCCTCATTGTCATTGGAATTCTAATCAAACTATTTAAAAAAGTTTATATCACAATAATTTTAAAATATATATTTTATAAATATTATACTTATATAATTATTTTTAACATACAATTAAACAAAATAATAATTATAAATAATGATTCCAAGCAACGAATAACTTATAAAATAGAATTTCTCAACCACGAACAGTGTTAACATCAATGTCAAAGTAGACAATTAATTAAATTAAGTTTTATTAATTAATTAAACTAAGTTAGGTTATAGGTTTTTTTAATTTTTAAATGAATTTTATTAATATAATTGGATTAATTTAGATGTTGAATAAAATAAGTTTGTATGAATGTCAATAATCTCATGTTTGCGGATTGTGTAAGTACACTTAGAAGTATAGTGGTAATGGACGATCTCATATCATAAAGTCCGACTCCAGTTGCAAATTCCCCTAATATTTTGAAACAAAGGGCCCACCACTGACTCCACCCCTCTGAAAAGAAGAATATACAGAAAGGGAAAAATATACAGAAAGGGATTGGACTGAAGAGATACCCATGGCCTTACATACGTGGTGAATATTCCACTGCCATTGTAAGATTGGATTCAGGGGTCTTGCTGACTGGAATACTTCTTTGTTTTACCATAGGACCTGGTATCAGCCTGGGTTCCATGTGACCGTGAGGTCGCCAAGGAGGGAAATTCGCTATAAATAGAGGCGAGTGGATATGGCCAGGCATCCGTGAAGAAGTGTCTTTGTGGTTCACGCGTGTGCAGCCATCCTTCGATATCTCTTCAGCATAAACGTATTCTCATCTGAATCGAATTTATTAGCTTTGCCTTTACGATGTTCGAATTCTCTTGAATTTCAGAGTCTCGACGGATGGAAATCTATATTCATAGTTTCTGAAGGTAGGGAGGGGATTCGATCCGGTGCAGCTGTGTAGGAAATTTGGATGTTAACATCGCGAGGATTGGTGCCGGGAGACGAAAATAAGTCCATTACAGAAAAAACAAGGTCTGTCAAGTTGTGGCATCACGGCTATTAAACGCATTTTGCGGTTCCATCTCTATGACAGCAGAAGAATTCTACGGAGTAGGAACGCTTCTTGTGCACTAGAGAGAACCCCGTCGCCTAACGGTGGGAGAGGAGCCTTGCCCTCGGAAGGCGGCAGCCCTTCTGATCTCCTCTTTCTTGCAGGAGGCGGCCGTGACCAAGCCCTTTGCTGCCTCGCCCATCCATTTCTCCTGAGCGAAGGAGGAATAATTTGGGAGAGGTAGAGGTGGTTTAGCTTAATTTAGGCGTTAATTACTCGCTTGTATTAATAACCACCATGTTGACCATAAAGAGGTGCCCTACTATACTATCTAACTACCAGGAGGGCTCTGATGGGCTTGGTTGCGGCCGTAACTGTTTAGGCCAATGCTGTGTTCCAGGTAAAACCCTTACACCTTTTATAATTTTCGAAATCAGTTTTTCTGCTTAAAAAACGAATTATGTTCCTTTGCTCTTCTGTTTGCATTTTAGGGGCTTTTAATTTGGACTGTTATTGATATATTTGGAAGGTGTCTTGTGTTTATTCGAAAATTGTCCATGATAGTCAGTTTTTCACTAAAAATTTGCCAAAGTTTGAGTCTTGAAAGTTCCGTTTTCCTACAGTTCACTGAAGGGTTTAATTTTATTTGTTTTTTGATCAGAGGTTTCAGTTTGATTGCTACTTTTGCATATTCCATCTAATCAGTTTAGAAGGTGGCTCTTGATCCACGCTAATTTGCTACAGATCTGCTTTTTTATGGACCTTTTGGTGCACTTTGTACTTTGTTGCTACAGATCTGCTTTTTTATGGACCTTTTGGTGCACTTTGTACTTTGTTGTCTTTGGTTACTGTTTTCTTTGAGCTAGCTTCCTCTTATCTTATCACAAGGGGAACAATTGGGGAACAATTAGCATCATTTAACCTTAGGCTAAGCAGTTGCGAGTGGGGTATTTATTCTGTCAAATGGGTATATATTCAGCCTACAATCGTCCAGGATGTATGTATTTGCACCTGGCTCTAAATATTATTCATCCAGTATTTGCACCTGGCTCTAAATATTATTCATCCAGGATTTGCTCCTGGTTCTAACTGCTATCTACTATTGTGGCATACTTGGTAGGACTTGGGGGCTATATTAACTACTAGTCTGCACTTACATGGAAAGCCTGTGTTGACTTAGTTAAATTTTGGATTCTAATTTTTAAGATAATTTGTTTCCACTTTTAAATGTCTGAACTTGTCATCTAAAATCTCAGTTTGTGTGGCTTAAGTTTGAGTTTGGGGTATTAATGCCATAAAGGACCATTTTGTCCACAAAGGACCATTTTGCCACTTTGCTTCAAATTGTTATCTTTGTGATGCTTTCTTAAATCCAAACCTATTAAAATCAGAGTCGCAAATCACCCGACACACTCATAGGACTACTATTTTTGAGCAGTGATTCTGATAGTTGCCTTTGATTTCAGGCTCTAAGTTGCCTTTGTACACCTTCAAGAGAAGGCATACTATTGCTGGAGATAAAGATGCAGATAAAGATGCTGAGGTGGCATATATTCCTTTCCTTGACTCTGTCCTTCTTGGCCAGGTGTGAATTATTTTTTATCTTTATTTTTTTCGTTTTTTTAAAGCAAAAACACTATTTGAGTATGTCCTTTTAAAGAAACATATACCGATCTTGAACTTCTTTTTCACGGTGTGTTGGCAGTGGGAGGAAAGGATGCAGAGGGGTCTGTTCCGCTACGATGTCACTACTTGCGAAACCAAGGTTGGAATTATGTTCAAACAATTTTTTCAGTTATCAGTTGTTTAAACAAAACCCTTTGTAGGACATACTCTCTTAACTGTTGATTCTATTTTTTAAGGTATGTTCACTTGTTCCAATTTGGGGATGCCTATTATTATTTAGGGTGATATTTATAAGAACATGTTTTAAATTTTTAATTTGAATTATACCCGCAAATGCTGTGTGGGAATGATTGCAGGTCATCCCTGGCAATTATGGTTTCATTTCTCAGCTGAATGAAGGGCGCCATCTTAAGAAACGTCCCACTGAATTTCGAGTGGACAAGGTGCTGCAAGACTTTGACCCCAGTAAATTCAATTTCACAAAAGTAGGCCAGGAAGAGGTGCTCTTCCGTTTTGAAGAAAGTGGGGAAAACAAAGTTCAGTACTTGGAAAAGGCCCTCGTCTTGGACAGTCCAAACGTGATTGCTATCAATGTAAGCAGAATCGATGTGATGGCAACACTTTTTCATGTAGTGTTTGAGGTGTTATGAATGTTGAAAGATGATGTTCATCGATCATACTTTGTTTTATTATAGGTGAGTCCAATTGAATACGGGCACGTGCTTCTCGTGCCAAGAGTATTGGATTGCTTGCCCCAACGCATTGACCATGATAGCTTATTGTTAGCTATGCATTTGGCTGCTGAGGCTGGCAACCCATCTTTTCGTCTTGGGTACAACAGCCTGGGAGCTTTTGCAACTATAAATCATTTACACTTCCAGGTGAGACCACTATTTTATTTTCAATAGTTGACTCTTTGTTCTATGAATGTTTGTATGCACCTTTGGAACATAAAGAAGAGGACTTTAAAGAAGACATTGCTATCACTTCTTTGGCTTTCAATAACTAATTTTGGACTGTAGAGGTATGATTTATGACCATTGCAAATTGGCATGATGAATTGAATACTGTGGCAGGCTTATTACTTGGCCCTTCCTTTCCCTGTTGAAAAAGCACCCACAAAAAGAGTACCATGGAAGTCTGAGAAAAGTGGGGTCAAGATCTTTGAACTATGCAACTATCCTGTGAGAGGCCTGGTTTTTGAAGGGGGTAATACTTTAGAGAACCTCTCCAATGCTGTTGCCAGCGCATGCCTCTGTCTTCAAGCTAACAACATACCATACAATGTGCTAATTGCAGATTGTGGCAAAAGGGTTTTTCTGTTTCCTCAGGTATAACAGTAGCATATTACCGTGGTACCAATTTTTGTTGTTTCTTCTTGTAGGATAGTAGATTGATGGTGATTTGGAAACATACTTGTTTACTTTTGTGAACTTTAGAATTTCTCGTATGCTTCTAAGAATCTTGAGATGTTTCTGTAACTAGTGCTATGCAGAAAAACAAGCTTTGGGAGAAGTGGACCAAGAGATATTAGACACACAAGTTAATCCTGCTGTGTGGGAAATTAGTGGACACATTGTTTTGAAGAGGAAGGAGGACTTTGACAGGGCTTCTGAGGACTATGCATGTAAATTACTTGCTGAAGTCTCTTTGTCAGAGGAAAGATTTGAAGAGGTTAAATATTATATTTTCGAAGCAGCAGCTAGTGGGGAAGTGAAAACAGAAGAAGAGGAACGAGCTGATGTTGTGGGAGATGAGATTCCTGTCTATGATTCCTTGAAGAATTACCATAATGGCCCTAGGCATATGAATGAAGGACACCTCCTTCTGCCATGACTGAACCATTTACTGTCTGTTTTCGAAATTATTATATCATCAGTACCTATCTATATGCTACGTATCATATAAATGCAGGTTGGACATAATATATATATATACGTTTTCTGCTTGTGATCTTTATATACTAGGATGCCCCGTGCTCCAGTGATTGAACTATTTACTAAAACTATCATATTATCAGTCCCTATCTGTATGCTAGATATTTCATCTAAATTGCCGGTTGGACACAAAATATCTATGTCATATGTTATCAGCTTCTGATCTTTATAAATAATGGTATGGGAATTAACTAATTCGCCGTTGTTTGCATTAGATTTGTTATGGGCTCAAATATGTTGCTGCTGAAATTTAAAGTATTTGCAATGCTGCCCATGTTGTGGTATTAAATAAATTTATATAAAGTATCTGTTTGGTCTTTGGCTTTGAATGTTTGGAGCAAAACTTATAATTTTTTTTCCTTTTGAGGTTAGAGGAGCCTTTGTATTGTATATTTAAAGATGTCATCTGGTTCCTTCCTTCGCTGTAAAGATGATATACTTATTTTGTTAAAGCCCTATACCCTTACAAGTTACCGCAACTAATGCTACTCTAATCTGTGTGATGTTCATGTATTACAGAAATTTCTATCAACTTGCATTCACATAATAAATTTTGAGAGCAAGAAAAATCTGCACCGCTTTACAGACCGAAGATTCAAAATCTGTTTGAAGGCAATAAATCTGCACCGCTTTACAGACTGAAGATTCAAAATCTGTTTGAAGGCAATATTGGATTAGTTTATTCTTGCTAACTGTAGAACAAGTGCCCAGTGAAGCCCAAGTCTAGTCAATCCAAGCTTTGTAAAGGATATTGGTAAGTGTGGAAGCTGAGAAAAGAGTAAAATATTTTTTCTGCCCGCCAGAAGACGATATTAGTTTTTGGCACTAAATAAGGCATTGTATAAACCTATTAGTCATTTGGTTTGTATTTGTATTTGATTTATTTGTAACTTAGCACTGAATGTTTTGATCTGGATTATTTAGAGAATGAAATGGAGGCAGCAATATAAAATGGAAACATACACACAAATATTTTGCAAAGAGAATAATATTATAATAAAACACAAATTTTATTAATGAGGGTATGGAAAAACATTGTAAGTTGCAAAGCATTACAAACTTGGATGGAGATGAAGTACCAAAATGATTTGTGGACCTCAAGATGGCTAGTTGATACATCAATTTTCTGTGGACACAACTTTTGCATGCGATCTACATTTATGGTTCATGATAGCTTGTTGGAAAAAACTAACTGATAATTACAACCTTTGTTTAGGGCTAGGGAATGCCATGGCAACCCCTGGCCCTCCAATTGGTAAAAAAAAACATCGTTTAGAGCCTCCAAAAGGCTCGAGAAGTAGAAAATTGCCCAAAAAATGGAAAATTGTTGTAACTTGGTGGAACATATGGATGCCCACCAATATCCACCCCGGTCATGATTTCAAGTAAGTTGTAGATTAATACTCTATAAGCTTCATACACAAGATAAATTTTCAATGTTTCAATTTATTTCATCATCATATTAATTAACATGTAATGGCAATTAAATCAATGGAGATCTTGTCTTTTTATAACGCAAACGAGTATAATTTTATAGATTAAAAACATGGCTATGCCACGGAACAAAGTTTACAACTGAGAATTACAAAAGTGTAGGTCTGTTTGCCTCCAAATTCCAAAAGGAAGACATACATTCAAACTTCTATAAGACTTGAAAAACACTCCTAACAACAACACACTTGAAAAACATACCAAGCGCCTATGGAAAATCAGAGAAGAACCTCCCCGTCGTAATCTTGGCAGGAATTCCAACCTCTTGCTTGATTGGCCGGGACTCAACAACCGAGTGCTCTGACCTGTACTCAAGAAGAAAGACCTGCACTTCCAGCTCCTGAATTTATCGGTTCTTGGCGCTCATTTCATTGATGAGCGATTGTTCATGGGCCTGCTGCGCCATATGCTCCTGCGCCACGTCCCTTCCAACTGCTAGAATTGATCTTTAGACTCCGTGAGCGAGGTCCTCGGACAACGTTTCATGGTTGAAAGCTTGTGATGAAGGACATGAATCTCTGAAGGTACCATTTTCAAATTGTGAGTGGAGCAGCGATGAGAGTTGTTACCGCTATCCTCCATTATGATCACAAGCCCTTGCTTATCACCTTTTTCTCGGCGAACCTACAAACCCAGATGTTGAACGAGCAAGTCCTTTTGAGGAGGAGCATCGCATCAAACCTCGTTTTAAACCCATGAAGCCCTCTAGACAAATACGTGCCTTTAATCTTGTACCAACTTACTAGATGGATTTTATATTCATTGTTCTTTCCACCTTGCCAAAGGAACTTGCACATTTGCCTTTCTAACTCCTTAAAGACTAATACTGGAGCTAGCATTAGGGAGGGTTGGAAAATAGGGAGAGCCGCTAATACCACCTTGATCAAAATAAGCTTATTGACCAGGTTGAGCCAAGTCACTCCCAAAACCTAGAACTTAGATTTGAACTTTTCAATAAAAAAATTCCAAGTTTTCAGTTGAGGGGATTTTTGAAAAATCGGGAGCCCAAGATATGAGAACTCATCCCATGAGGTCTTCCCTTGGAATCCAAGCGTTTTGGAGATTTACGACATCTCCTTTGGAGAAAGGTTCCATCCATAGATTGATATTTTTTCATTGTTGACACTGCTACCAGTGACGCAGCAAAACATCGAGAGGACTTCCTTGAATTTGGAAGCAACTTGAATTGATGCTCACCTTATCAAAAGAGTGTCATCAACAAATTGGGCATGGTTTATGCTCTTGACTTCTTTTACCATTTGGATACCCATTATTTCTTCTTTCCTTCGCTCCTCCTCTAACTTTTTACTTAAGGACTCTGCCCTTATGAATCTGGTACAACATTGGCAAGAGAGGACACCCTTGCCTAAGTCTTCTACTAGCTTTGAAGAAGGAAGTCTCCCTCCCATTGACTAGAGGGGAAATCCAAGGGGTTCCCACGTAAGCCTTTTCCACGTGATAAAATATTGAAAGAATCCCATCTTTCCCATAACCTGGAACATGAAATTATGCCTTACCTTGTTAACAACATAAACCATATCAATTTTGAATACCATTCCTTTTTCCTTCTTTCTCATACTTGAGTGAATGGCCTCTTGAACTAGGATAACGTTATCGAAGATCTGTCTTCCCTTGATGAAGCCTCAATTTTTTAGAGATAATGTGAGGTGGGAGTCTTTTCATCCTATTGGTCAAAACTTTAGTTATGATTTTGTATGTTGAATTGCACAAAGAGTGGGTCTAAATCGAGCGAAAGGAGCCAGGTCCTTGGGGATAAGGGAAAAAAATGAAGAATTGGTACCCTCTCCTATCTTGAGGAAACTTTGGGATTTTAGCACCATCCTATGGAGATCCTTTTTAATCATTTTCCAATAGACTTTGAAGAATTTGATCGTAAAACCATCTGGCCCCAGGGCCTTGTCAGGATCCATTTCCTAGATAACCTGTTTTGTTTCTTTTCTAGTGATAGGAAGAATAAGATGAACATTCTCCTCTTTTGAAATAGAGTGGAGAACTTAAGAGAGAACCTCTTGAACTAACCCTTCATCTTGGAACCCCTCTTTTGTAAACAACGTTTTGAAGTAAAGGTTGGTTGCTTGTTTGATTTCTCAAATTCTATCCATCTCTTCCCTTGTGGGGAGGCTATTTCCAACACTTTGTTTATGGATTTCCTAGCTTGAGCTTGCTTGTGAAAAAAACTAGCGTTTTCCCGGATTTTAGCCAGACTCCTAGATTTGAGCCTCCAATATTCTTCCTCGGCTCTGCAAGCCTCATGGAGATTTATATGCAACTTTGTTTCCTCTTTGATGTCTTCTTCTAAGATTTATTTCTGCTCCATGTTGGATTGATGCTCTTCCAACTCCTTTAAAGCCTCCTGCCTAACTTGGTTTGGAGATTTTAAGCCCTTTGCCCAATCTTTCAGAGTTTTATTGAGCCTCCTTAATTTTTCTTCCCAAACGAAGAAAGCAGATCTCGTAATCGGCTTGTGCCAACTCTCCTCCATAAGCTCCATAAATCCTTCAGATTGGATCCAAAGAGGGATGAAACATTAGGGGATTAGGCCTAAATTTGGTTCCTCGAGGGGCAGGGTGATCGACTTGTGATCCGATGCCCCGAAGGGGATGATTTCATATACCACTTCAATCCCTTGTAGAAGATAGGAACGTTTCCCTAAGTGTTGATCCAAGCGCGTTGCTATATGCCCAAGACCCACCCACTTGTTTGACTACATGAAGAGACCTTTGACTAGCTTGATGTCCAACAGATCCTAGTAGAGATTCAAATATTCAACCAATTCCCTTAATGGATCCTTCATAGGAGACCCACCGTTCTTTTTTTGTTGTCGTAGGGTAATGTTTGAATATCTAGCTAAATAATGTTTTCTAGATTTAGACTATTTTTGAGCTCTTGCAAGGTAAACCAACATTCTCTTTTTTCTGACAGAAGCATACAGACATACAAGTTGGAGAGGTTTAAATTTTTTGGGGAGCTAACATGAAGAAGAAAGGTGAAGATCCAATGCTGCAAACTTGAATTTTGTAGCACGAACTTGGAAGCATCCAGTGCGTGCCTAAGCCTCTAAATGCTATTCTTGAACTTACGACTATTAAAGTGCTTACAGTCCATATTTTTTGGCTTACATCGAGGAAAGACCTTTCCTCTAGATTTGTCTCCTGGATCATAAGGATGTCTGTTTTGGTTATTCTAATTAAATCCCTCATCACATCTTCTTTAGGTTTATTGCCCATCCCTCTGGTATTCCAGGAGACCAACTTCATCATTTAGATGTTGAGTTTAGATAAGCTCCTTTTGGTGCTCTCTTTTGAGTTTTATTCTGTGTGTTTCTGCTGCTCCTTGACATAAATTTCTCAATGATAGGCTAAGATCCCAAGTTTTTTTCTCATCTTGATTCTTCCTCCCCTTTTTCTTTGTCCGTCTTTCGACCCTTCCTCCTTGAATCTTCTTCCACCTGATTCCCCCTCCTTGTCGGAGGACACTTCTTAATTATCAGCAAAAGCCTCCCTATCCTGGGGGATTATGTTCTCCGTATCCAAATATTTGCGGATTATCTGTGCTTCCTAAATAATCTAAGGATCTTATTTTGAAAGGGAATCATGAATAGGAACCCCTTGGGTGGAGGGAGCCAACTCATCTTGTAGTTCTTCAAAGTGTTGTTCTTCTGGAGTGTCGAGGATTTAGAATTGATTTCCTTTCATGGGATCTATATTTACTAGCTTAGGTTTTGTTTGGGTCACCCTAAATGGCTTAAAGGGGCTTCCTGGACCTGCTTTGGGCTTAAGGTTTTTGGACCCATTTTCTTGCTTAACCATTTGCCATTTCTCTACTAGATCAGGCTCGATTGCCACCTTCATATTCTGTTTGCCAACTTCATATTATGTTTGCAGTCTTTAGCAAAGTGCCCATATTCATGTTAGATTTGAAATTTGAAGGGGAGTTTTTCGTAGTCCATAGGTTGAACATGGGTCCAATCGTCAACAATTAACCTAATGGCTTCTAAAACTCCCACCTCGAGATCCACCTCAACGCATATCTTGGCACACACGTATTGATCTCTTGGGTATGCCCTATTGATGAACTCTAGGGTATTTCCAATTACCTTCAGAGAGTCATTATTCCATCAATGGATGCAAAGACGGGAAAGCTTGACCATGACTGACACCACCTTGGGGATGTCCTGAGAAGGGTTGAAATCCAGACTTCATTTATTCAAGTAGAGGCCTGTCGGTTCCATAAAGTAAGGCCCATTTCTGAAAATTAGATCTCTATCCTCCTTCGACATCAATTCAAAGGCGTAAAATCATTTTCCCACAAAATAAGAGGTGACACCTTGAGATATCAGAGGTCTCTAGTTCCTTAGAATCCAAGCTTCCATCAATTTGGGGGATGGCCATATCCCAGTGAACTATTTGACCAAACCTTTCTCAACAAGCGAAAGAGCCACCTTACGAGGTTAGTCTAGAGGGAGATCAATGACTATAATGGAATCCAATTTATTCACAAAACGGGAGGGGATGACGAATGTTGATCTCTTACCTTGAGCTGCGATCAAATGCTTGAAGGCAGCTACCTCTGGTGGTGGAGAGGAGCGGGGGGGCATTCGAGCCCCCAACCTCAGCCATGACTTCACAAAATATTAGCATTGCGAGTGTTTCATGAGCACCACACTGATATCAGATGCAGGGGTCAAGAGGGCGATATTATGAAAAACCCAACCCTCATATTGAAAACCAAAAATGCAACATCCCCGGTCACCTCGGTGCCCTTTAGAGGCAATGGGAGATAACCTTGAAACAACCTGCTTATTTTTTTTCAAACTTATCCGCAACTCTGCCCTTTTTCACAGTCACAACGTCTTTGGTCCGCAATCCACACTCCGCGATCCGCAAGTCGGAAGTCGGCACCCCAACGTGCCACTTCAAGATTTACACCTTCGACTTTCGGAATCCGCGATGCGGGAGTTGGAAAGGCGGAATGACAAATACACGACGTTGAAGAAATATGCCTCCGCATTCCGCGATCCATGATGCAGGAGTCAGAAATTCGGAATACCAAATATCCAACTTTGAATATTTACGCTTCTGACTTCCGCACTCCGCAATCCACGATGTGGGAGTCTGAAAGTTGAAACACCAAATATGCAACTTCGAAGATTTTACACTTCCGACTTCCACACTCCGAAATTTGCGATGCAGGAGTCAAAAAGTCAGAACACCAAATACGGAACTTCGAAGATTTACGCTTCCAACTTCCACACTCCGCAATCCGCGATGCAGGATTCGGAAAGTCGGAATACCAAATACGCAACTTCGAAGATTTACGCTTCCGACTTCCGCACTCCGCAATCCGCGATGCAGCGGTCGGAAAGTCGGAAGACCAAATATCCAACTTCGAAGATTTACGCTTCCGACTTCCGCACTCCACAATCCATGATGCGGGAACCGGAAAGTCGAAATAGCAAATACACAACTTTGAATATTTATGCTTCTAACTTCCGCACTCTGCAATCCATGATGCAGGAGTCGAAAAGTCGGAACGCCAAATATCCAACTTCGAAGTTTTACGCTTCCGACTTCCGCACTCCGCAATCCATGATGCGGGAGTTGGAAAGTCGGAATACCAAATACGCAACTTCGAAATATTTACACTTCCGACTTCCACACTCCGTAATCCACAATGCAGGAGTCAGAAAGTCGGAACGCCAATTCTCAGCTCCGGGCAAATTACACCTCCGACTTCCGCACTCCGCAATCTAGCTTGCGGGAGTTGAAAGTTGGAACTCCAACACACCACACCAAGAAATCACGTCTCCGAATTCTGAAATCTGCAATCCGCACTGCGGGTTCAGAAAGTCGGAAGTCGGCCAAATACCCCTGTTACTGCCAACTTTTTAGGCTGATAACTTCCTCATCCTAAGTCCATTTTTGGAACACTTGGCACTATTGGAAAGATCTCGACTGGCCCTATGCAATTGCATGATCCTCGACCACACCTGAGGACTCTGATCTTGTCCTTCTTCCAACCTAAAATGTGGCCCCAAACTTCATCCATGCCTCTTTCCCACTCTGTAAAGAGCTCTGCTCCACTCTGTCATTGCCCCTCCCTTCATCAATCCAGCCCCTCAAAGGGAAATTGAACACAATAGGGGTGTTTTTCTCTCCCCCAAAGCCTGACCGAATCTTCTAGACCTCAACAAGACTTAACCCTATTCATCAATGAACAAATTCATTAAAACACATGGATGCATGTGCTTACTCAAATAAACACAATTGAATGAAACATTAACCACACACTTATCTATCATGCATTCAACATATCAATAACAGTCACCAATAATTAAATCATTGCAGAAGGAAAACACATAGAATCAACATGATATAAATCACAGAGAACACTTATCCTTTTAGATGAAATCACTAAGCAATTGGCTATGGACTGCAACGTTCCAACCCAACCATAAGTCTCTACCCAACCTATATTCTTTCAGCACTCAGATACCACCCTCGAGCTGGGGCTATGTATCCACTAAGGAGGAACTACTCAGGTCCACTCACAATCTTGGTTTCACCATCATTCAGGGTCATCCAACACACAACTGGCTCTTTCAAGCTAGTGGGGAGACAGGGTATGGGTTCTCTAAGTCAATGAGCTCAACCACAAAGCTACATGTATATCCAATTGACTTCAGAAAGTCCAGGCACCCCCATCACCTCCACTCTCAGCCTAAGTAAGGTCCCCTTTTATGCTACATAGTGCCTCGGGCACCCCTTCCCTCAGTGTTGACTTGGGCAGGTATGGCTGGTCCCGACTGCTAAACCATGGATAAATGAGCCCTCATTGGCTCTACCATGCGGTCTAACCTCCCTGGTCTCTTTCCCACTGCGATCCGCTCCGGGATCTCCTCAGGGTTGCGGATGGAAGGTTTTGTCCCGCCGCTGCCCTTTCGGGCTTCCAAATTAGGGTTCTCCTATGGAGTTCGGGGTATCTAACCCTCTCAGATTCGCCCCACGATTCGGTCTATGGATCCACCTATCGGATTTCACTTCCCACACGAATTTCCTGAGCGGTCATGGCCTTCCAAATGTGGCTTCCTTCAAAGTCGTGATTTTTTGGTTCTCTTTCTTACTTCGGGGTCTACGTTCCCTTCCCAAAACTGAAAAACTGATGCCTTTTTTCCTCGCGGGTCTGCGTCCCCCCTGAAAACTTGTTCCTATATCCTTCACCATCCCATTGGGATGAGCGAAAACGTCCTCCCATGAGGTGGAGTGACTTATGGGCCAAGCCAACCGAGCCCATACCCTGTCTTAGGGATTTCAGGGATGCGCATACTCCATCAACCTCATGAACAATTTTTTGCAGTCATCCTTGCACATAATTAAATGACATCTAGGACAGTCAAAGGTGTGCTCCCAAGGTGACATATGGAAGCTTAGGGTTCAATCCCACAACCCCCTCACCTCTCCCTAGTGGATACATAGTCCCCCTCATTTAGTTGCATCCATAGCCAACCCCTTGGTATTTTTATTACATGATATTTACATCATTTTACAATTTCCCCATGGTTTACTAGCACATGGATAGAACAATATAAAATACCATCCCTTCAAGGCTGAGCATTCACTGGCGGGGCCTTGGCCTTGAGCTCCACGCTAGGAATCACATATCACATATATACAATGTTTATATTAAAATTCAATATGTCCTAAGGGTCAAAATGGGGGTAGTACAAAAAAACTCTTGATTATGGGATGGAATGTTTCAATCACGGTTGGGGCCTATCAAGGGAGGCCTTGTTACCTTGCACTACAAATGATATTTTAGAGTTGCATAATTTACTTGGTCAATGGCTTTGTGGGATTGAGACCCATATGTAAATATTAAACAACTAATATTTCAAAATAAAATAACAATAATGGTGCATGAAAGAATCTCAAGTGTTTATAATGCCACCTCAAGAGGTGTAGGTGCATGAAAGAATCTAAGTGTTTATAACGCCACCTCTAGAGTAATAATGCTAGTTGTATTGTTTTAAATAATATCAAATAAATAAATGACTAAAACTTAAGTAGACTTAAATTTTTGTTGAATTCCAAACTATTATCTTCCTATTCTCCAAATTTTATAATTTTGTGGCAAACTATCTTCTTTGTTGGGTCATTTGACAAATTTTATAATTTAAAATATGGATTTTCACTATGACTTTATTTGTTTGTTGTTGCAATTTTTAACAATGCATATTTTTTTAACCTCAATTTCCCTCCAGGAACCTTAGTATTATAATTTATGTAATCAAATCTGCAAATTCCAAAATTTAAACAAAATTCTACATGTTTTAAGAAAAAAAAGATTATATTTAACTTAATCCATTGTATATTGAAAATTAAATATTACAAAGAATCAATAAACGCAATGCATTGGTACTAATGGATCCAATCAAAAAACTATAAGAACATGATTAAGATCCATAAAAATAAATCGACATAGATCCATTTTAAACCTAGATCTATCAAGCATCGAGAGGAATCCAATTTCTCAATTGGTTGTAGCTAATAATGTCAGGCCTTTGGTTAGTTCTGTGCTAGCAAATGCCTAGTTCGAATCCCCCATGGGAGAGGCTCACTAGTCTACACTAATGGGATCAATTGCGATGGCATCTAAGAATGCGGGGAAGCATCCCTTGGGTTTCCCCACAAAGTTTTCAGTGAAAAAAGAAAAAAAGGTAGGTGTAGGGATAGATTATATACATGATGCATCAAAGTCTAAGTGAATAAAATATTCTTTTAGTTGCTAATGCTTACAAATGAATTAATTAGTTCTTATACACAAATTCCTCATTTGCGAGTATTAATTTAACAATCCTCATAGAATATGCAATACCCCTATTTTGACCGTTAGAGTTTATTGGCTTCAATGTAAATATTGTAGAAATGCAAGGTGTGTTTTCCCTAGTGTGGAGCTCAAGGACAAGGCCCCACTAGAGGATGTTCAGGTTTTATTTGCATAGGAAAGTATTTGGCAGTTTGATAATCCATGTGCTGTTAAGCCATGAGATAATTGTAAATGATGTAATTATTAATTATTGCAATAAAATACCAAGGAAGACTGGCTAAGGAAGCAACCAATGAGAAGGGGCCATGTGTATCCACTAGGGAGAGGTGAGGGAGTTATGGGATTGGAACCCATGCTTCCATATGTCCAATTATGAACCCATTTGACTCCCCATGCTGACATTAATGCTATTGTAATAGGGTGGTTGAGAAAACCAGTCCATGAATTCGATGGGTATGGAGCGGCCCTGCAATCCGTATGGCGGGGTATGGCTCTGTGTGTTATTTGTCCCTTAAGCCACTCTACACCTAGGAATTCGCTCATCCTAATTCCTATCCCCTATTGACAACCAACCCAAAGTCATTCACACATTGCAAATCCTAGCCGTGAATAAAACAAGAGAAATCGCGATTCTGTGGGTGCAAATTTGCAGAGCCGAGAACGCCCACGAAACCTTGTGTAAGTAGTGAACCAGTTGAGATAGCCATGGATCAGACCGTGGGGGTAAATTATAGATATTGAATGGATTAGAAAACCCGTGAGGACACCTTGATTCGATAGTTGAAGAACCGAGTTGCGAGATTGTGTTTTGGCCGCAACCCTGAGAAGAACCTAGCTTGAATAACAGAGCAAAAGGTCTACCTAGGGTTGGATATTCTTGATAAACCTAGTGAGGGAAAAATTCTCATGAAAACAATAGTTGGACCTTTCTATGCCCACCTTGAATAGCACTGGAGGGAAGGGGCCTTGAGGGACTGTGGAACAGAGAAGAGGGCCTTCCTTGTGTTGGGTGAGGTAGGTAATGTGGGTGCCATGTTTGCTGAGTGATATGAGATTCATGTAGCTCTGTGGGTGAGCTCATTGGATTAGCAGCATCCCCCTTGTTCCCTTGCATGCTTGATAAATCCAACTGTAGGTTGGCTTAGCATTGGGATGGAACCTTGACTATGAGAGAGCCCATTATCCCTCCTTAATGGATACACAACCCAGCTCGGGGGTGGTCCCTCAGTTGAAAGAGTATAGGTTGGACATAGACCTAAGGTTGGGTGGAAATTTTCTCTCACTTATCCAGTTTCCTGGGTCAACTTCATTCCAAAGATAAGTGTTTATGTGGTGTAAAAATGATGTTACTTCCCTATGTTATGCTTCACCATTTGCATTAGTATAATGTATGGCTAACCTTGCAAGTTGTAGGTGTATTGAGTAGTTCTAGTTTCATTACATGTGTTTATTTATGCATTTCATCCACCCTTAAGAGGGATTACTTAACTTCACCTGGACTTGGGGAAGAGAAGTAGGCAACCCCCTACTATGTTTAATGACCCTCTGTGGGTCAGGTGAAGGGATAAGCCATGGCAAAGGTCAACAGAGTTCCTTGTGGAAGGTTAAAGGCACAAAGAGAAGGTTATGGACAGAGTTTCAGTTGGGAAAATGACAGGTTTAGAGTGCTCAAATGTGGTGGGGATTCACACCATTGGATAGAGCTCTCCAATATCTTTCCAACGGTACCGACCTTATCCAATTTGGCCTAAGGATGGAGGAGTTATCACCCTCAAAATTTGGTTGGTGTAGGGGTCTATAGTCCCAACCTTTTCGCATCTGCAATGCGGATTACAGATTGTGGAGGTCGAGGACCAACCTTTGGATCGATGTGGATAACCTTCTGACTTCTGCATCCGCAAACCGGATTGCAGATTGCGAAGTTCGGAAGGGAAAATTCCACGGAGACGATGTGTAGGATTTCCTGTTTTCTGCATCCGCAAAGCGGAATGTGGATTGCTGATGTCGAGAGGTCGATTTCCACGGAAGTGCGTATCAGATTTCCAGAATTCCGCATCCGCAAAGCAGATTGCAGGTTGCGGGAGATGATTTTTCCTAAGATGGAGAAATGAGGTTTCCACTTTCCGACATCTGCAACGCGGCTTGCATATTGCGAAATTGCATAGGATTAAATCTATGGGATGGAGAATGGAGGACTCCGACTTCCGAGTTCCACATGCGTATTTTGGAACTGCGGAAGTCAGACGAGAAGAATTTCGAGGCCGCAAATAAATTCTGACTGCCGACTTCCGCATTGTGGGTTGTGGAAGTCGGGAGAGCAATTTTGTCGGAGTGGTGGATTTGGAAATCTGATTCTCGAGCTCCGCATGCGGATTACGGATCCCAGAATGTTGTTGTGGATCGACGACCATTGCGGCTGTGTGAAATTGAAGAATTATTTGGGAAAAAAAAATGTATCAGTGGGTCTCCCATGCCCTCTGAAGGCCACCAAGGAGGTTGGGGGATGTGACAAAGTGGTATCAGAGTGCATGTTGCAGCATTGGGGCTGCTTGGGCCGAGTCGTTCAAGGAAAAGGTCTCCAATCCCTAGAAGGAATTCTATGAGCAGAAAGCACATAACACCCTCTCCAAGATCTATGTCCAGCAGGTCATGTGATTCTAGATATTTTCGAAGAATCCCTAGGCATACTACCAGTAGGTTTGAAGGAAGAAATAAGTACAGAGGTATCCCACAGGGTGAATTTAGGAAGGCAAGGCCTCCTACATTTGATGGAGAAAGAAAGACAGGTCAAGAGGTAGAAGCATGGCTTCTTGGAATGAAAAAGTACTTCAAAATGCATGAGTATTCAAAAAATGAGAAGGCTAGAGTTTCCATTTACAATCTAAGTGGCAGAGCTTCAATCTAGTGGGAGCACCTCATGCAAGTGAAGAGGATTACTGAAAGAAGAATCTACTGGGAGAAGTTTAAAAGACACTTCAAGGAGAAATACCTATCAACTAGGTATTATGATAACAAGAGAAAAGAGTTCAATGAACTCGGATTGGGACAAAATTTCATGGATGAGCATGTTCACAATTTTTTTGAGTTGTTAAGGTATGTGGATTACATCAAGGATGAAAGAGTAAAGATACAATGTTTCCTTGGTAGTCTACCTCAGAATTACAAAGATAGGATTGAGTTTGTCAATCCACCAAGCTTGGATGAAGCAATAAGGATGGCAGTACATTGCTATGAGTAGATCCAAGGTAAAACAGAGGTTCAACCAACATGGAAAGTAAATACCAGAGGGAGGTTTGAACAAAAGAAAATTGGATTCAAGCCACCATTTAGAAATCAGCCCAGAACTTTTCCACAGGGGCAACAAGCACAAAGAGGATTCAAGCCAGCAGTAGCAGCAGAAAGGCACCAAAATGGACACTTCAATGTTGGGGATGTGGAGGAAACCACATGCTTATGGATTTCCCACATCGGAGGAAGAACCCCAGAATCTTGCATAATCTAGAAGAAGCAACCACAGTGGAAGATATGGAAAGGGAAACACATCAGATTTATGCAGCACTGGATAATCACCAAGCAGACCATCAATCACAGTGGTAGAAGGTGGTTGAAGGTTGTTCTCTTAGTAAAGTAAAGCATAATAAGCCTTGGCTAGTTCAATTAGCCACAAGAACCAAGAGAAAGGTAAGTGAAGTAGTGATGGAGTGCCCCATAGAGTTGAATGGACTCCTCACACATGCAAATTTAAATGTCCTACCATTAGGCTCTTATGATGCCCTGATAGGCATGGACTAGTTGGAAAGACATAGAGCCAAGTTGGACTGCTATGAGAAATCACTTGAATGCATTGATGATGAAGGAAGGCCCATGTTGGTAAGAGGAATTCCCAAGCAAGTTTTAGTAAGGCAGATTTCAACCTTACAGCTAAGAAAGTTATGTAAGAAAGGTTTCCAATTATATGCAGTGCATATATAAGATTCATCAGAGGATAAGGGACCAAGGCTAGAATACTTTCAGTTGTTGCAAGATTTCCATGATGTATTTCCAGATGAAGTCCCATGGCTGCCACCAAAGAGAGAGATTGATTTTTCCATCAATCTTGTTCCAGGGGCAACACCAATTTCCAAATCTCCTTATAGAATGAGCACACCAGAATTGGTAGAGTTGAAGATACGGCTGCAAGAATTAATGGACAAAGAATATATTAGACCCAGTGCATCTCCTTGGGGTGTACATGTGTTATTTTTCAAGAAGAAAGACGGGACATTGAGACCGTGTATTGATTACAAGAAGCTCAATAAAGTGACAATTAAGAACAAGTATCAATTGCCCAGAATTGATGACTTGTTTGATCAAATGAAGGAAGTTAGAGTGTTTTCAAAGATTGAATGGAGGTATGGGTACCATCAAGTCAGGATTAAGGAAGAATAAATTCACAAGACAACTTTCAGAACTAGATATGGCCATTATGAGTTCATTGTGGTGCCATTTGGTCTTACCAATGCACCTGCCAAATTCATGTGTCTCAAGAATAGTGTCTTCAGCAAGTATTTGGACAAGTTTGTGATTGTGCTCTTGGATGACTTTTTTGTTTATTCAAGGAATGAGGAATAGCATAATGATCATCTAAGAATGGTGTTGCAGGTCCTTAGAGAACACCAACTGTATGCAAAGCTGAGTAAGTGTGATTTCTATCAGCATAAGGTACAGTATTTGTCTCATGTCATTTTAACAGAAGGAATTGCAGTGGATCTAGAGAACATTGAAGCCATCATGGATTGGCCTACTCCAAAGAATGTTGCAGATGTTAGATCTTTTATGGGCCTTTCAGGATAATACAGAAGGTTCATTGAAGGATTATCCAAGATAGATCATTCCATCACTTCATTACAACGGAAGGATATCAAGTTTGTTTGGTCTGAAAAGTGTGAGAAAATAATTCAACAGCTGAAGGAATTGCTTACCAGTGCTCATGTTCTGAATATTGCAGATCCAAAGAAATATTTTGTTGTGTGTACAGATGCTTGTATTGGAGGGATAGGTGGAGTTCTCACGCAAGAAGGATTTGTAATAATTTATGAGTCAAGGAAGTTAAAGAGCATGAGAAGAATTATGCCAAACATGAATTAGAGATAGCAACCATAGTTCATGCTCTCAAAAGAGGGAGACATTATCTCTTGGGAAGAAGATTTGAACTCAGGACATATCATATGAGTTTAAAATATTTGTTTGACCAACCAAATCTGAATGCTAGGAAAACTAGATGGATGGAGTTTCTTTTTGAATTTGATATGGAAATTAAACATGTGAAAGGTAAAGAGAATAAGGTTGCAAATGCACTTAGCAGAAAATTCCATGTTGCAGCAATAAGTTTATGTAAATATGATTTGAAGGCAAGGGTTCTTGAAGCTCAAAACAATGATGAAGCTTACCATCACATCAAGGAGAAATTGTATCAGGGAAATGCGGATGAAAAGTGTGCAAGATATTAGATTGGTTAAGAGGATGTTCTCATTTATCAGGGTACCAGACTGTACATTCCAAATTGTGCGAAATTAAAGAACCTTGTGATGGATGAGATACATCAAAATCTATATTCTGGACACCCAGGATATCGGAAGACTATAACAATAGCAAGGAAGCAATACTTTTGGCATGGGATGAAGAAGGACATAGCATAGTATATTGCTAGGTATCAAAATGACAACAAGTCAAGGCATAGCATCAACACCCAACATGATTGTTGCAGTCATTGCCCATTTTGGAATGGAAGTGGGAAGTGATTTCTATTGATTTTATAACAGGTCTTCCCATGATAGCAAAGAAGCATGATTCAATCATGGTAGTGGTGGACAAGCTATCAAAGGTAGCTCACTTCATTCCAGTATGTAATATCCCGATTTTGACCCTATTGCATTAAAATTGTAAATGATGTAAATATTTTTATTAAATCATGGTGAGGAGCTCAAGACCAAGGCCCCCCCATCGATTTAGAATTTTATGTATCAGCAATTAAAAATCGGTGCATATGGTTCTCATGATAGCGACACACGATAGAAATTAAGACATCGTGTAAATATGAATTTTAATGAAATACCCACAACTAGCTATTTAATGCAATAAGAGATGGAGGCATGATTTTTACAAGGAATATGGAGGGAAATTATCCCAACCCTTGAGCCAATAGTGTTAATCCAAGTGTCAATGAATGAACCCATAAACCTTCAACTACCCATTTTGACTTATGCGCCCAATCATTTAATTCTTCCAAGAGTTGGTTGAGGTATTTAATGCCTTGGGAATAGAGAGGTATGGTAGCCAATTTCGTGTATGGGAAAGCCATCAATCTGGAAAATCGTATTTTTGCTTCTTGGGAAAGAAAACAACCACAAAATGGTGCCCAATCCATTCTTCACCCATGGTATTTTCTCCCTCACGCAGTCTGAGCTAGCTGGGGCATTTTCCTTCACATTGTCCATCATTTCCCTTCATTTTCCACAGTTGGGAATTCGTTTTTGTGTTGCACATTGGTTGGGAGGAGTAGAGTCATGATTTGGGGGTTTATAGAGGCCGTTTTGGCCCCTTGAATGCCCATAAACGTTTTCTGAAATCAATTTTCTCTCCCAGGGTTGATTCCCCATCTAACATTTCTTTTTTGGTTGCCCACGATTTCTGAAACTAATGGAAACCCCATCTTGGGAATCCCCAGTCAAAATGTTTTCTTCATGCCCCAACACTTGTGTTTTGTTGTTATGTGCACCCTTGTTTTGAGCTAAATTTGTGAGTAAGAAGCTAGGAGTGGAAGAGGATTAGAATTGGCTTGATAAAATTAGTGAAGAGAGTAACTGTAATATTTCAGAAGTAGGATCAGTTAGCAGTAGCATACCTCACTAGAATTTACTCATGTAGTGCAGAAAGAAGAAGACGAAACACTGAATCAATTAACACTCATTACACAGAAAATGGAGAAAAATTGTTGTATCATACATCAGCTGTAAGCTAGCACTCTAAATAATGAATAATAAATTAATACAATACAATAACTGTTAAGAGAATTCGAATTATCCAAGAGGTCATTCAAATCATCCTCACTGTGTAGCTTGGATAACATTGGAGACATCATCCAATCAGTAGTGGCAGTCATAAATGGTCAATAGTCAGTCAAATGAGTCTAACTAAGTCTAACTGAACCATGTGAGCACAAATCAGGGGATGGAGACTCCAGTAGGGTGCATGAGGCTGTCAGAAGGTCAAGTGGCACTCCAAAATAGACAACTGGGAGCTGCAGGCATTTAAACTGAGCAATAAATGCACTAACTGGATAACAAATGCTATAACTGACTGTTAAACTCATGTTAGGTGAGATAAGGCGCACATGTGATCTAGGTGAGGAAAACAAGGCGCATCAGGTAGGTAGGAGGGCTACTGGGGGGATGAAGACGGACTCTAGGGAGATGAAAATAGGCTCTACGTGCTGGGGAGACCACCAATATGAGGACTGGATGCATGCATTTGCATGAAAATGCATGCAGATGACTGGATGCATGCAGGAATGAAAAATACAAAAATGATGGTGAGAATATTCCAACACCCCCGCGCAAGCTATACTATGAGGTAGTAACTGAAATGGTAAAGTAGGGCCCTAGTGACTAAGACCAAAGGTCACCTCGTACAATCAATCTAAATAAATTAAGTGAGAAAAGAGGTAAAACCTAGTGGGAAGAAATCCCCCCCCCAAAATAAACCATGGTAGGATGATCAATCATGTACATCACTCACCCCAAATGGTAAGTGTACTTCTCCACCGAAGAATGATCTACCGACAAGAAATGGATTAGTAATGTTAGAATGATGAAACCTTCCATTTTGAAAATCAAATCTGGTTCTCCTCAGATCAAGTGGATCTCCAACAAGATCTCCGACAGATCTAAGAGTAGTGATTTCCCATATAGGAAGAGGAGGATCATCAGGTGCAAGATATGGATCTTGGTCTCCCATTCGCTCATCTTCACTAGTAAGTGCTAGATCTTCAGGTTCCTGTGGATCTGGATCTAGCATTCTCTCAAAAAGAGTTATCTTCCTCTTGGGAAGAAGTGGATCATGTTCCAAAAACATGTGCTTGAGTTCTCCAACAATGGATGCAAGCGAATCTGGAGGCTTCTTGAACTTGTTCTTCCTACCAAGCATGGTGAGAACAAATTCAAAAATATGAAGATCATTATGGAGCATGTGATTCGAACCAACTGAGGTAGAATCAACTCCATGAATGTGTATGTAGTTCTTTGATATCTCCTTTGAACCGAAATAGGTGAGATCATAACCAAATGAACTAATACATGATGGCGGTGGCTTGGACTTCAAATCAAATCCAAGAATTGATAGATGGCTTCTTATGATCTCCTTTGAACCAGCAGGGGTGAGATAAAAAACAAAATCACAAGGATATGCATGAGACTTGAAACCAAGCAAATGATGGTGTCTTCCATCTCTGGTAAAACTTTGAAAACATGTGCCAATGACCAAATAGGAGTTTATAGGGATCATTTGATGAGGGAGGGAGAATGCATCACTGCCAAAATACTCAGTAGATCATCATGTTGCACATCAGCAGGCTCATGGGAAGTAGAGATTTTGAAAGTCTCTCCGGCTTCTGGTGTAGTAGCTGATATCTCTTGATCGGAATTCGAATTAGAAGATGGATCAAATCCTGAAACCATTTCTTGAATTTTGACCTTATCTTGAATAACTTTATCATGAGAGATGATGGAGACCGAATCATGAATAGAGAGAGCACTGAAGGCAGTAATACTGGGCTTGTTCTCCAAATGGATAACATCATCCTCTTCCTTATTTCCAAATAATCTGTCCAATCTTGTCCAGTTATCACTTGGATGTTCTGCAGGATCAATGAGGTATTCCATATTGACAATCATAGCAGTACATATTGTTGTTGAGGCTCTGTCACAATCATCTAGCCAATCTTCTTCCTCTTCATAGGAAGAAAAATCTCTCTTAACACCAATACACATATTGAAAAAGACCATATCTCTTCAGGTACGTTGTCATATTTGGCTTCATTCTTCATAGTTGTATGAAGAGAGAGAAGGAATTGCTTCCAGATCCATGAAGTTGTTTTTGAATTCGAATCTACTGTTGCAACTACAAAAGACATCAAAACTATTGCAACTGCAGGAAACTACTGCAACTACAGAAAAATTCAAAACTGCTTTAACTGTAGAGAACTTCGAATAATGTGCAAAAACAATGGAGATCCATAGTAGCTGTTGAATTCGAATTTGTTGAAGATGGATTCGAATGATGGTATAACCTACAAAATAGATGAGAATTGTAAATGGAGATCTACTGCAATTCGAATTGAACACTACCTTAAGACACTGAGCACATGTGACTAAGTCCTTCACACCTAGCTAGACCTCACTGGATTGCTCCAGTGAATTCAAGGAAATAGCACTAGGATTTGCTGTGGAAACTCAGTGGCTTTTGGTGCTCAATGAAGGACAACTGCTCAAGGAACTGCTACTACTTCAACTCGAATAGTTGCTTTTAACTCTGATACCATGTAATATTTCAAAAGTAGGATCACTCAACAGTAGCATACCTCACTAGAATTTACCCATGTAGTGCAGAAAGAAGAAGAAGAAACACTGAATCAATTAACAGTCATTACATAGAAAATGGAGAAAAATGTTGTATCATACATCAGCTGTAAGATGGCACTCTGAATAATGAATAATAATTGAATATAATACAATAAATGTTAAGAAAAATTCAAATTAGCCAAGAGGTCATTCGAATCATCCTCAGTGTGTAGCTTGGATAACATTGGAGACATCATCCAATCAATAGTGGCAGTCATAAATGGTCAATAGTCAGTCAAATGAGTCTAACTAAGTCTAATTGAACCATGTGAGCACAAATTAGGGGATGGACACTCCAAGGAGGGGGCATGAGGCTGTCAGAAGGTCAAGTGGCACTCCAAAATAGACAACTGGGAGCTACAGGAAGTTAAACTAAGTAATAAATGCACCAACTAGATAATAAATGCTCTAACTGACTGTTAAACTCCTCGTAGGTGAGATAAGGTGCACATGTGAGCCAGGTGAGGAAAACAAGGTGCATCAGGTAGGTAGGAGGGTTACTGGGGGCTGAAGACAGGATCTAGGGAGATGAAAATAGGCTCTAGGTGCTGGGGAGACCACCAATATGATGACTGGATGCATGCAGGTTTGCATGCAAGCATTCAAAATACAAAAATGATGGTGAGAATATTCCAACAGTAACCTCACAAAAAGATCAAAGGACCTTGGCTACTTTTCTATACACATCTTGAAGAACACTAGAAGGGAAGGTATGGCATTAGGGATTATATAATAGTGCAGGGAATACTTCCTTGTGTTGGGTGTGTAGGTATTGTGGGTACCAAGCTGGATAGATCTTGTGGAGGCACCAATAGCTCTGTGGTTGAGCTCACTAGCTTAGCCACTCTTCCTTTCCATTGCCTTGGCAGCCTGATAAACCCAACTGTGGATTGGCTTGGTTAATTTTCGTGTATATTTGGATATGTGTGAGTCTTTTGTTCCCTTTTTCCTTGTATAAATCATGCCCATCTCAGGGGTGGCAGTTGTGTGACAGACTGATGAGCACAACTGGCCTATGGTTGGGTGGAATGTTGCAGTTGCATAGCCAGTTGCTCAGGACTATTTTGTTTCAATATAAGTACTCTCTTTTGTTAATTTTGTAATGTCTTTATTTGATGACTATCATGAATATGTTGAATGTATGATAGTTGTGTAGTTGAATTTACTTCCGTTGTGTTTCTTACATTTATACATCTGCATATGTCCTCTCATATTCAATGAATTTTTGTTAATTATCATGGGTCCAGATGCCCATCCATAGCGTCATGTTCTCTCCATCGCACTAGATCGATGGGAGGGGACGTGACACATTCAATTCCACTCACAAGACAAATGACATTGCATATATCTTCATGAACGAGATATTCAGGTTGCATGGATTTCCCAAGGCAATAATTTCATATCGTGATACAAAATTCACTTCCAATTTTTGGAAGGGATTATTCCAGGAATTGGGAACTCAACTGATATTTAGCACATCATATCATCCTCAAACTTATGGTCATACTGAGAGAGTGAATCAGATTCTTGAAGACATGTTGAGGATGTATGTGATGGATAAGCCATCCAAGTGGGAAGACTACCTACACTTGGTATAATTTTCTTACAACAATGGACAACATGCATCATTGGGAATGAGCCCTTTTGAAGCATTGTATGGAAAAGGATGCAGAACTACAGTGCATTGGGAAAGCTCAGTGAATAGGGTAGTGCTTGGACCAGATATGATCAAGGAGATGGAGCAAGAGATTATTAAGATCAGGCAGAATTTGAAGGCAGCATAGGACAGGCAGAAGAGTTATGCAGATCTGAAAAGAGTGCATAAGGAATTTTAGATTGGGGATCATGTTTACTTGAGAGTGAAACCAAGGAATATTTTCATGAAGTCACCAAGATATTGTGGGCTATTTGAAGTCCTTGATTGGATAGGACCAGTTGCATATAGGATTTCATTTCCTGCTAACATGAGAGCTCATAATTTTTTCCATGTTTCTTTGCTTAAGAAATATGTACATGACCCTAATCACATAATTGATTGGAATGTGATACAGGTGGAACCAGAGGGAGAGTTCCAAGTGGAGCCTATGCACATCCTAGACAAGAAGGTCACTTTGCTATGGAACAAAGCCATCAGACAGGTGAAGGTGCAATAGAAGCACCTTAGTCCCGAAGAGGCTACATGGGAGCTGGAGGATGCCATGAGAGAGGCATTCCCATTTTTGTTCAATTTTGAGAACACTAAGGATGAAGTTTTCTAAGGGGGAGGGAGTTGTAATACCCCTATTTTGACTGTTAGATTTTATTGGATTCAATGTAAATATTGTAGAAATGCAAGGTGTTTTTTCCCTAATGTGGAGCTCAAGGAAAAGGCCCCACTAGAGGATGTTCAGGTTTTATTTGCATAGGCAAGTATTTGGAAATTTGATAATCCATGTGTTGTTAAGCCATGAGATATTGTAAATGATGTAATTATTAATTATTGCAATAAAATACCAAGGAAAATTGGCTAAGGAAGCAACCAATGAGAAGGGGCCATGTGTATCCACTAAGGAGAGGTGAGGGGGTTATGGGATTGGAACCCATGCTTCCACATGTCCAATTGTGAACCCATTTGGCTCCCCATGTTGACATTAACGCTACTATAAGAGAATGGTTGAGAAAAATAGTCCATGAATTCGATGGGTATGGAGCGGCCCTGCAATCCATATGGCAGGGTATGGATCTTTGTGTTACTTGTCCCTTAAGCCACTCTACACCTGGGAATTCTCTCATCTTGATTCCTATCCCCTGTTGACCAACAGCCCAAAGTCATTCACCCATTGTAGAGCCCAGCCGTGAAGAAAATGAGAGAAATCGTGATTCTGTGGGTGTGAATTTGCAGAGCCGAGAATGCCCAAGAAACCTTTTGTAAGAAGTGAATTGGTTGGGATAGCCATGGATCATACCGTGGGGGTGAATTACAGATCTTGAATGGCTTAGAAAACCCGTGAGTACACCCCGATCCGATAGTTGAAGAACCGAGTTCCGGGACTTAGTTTTGGCTCAACCCTGAGAAGAACCCAGCTTGAATAATAGAGAAGACGGTCTACCTAGGGTTGAATCTGCTTGATAAACCTAGTGAGGGAAAAATTCTCATGAAAATATCAATTGGACCGTTCTATGCCCACCTTGAATAGCAGTGGAGGGAAAGGGATTTGAGGGACTGTGCAGTAGAGAAGAGGGCCTTCCTTGTGTTGGGTGAGGTAGGTAATGTGGGTGCCATGTTTACTGAGTGATCTAAGATTCCTGTAGCTCGGTGGGTGAGCTCACTGGATTAGCAACATCCCCCTTGTTCCCTTGTATGCTTGATAAACCTAACTGTAGGTTGTCTTAGCATTGGGATGGAACCTTGACTGTGAGAGAGCCCATTATCCCTCCTTAGTGGATACACATCCCAGCTCAGGGGTGTTGTCTCAGCTAAAAGAGTATAGGCTGGACAAAGACCTAAGGTTGGGTGGAAAATTGCTCTCACTTAGCCAATTTCCTGGGGCAACTTCATTCCAAAGATAAGTGTTTTGGGGTGTAAAAATGATGTTATTTCCCTATGTTATGCTATGGTTGTATTGTTCAAGTTATTAAATGAATTAATAAATTGAATTGCTCAATAGGGAGCTATGTTTAAGACTAAATATGAGGCTGATATTATGTTGAATGCTTCACTATTTGCATGAGTGTAATGTATGGCTAACCTTGCAGTTTGTATGTGTATTGACTAGTTCTAGTTTCATTACATGTGTTTATCTATGCATTGCATCCACCCTTAAGAGGGATTTCTTAGCTTCAATTGGACTTGGGGAATAGAAGTAGGAAAACCCTTGTTGTTTTTAATGACCCTCTGTGGGTCAGGTGAAGGGAGAAGCTATGGAAGAGGTCAACAGAGTTGCTTGTGAAAGGTTAAAGGCACAAAGAGAAGGTTATGGATAGAGTTCCAGTTGGGAAAATGACAGGTTTATAGTGCTCAGATGTGGTGGGAATTCACACCATTGGATAGAGCTCTCCAAGAGCTTTCCAATGGTACCAGCCTTGTCCAATTTTTCCTAAGCATGGAGGATTTATCACCCTTATAAGTTGGCTGGTGTAGGGGTTTGTAGTCCCAACCTTTCCGCATCCACAATGCAGATTGCGGTTTGTGGAGGTCGTGGAATAAAATTTGGATTGACGTGGATAGCCTTCCGCCTTTCCGCATCCGCAAAGCGGATTGCAGATTGCAGAGGTCGGAAGGGAAAATTCCACGGAGACGGTGTGTAGGATTTCCATCTTTCCACATCCGCAAAGCGAAATGCAGATTAAGGATGTCGGTAGGTCGATTTCCATGGAAGGGCATATCGGATTTCCACCATTCCGCATCCGCAAAGCGGATTGCGGGTTGTGGGAGATGATTTTGCCTGGGACGACGAAATGAGGTTTCTGCTTTCTGACATCCGCAAAGCGGGTTGCGGATTTTGGAATTGCGGAGGAGTAAATCTATGGGATGGAGAATGGAGGACTCTGACTTCCAAGTTCCACATGCGGATTTCGGAACTGCAGAAGTCGTACGGGAAGATTTTCGAGGCTACAAATAACTTCTGGATACCGACTTCCACATTGTGGGTTGCTTAAGTCGAGAACGCAATTTAGTTGGAGTGGTGGATTTGGAAATCCGATTCCCGATCTCCGCATGCGGATTGCGGATCTTGGAATGTGGTTACGGATCGACGGCCATTGCAGCCGTGTGTGAAATTGAAGAATTATATGGAAAAAGAAATGTATCAATAGGTCTCCCATGCCCTATGAAGGCCACCAGGGAGGTCGGGGGATGTGATAGAATAAACCAAATAAACCTCACCCCATAGTCTAAAAGGAGGATATGTGCTCAACAATGAAATCCCCATTCTATTAGCTTATTTCATTAAGCATATTTTCTTATATAAGTTGTAATAAAGAGTGTGCTTTTATTAACAAAAATAAAACACAATCTCTAAGGAGGAATAATAAAATGTGATTTTATTAATAAAAATAAAACACATTCTGTTAGGAGGAATAATAAGGTTTGGTGGGGAGGAGGGGGTGGAGGTGAGTTGGCGGTGGTTTTGGGGGGTTATATGTGAGTTGTTTTACAATGCCAATTAAGGTATGGGGAAATGGGTTTCAATATCCTTTAATCTTTTCACATTGGAAATAAATATAAAATTTAGCTTGGTTGTATGCCATTGGATCATGATATTCAAGGAGGATGAATGGCTACATCAACAAAGATTTCAAGATGTTAATTGTTGTTCGTGTCGCTTGACAATTACTTGGGTTTTGGGATTAAAGTGATTTTCCCTCCTCACACTATGGTCCTTAACTTCAGCTGGTTTTGTGAAATGTGAATTAGTAGTTGGTGGAAAATATTCTAGAAATAAATTGTTAGGTAGACAATTTAGCTGGATTTGACCAAGTATGTGTTCCATGTGCAAATCTATGAGTTTAATTATTTAGCAGCTAGAATGTGTTGACTCTTAGATTTGTTGATACATTTAGGAGAATGTTTTTACTATAATGGCATATGCATGTGCACATGTTTTAATCAAAAGTTGCATGTTGTATTGTAATGGTTTGTTAAGAATGTACAATTAATAGAAGTTGTGAAAAGGTCCACTGCTACATTTTTAAATATGGTTATTATCTTTTCATGTTAAAATAATGAAGTATCCATGAAGGGAAAGAAACCGATTTGGAAACCTTGTCCATGCAAGGTAAAAAAATTAATTATAGTGCTATCAAAGTGTCTAGATGATCTATGTGGCCTCTAGAATGGGTTTATCTATGTAGAGAAGGGAGAAAAGAGACTTTTGGAAGAAGTGTTAAAATTCTCGCATCAAAAGGCCAAGAGTCTATGTTAGGGTCCCACCCTAACCTGCCTTAACACATTGTATAAGGCCATATCTTTGAAATAAGGTCGAGTAAGTTAGTGTTCATCAATCAATGTAAAAAGGTCTCTTTATTAATGAAGACCCACTAAGAAGTTGTATTTTGACCATGTCAAGTAGTTAGGATTTTGGATAGTTGAAACCTATTTAAAGAACTTCAAGGCCATGAATTTTTTTATTGATAATTATTGTAACAAATATCTACTCAAATGAATGGTCACCCTACCACAAGAGGGTCGTGAACATGGTTTCTCATAATATAAAATCTCTTTTCTTGGAATAATCCTTTTCTTGTCTCACGTTTATGGTTCTTTTCTACATATTCTCATTTATTGCATCTTAATATTTATATAATCTGTGTGATTTCTAAGTTTCAAGGGTAAAGAACACCACAAATGGTATTAGAGACATGTTCCTAAGATAACACACCTCCAATATTTGATATTTTTTTTCTTTTAGGCTAGTGACATGTTCCAACGTCTTAAAATAACCACAAAGATTTGTTGTTTAGTGGATAAACTTGCAGCTGGGGAACAATACACACAGTGAATACAATTAGTACTTAATCACGTTGTACCCTCATTTGGTGCATTTATTGGACACCATTGTAATTATTATTGGTACCCCCTTCGAGTAGTGCCGCATTAGACAACACCCACAGATATATTGAAGTCCCCCTAGGTCACCTAAAACCAACCAATGGCCGTCTTGTTTCTATAGTCGCACCAAGCACAAAACTTAGGAATATACACTCGTGTACCTGGGTGATCAGGTAGTACAGCTAAGGGCATGGTTGAGCCCCATTAGTTTGTGATAATATGCAAGGATCTAGCAACTGTAACAAACTCACAATCTAACTCTCAAGATTATTTGCAAAGAAGAAGAAGCATGCATTCAATAATCACTCATAAACACAGAATAATGGACAATGTCAATATCATACAATGAATAATGAATGTAGAGAATGTTTTACAATAATCAATGATGAGGCATCATATAGGATTCAAATTAGCAAAGTAGGGCATTCGAATCTGAGCTCAAAGTATAGCATGAGTAACTATGGAGATATCATCCAGTCGGTAGTATCAGCACAACTACTGAGAGACAGTCAAGTGTGACCAACTGATTCTAACAGAATCATCTAGCCATAAATCAGGGAATGGAGACTCCAAGGTGAGTGCATGAGGCTATCTAACTCAAATTCTAGCTTGGATAACTATGAAGACATCATCCAGTCAATAGTATCAGTCATAAATGGTAATAGTCAGTCAAGTGTGTCTAACTGAGTCTAACATAACCATTTAGGCATAAATCAAGGAATGGAGACTCCAAGGAGGTCGCATGAGGCTGTCAAATAGTCAAGTGGAACTCCATAACTAGCTAAATAGAAGCTACAAGAAGTCAGTAAGAGCAATCGGTGGAAGAACTACTCAATCAATGCACTAACTGAATCATAACTCCTGGTAGGTCAGATAAGGTGCCCTAACTGAGTGATAACTGGTGGTAGGTGAGCAAAGGCGCTCTAACTAACAGTGGTAGGAGAGAAGGATGCACTTTCTAAGCAGATAAGTCAAGGAGGGCGCATTAGGTAGGTAGGAGGACAAATGAGGGCTAAAGACTGGCTCTGGAGAGCTAGAAGCAAGCTCTCAATGTTGGGAAGACAACCACGATGATAATTGGATGCATGTAGTTTTGCATGCAAGCATGCAAAATACAAAAATGATGGTGTGAATATTCCAACACGCCCCCGCAAGCTATACTATGAGGAAATAACTAAAAACAAAAAATAGGGCCTTGGCGACTGAGACCAAAGGTCACCCCGTACAATCAATCTAAATAAACTAAGTGAGGAAAGAGGGAAAACCCAGTGGGAAGAAAGCCCTCCCTCAAAATAGACTGAAGGATACTAAAGTAGCATGTCATCACCCACCCCTGAAGGAGGTAAGTGTCCTTTTCAAAAGAAGGGTTGATCAATCTGAAAAGGATCAGTAATGTGAGAAGGATGAAACCTTCCATCTTGAAAACCTAATGTGGTTCTCCGTTGATCAACTGGATCACCAATGAGAGTAGTGGTTGCCCGTCTTGGAAGAGGAATAAAATTAGTTGAGAGATCACAAGGAACTGAATCTCCCATGTCCTCATTAGCATTTGTTGGATCTTTAGGTTCTTGTGGATCTGGATCTAGCATTTTCTCTTCATCATATTCACTGTCATACTCTGAATCTGATCCGCCATGTGATGATAGTTTTCTCTTTTGGATCTTGTCAACACTCCCAAGATCTGAATCTGCAATATCATGTGGAGATGTATCCAGAACTGGCTCATCACATCCAAACTCTGAATCTGAACTCTCGTGAGGAGAAGCAAGTAGAACTGGCTCATCATCACACACAAATTCTAGATCTGAAATCTCATGAGGAGGAACATGTGAAGCTGATGTCTCATACTCCAAATCTGAACTATCATGTGATTCACTCTCTTGAAACTCATCATCACTCTCAAACTCTGAATCTGAAATCTCATGTGAAGAAGCAAGTGAGGCTACCTCATCATCACTTTTAAACTCTGAATCTAATGAAGTGGGAGCATCATGAACCTGCTTCCGAATCTGCATGTAGATCTCTGATATCTCCTTTGAGCCATCATATGTGAGATTTTTATCCAAAGAACTGGAATCTGATGATGGATCTTCAGCAAGATCCCCAGTGGATGTGATAGTGGATTTCGAACCAATAGGTGCTAGATCTTTAGGTTCTTTTGGATTTGGATCTAGCATTCGCACTTCTTCAAGATTCCTCTTTTTCTCAATCTTCTTAGAACAATATTTTCAGGTGCCATGAGCAATCTTTCTATTGGGAAGACCTTCAACCATATCTTGAGCTAGCTTGTGGTTGAGATGCGACATTCTACTCTCTTCCTGAATATGAGAGCGAAGAGTAGACTCCTTTGAGAGAGGTGAGAAGTGTGAAAACTCATAGAGTTTTGTCTCATGATTTGCAACACCTTTTGAGATGATTTCCCCTGAAACCATGTCTTGTACTTCAACTTCATTTGGAGAAAAGATCACTCTTTTGGGCTCTCCAACATGGGTCATTTGGTACACTAAAAGTAAATTTGCCGCAAGAGAAGTAGCATAAAGCACATTAGAAAAGTAACCTGAGTCAAGATCGATTCTTCCACTCCCTTGAGAGGAGACTTCTGAATCATTTCCCAATCTGATGGAAGGGCCAACTGAGCTTGTGAAACTGGAGAAGAGATATTGGGAGGAAGACATGTGTCTTGATTCTCCTGAATCTATGATGAAAATAGAATATGTTGATGCACTTGCCATGAGGGCATGACATCTTTCCTTTCCTTCGGATCTGGAAAGCTCAGTATCAGGATCTTTCTTCCTTGTACATGCAAGTATAGGAAGATTGTTCTTCTTAAGTAACTAGGCCATCATATCTATAGATTTCTTCATACAATCACTCTAGGGATGGATACCTTTAAGACAACAGGTGCACTTGGGTCTTTTCTTCCGAGAATGCTTGGTCTTCCTAGAGTTTGAAGCCCCATTTGACTGATATGGAGTATCTGTATGCTTTGTACCGTTCGATCTCTTGTCAGAAATATTTTTCTTTCCTTTACCATTAGCTCTCTCTACAACTGTAAGGGATGAATCCAATTTGTGTTTGATCATTCCCATAGAGATCAAATTCTCTTCCTCTTGAGTAAGAGAATGGATGAAATCATCAAATGAGGGAAATTTCCATCTTGGAATGGACAACCTAGCTGACTGGAAAGTAGAGACAAAAATTGAGAAGTTTTCCCCCAACTTTGAGAGAATGGCAAGTATAAGCTACTTGTCTTCTTTCACTATCTCAAATCCTTTCAACTATGATATCAATCTTTTGAACTTGGTGAGGAAGGCATTGATAGATTCGAACCTGTCTGAACTCAAACATATGAGCTCATTCTCCAATTTGTGTCCTTGCATATCATCTTTCGGTCCAAAAAGAGATTCGAGCTTGTCCCAAACCTCTTTAGGAGATGTAAGATCGATGACATGGAAGTGAAGATCTTCAGAAATTGAGAGAAGGAACAGGCCAATTGCTTCATCAAGCCTATCCAAGTACTTGGAATTTTCAACTGCACCCAGAGGTTCTACCATTGTTCTGTTGAGTATTCGGGTGAAGCTCTTTGATCTCATGAAGAGAGTCATTTTGGATTTCCACTCAACATAGTTGGAAGATGTAAGCTTTAGATCCATCTGAAACTGAGAAAGTCGAATAGTTGAAGAAGATTCTGAATGGGTGAATAAACCTGCAAAACAAGAGAATTTTTGTTGATGGAGAATGATACACTTCGACTGAACAATACCTTAAGGACACTTGGCACATCGACTAAGTCCTTCACACCTGGCTAGACTTCACTAGATTTCTCCAATGAATTCAAGTAATAGCACCAGGATTTGTTGTGGAAACTTAGAGGCTTCTGGTGCACAAGTGAAAAGATAGATGCTCAAAGAAATGCTGCAACTGTTGCAATTTGAATAGTTGCTTACTGCTCTGATACCATGTGATAATATGCAGGGATCTAGAAACTGTAACAAACTCACAATCTAACTCTCAAGATTATTTGCAAAGAAGAAGAAGAAGCATGCATTCAATAATCACTCATAAACACAGAATAATGGACAATGTCAGTATCATACAATGAATAATGAATGTAGAGAATGTGTTACAATAATCAATGATGAGGCATCATATAGGATTCGAATTAGCCAAGTAGGGCATTCGAATCTGAGCTCAAAGTCTAGCATGAATAACTATGGAGATATCATCCAGTTGGTAGTATCAGTCACAACTGGTGAGAGTCAGTCAAGTGTGACCAACTGAGTCTAACTGAAGCATCTAGCCATAAATCAGGGAATGGAGACTCCAAGGTGAGTGCATGAGGATGTCTAACTCAAATTATAGCTTGGATAACTATGAAGACATCATCTAGTCAATAGTATCAGTCATAAATGGTAATAGTCATTCAAGTGTGTCTAACTGAGTCTAACATAACCATCTAGGCATAAATCAAGGAAAGGAGACTCCAAGGAGGGCGCATGAGGCTGTCAAATAGTCAAGTGGAACTTTAGAACTAGCTAACTAGAAGCTACAAGCAGTCAGTAAGAGAAATTAGTGGAAGAACTACTCAATCAATGCACTAACTAAATGATAACTCCCGGTAGGTGAGATGAGGCGCCCTAACTGATTGATAACTGGTGGTAGGTGAGCAAAGGCGCTCTAACTGACAGTGGTAGGTGAGAAGGGCGCACTTTCTAAGAAGATAAGTCAAGGAGGGTGCATTAGGTAGGTAGGAGGCCAAATGGGGCTAAAGACAGACTCTGGAGAACTAGAAGCAAGCTCTAGGTGCTGGGAAGACAACCATGATGATGACTGGATGCATGCAGCATGCAGTTTCGCATGCAAGCATGCAAAATACAAAAATGATGGTGTGAATATTCCAACATAGTTAGCACCCTAAGATATTGGGCCAAGTACTCATTATTGAACCCTACAAGCATATAAGAGACTCATATAGTGCATGGAAATCCCATTTAAAACCTTGGAAAACCTAGAAACCATTCTCTATAACCTATTTTTGAAAATCATTCATTCTATCAGATCAATCATTATAGAAATCCTATTCTAAGTGGACAACCACCCAAAATTCCTACATCTTTAAATCCAATAGGAATTTGGGAATTATGTCATCACAGTAACATCGAACTAGGAGTAATAGTTGCACCAACATGTAAATAATTCTAGAGGGTCCCAGAATCCCTTATTTGTGATCTACCTCATTGGAATCCTTGCACCATGCTGATCATTTTGATATATATCTCTCATAACCCTTTTCGAGTGTTCCCAAAAGCCTTTATTTGTGACCTATCTCAGTAAAATTCGTGCGTCATGTTGATCATTTATATATATATATATATATCTCAGAGCCCTATTTTGATATACCCAACCCTTATTCCTTGTTAGTTCCTACTTTTTTTCTCCCATGGTACACACTCGCAACCAAGCCAACATGGGGAATACCAACCCAAATCCACCCTATTTGAATATGAACCAACCCACTCCATCTCCTAACCTTCACACCATGGCCTCTTAACTTGCGAAAATCGACTAACGATTGGCCCACCAGGAACAATGATTGACCTTCCTGGGCTAGAAGTTCGACCAGAAGCTAGTTAGCTAGGAAATTGTGCTAATTGTTGTTTCCCAACATTGCATTTATGCTCCCCCTTTCAACACTCCAACCCATGAATCTATGGCCACTGAAGACCAAGTCTCTCACTCTCTATTCCTAGAAAACCAACCTCACTCCTTTGGGGATAAAAATTTATGGCACCACCTTTTGAAGATTGACATGTGCAAATTTAATGGTTCTGGCCCCTTGAGTTGGGTGACCAAAATGGAACATTATTTTTCTCTCCATGGCATTAAAAATGATCTTCAAAAGTTGTAAATTGGGGTTTTATATTTAGATCTTGAAAGATGGTAATGGTGGAAATTGTTAATATTTGGTTGAGCTTTGATCTTTAATTCTTTTATATGCCAAAACTTGAAACAATTCAATCACATGAAATTCATACAACCATAACACAAGATACACCATGTGGAAAATCCTCAAAACAATGAGAACAAAAACACCAACAAATCTTCTTAGTATAATATAATGGATAGCAGAGAATGTCTTTCTTTTACAATATAGCAGATTGCTTTTGGAAGATAAGATATTACCAAACACTCTTGGAGAAGATACAAAAGCAATAGAGAAGAGAGATCAATCATATGTGTTTTCCAATGTGCCCAGCACATCAATATATAGCAAAAATCACTACCATGCAAGGAATAATGAATCAATGTATGAAGGATAAGCCTCCCATTAAACTATAGCGAGTTATCTTCTTGGATAGTTGCAGTACACTTCTAGTTTCTTCAATCACGCACCAACAATGCACCATGCCTTTCTTCCTTAAATTGAAATCACGCTTAAATGAATTTGGAGTGAACTCACCTCATAATTGATTTAGAAGCACTTATTTAATCATCTAACATAAGTGTCATCATGCAAAAGGAGCAACTTTAGTGTTGTAAATTAGGTGTCGTCTTTTAACTTTTAGTTTAGCTAAAGTGTCATCATGCAAAACACTTTAGTTAACTAATTCCTTTTTAGTAAATGAATGGAAATTTGCGGAAGATTTTTTAAAATCAATAGTTTCGAACCTCTTAAGCAAGTTCATCCTCAGGAGAAGCAAAAATCTCACTCTTTTTTTGCACGGGAAGGTGAAGAATAAATATTGTTATGTTTGTTTATTTAGTTTTTTAGGGTAAGGTTTGGGATATGTCGGTCAATTGTATATTTCTTACAAAGAATTATTAGTTTAATTTTTAGTTGGAGTGGAATTTATTTTTAGATGAATTATTGTGTATTGTAATAAACAATTTCAATTTGATTTTTATCTTTTAATATTTTTGTGTATATTTATATTAACTTTAAATTTATAAAATGTTTAAAAATATAATTTTTTATAAATGAAATAGAATTTAAAATTTATATAAATATAAAAATATATATAATTTTAATTTTAATTCCTTTTTAACACTTAGTTAACTTTTCTTAACTGAAAATCATGTTGATTGATTTTACAGAAGTGATCACTAAGTTCTCCTTTAGTTAAATGATTGCATATCTTTAACGGATGTTTTAACTGAAGCATTGATCAAGGCACACATTGTTACTTAACTGAAGATTCAACAATTCAAGTTCTCTTTAATTAGTTGAAGTGTCTGTATGGGAAATTTCAAATTCTCTTGATCTTTATGCTTTATCTTTTACTGCATGGTAAATATGTGCTAACTTTAATTATCTATCACATTACATTATACTAAGAAGAATTATCGGATGTTGTGATCATATTTTATTATTCCAAATGAAATGATCATATGCTAAAGTAATTTACTTTAGAGGTGATCAATATCTGAAGGAGATTTAATAGAAACTAGTGATCGTGGTTAATGATACATCACACAACATTAAGTTCTTTTAACAAGCAAAGCATGACCTTTATACAAAAGGTCCACCTCTATATGGGAGGTCCATCCCATGGATAGATTTATACGAAAGGTTCACATGAGAATCATGACTTGACACACAAGTTTGGATCCTTGTCCAACAAGACTTTACAACATCATTACTTTGATAAATTACCTCTATACGAGAGGAATAACCTTTACATAGAAGGAAATCAAAGTGCTCACCTCTATACGGGAGGATCAATCTTGGATGCACAAGATTGGTTTGGAGAATGTCTCTTGATGCTGTACATTTAACAACAATGGTATCAAAAAACCTATCATCAGTATGTCCCTTGGAGCGAATTTGTGAATATCCTTCATGAGTTTTTTTATCGTGACACTCACTATTTGGGAAGGTTGACTAAACTGCACTAAACTAGCATGGCTATGGGCAATATTATAGCATTTAAGTAGCTGGAAATTTGCACCAAAGGCCTCTTTGATTCTTTTTTTTTCTAGGAATCTTTTATCACTAGCCTCAAGGAAGCAATTTATGCACATGTCCTTATGTAGTGGCCCTCCACTTGGTTGGACAAATTTTCTCACCTGCCATGTCATCAGCTTTGCCATCTATACACATCATCATTCCACACCATTGGCACCACTTCGCCACCTCATTCCACCCACATGACCTTGAAGAAGTGATAAAAGTATAAAAAATAAAATCAAACCTTAAATGGACCACCCTAAATTGAGTTCGCACATATTTCCCTGAAAGCAACGACATAAGTCACACCTTTTTCCTCAAAATTAGTGACCTAAGTTGTAAAATTACCCCTAATAAGTGCAACTTGGTCCCAAAATTGAATTTCGATTGTTTTTTCCTTAATCAAAATGAAAAGGGGGGGAATTTGGCACGGAACTTGATGTGGACCAAGTTAGGTAACAAATCTAGGGCTAAAAAAAATGAAATCTAGATCCTTCTTTTGGCCATTATCATGCCTAAAAAAGCCCTCAAGGCCCTCATTTCAACACACAATTTTCATCTTTCACTCAAGTCGTTACTCTATTGAGACTCTCTTTGATTTAGGAGCTAACCATATTCTCTCTTCTACTTCACCTACAAGATATCCTCAGCATGACGGATGGCCAAAAGTCACGAGATCACGACGAGACCAACCGACCCTCCCCCAAACAGTTGCAGAGGCCTCTTCCTCTTCGATACATTGAGGCGATTACTCTCTGTTGTACTATTTCCTTCTGAATATGAAACATTCTTTGATTCTTTACACAATAGCTTTGCATGTGTTATATTGATTGAAGAATGTGCCGATCTTGTTAGTGTAGTTTTGTTTTGTTTTATTATTTTGTTTCTTGTTTATTTGAATCTATACTAAGGCTACACAACCCCTTAGTATGTGCCCTTTGTCACGTGTGTGTACCAATTTGTACACAATAGATTTTGGTGTCCATACTAGGGAGGATCTATAATCTGCCTATGGTTTTTTTAGATATAGTTTTATAGCCATTTTTTGAGTGGTTTCTTGCTTGATTTAGATATATTTACTGATCTACTGCTATTTGAGTCACTAGTAAGTTCCTTGGCTGAAACCCCACCTGTTCAACCATAGCTGAAAGTTGATTTGTTTTTTTTGTAGCTTCGGATCTAAGTCACACCTATTTGGATGAAACTTATGACCTAAGTCGCACCTGTTTGGCTAAAACCCACGACATGGGTCATTCTTGTTTCCTCGATAAGTGCGACCTACTATGAAACCCCAATTTTTCAATAGTTTGCAGTTGACTTTTATTTTTATTTTCCCATTATGTTTTGGTTTTCCATTTTGATTCTATTCGTGGATTCCTTTTTTACTATTTGCATCCTCATTGCTTGTTAAAGTGGCCATTTGATTTTCCTTTTAAATGGTGTAGGCAAAGAAATGATCCTTAGATCTTAGTACTTGTCACTTTTAATGCTATTTTTGGATTTGTTTGCAACTACATTTTCCTTTTGTTTCAACAAGTTTGATTACTAGATTTACTTGATAAGTTGATCATTGGATCTGTTTAAAGTAGTTTGATTTGCTAGATTACAAACTTCATTTTTTTCTTTATGGATCTGCACCTTTGATCAGCTATCTTGTTTGCATGCATGCTTGGATTTGTGAGTGGCTTGGTTATAATAATTTATATATCATAGATTCATTTCAATAAAAGGTTATTTAGTTTAGTATTGAAAGTATCTTGTTTCTCTTTACATTTTACTAACATTTACATTTCCTCGTTAATAATATTTGATAGTTGTACACACCACTTGTGCACACACTTTCACACCTTAAATCAAAACATCACTTGGTTCATGACCCCAAGTGGAGCCTAAAAAATAAACCATAATATAAAGACATCAAAATCTTAACTTGAGGACCAAAAAGAATTTTGTAGCTAGGTTAGGACTTTGGGGATAGGCATCCAAACAATTCCCCCTATTCACTATATATCTGAGACATAGTGGTTGACTTTCTAGGGAACCAAAATACTCTAGTATTTTCGGACATGGTTCATGACAATTTGTGGATAGGACAATCCTTTTAGGGTGGTACATGGAAAGGATGGAACCAGATGGTTGAGTGGTGCACCTTCCCCTTTCAATACTAAATATCATCAAAATCATTTCCTTTGGGCTGAAGCTATAGGTAACTCATCTGGTCAGTCCATAAACGAGGTATTTTAGTAGATATCCTATTTAGGTATCTTACCCAGAGGTGATCCCCTTAGGTAGGGATATTCCTAGAGTAGATAGAAATTGGATTAGGCTCGATGTATAAGACCCCTATTTTGTGTCTAGTGATTAGAAGGCCCGATTCCTCTTTCTATGTCTTTTCTCGGATTGGATTGATGTCCCCATTGGAGAAAGTGTTTGAGAAAGGTTTATTTTGTTCTTTTACTTTGTTTGTATAGATATCTTGTAGGTCTAATGGGTATTTCCTTTTTCTAGGGTGTTATTTTCATTTTTTCTTCTCTTTACTAGATTAGATCACTTGTTGCACCCACATTACACTTGTTATTTGATTTGGTACCATTTACAGAGTTGAAATTTGATGATTCGAACATTGTCGACATTAGCCTTGTGTTAGACTTGCATTATTGAATTGGTCATCTTAGATCCCATCATTATAACTCCCCCGAGGTACTCTCGTAGACTTTGGAGACAACCCCCTTTTTATGGTTTCGAAGGTTGCACTATCATCTCCTTAAGCCACATCCTAGACTCCAGTTCGACACCTTGCACGATCATCATAGAAATTTTTTGAGTCACCTGATTATGAATCCTTATAGTCCCGATCACCTTCACCTCCTCATACTGTTGGCGCCATGGATGGTACTATTCTCACTTCCACCAACATTCCTACTTTTGGTGGTGGGTGCGTCCTTATTTTGGGTGGAGGCACCACTGGTGGTGGTTCCACCAACTGAGATATGACCAACACCACTATTTTCCCCTCTGCCTCATATCCTACTGCAAGTCTTCTAGTCATGGCTAGTATCAACCTTCTAGAATTGGAGAGACTAACCAATAATCCCATCCGTCGTGATATTGCATGGCCTCCCATGCCTACCAAACTATCCTTGGACATCCCTAAGTTTGAATGGAAGATAGGAGAGGACCCCCATAACCATATCATGTCATTTCATTTGTGGTGCTTAGTCCAATAGCATCATAGATGATTTTATTCAGTTACATTTGTTTCAAAGAATCTTGATTGGCATTGCATCCAAGTGGTATATCAACCAACCCCAAGGGACACATCCCAACTTTGTGTCCTTAGATTCCACTTTCCTGGCGTTCTTCCAGTTACATGTCTGTTATGATGATGGAATTGAGATCATATTATAATGTCACAAAACCTCTTCCACTCATATCACAGATCATATGCATAAGTAGCATCAACTCCAAAGTATTTGTAATATTAAGCTCAATGATTTTATTTTATTAGATTGGTTCCTTAAGTATCTCCTCCCCGCTATAGCAAAGGACATGGCCTTTGAGAACTTGTTATCGGACAATCTACTCGAGTGGACATGAGCCAGATCTCCCTAGTCCAAGTGGATCTAGAACAAATGGGAACAGAACATAACACTACTTTCCTAGATCAATTAGATATTGGGTCAAATAGATGTCTTACCTTTAGATATGTAAATCTATCTCCTCTTTATTTCTCCAAGCATCGTGGTCGTCAGATCCGTAGCTTCAAGACCTGTCAAAGCACATAGAGACAAAACAAGCAGTAACAATACATCTAAACACTAACTGATCCAACTAAACAGTTAAGGAACTAAACTATAAACATCATCAATACAAGGAAATTTATGGAAAGATATTATATTATTGTAAAAAGAGTGAGAAATACATAGTAGAGTGATGATTACAACCCAAGCCTTAACACCGCAATATTCCTCCAACAAGCCAAGCCAATGCCTCCAAAGGAAATGTATGCCTCCCAAGAGATGGATAGGGATCACCTAGGTTAATTCCACCAGCATGTAAGTGCTATAGACTTCCTCCCTTTGGAATGGAGAGGAGCTTTGTATTTATAAGGCTAAAGGGATAGAGTAGGTTAAGGATTAAGGGGAGAGGGTTAAGGGATCCTCCCATTAGGTTAGGGGACCGAATTCCAGCTCACTTAGAAGTTAGGGATGACCTCCACCTCACCTAGATTCGAGAAGGGCCTCTAAGCTTCCATTTATCCACCATAACCAACCCCGACGCACCTTGGATGAAGGAAAAGTGCACCAAAGGAGGGCTGGCGCAGGTTGCAAGAAGGAAAAGTGAGTCAATGGCTCACCCTTTCAAGGTTAGACCTGTGCCACCTAGGTTCTAGCGCTCCCTGACTGAAGGTAAGGTGCACTGACATACTTAAAGGAGGTAGAAAGGTAGGTACAACCTCATACTCAATGTACTTTAGCTAAGGGAACTTTAGGGATTAAGGCACGGAGTCGACATGTGATTCATAGTGATGAGATTTAAGTGTAACAACACCCACAAGGGCAACCTAATATTCCTTCATCTTAGTCGACCCAATCACAACCAATGGTCCTACAAAACCCCTTCCCAATGCAAGGGGTGGTCACAATGTATCCCATGGCACTTTATCCACCTCCACCGTCATCTTTTGGTCAACCTCATGATTCTTCTATACAACATGTCCTTATGATGTCTTCAGACGTCAATATTCAAACTAGACATAAGCAATAATGTTCGACTATTGATATCTTTCATACTGATAAAGAGAAATACTCCACACAAGTCGAATAACATTTGCACCTACCTTATCCAACTACAAATGGGATTCCCATAGTCCCTAAGTTTCCTTTGTGCTGCATATCCAATAACCACAATGCTCGAGATTCTCCTAAATATAACATTATGGATGACTTGGAATAATACCATGCTACCATGTCTACTTTATAGGTTCTTCAGAATTGCTTATGCAACAAAAAATATTATTATTCGCTTTAGGTGCAATCCATCCTTCCGATACCCACCTGGTTTTTTTCCCAATTTGGTCATTCATTGGACACTTATAAAGCTTGGCATTTATCCTTATCTTGATAAATTGGACACCCACCTTAGAAATCATTAAATAATAATGCTTTCAAGCACCCCCTTCCCTAAAATTTCCACACATCTGGGAATCCATGATTTTGGAGTACTCTCTAGTTCTCCCTCTTCGGTGCCCATGCATTGAAGAAACCATTTATTAACAATGCTCCTCAACACTCCTACAAATCTTGTATAATATCATTTTGTGGTAGCACCCCTGGTATCCTTTATTTACAGAATTGTTTGATGAGTCACCCATGGATTCATATTGACGCCATTCTCCCTTTGATTCGACAGTAGTACCCCCCTACTTTCCATATATGGTTCCCACCACATTACAGTTATGTACCCTGGTATCCTAGTTGTGTCTCTCCCATGATATCATCATGAGTCCTACACATGCTTCCCCATCATCCATGGCTTAATTCTTTGAACAAAGGAAGTTTGAGTCCCCTACTCAGCTACCCTCATATCCCCCTATAGTGTGTCAGTTCCTTGTTCATCCTTGTTCATCTTATCCATTTCTTAATCATTTCCCTCGTGTTGTATTCAAGGAAACATCATTTCCTTGTTGGTATTGGGTCTCTCTCTGTTGACATCAACACATTCTTTCTAGAGGATAGACCTATAGGTACCTTGTACCTTGGCCCCATAACCATCATTGATGGGTTCCCTTGGATCGATTGAGGGGAGACCTCAGTGACCCTTATCTTGTTTGTGTCTCATGTGATCGACTTCATCTCTTCATCACACCATTGATATTCCTACGTGATGACGATTCTCTCATTATTTGGTCAAAGACACTAGATATCCTTGACTCTTTTCCTTTGGTGAGTCTCCTTGGAATCCCTTTAGGTATATGCTTCTTGTCACTATTTAGGTTCTGTTGGAAACAGTGTTTGGAATCCCCCCAGTTCTATGCTTCCTATGGTATCTAGTTCTAGATGCAGTTTACCATACCTGTTTGACTTAGATATTTAGTTGTTTGAGTCACCTATGAGGAGTGACTTTCCTATATCTTCCTTCTAGATATTGGGCCCCTTAAGTTCCAGCAGGGCATCAATTATTGTGATTCAACATTCCATTGGAATGCCATTGTTCTGACATGTATTATTCAAATCAACCATGGTTGGATGATGATTATGCACCTCCATATTGGGTCCCTCTTTGACCCTCATGATGTATTGTACCCAACAGTTATTCATGATTCGATTAGGCCCCCTCTTGGCATATATCCCATTTTATATTGAGACATCAATACAAGCATGGGGACTCCTGCCTTGTCCATATATTTGAGATCATATGAACCTCATCCATTTTGACTATTGTATCTGTAGGTAAAGGCCATTGTATCCCCTTGGGAAGGCGAGTTCCCTTTGATGTGGTCTTCGTATTCTATGTCATTGTCACCCTATCTCCTTGAAGTATGAAATTCCTATGATGTATGTTGGCCATACTATGAGATCTTGACCTCACACATCACATGGCAATTTGTTAACAGCTAAATTTTCTTACTTGCCATGTCATCAGCTTTTTCATCTATAATCGTCATCATTCCACACCATTAGCACCTATTTTCCACCTCATTCTATCCACATGGCCTTCAAGAAGCGATAAAAGTCAAAAACTGAAAATCAGACTTTAAATGGAACACCCTAAATTGAGGTCACACCTTTTTACCCAAAATCAGTGACCTAAGTCACACCTTTTTCCTTAAAATCAGTGACCTAAGTCGCACAATTTTCCCCGATAAGTACAACCTAGTCCCAAAATTGATTTTTGGTTGTTTCCACCTTATTCATAATAAAAAAGGGGAGAATGTTGGCACGAACCTTGACATGGCCCAAGTTAGGTAACAGATCTAGGGCTCAAAAACCTAAATCTAGATCCTTCTCTTGGCCATTATCGTGCCTACAAAAAACCCTCAAGGTCCCTCATTTTAACACACAATTTTCAGGTTTCACTCAAGTCCTTACTTTGTTGAGACTCTCTTTGAATTAGGAGGTAGCCACGTTCTCTCTTCTACTTCGCCAACAAGAAATCCTCATCGTGATGGATGGTTGGAAGTTGCGATATCACAAGGATACCAACTGACCCTCCCTCGGACAGTTGTAGGGGCCTCTTCCCCTTCACTACATCAAGGTGATTACTCTATAGTGTACTATTTCCTTATGAATATGAAACATTATTTGATTCTTTACACAATAGCTTTTCATGTGTTATATTGATTGAAGAATGTGTCGATGTTGCTAGTGTAGTTATGTTTTGTTTTATTATTGTGTTTCTTGTTTATTTGAATCTAAATTGAGGCTGCACAACCCTTTAGTATGTATCCTTTGGCATGTGTGTGTACCAATTTTCTCACAACATGAAGCTTGTGATAGATCTCTTGAAGCTTAATTGGTTCTCAATGCCCAACCCATGCGCCCTGTGTTTTCCCTTCACACCGTATCTCCCATGACCCCCCATCCCAACAAATCCACCACCACGCCTCTCTAAATCCATAAGATGACCCCTAATACCATGGATCAAAGTAAGAGCCTCGACCTTTTCTATGACTGTGATGAAAATATTTCCAAGGGCATAAATGTCAAGAAGATAAATTATTCTTGATCGAGGAAAACCCCCATGAGGCTCTAGAAGACAACACCTTGGAAGATCAGTATGAACCCGGGGGGGATATTTGATGCTTCCCCTTGAAGATTCTCTGAATATGTCTATCCCCGAGGATCAACCCCAAATTTCACTCTTATATTTATTAGGGTTTTCCACTCCTTAGTCACTGAAATTGGTTGGATACATCAAGCATAGAAAATTCATCGTGTTAATTGACAATGGTGGCACCCATAATTTCATCCATAGGAGTGTGGCTGAAGACACCCATTGCTATATCCACCACATCTCTAATTTCCAAATTATGATAGCCAATGGGGGTACAATGAAATGTGGTGGTCAATGTGAAAATTTCAAACTCCAAATGGGGGACTATCATCTCAAAACTCATTGTTTACCATTGGCATGAGGGGTTGTGATATCATGTTTTCGGAGTTGAATGGATCAGGACCTTAGGAATGATCACAATGGATTTCAAGGCACTCTCTCTCATATTTACTTAGGCCAAGAACACACATCACCTCTATGGAACTACACCTAGTTCTACATAAATTATCTCATCCCAATGTATGGAGAAACTATTGAAGAAAGGTCATTTTGGTGTCATTATTCAATTCCATGCCATTTAAGTTCCTAACACACCCTCATCCGATCTTCACACCAACTTGCAACAAGTTCTCTCCCAATATCAATAGGTTTTTGAGGTTCCCAAGGGTTTACCTCCCTCCGATGGGGAACATGACCATAGCATTCCTTTATTTCCAGATATTCAACCTCCCAATGTCCATTCTTATTACCACCCTTTTGCTCGGAAGAATTAAATTAAAAAAACCATTCATGAATTATTGTTGGCTGATGTTATTCATCCCAGCACAAGAACTTATTCTTCACCAGTGATTATGGTCCTAAAAATGAAGGAGATTGGTGCATGTGTCTGTATTTTTGGGCTCTCAAAAAAATCACAAACAAAGTTAAATTTCCCATTCTTGTCATTGATGATCTCTTAGATGAGTTGCAAGGAGTCAAATTCTTTAGGAAACTTGACCTTCGTTCAAGCTACTATCAAATCAGGATGAAAGAGGTGGATATACGCAAAATCACTTTCCGCACTCATGAGGGTCATTATGAATTCTTGGTCATGCCCTTTGGCCTTTTCAATGCCCCATCTACTTTTCAAAGCCTCATGGATAAGATTTTTTTCTCCTTCCTCTGCCATTTTGTCTTGGTTTTCTTTGATGATATCTTGGTCTACAATCCTACTTGGGAAAGCAACCTCCAAGATGTTGCTCGTACTTTGCAATTATTACAGGACCAATCATTAGAGGAAATTTGAGGTCTAAAATGGGCCTCCTAAGAACAATAATAAAATAATATTTGAAATGATGAAATAATAGTAAAAATAATAAAATAATATTTATTAGTTTTGGAGGAAAAAAGAAAAAAAAATACTTTTTTGTTCGTATTTTCAACATGTCTCCCTGTGTCTTACTCAAATTTCGAGCAAGAGCACTTGTTGGATGCGGAATTAAATTCCGCATCCAACGAGTATTGACATTGCATACTTTTGACGGACCCTGCTGCCCCAAAAACAAGAAATACGAGAAAAAAACGTGAAGATGATGTACTCAAGACCCAACATTTTCTTTGCCTCTTCACAACTACCGGGAAAGATACTATCACTCAGAAGTGCCTTATCTTTGAATAACATATAGTTAGTGGGAAATATAAATGTACAACGTCATTTAATGTTCATAAAATCGACCATTTCAAATTTGATTGTGTGACAAGTTTCCTCAAAATATAAGGTGGCTGATGGTCAGTTACCTTGAGAGGAAACTTGTCACCAAACACATCTTCTAGTAGAGATGTGTTTGTGTTGCCAGCAAACACACATTCTAGTAGAGATGTGTTTGGTGGAAATCATATCATACTTTGAATCACTAGAACTTTCAGTTGACTGAACAAAAGCAGAGGGGCTCGTCAATTTAGGATGAAACATAGTTGTTTTGGATTCCAACTTTTCAAAAAATGAGCATAGGGAAGTGTTCATACATGTCCTTTCTATATCACCAATTGGATTTTTTACTGTAGTAGGGGGTGTTAGACCATAAACATTAGGTAATCAATCATTGGTATAATGGGTGAGTGTGACAAGCCAAGGGTTCTCCTTCATCCCTTTACATTTTGAACAACCACATACTACTTAGGTGTCATAAAAGAGATCTAGCTCTTGATTAATTACTATCGATGACCTAGTCTCGTGGCTTGAAGATTGCATGTTACAGTTGGCGGGGTAAAACAGTTGCCCATTTTCATCTATGAACTATTCGCAGCATCTTGCTCCCGATAAGAGCTTGCGACTTTTTGCAACTAGTGGAATATCTTGTGCATCCGAACTCGATCCTGAATCGAGATCGTGCAATATAAAATACATTGATATTTAGATTCACATGGATAAGTAACATAAATTCAAATAGATAGTAAGAATATAAATAAAACCTAAACTTACTGGAGATGGAAAGGGAGAACTCATTGAACTTTTAACAAGATGGAATGAGCTGGAATCTAAAAAATTGGCCATTTGATACTATAAACTTTTCTCCTTGCATTTGAGCCAAATCAACAATCGACATACGTCTCTATAGTCCTAAAAACATTTTGAGAACCATATTACAATCTAACTTCCAATATAGTTCGAAAACCATTTTTTAAGAATAAGGTGAGTTTAAGCAACATATATATACTATGACATATTGTAATTGGTGTGGTTGAATCCTAAAATATTATTAGAGATGAATATAAAATTTCAAGTTAAAATATCAAATCATAGGATTTTTTTATTCAACCGGTGTGCTAGTTCTACAACAACCGCCCTGGTGTGACTAAAACATTTGGATGCACCGAAGCATAATCAAAACAAACGCACCATTTGTCAACATTTGCAAAAACCTCCGCAGAAGAAAATATATGATATATTTGGTAGCAGATATTTATCGATGCATTCTACAAAAAAATATTCGTATTGGTGTGTTTATTATTAACAAGTGCACAGGGGTGTCCTAATTTCTATATGCATCGTAGTGTGATATATGTTTCTTAAATTTTTAATTTTTTATATTATATAGTTATACGGTGCCACGTTAAACATTAAACATAGCGGTGTGGTTATATCCTATGTGCCTTGGTGCAACTTAATTATAAGGGCACAGTAATGCCAAAAAACAAAATTAAAAAATCACAGAAATTTTTTTCCCTAACCTAGAAAATGGGCGGGGATTTTAATTTCGAAAAGTAATTAGAAATGGAATTTTAAAAGTAGAAAATGTAAACATAATTTCATTATTTTGCTAAAATTTCGTGGGGAGAGTTTTGGAAGAGAGACTGATGCTGAATGAGTTTGGAGCAACCATATTATTCAGAGGATCGAAATTTGTTAGGTATGGTGAATCAATCAAAACCCTGCATACTAGAAATGTCAAGTATGTAAAATATTACTATTGATCTTATTATCCTATCTAAATTTTAACTAAATTTATAAAATAAACTTTGTAGTTACCTTCAATGTTGAAATCCTTATTTTCTCATTGCTTCTTTTAATTTTATGTGGCTGCAAAATATTACATTAGGGTTTAAATCCCTCTATTGTTTCATAATTACAAATTTTATTTTTAGGGATTTTAGATTTAATAAGTTTGTGATTTTATATAGAAAGTGTTGGGTACAATGGACCACTTTTTGGGTCGAATCCAAAACCCCGTCACCCCTGTACGATTTTTTATTTTTATTTTTTTTTGTAAAAAAATGTTTGCATCATTTTCGTGTGCGATCTTATAAACAAAACACATTGGTGTGTTTTCGGTGCGGCAATATTGCATTAGCGTAGCAGTGTGTTTATATTTATAACACACTCGTAAAGTCATCCCTGTCATTTAATTTTTTTTTCTACAAACATAAAATAAATATCTGTGGTACATAGTGTGTTGTGTTTGACACAACGCACCAGTGCGTTTCTCTATAGAACGCACCGGTGCATTTTACAAACCTGAGCGCATCGATTTCACATTTTTTTCTATATTGGAGTTTTGTAATTTAATTGTATAATATAGTTGATAGCTTATGTATTTAATGGTCCAGGTTTTTTATTTATAGAAAATGTCTGATAGTAGTTCGATGAACAACAATTCTAGTCGACATGATGGGAGCACATCTAAAATTGCGAAGAAGGCAAGTGCTTTTTAATTTCAGTATTTAAATTAATCTTTTTGAATTATTTGTAAATTTAAGTAATATGTATTGGTTAATGTGTGACATGCAGAGCCAAAAGTTGAGGAAGCTCGATAATATTCTTAGCAATCTAAGTGCATAAGAGCGTAAAACATTAATGGAAAAGTTGCAGATGGATGAATCAGGTGAATAAATAATATTTCGATATGAATTATTTCTTGAATTTTGAATAATATTGTACTTAAGAATATTCGCTAACATGTTTCAAATAATCTAATTCACATATGTTGAATGTTATGTAGGTACTGAAAACAACAGAAGGGAATGACATCATAAAAGAAAAATTACGGAAGATGCAAATGATGATGAATTGGTCATTAGCTCATTTGGAGTGGTATTGGGAGTAATAGAAAGGGAAATATTTTTATAAAACTATGAGGGATATAGTGGAAAGAACGTATAGATGTACTTTTCACTTACAGAACTGAAATCAATCAAATGATTCCAAGAATCAAGTCATATGTAAACTACAAGAGGTGTTTCCAGAGAAATGGTCAATGAGACCCATCAGACTTGCAATAGAAAAATCATACAACAACAAAAAGAATCATTCAAAAAGTAATATTCCTAAACATGTTTATGTAGAAAATGTATGAACTACTATATCATTTTTAATCATTTTAATTATGTTGTATTTATTTTTCATATCAACGGAAAAATAGTTTAATGTCATTTTACATTTTCGGGAAGATTATGAAAATCTCAAAGGATGAACAAGGTGATATGCGACATGTGCCAGTAGGGATGTCCAAAAATGTGTACAAGGAGATGGTCAAGGAAATGGACATAATTGCATCACAAGAGGAGCCGTCTCAACAACAACGTACTTCAAATGTATGAAATCATTGATTTTTTTGGATTGTCATGTACATCTAATTAATTAATTCAACATTAAATATTAATTTTCAATTGTTTTGTTGCATAAAAGAAAAGAAAACGGAACCCAATTAGCACATAAGACAGGACAGCAAGGAAAAAAGGGGTTGATGGCAAAGTTTGTCAGTATTTGTGATTTCGTTATAACAACTTAAGATTTTGTAGTGGTTTTCATGATGTATATATATACTCACTGGCCATCCTTTGATGTCTTGAAATAAGTATTAACATACAAATATGAGCCATCCGTAGAATTGATTGGCGTTGGGTTAAGCAAGGGTTGCAAGTATATGTTGGCATATCAAAAATTAATTGTGGAATTTGTAAGTATCTATGTTCTTTTACTTCTCTCATTTTATAAGTAATAGAAAAAAAAAAATCCTTTATGTTAAATCTATGATTTCTTATGGGGTATAAAACTTGCACTAAATACAGTATGGATTGGACCCAACAGAAGAGTTGTTGAGCGAAGGAATGAGATTTGATTTTGAAAGAATGTGTTTAATTCATGACTCAATTCTTTCTATGGTACGTCAATTTTCAATTTTCATTCATGTATATTATCTATTTTAATTTTCATTATTCCTAGCAATGTAGATATACTCATTACACTTTATTTTTATGTTTGCAAATGGAAGCTATAGAAGATGAAAACAATCAATGCAATCAACAAAACATTTGTCCTTTATAACCCAAGTCATTCAAGTGGCTCGAGCATCAATGACAATTCCAACAAAAAATGATGATACATATATTTTGGATGTTAATGCAAGTTGTTGTATATTTTCAAATAATTGTATGTGGAATCAAACATTTTGTATAATGTACTAGACATAGTGTCCCAATTGAAAGACAATGGGTTACCGATAAGTGTAACAATTACATGCATGTTGACATTTTGATTATTGTGGACTTTATGTTGTCCTATTTTGTATGACAAAGGGTCTCTTATTGATATATAATAAAATAAAATAAATTATTCTATTGCATTCTCCAATGTCATTGTCAAATGTTACATGTGAAATGATAAATTGGCAACTAAATGTATGGATGATTAAATATTACAACAGATGATAGAATCTATGATATAAGAAATTAATCCAAACAAACACAATAATTAAAATTGAAATGAATATTGCTATAAAAAATATTTCAATTTCTGATGAAGAACTAAAAAAAAATATATAAAATATAGAGATTCCACTACCATGTCGAAATTAATCCAAACAAACACAATAATTAAAATTGAAATGAATATTGCTATAAAAAATATTTCAATTTCTGATGAAGAACTAAAAAAAAATATATAAAATATAGAGATTCCACTACCATGTCAGTAGCCATCGTTCAAAAAATGAGCTATGGTGCTTTTGATATTTACTGCCACATCGACCGGTGCATTTTTTTATATGTTGCGCCCCAGTGCGGTTAGCCAAAGTTTATGCCCCAGTGCATTGTGTTGAATGATACACCTTGGTCATCTAATTTATATTAACCGTATCATTAAATTTAAAAAATAAATCCCTAACCATTCGCATTTAACGGTGCATTTATCTTTGTTGATTGCCCCGATGCATCCAAATTGTTAAAACGCACTGATGCTTATTATGATGAAATGCACCAGTGCGCTATGATATATAAAAAGCACTGTTAAATTTTTAAAATATAGAAAATGTACAGTGCATATGGCGTAACATATTGCACTGGTGCTTTGTTATAATACGTAAGCATCGGTGCATTTAAGCAATAAATACGCATTGTTGTTGGTTTGGTTACAACGACCCACTGCGTAGATTGTTTTAAAGCACCAAGAGGTGGTAAATTTTGAAGCACGATGGTGCTCTATGTGTTGGGAGTGCACAGGTGCGCAGCTTTTTATTATGTTTCCCTAATGTGTATATGTATGATACGCATCAGTGTGCTTTGTTTTAAAGAATCACGTCGATTAAAAAAACATCTGCTATAACCTCCAACCCCCAAGTTTTTTTAGTTATAAAAAGTTCTGTAAAAACCTAAAAACATTCGCTACCGTTGGCGAAGGTTGTAGTGGAGTTTTTTTTTACAATTTTAGCCAATCTTGTAACACTAAAAACATCCCCTATGACCTCTACTACAGGCTATTTTTCTTGTAGTGATGGTGAGAGAAGTATCCTCATCATCATATCTATCTTGCTGTCCATATACATCAATTACTCCTACAACACATTCTTGGTATCTTGTAGCTATTTCAATGCCTTGTTTGTAATGTCCATTTTTAATAATTTTATTAAAATGGCAATTTTTTCACTTTTTCCCCTATTCGACCTTTGACTAGTTTTGATGTCTAGGTCTCTAATTTGCTCCAAATGCTCCCAAATATTCTGAGAAGGTATATGAGTGATATTGGGACTTGAATATGATGTTCAAGGATGATATATGACCTTTATATTACTTCTTCAAATCCTATTTTAATTCTGTCCAAAGTAGGGAGTTTGACTAGCAATTCCTCTTTGACTAGTATTGGTCTATTGGTCTCCAAATGACCCCAAATGATTATATAATGGGTCTGAAGGTATTTCAAAGGTATTAATACATATAAAATAGGCTCATGGATACTTAAAAACCCTTAAAACACTTCTTCAAATTCATTTACAATCTAGACAAAGTAGGGAAGATTACTAGTAATTCCAAGCTTCAAACCCCCAACGGTAGATGGATCTAAATAGCTCCAAATGCTCTCAAATTGTACCAATAGGTGTATGAATGATGTTAATACATAAAAATGGTGTTTATAGGTGTCTTTTAACCATCAAATGACTTATAAAACTCACTTTAGAAATCTAATCAATGTATGGAGTTTTACTAGTAAAATTGTGGTTCAAATCCACTAGGAGTAGATGATGAAAATGACTTTCCAAATGCACTCAATCCAAATCAAAATTCTGAATGGAATCTAGGAACATAAAGGACATCAACATGAACATATGAATCACCATTCAACCTCTAATGTCTGCTATAACTCCCTTAAATCAGATGCAAGAAGACTAGTTTCGACCTTGGGGGAAATAGCATTAAATCTTCTTCAAATGAAATAAAACTGAGCAAGATGGATCCAAATGCTTAAGTGTTGAACATGAAACTTGTAATAATCATCAATGGAAGTCCATACATCATAAATATATCAGATAAAAATTCTTCCATTCTAAATCATCATCAATACATTGGCATACATCAATCTAGTGGGGGAATGGTCATTGTTTTCTCAATAATCATCAATTTTACATACAAAAACTTCATATTTAGACCTGAAACTTTCTGGAGATGAAGAAAAGAGTATTTAATCCATATTATAAAATAAATGGTGCATTAGAATCTCCCCCAAAGAGTACAATAGCTCACCAAAAACGCCCTCCCTCAAGGATCAAGAATATGCAATGAAAACTGGAAATGGTTGAAGGAATGAGCTGCAATAGAAGAAACCATGATATTTCCTGTAACTTACACCTGTAACAAATGAATCCATTAAATCTCCAAATTAAAGTTCTGAATGTCCTTTCCAATTACCAACTTGAATGGGAATCTTTCACCCTCGAAATTGGCTAAGGCAAGAAACTAGTCATCCACTAGCTCTCCCTCTTCACAAATGCAATTGCAAATTCTAAAAATGATCAAAAGCTGCTATTATTCTTTGTTCATGAATTTTATAAACTTCTAATGTCCTCCATGGGTTGAATTCCTTCCAAGAGCTTCATGCCAACTCAAGGTGGGAAGAGATTCCCAAGTATGCCACTTGTCCTTCCAATTCTAGCTCCCTCCTTCTCCAAATTCGACTTGGTGTCTCTTTGGCTGCCCTAACTCACTTGAGCGCCCTCTTGGAGGATATTTTTAGCCCTGACATGTCATATTTCAGCCTTCAGGTCTGATTTGTGTCATATGTGTCATAGATTCTTCATCATTGTTGTCATAGGAGTTAGGGAATCTATCCCAAGTGTCCACAAACCTCTAGTTTGACTCTTCCTCTTCCATGGAGGTTACCATTATATCCAAATTCAACCTATGATTCTAAATGCCATGTGTATGATCCTACCAACTCATCCAAGAATGTTTTCCTTCTCATGGATTCGAAATGGCAAAAGAGAGATGCCATGTGGCATTGAAAAATCAAGCTAGTGTGGGTCCCACATCCTCCATATGTCTTCAAAACCAATTTCCACCTAGAATTTCTCTTGTATTTATTTATTTAGATCCTTTATTAAATATTTATGCCATTCTAATGTTCAAACATCATTTATTATCCCCCTTATCTCAAATCCCAAAGCTTCCACCCCCAACCTAGGAAACTAGTATTTTCCTCTTTGGCAATTATTTGATCCTTAGCATCAATTTGACAAATCCTCATGAATATGACCAATGGGATTAGGCCATTGTGACCCAATGCAAAATTTGGGACATCACAAATCCTCCATTCTCAATATTTCTTGTCCTCAAGCAATTTCAAACATGGGTGTTGAAGAACATGCTTTCTGTATAATTCTTTGAAGTTGTCATTAAATTGCCCACCCTTGAGTCTTTGAGATTCCATGAAGGTTTTAGAGAGGAACCACCATGCTTGCTGCTACACTACTCTGATTAAAATCACTTTATTAAGTGGGGAATCCATTCCCCATACTGCTTGTTTCCCCCAAAAATTGAAACCAATGAGACTAAGAATCATCCCAAGGTCCCATTGCTTGTATTGCACTCCAACAATTAGAAGTGCTCTCCAATTCCTAGTTCCTGGATCCCATTTTCTTGTATGCATTCTTCCAAACATCATGAGTACAGAATATATATCATCAAATTACATAACAACATAATGAAAATGTACATCAAGAAGATGCTTCATCAAAGAATCATGAAAGTGCTTATACCTCCAAGCAAATAGACCACCATTTTCCAAGTGCATACAAGCATCAAGTGTTGGGCCTGGCCCAAGTGGGGCACTTTTTAACAAGTCAGATTTTGGAACTACGGGGCTAAGCGCAGTTCAGCTAAAGGATTTTTGGACAAGTTAGTCTCGGGATGGTGCAAAGTAGAGTGCAGCACAACGTCGGAAGAGCTGCAAGGAGTACAACGCTGTAATGACCCTTTTTCAAAATTTTATTAAAATGCCAATTTTTCCACTTTTCCCCCAATTTCGACCTTTGACTAGTTTTACTGTTTTGACCTCCAAATCAACCCAAATGCTCCCAAATCTTCTGTAGGAGTGTATGAATGGTATTTAGACTTGAATATTAGGTTCAGGGATGTTTTATGGCCCTCCAAATACTGCTACAAACTTGATTTGTATTCTAATCAATATATGTAATTTTGACTAGTAATTTGTGCATCAAATCCCCCCGAGGTAACACTGCAAATGGCCTTCCAAATGCCTCCAAACTCCCACGAATTTATGAACATAGGTATGTAATGTGTTAAGTATGTGATTAAGGTCTCATATGCACCATTAACTGATTTTTACTACTGTTATAACTCTCTCACATTCAACAACAAAAACCCCCAATTCGACCCTTAGGGAAATGGCACTATTTCACCTCTCAATACAAACAAACTGAGTAAAAATGCTTCAAATGCTCAAGTACAGTACATGAAACTTGTATAATATATCCATGGTAGTATATGAATCACAAATATATCAGAGAATCATCCATCCATTCGAAATAATCAACCTTATAGTGTCATACATCAAAGCATTGGGGAAATGGACATTGTTTGCTCATTAATCAATAATTTTGCATACAGTCAATGGGTATTTCGACCTGAGAGTTTCTGAATATGAATAATAGAGGATATGAAGCTATTAAAATCAGAAAAATATCATGTGAAGCTCTCCCAATTAGTGCAAGATCTCACCCAAGGCGCAATCCCTCAAGGAGCCCGAATATGCCTTCAAAATTGGAAATGGTGGAGAGAAAGTGCTGCGCTAAACCAAACCATGAAACTTCCTGTAGCTGCTACCTACAAATAAAACTCCATTAAAGAACCATGAAATACCTGAGTGGCCTCTCCAAAAACCAACTTGGATGGGAATCTTTCACTCTCGAAATTGGCTAAGGTAAGAAACTAGTCATCCACTAGTTCTCTCTTCACAAATGCATTTTTTCTCAAATCATCAAAATCCATTCTCGTACTTCATTTCTACATTTTATAACCAACATTAACCTTCTAAGGGTCGAAATACTCTCAATAGATTTCCATTTAAGAAATATTCCACATTTGCCACTTGTCTCCTAGTTCCAACCTTCCATCTTCTCCCAAATTCGATTTTGAGTCTCTTTGGCTTCTCCAACTACCATGAGCGCCTTCCTTAAGCCTATTTTTGGGGCTGACATGTCATAGTGGTCAGATGTCAGAGGTCAGGTCTGCAATTTGTCATAGTTTTCATAGATGCTCCATCATTGGTGTCATAGGGGCTAGGGAATCTAGCCCAAGAGTCCACAAACTTCCAATTTGACTCTTTATCTTCCATGGAGGTTACCAATCCTTCCCAATTCGACCTAAGATGCTCAATGACATGTGTTATGACTTACCAAATCACCCAAGAGTGTTCACCTTCCCATTAATTTGTATTTGCAAGAGAGAGATACCATGTATTATGAAAAATCAAGCTAGTGTGGGTCCCACATCCTCCATATGTCTCCAAAACCATTTTCCATCTAGGATTTCTCTTGAATTTATTTATTCACTCTATTTATTAAATAATTGAACCCTTCTAATGTCTAAAGATCATTTATTAGCTTCCTTATTACCATTCCACATGTGCCCATCCAACCTAGGAAACTAGTAGGATTGATGGGATTGTCTTACTATGAAATTATTTGAATGGGGACATTACAGTCCTCCCCACCCAAGATTGCTTGCCCTCAAGCAATCTCAATTTACCATGTTGAAAACTTGTCCCTCCTTTATCAGGTGGCCTTCCATAGGTAATGTCTCCCAAAATCTTTCTATTCCGGTGCTTCATGATGTGGGAAGAAACTACCTGATTCGGATAGGTGTGTTGCCCTCTCACAATCCTTAGTACTCCTTTTGAATCTTGAAATTTCATTTCAGGAATTTTATAATTTACTGTATGCTCTCCTATTGAATACAACCATTGCACTCCCAAAACAACATTAGTATCAGAAATATCAACCACATAAAAACTATCGACAAAAGTATAGTTACCTATGGTGACTTGCAGCTATGGAATCCATGTTTTGCACTCCATTGTGTTGTCACTGGGAATGACAACTGTAAAGCCATCAAATGGTTCAATAGGTATCTTTCTTTTCTCTACCATCTCTGCATCAATGAATTTATGGGTGGCTCCTCCATCTACCAAAACTAAAGTTCTTTGTCCTTGTACCACACCCTTGCATCGGATAGTATGGTAGCGAGGTACTGCTGAAAGTACTGCCATTGTTACTTTGGTGGGTGAGGGATACTTCACCTCTGGTTTCCCTTCTTCTGTTGTAGTATATCCTTCTTCTTGGGATGAATTATGTCCTTCTTCCTCCATGCCCCCTTCATATCCCTCATCACAAAATACTTCAATGAATTGGGCCTTTCATTTAGCACATTTATGTCCAGGTACCCATGGTTAGAAGCATGAGTAACACAATTTCTTCCTTCTGAGCTCTTCCCTACTTAGTTCATCTTTCTTATCCTTTCCATATTCCTCTTCTTGCCATGGCTTCTTATCAGGTGCATCTCTTTTCCAAGGTTTCTTTTCAATTCTGAAGTCAGGCTTGGGAGGAAATCTCGTTCTAGGAAGCACATTTTGGAGATCCCTAGTCAAGCTCATTGCATCTTTTAATGTAGTTGGCTTGTGGGATTTGAACAAACCTTTTAAGGGTTCAACCAAACCTTCAGTGAACAGCAATACCAACCTTCCCATAGATACATCAGCCACCTTGACTGATAATTTTTGAAATTCCAACATATATTCAGTAGGGGCCCCAGTTTGCTTCAATTGAGCTAATTCCTTGAAAGGAAATTCTGGATCTTTTTGTTCAAATCTCTCTAGTACCCTGTCAACAAATTATCCATATGTTTTAACCTGATCATGACTCAAGGTTTTCAGGCCATAGAACCACCATTCATTGGCGTCCCCTTCCAAATGCAAAATGGCCATTTTTAATGCATCCTCTTCCAACATAGGATTCAGCTAAAAATATACATCCAATTTTTGCACCCAAGTGTTAGCAGAATTTTGAGAAAAACCATCAAAAGTAGGAAGTGACATTTTTCCAATAACACTATTTAATTCTTTGTTTTGGAATGGAATCCTATTGTCTCCCTTCCTTTTAATATTTTGCATAGCATCAATGTAGTCACTGAGTGGTACATCTCTTTTACACTCTTCATTCAAATCATTCCAATCATTTACTAGTTTCTTGTAATCCAATTCAAGATTGGGCTCTTCTTTGGGTGTGAGAAATTTAGGTGCAGTATGCCTTTGTGTGCTTTGAAATTCATCAAGTCTATTATGAGGTCCTGTACTTGAGAAAATATGCTCATTCCCTTTCATCTTTTCCCCTGAGTGTGAACCACTATTATCCCCTATCATCCCTTTACCTGAAAGTTAGCTACCCAACAATTCAAAAAATTTCATCATTTGTTTATTCATCTCTAGCATAACCATGGTAATTCCTTCAAAACATGGTTTTAAGGCTTCAACAAATTCCTCTTTGTGTCTTATTTTTTCCTCCTCCTCTCTACCCATTGTTTTAGAAAAAAACTCTTTTTCTGCTACTATCTCTTCTTCAACTAAAAATTCTTCAACTACTGATTCAAAGGGCGGTGGTTTATTTGTTTGGATTCTTGTTAATACCATCAGGTGCCAAGACCATGCTCTGATACCACTTGTAATGACCCTTTTTCAAAATTTTATTAAAATGCCAATTTTTCCACTTTTTCCCCAATTTCGACCTTTGACTAGTTTTACTATTTTGACCTCCAAATCAACCCAAATGCTCCCAAATATTATGTAGGAGTGTATAAATGGTATTTAGATTTGAATATTAGGTTAAAGGATGTTTTATGGCCCTCCAAATACTGCTGCAAACTTGATTTGTATTCTGATCAATATATATAATTTTGACTAGTAATTTGTGCATCAAATCCCCCTGGGGTAACACTGCAAATGGCCTTCCAAATGCCTCCAAACTCCCATGAATTTATGAAAAGATGTATGTAATGTGTTAAGTATGTGATTAAGGTCTCATATGCACCATTAACTGATTTTTACTACTATTATAACTCTCTCACATTCAACAGCAAAAACCCCCAATTCGACCCTTGGGGAAATGGCACTATTTCACCTCTCAATACAAACAAACTGAGTAAAAATGATTCAAATTCTCAAGTACAGTACATGAAACTTGTAGAATATATCCATGGCAATATATGAATCACAAATATATCAGAGAATCATCCATCCATTCGAAATAATCAACCTTATATTGTCGTACATCAAAGCATTGCGGAAATGGACATTGTTTGCTCATTAATCAATAATTTTGCATACAGTCAATGGATATTTCAACCTGAGAGTTTATGAATATGAATAATAGAGGATATGAAGCTATTACAATCAGAAAAATATCATATGAAGCTCTCCCAATGAGTGCAATATCTCACCCAAAGCGCAATCCCTCAAGGAGCCCGAATATGCCTTCAAAATTGGAAATGGTGTAGAGAAAGTGCTGCACTAAACCAAACCATGAAACTTCCTCCAGCTGCTACCTGCAAATAAAACTCCATTAAAGCACCATGAAAGACCTGAGTGGCCTCTCCAAACACCAACTTGGATGGGAATCTTTCACCCTCGAAATTGGCTAAGGTAAGAAACTAGTCATCCACTAGTTCTCTTTTCACATATACAATTTTTCTCAAATCATCAAAAGCCATTCTCATACTACATTTTATAACCAACATTAGCCTTCTAAGGGTCGAAATCCTCTCAATAGATTCAATATATTTCCATTTAGGAAATATTCCACATTTGCCACTTGTCTCCTAGTTCCAACCTTCCATCTTCTCCCAAATTCGATTTTGAGTCTCTTTGGCTTCTCCAACTCCCATGAGCGCCTTCCTTGAGCCTATTTTTGGGGTTGACATGTAATAGTGGTCAGATGTCAGAGGTCAGGTCTGCAATTTGTCATAGTTTTCATAGATGCTCCATCATTGGTGTCATATGGGCTAAGGAATCTAGCCCAAGTGTCCACAAACTTCCAATTTGACTCTTTATCTTCCATGGAGGTTACCAATCCTTCCCAATTCGACCTAAGATGCTCAATGACATGTGTTATGACTTACCAACTCACCCAAGAGTGTTCACATTCCCATTAATTCGAATTTGCAAGAGAGAGATACCATGTATTATGAAAAATCAAGCTAGTGTGGGTCCCACATCCTCCATATGTCTCCAAAACCATTTGCCATCTAGGATTTTTCTTGAATTTATTTATTCACTCTATTTAATAAATAATTGAACCCTTATAATGTCTAAACATCATTTATTAGCTTCCTTATTACCATTCCACATGTGCCCATCCAACCTAGGAAACTAGTAGGATTGATGGGATTGTCTTACTATGAAATTATTTGAATGGGGACATTACAAACACTGCGATGTGCCCAGTCTACGGAGATCCGACAAAGTAGAGTGTTGGACGGAAGACGACACATATTCCGGTTAGACCATCGGTGGTCTATTTTTGGTAAATATGCTCCATGATTTCCGGCGGGTAAGGAGTAATGCGGAAGGAAAGCGACCGGTCGCACATGTAAAGAACCACTACACACGCTAGTCGCATAAGACCGTTAGAGGAAGAATGACTCAGTAAAAGCGACTTGTTGTCATGCGCGCAATAGGGAGTCTGATAGAGACGTGAGCATGCACTAAGGGCGGCCACGACGGAAGATTCGCTACCAGAAGCTTGCAAGTCCGGTTAGCTAAAAACCGCGACAGTTTTGTAAACCTTAGGGTTTTTTCCCGCAGATTGTAAAGACATGACCTACGGGCATGATCTATAAATAAGGCATATTTTGTATGGGAAAGGGTTACTCTTCATTGTTATTATTTTCATTGTTGATTGAATAGATCTCTGTTAAGAGACATTTTGTAAAGGCTCTGCAGGCTGTGTGCGCAGAGCCCTATTGAGAGAGAAGAGAGTGTGCAGCTGAGTGCGCAGACTGGAACTATTGTACCCTTCCCAAATATTAATACAACAATAGTTCTTGTGGACGTAGCTCCCATCCTGGGGGTGAACCACGTTAAATCTTGTGCAGTGTGATTGTTTTTGTGTGATTGTTTGTGTTTTATACTTATCTGCTTGCTTATAATGGGTGCTTGAATTCTCATTTATCAGTTGATATGTTATGCTTTTATATGTATTTTCCATGAGAATGAGATGGGAATAATATGTTAAGTATTACATGAATGGATGAATGTTGAATGCACAATATTTCTGAGTTAACAAATGCATAAGTCATTTATACAGCACTTAAGTAGAGAAGCTCGTGCCGTGCAACCCTCTAGAAGCGTAACACCGGGTGTGCGCAGAGCTGTGTATTTCATCCCATTGTATAAGTTGTGAGACTAAATAATCTCAAGCAGTAAATGAATGACTAAGTACTAAGTAAAGTCTTTGTGAGCGGTTAAGTCTGAAGAGGGAGCATATAAGTCAGTTGCACTGCCCTGTCTGTTGAGTTCTACCTGAACCGCGCAGTCCTTGGATGCACTAGTTGTGCAAGCATCTTAGCTTGTAGAAGTGTGACCGTGACGAAGGCTATCATCATGCAGTCTTCATCCCGCAGCACTATCCCATAGCATGTTGCGCAGTAGTTACGGATAAAACAACTCATCACATCATTATGGAAACCTGATTCTGTAGCACCCCAATAGCTTCGCCTCGGGTGAGACCTCAGTCTGTTCGCAGGATGTTGTCGAAAGGGTCGGTGAGAAGGATTTTTGTTGGTTCCTTGAAACCGCGAAGAACCTGGGTCTATATTGGAAACCTCTAGAATAGTTATATAAGCCAACAAATTGTTCCGTTGTCGTGCTAAGAATCCGTGATGAGTTGAAGTCGTAATGTGCGATGAAGAAGAAGCTTTGCTGGGTATTGACTTTTGGCATCCGGACAAGAAAGAAATCTGGGCTTGGTGTGACAAGACAGAGAGAGACTTCGCAAGAAAGGAGAATAGACACCCGCATCTATCTGATATCCAGTGGTTGAACAAATACCTATGGAAAGACGTTCACGAAGTTTTCTGGGCATCTTTTGGAAACGAGCTACACGAGTGGTTGTCAAGGCTCGCAAAGCAAAGAAACTGTACCCCATGAGACGTACCGACTGAGTGGAAACCAGAGCTTATTGAAAGGCTCAAAGCAGTAGATAGTCCATTCATGTGAGCAATCGACTTCTAGGTTGACAATACACTACAGAGCTTCGTGACGAAGTTCGTTGTGGACATGCTAAAGTCCTACAGCACAGCCGAAAGAGAGTTTTTCAAGGGATTCAGAGGTAAGTATCTGAACAACCTCAATTTATACATAAAAATGATTTTATCCAAGAAAGACGTTTTTAAAATGCAGTGAAATTTGTGAATCTGTAATGGTCAATAGCATTTTTAGTGAGTCTAACGAAGAGACACATAATCTAAGAAGTGGGAAAACATATAAATATACGCTTAAGAAAGATTTCAATGGACATGGACTCCATGTAGACATTGATTCACAAGCCGAACCTAATAGCCAAACCGCACCTCTATCATCCACCCAGCAGCCTATTACTCCGTAGAATCCACTGCTTGTGAAAACCACGCCTTCCATCGCACAGAACCCCCCAGTTGCGAATATCCCTGCCACTCAGAATATTCCAAATCAGAACATTCCGTAAAATCCCCTGTTTATTTTTTCCACGCAGAACCTCACACCACCTAGAAGAAGCATGACTGAAGATATTAAGCTGTCGATATTCAAAGGAACGGGTCTAGAAGACCCCGATCAACATTGGTTTCTATGTGAAGGCGTATGGAGTTTTAAGCAAGTTCGGGATGATGTTGTGAAGCGAGTGTAGCTCATCACCACCTTCTAAGACAGAGCCTTGCATTGGTTCATGAAATACTCGCAGGGACATAATAGAACCCTGGTAGAAATCAAGGCTGCACTCTTAGCAGAATTTAAGAAGCCGAAGTCAGAATCACAATGTATAACAAGGTTAAAAGAGATCAAGCAGAAACCTAATGAGACAGTCTGGGAATTTGATCAGAAATTTAAAACACTGTTGGACCAAGTAAGCTCTGTTATAGCACTGCAACAGCACCAGGAATGGTTTATAGCCGCGTTGTTGCCCCATATCAGACTGTCTTTGATGCAACAAAAAGTGGCTTCGCAGGCATAAGCCTTGGAGATTGCGATGAAGTTAGAAGATTCACCTATTGGAGAAACTCGCAGTGGGATGTCTCAGATTCAAACCCAGTTGGCTACCCTGACACTACAACTACAGGATATCAAGAAAGGAAATCAAGAGAGGCAAGAAGTCTGGTGTACAGGTTGTAAGGGAGAAGGACACACTAAGGATCACTGTCCTTTATTCCAAGAATTCCTTAACATGGGTGCACCAAACCCATTAAATCCGAACCAAGGGCCATGGTGTGAGATCTGCAGAACTAGAGGACACTGGCCAGAGGACTGCTACTTAATACATAAATATGTAAGAACACCTAAAAACCTATATTGTAATTTTTGTAATTCATTTGGGCATAATGAGTCCAATTTTCGCGCATATGAACTCATGTTGGAAAGGAAGAAAGATATCAAGCATGTGTATGGAGGAGTATACAGAGTCCAAGAAGAGACTCCATAGAAACAAGATAATGCACAGCATGATCAGGGAGCATACAGAGGCCGCGGAGGATACCACAGGAGAGGAAGGAATAACGGTCGAGGTCAAGTAATCTGTTATAACTGTGGCCAGGAAGGTCATGTATTTAGAGATTGTACCAACCCATGCACTACGTGTAATTATTGTAAATCGTTCGACCATTTTATTGAAGACTGCCCAATGTTGGAGGCAGAAATGCAGAAACGAAAGCGGCAAGATGCGCCGAACCCAAACATTCAGTTGATCGTAGTAGATAAGAGACCTACGGATCCAAGTATCAATGTAGTGACACGAAGTGGTGCTGCGATAAGAAGATATAGAGGAGCAAAAGCTTCGACTTATGGAGACTTTAACACTAAGTAGAATCCTCTTGAAACAATATGGATAAGAAAATCTACTAGGAAAGCACCTGGTTTCAACTTGGAGAAAAACATAGAAGTCTTTGAAGAAGCGCGGGACATCTTCAAAGAATCAGCACCCAGGTCACCAAGAATCCCGTTGCGCAGCGAAATACCACATATAGAAGATATGTCGGCGGCTTATGACAAAACAAGCGCCGCAGCAGACACAGGAACCTCTGTTGCACAGTTCCTAAGGAGCTGCATGAAGTTGTTGAAGAGCCTAGATGCTATCGCAGAATTGCAAAAACTGTTAAATCAATATGAGCCACAGAGCGAGATGGAGACTACCGATAGCGTAGTTCACTAGATCAAGAAACACAAAATATCATACTGAGAAATGAGACTCAGTGCACAGATAGGAGACTATGAAATGGATGAGATCATCCTTGATCTAGGATCTGAAGTAAATGTCTTAACTAAACAGACATGGCAGCAGATGGGGAGACCAAAGCTGTTATGGTCACCTATCTAGTTGAGAATGGCTAATCAGGATAAACTCATACCCTTTGGAAGGTTAGCCAATGTTATTGTTGACATTGATGGAGTGCAAAGTCACACAAATTTTGAGGTTATCAAGATTGTGGATGATAGTCATCCTTATCCTGCGTTGTTGGGGATTGAGTGGGCTAAGGATAACCTCGCCATCATAAACTTGAAGACAAAGAATATGATATTTGAAGGAAAGAATCTTAGGGTCATCGCACCATTAGACCCTTCAGACGAAGATAGATAAAGTGAGCCGATTCAGGAAGAATCCAGAGCTCAAGATTTGGACCGCCTTTCCAAGATGACCGCGAACCAAGAAGACTATATTAATCCTACTATGGATGGAACACTCAACTAGAGATGCGACAACTCTTGCATCTCAGAATCTGATGCAGGATTGGATAACTAGCAAATTCATATGCATGAAGTATCTGTAAGGAGATGCGCACAGGTTACAAAGTCACTACGCTGGATTGGAAAGGTGGTAAGCCCAATTCCCACTTATGATGGTTTATCTAATTTTGATTCCTTTATCAAAGAATATACTGTAGCAATTACAAATGAGCATCGCTTACCAGCACTTGACATGGCACTGCACTAGACACCTGCCAGATGGTAGGTTGTGCACAAGCAGACACTGACGACATGGGATCAGTACAAAATCAAGATGCAGATCAGGTTTGCTGACAAGGTTACACTACCCTTTGAGAAATACAATGGACAGACAGATCCAAGGGAGCACATTGAAATCTGTTCACAAGCATGGGAGGAGAGACCACAAACAGGGTGGGTGCATCTGTTTGTGCACACGTTGGAGGAATAATTCCAAAGAAATGGTATCTAGACATGGAGTTGCGCAGAGAAACTACAGACTGGCCTACCTTGACTGCGAACTTCCAGAAGAGCTTCAGTTTTGAAGACGAGATTCCTACCATAAATGTTGCTTTGCAGACTATTAAGGAAAGAATATTCAGACCAGAATGTCCACATAGAAACATGACATTAGAGGAATTCTTTGGAGATGACAGCGTACCTGCAAGCCTACAGACAGAATGGAAGGAACGGGTATAACATGCCATGGAATGTTATAACCTAGCTGAAGAGGTCGAAGAAAAAGAAGAAAGTGATGAGGAGGATCCGCGCAACATAAAAATACCTGAGTCAGAAGGAGCGCGCGACGTAAAGGGACCTCCGCTAGAAATCCCAGACATGAGTGGACCTGTGAAAACGAGGAAAGTGAACATTGGAACCAGCGAAGAGGTGAAGTTCACGTCTATCGGAGACTATTGGGATGATCAGACTGTCACGGAGATCACAGACCTGTTACCTAAGTATTGGGATTTATTCCCGACAAAGTTTATAGAGATGAAGGGAATTTTGGGGGACTTAGGGGTTATGAAGATACCTCTTAATCCAGGTGCGAAGCCTGTTAAGCAGAGGCCCTATAGACTGAATCCGCAATACAAAGAACGAGTTAAGGAAGAACTCGATAAAATGATCGATGCGGGGATCATCTAGCCAGTTGAAGAGTCAGAATGGATAATCCCTATGGTTGTCTAAGATAAGAAGACAAAAGGCGAGATCAAGATCTGCGTTGATCTTAGAAAGTTGAATGATGCTTCGATGCACGACCCATTTCCAACCCCCTTCACTGATGAGGTGCTCTATAACGTTGGAAGAAATGAGGCATATTCCTTTACTGATGGATTTTTGGGATATCATCATATAAGAATTGATCCCGTGGATAAGACCACTTTTGCAACGGAATGGGGGTCATTCCAGTACACTGTGATGTCGTTTGGTCTGAAGAACGTGCCTGCCATATTTTCTAGAGTTGTGGTCGCAGCATTTAAGGATTTCATGCATAAGTTTTTAGAATCTTATTTTGATGATTGGACAGTATTTGGGTTGTTGAAGGACCATTGCGCAAACCTCATATTGATGCTAGAAAAGTGCAGACAGCATCAAATGTCATTAAATATGAAGAAGTGTATCTTTTGTGTACCCTATGGAATTCTGTTGCGACACATTGTGTGCAAGCAGGGCTTGATGGTTGACCCTGCGAAGATCGCAGTTATTGTAAACTTGCCAACGCCGAATTCAGTCAAGCAGCTGCGCACCACATTGGGGCATACCGGTTACTACAGGAAATTTATAAAGGGTTATGCGCAGATAACCGCAGCCATGGAGAAGCTATTAAAGAAAGATGTGTCGTTCATTTGGAATGCAGAGTGTGAACACGGCTTTGACACATTAAAAGAAAAAATGGTAACTGCGTCGATCCTAGTTTTTCCAGACTGGGAGAAATCGTTTCATGTACATGTTGATGCATCATGTATAGCATTGGGTGTTGTTTTACCACAACGGGGAGAGGGAGGTATTGACCATCCCATTGCATTTTTTAGCAGGAAGCTCTTGTTTGCTTGGAAGAATTACATGACCACTAAGAGAAAAGGTCTAGCTATCGTCTGCGCGCTACAGAAGTTTAGGCAATATTTGCTTGTTGCACACTTCTCTATGTTCACTAACCATTCTGCTTTGAAATACTTGGTCAACAAGCCAGTGTTAGGGAGGTGAATCTGCAGGTGGTTGTTACTCTTTCAGGAGTATGTCTTTGAAATAATGGTTAAGCCTGGAAGATTGAATTTGGGACCTGATCATCTGTCAAGGATCGAGTCAGGAGAAGAACCTACGAACCTGGAAGACAATCTGCCTAATGCACAGTTGTTTTCTATTCAGATTGTCGACGACTACTATAAATATATCATAGACTTCTTGACTACTGGGTTGGCACCCATAGAGTTCACTACGCAGCAAAAGAAGCAGCTAGTAGTAAGAGCAGCATACTTCACCATAATCGCAGGTCAGCTATACAATTGGGGCCGGATGAAGTACTCCGCAGGTGTGTGTTAGAGCACGAGAAACTAGTCATACTAGCTAACGGACATTCAGGAGCAGCAGGAGGTCACTATGCGGGACGGGCCACTATGGAGAATATATTGCGAGCAGGGCTATGGTGGCCTACAATTCACAAAGACGCAAAGGAACATTGCTAGAGCTCCGATGTCTATCAGAGGACAGGAAGGCCGTTGCGAAGGGACGAGATGCCATTGAATCCACAATTGACATTACAGGCTTTTGAGAAACAGGCCATTGATTTTGTGGGACCTATAAACCCACCGGGAAAGAGAATTGGTGTGAGGTACATTATTACTGCAACCAATTACCTCACTAGATGGGAAGAATCGAAGCCAGTGAAGGACTGTAGCGCAGTTACTGCCGCGCAGTTCATTTTTTAGAACATCCTTACAAGATTTGGATGCCCAAAATTTTTTATGAGTGATCAAGGCACTCACTTTCTGAACAAAACTATAGAGGGATTGACAGAACAAATCCACATTCATCATCAGCGAAGTATGCCATATCATCCACGAGCAAATGGAATTGTTGAAGCGTTCAATAAGGTACTGGAGAATGCGCTGAAAAAGATATGCAATGTCAATTGGGGTGATTGGAACCTGTGCATTCCAGCCGTTTTATGGGCATACAGAACTACTTGCAAAAAGATGGCTGGCCACACACCTTTTAGGCTGGCCTATGGACAGGAAGCAATAATTCCAATGGAGTATATTGTTCCCAGCTTAAGAATAGATGCCTTCACAGGCATGGAAGATCGCGACGCACTAGAAGAAAGGCTTCTACACTTGGTTGGTATGGAGGAGGATCGCTTTATCGCAGGATTTCACCAACAAATGCAGAAAGAAAGAGAAAAAGCATGGCATGATTGCCACACCAAAAACAAGTCTTTTTAGGTAGGTGATATAGTCCTCATGTATGATAGCAAATTCATGAAGTTTCCTGGAAAGTTTAAGATGCATTGGCTTGGGCCATATACTGTTGTGCATGTTACTAATGGTGGCACAGTTCAGTTAGCCACATTAGCAGGAGATAGCTTGCCCGGCCTAGTCAATGGAAGCAGACTAAAACCCTATCGGGATAGTCCTGCTTCATAGAACCCTTGATGATCAGAAAGAAAGGAAATTTCTAAGTGCCAAGTACAGTTTAAATTGGGCAATAGAAAGGGGAAAGAGTCTGTACGCGAAGTGTGATGAAGAAAGTGTATATACCGTGCAGCATTTGTTAAGTAGTGAGGCTATGCCAAAAAAAAAGAGGGAACTGCGCAGTTGCGAAGACCTAGATGCAACTGCGAAGATCAAGTTCAAAGAGAAAAGAGGCTAAGTTCAGAAGCAGGAAGTCAAGCATCGCAAAGTAACTGCGCAGGAGTAGTTATGACCGTCGCACAGTTCAACCGAACACTCCAGAAAAGTAGCCATTAGAATGTCGATCGAAAATGTAGCCATTATACAGTACTTTGCCAGCGACCGCTTGAGCATTTAATGAAAAAATAGTCATTCTAGATGAGTTAATGAAGGAAAGGACCGAAATATTCGTCGGATTTGGCCAACGCATACCACATTTAATGCTTATCTAGCCGTTAAGGGGCGCGGATGAGGCTAGTTGCACCTATAAATACCACTGTAGTTGGACTCGCAAGCATTACCGAAACCCTTGAATTTTCTCGTGAGCACTACTTTGTGATTGTTTTCAGCAAGTTCTCAAAGATCCCATTGCTTTTCACAGATCTGTCTAGTGAATGTCTGAGAGATCTTCTATTGAGGAAGAATTCACGGTCCAGTAGACTGTGAAGGTGCTTAAATACGGGGGAATCGAAGGGTTGATGAGAACCCCCGCCAAGAAAATTGTAATAGAACAGGGTTAGGCTTCCCGAAGATCACCAAGACATGCCCCAGCTATGGAAGACAAAGGCAAAGGACCAGCGGTGCCGAAAGTGAAGCAACCAAAGATGAGTTCCATAGTGCCACAAGCTCCGTTGGCCGACAAGATGCACCAGCCATTAAGCTATTGAAGAATGCCAAGTACGAAATTCCGCTCTCGCCTATATCAAAGCATGTCGAGGTGGACACAAATATGTTTGGTTAGAACCAAGAATGTAAGTGGGAGGACTACGATTTGCTTCAGATGCAGAAGGATCCCAATGAACCTAAGTTTTTCCGCAGTTCTAACCTGACCAATACATGTGTTGGAAGAAATATGTGAAAGGTAACCTTGTATCTTTGCAGCTAACCCCTGAATACATATGTCTGCCTACACAGGATGCACCAGCCATTAAGCTATTGAAGAATGCCAAGTACGAAATTCCGCTCTCGCCTATATCAAAGCATGTCGAGGTGGACACAAATATGTTGGGTTAGAACCAAGAATGTAAGTGGGAGGACTACGATTTGCTTCAGATGCAGAAGGATCCCAATGAACCTAAGTTTTTCCGCAGTTCTAACCTGACCAATACATGTGTTGGAAGAAATATGTGAAAGGTAACCTTGCATTGGTCGCAGAAAGCTAGTTGTCCGGAGTAGCCCAGTCAGGACTGCTCAACTTGTTGAGACTTCCACACTTTGACAGATCACCAGAGCTGAATGCGGTGGTGCGAACTATGATGTCACGTATGCACCAGGGTTACCTCTGGATGGATCGCAACATAGAAATTAACATTGACTTGATCCACCGAATCTCTGGATTAAGCAAAAGAGGTGAAGATCCGAAGCAGTTTTTCCGGGGAAGAATAGAGACAAAGAGGTCATCACGAAGATGAAGAAATCTGTACCTGTTGTGAAAGGGAAGAGAGGCTTCCAAACCGAGGACATAGACGATAAAGCTACGTGCTTTGTCACACAACTCCTAGCAGGCAAGATCCTTAGGAAAGCAAGACCATTAGAAGTTCCTGCGGGCGCAGTGCTACTCGGGGCAAAGGTCGCGGAAGGAGGAAGATGCAATTAGTGTCAATACCTTTTGAACGAGTTCCTGGAGGAACCGAATGATACACAGGAACGTGGCGGTAACTTCCATTTTACCTGGTTAATAATACTGATTACCTTCGTAGGGTGGAAGGACCTGAAGGAATACATTGGCATAATAACCGACGGCAGCGATTGCAGAGGAGCCCGCTATACAAACCTTTGGGAAAACTTGAACTCACAAAGACAGCATGCGACAACCGAAGTATTCTATACTTATTATGAGCAGTTGTGCAAGGCCATTATAGTCACGCCGCAGATAACAAAAGTGGTAACAAGTAAGTACATTCGCACTGTAAATTTTTAAGCTGACATGCATTGTATTCACATTTCAACCAAGGCACAGACAAAGAACCCTAAATGGTTCGCAGGAAGATACCATATGATTGAAGACGACATTGACAACATCATGAAGGAATGACCTGCCGAGTATCGAGTCGAAATTGTGGATATCCAAAGTGACTCTGGTGAGGACACTCCCATTCCATGTCCCATTATTGAAGAAAAAGAGACGGGAAAAAGGAAGGAAGTTGAGAGTCTTGTATAGCCAAATGGACCGAGGAAGAAGCAGAGAGCAAATAAAGGCTAATTAGAAGCAATGCTTCATGATGATGATTTTGGCATGATCGCAACGAAGGTCACGGAACAGATGGAAGACCTGATGTCTAAAAAAGGATAAGAAGAATGAGGCAATCCAACAAAGCCTGCAGAAGAATCTGGTCACAGTGCAAGGAATCACAGAGAAGACTGAAGAAGTACACAAAAGGTTACCCTTGCTGCGGGATTCAGAGTCTGAAGGGAAGTCAGGAGGTACTTCGCAACAGAAGACACCACATCTAGCCATGACCGTGCCTGTGAAGTCCCGCATTATCCATCTTGATCCCTTAAGTGTAAGGCTGCCACTGCCAGAAAATTTGCTCTTGGGCACGTAGGTCCTAGATCATGTGGACTTGGACCTTGTGAAGATACCACTTCTTGGTCTACACAATATGCATCTGCAGTTTGTTGAGGAGATTCATGAGTGCAGTATCGACGCTCTGAACCTGCACATTGAGCTGGAAGAAAACTATAAGCAGTTGGAAGAAGCTAGCTTGCAGAGAGATATGGAGCTACAAGATGAACACGATCGACGGAAGACATTAGATTCTACGCTCACTGCAGTGGCCGAGGAGATATTGGAGTGCGATGTACAGCCAGACCCTATGGACACTTTCGTTAAGATCGACAAGGTGGTTAGCGATCTTAAGGCGGAGACGAGAGATATGGAGATCAGCCACGCAGCTAAGATTGTTGCCTTGGAGGCGTAGACTCAGTTGAAGACTCCACCCGACCAGCAAGAGTTAAGAGCAAAGGAATTCAAGGCCACAACAAAAAGTATAGCCGCCGAGGTGGCTAAATGCCAAAGTATGTTAGATGAGGTGTCGAAGGCATTCACTACCCTCGAAGAGGATCTAGAGTTGCTGGAAATCAAGAACACTGTGACGGATAGGCAGGAAGCATTAGAACTGTTGGACACGGAAGTTAAAGCGTTGAAGCCAAGAGAAAGACTATAGAGGTACAAATATGTCCAGAGCTTGAAAAAAGAAGTTCAAGCATTAAGAGAAAGAGAGAGTGAAATGATGGACAAGTCGCAACCCTTCCTGGAGGAAGCCCACACGATCTCGCAAGAGATTGAGGAGAAGTTAATGGAGCTGCACGAAGGTCAAGAACAGGTGGAAAAGCAAGCCGATGATGAAATAAAACTTGAAATGTTGGAAACCATCAAACAAGTTGAGCAAGACACTAAGGAAGCAGTTGCACAGTTGATTGTCACATACAACGAGTTCGCTGCGAAGCTAGCTCTGCAGGAGGAGGAACAACTAGGTGAAGTAGAGGTTCAAGGTGGCTTGGGGATGAGACACATGTAATTGTTAGGGGCCTGTTGGGCCTAGCCCAAGTGGGCATTTTTTAGCAAGTCAGATTTTGGAACTACGGGGCTAAGTGCAGTTCAGCTGAAGGATTTTTGGGCAAGTTAGTTTTGGGATGCTGCGAAGTAGAGCGCAGCGCAGCGTCGGAAGAGCTGCGAGGTTCAGCGTTGCGAGGAGTATAGCGCTACGATGTGCCCAGTCTACAGAGATCTGGAAAAGCAGATTGTTGGACGGAAGACGGCACATATTCCGGTTAGACCATCAGTGGTCTATTTTTGGTAAAAATGCTCCATGATTACCAGGTAGCAGGTAAGAAGCAACGTCGAAGGAAAGCGACTAGTCACACATGTAAAGAACCACTACACATGCCAGTCGCATAAGACCATTAGAGGAAGAACGGCTCGGTGAAAGAGACCTAATGGCGTGTGCGCAACAGGGAGGCCAATAGCGACATGAGCATGCGCATAGGGCGGCCACGACGGAATATTCGCTACCAAAAGCCTGCAAGTCCGATTAGCTGAAAACTGTGATAGTTTTGTAAACCTTAGGGTTTTTTCCTGTAGATTGTAAAGACATGACCTACGGGCATGATCTATAAATAAGGCATATTTTGTATGGGAAAGGGTTACTCTTCATTGTTGATTGAATAGATCTCTGTTAAGAGACATTTTGTAAAAGCTCTGCAGGTTGTGTGTGCAAAGGCCTATTGAGAGAGAAGAGAGTCTGCAGCTGAGTGCGTAGACTGGAACTTTTGTACCCTTCCCAAAGATTAATACAATAGCAGTTCTTGTGGACGTAGCTCCCATCCTGGGGCTGAACCACGTTAAATCTTGTGCAATGTGATTGTTTGTGTTTTATACTTATCTGCTTGCGTATAATGGGTGCTTGAATTCTCATTTATCAGTTGACATGTTATGCTTTTATATGTATTTGCCATGAGAATGAGAAGGAAATAATATGTTAAGTATTACATGAATGGATGAATGTTAAATGCATAGTATTTCTAAGTTAACGAATGCATAAGTCATTTAGATAGCACTTAAGTAGAGAAGCTTGCGTCGTGCGACCCTCTATAAGTGAAACACTGGGTGTGCGCAGAGATATGTATTTCGTTCCGTCATATAAGTTGTGAGACTAAATAATCTCAAGCAATAGATGAATGACTAAGTACTAAGTAAAGTCTTTGTGAATGGTTAAGTCCGAAGAGGGAGCGTATAATTCAGTTGCACTTCCCTGTCTGTTGAGTTCTACCTGAACCGCACAGTCTCTGGATGCGCTAGTTGTGCAAGCATCTTAGCTTGTAGAAGTGTGACCGTGACGAAGGCTATCGCCGCGCAGTCTTTAGCCCGCAGCACTAGCCCGTAGCATGTTGCGCAATAGTTCTGTCTAAAACAACTAATCACATCGTTGTGGAAACCTGATTCTGCAGCACCCCCATAGCTTCGCCTCGGGTGAGACCCCAGTCTGTTCGTAGGTTGTTTCCGAAAGGGCCGGTGATAAGGGGTTTTGTTGGTTGTTTGAAATCGTGAAGAACCTAAGTCTACATTGGAAACCTCTAGAACAATTATATAAGCCAACATCAAGTAACCAATCAAATCTGCTCCAATGACATAGGTGAGGACCCCATGTCCTATCATGCTGCTCTAAAAGGATGTGATATGTATCAAAATATCCAGCCATGTATTCTTCCATCCAATAAGTGAATGAAGAATCTCCACTAAAATCTGAACCAAATGATGAGAAAAAAAAACAAGGAGACTTCAAATGACTCAAAGAGGTCTCACCCATACATCCATGAATGTGAGAATCATAAAGATATAACAAAGTATGTGGCTGCCAACAAAAATGTTCTGCAATCATAAATCTATTCACCCAAGTGTTGGATGAAGTTCCTCCAACATCAAATGAACCAAGTGTTGAGCAAGAAAAACCATGAGTCTTCAAGTGACTCAAATGCATATCATAGGTGCATCTAGGTAGATGTGAACCATCATAAAGTAACAAAGGATGCTGCTGCAAATGTGAATAATAATGTGCTCCAACCATGTCATCATAAAAATTAAATCTAGTAGTTTCATACTCCTCATGTGGCACCATCAAAAAGAACCCTTTCACCCATACTTCATTGAGACTAATGCTGCAAAACATGTAATTGTACGATGCAGGAGAATGAACTAACTCACCCAAATGTTCAAAAAGTGAAGAAGTTTTATCATGGGAAGGATCCATATGGGTAGTATCTTGCAGCTCCTTCAAAAGTGTGAAACCTTTGTTGTATATTAATTCCAATATAGAGGAATCATGCTCTTCTTTAAAAATTGCATAACCTTCATCAAGAGACAATTCAAGTTCCTCTTCCACCACATCAAGTGTTTGGATCTCATCAAGTTCATCTTCAAACACATCAAGAACATTCAAATTTCCACATTTCTCATGATCCACCATGTCATGAGAATCCTCCAAACAGTCTACCATTTGACAATCTGAAACATAGGAGGAAAAACAAGTATCTTGCAACTTTTCAAGAAGTTGCTCATTTTGAATTGTGAGCTTATGATTATCCTCATTATTCTTCAAGTATGCATCATGTAACAATTCATTAAGCTCAAACAAATGGTTTCTATCAAAAATCAAAGACATGAAATTACCTTTGATGTGGCACATTGCTCTTTGAATCTTGTCCATGTCTTCAAGGAAGGATGTTTCCTCCAATGAAGTAGCTCTCCAACAAGAATATGACACCAATGCTTGAGTGTCATGGAGAAAACTAAGGGACTCTTGGATATTCTTTTCATTCATCTTTAAGGACCCTTTAAGAAAATGAGGCTCTTGCCAATGAACCTCCTCATCTTCTTCTTTCTTACTTGGACCAACTTCATGAAGCTCAAGTGGTGATGGGGAAGCTGATCTTGTTTCTTCTTCAACTGCTACAAGGTCTTCATTTTCATGTTTAATGGAAGTTTGGCTTGTAGCAACACTTTCAAAAGTGATCTCTATGTCACCAACATAGATGTGTGAGCACCCATCAGTAGGTACTTCTTCATAGTTCAAGCATCTATCAATAGATGCTCTTTGGTTCATGTCTAAAGTAGAAGGTGTCTCGAAAGGATCTTCCATATTTTCAATAGAATCTTCTTCATGCTCTTGTGATGTCTCTTCTTTTTGCTCCTTCAAGCAATTTGATGCATTTTTCCCCATGTTTTCATTAGTATCAATATATTTGGAGTCTCTTTTTGAATAAAATCCAAAAACACTACTTAAGTAGGACATACATGCCTTCGCTGAAGCTTCAGATATTTCATTGATCTTTTCACTCACACATATTTCACTTACACACATATGATACTCTCTCCAAGGTACTTTACAAGAATGGCATAAACCTTTCTTCACTAACTCCACATCTTCCTTTTTGGGCCTATTTGCAAATACACAACCAGCATAGTCTTCAAAAGGCATGGCATTTTGTGTATCTTCCCTCGAAGAAAGATATTCTTGATATTTTTTATATTGTTGGGGAAAGGTTTTATATGTTGCTCTCGATCTTTGTAACTCATTCATAGAATTATCCTTTGGTGGTGTGACATACTCATATTTATCATACATATGGTCATAATAATAGTCTTCATTCCTCCTAAAATTGTAAGAAGTGTTGCATGATGGCACCTCTTCCTCATACCATTCACATTCTCCTTCATATTGTTCATAAGCATCTGCATATTCCTCATAAGAATTGTACTCGTAGGATTCATCATAATAGTAATACATGGCTGCAACTTATTCATCAATGTATGATATTAATTCACAGGTGCAAGGACCATGCTCTGATACCACTGTAATGTCCCTTTTTAATAATTTTATTAAAATGGCAAATTTTTCATTTTTTTCCCTAGTTCGACCTTTGACTAGTTTTGATGTCTAGGTCTCCAATTTGCTCCAAATGCTCCCAAATATTATTACAAGGTATATGAATGATATTAGGACTTGAATATGATGTTCATGGATGATATATGACCTTTATATTACTTCTGCAAGTCCTCTTTTAATTTTGTCCAAAGTAGGGAGTTTGACTAGCAATTCCTCTTTGACTACTATTGGTCTCTTGGTCTCCAAATGACCCCAAATGATTGTATAATGGATATGAAGGTATTTGAGAGGTATCAATACATATAATAGAGGCTCATGGATACTTAAAAACCCTTAAAACACTTCTGCACATTCATTTACAATCTGGACAAAGTAGGGAAGATTACTAGTAATTTCGAGCTTCAAACCCCCAATGGTAGATGGCTCTAAATAGATCCAAATGCTTTCAAATTGTACCAGTATGTGTATGAATGATGTTAATACATAAAAATTGGTGTTATAGGTTTATTTTAACCATAAAATTACTTCTTCAACTCACTTTGGAAATCTGATCATTGTATGGAGTTTTACTAGTAAAATTGTGCTTCAAATCTCCTAGGAGTAGATGATGAAAATGACTTTCCAAATGCACTCAATCCAAATCGAAATTCTGAATGGAAGCAGGGAAAATATAAAGGAAATCAACATGAAATCATATGCATCACCATTCAACTTCTAATGTCTTCTATAACTCCCTTAAATTAGATGCAAGAAGATTAGTTTCGACCTTGAGGGAAATAGCACTAAATATTCTTCAAATGAAATAAAACTAGGCAAGATGGCTCCAAATGATTAAGTGTTGAACATGAAACTTGTAATAATCATAAATGGAAGTCCATACATCATAAATATATTAGATAAACATTCTTCCATTTGAACTCATCATCAATACATTGGCATACATCAATCTAGTGGGGGAATGGTCATTGTTTGCTCAATAATCATGAATTTTACATACAACCACGTGATATTTCGACCTAAAACTTTCAGGAGATTAAGAGCAGATTATTTACTTCATATTATAAAATAAATGGTGCATTAGAATATCCCCCAAAGAGTACAATAGCTCACCAAAAACGCCCTCCCTCAAGGATCAAGAATATGCAATGAAAACTGGAAATGGTTGAAGGAATGAGCCGCAATAGAAGAAACCATGATCTAACCTGTACCTTACACCTGAAAAAAATGAATCCATTAAATCTCTAAATGAAAGGTCTGAATGGCCTTTCCAATTACCAACTTGGATGGGAATCTTTCACCCTTGAAATTGGCTAAAGCAAGAAACTAGTCATCCACTAGCTCTCCATCTTCACAAATGCAATTGAAAATTCTAAAAATGATCAAAAGCTGCTATTATTCTTTGTTCATGACTTTTATAAACTTCTAATTTCCTCCATGGGTCAAATTTCTTCCAAGATCTTCATGCCAACTCAAGTTGGGAAGAGATTCCCAAGTATGCCACTTGTCCTTCGAATTCTAGCTCCCTCCTCCAAATTCGACTTGGTGTCTCTTTGGCTGCCCTAACTCACTTGAGCACCCTCTTGGAAGATAGTTTTAGCCCTGAAATGTCATATATGTCATATTTCGGCCTTCAGGTCTGATTTGTGTCATAGGTGTCATAGATTCTTCGTCATTGTTGTCATAGGAGTTAGGGAATCTAGCCCAAGTGTCCACAAACTTCTAGTTTGACTCTTCCTCTTCCATGGAGGTTACCATTCCATCCAAATTCGAACTATGATTCTAAATGCCATGTGTATGATCCTACACACTCATCCGAGAATGTTTTCCTTCTCATGGATTCGAAATGGCAAGAGAGAGATGCCATGTGGCATTGAAAAATCAAGCTAGTGTGGGTCCCACATCCTCCATATGTCTTCAAAACCAATTGCCACCTAGAATTTATCTTGTATTTATTGATTTAGCTCATTTATTAAATATTTATGCCATTCTAATGTTCAAACATCATTTATTATCCCCCTTATCTCAAATCCCAAAGCTTCCACCCCCAACCTAGGAAACTAGTAATTTTCCTCTTTGGCAATTATTTGATCCTTAGCATCAATTTGACAAATCCTCATGAATATGACCAATGGGCTTAGGCCATTGTGACCCAATGCAAAATTTGGGACATGACATTGTTCAAATCTGGAACTTGTTCTCCATTCCTTGAAGAGTTATAAGCTTAGCTCCATTATGTCTCTTGCTATTTCTCATAGATATTTCCACACGATGGGGTGTCTTATTCCCTTGATAGAAACCTCAAGTGGATTGAAGCCCATTATTCACCTTACCTTGTCTTAGAATGATTTTATACTTCCTTTAACACTCAACATCCTCTTGTTGACATACTGTATTGTTTACATGTCTTTCTATTAAAAACCTTGGTCCTGTAACATGAGATCTGATACCACTTTGAAATGTACCCATCTACCTCTATCAATGTTAGAGGAGAAGGGTACCTTTTTTTGTCTTTTCCATTGATATGTATCCTTCAAGGTTTAATTCAAGCTTAACCCTTCCAGACTCAGGCGTCCCCTTCTTTGTTAAACAATATCTTCGGTCATACACCTTGCCAAGATGAATACATAGAATATAATGCTTACCCATTTGGTTGTAAACCCTCATTCAAATAAACACATCATCCCTCTTTGAAATAACCCTTTAGGGCTATTCGAAAGATACACACAACTAGTCCATCATGCCTCCTTTGAATATCCCATTAGACCTATTTGAAAGATCGCAATGGGTTTTTCTTAAAGATGTGATCGATGCACATGAAAAGGCCATCAACCTTATTAAAAATATCTCCTCCCTTTCAAATGATCTACTTGATGGCAAATCCATCAAGATATTCAAAATATGGTCATTGAACACTTTCAAAAGATACGTCTAATAGAATATTGAGCCTCTTTGAAAGAATATATTTCAAATGCCCCTATATCCTTTGAGACAACTTGAAATATCATCTTTTGATTGACCCTAATAGGCCATCCAGATATCTTAAAAGGATAACATTCGCACATGCCCAATAGACTATCGGGATTTCTCAAAAGAAATTATTTCAAAAGTTTATGATAGACCATTGGGATACTTAAAAAAAAAAACATTTTTGCATGCCCGATAGATCATCAGGATTTCCTGAAAGAACATCTTTCAAAAGGCCCCAATAGATCATCAGGCCTCTATATAAGAACATCTTTCGAAAGGCCCTACTAAACTATTGGGAATATTCGAAAGAATACCTTTTGAAAGGCATCGATGAACTATTATGCCTCTGTGATAAGATTTTCTTCCAACGGATAATATGAAAATCTCTTGGATAACAAGATGGCTCCCTTAAACCAAATCCAAGACATAAATAAAACAAGTGGGAATCTATTCTCCAAGATTTAATACACTCATGCCAACAATCGTAACAAGAAAGAAGATAAAGGTAGATGACTTACCTCTATCAAGACAATTATCTCCACTTCTCCTTGTTGATCCAACTCTTTGCTTGATGATCCAAGTAAGAGAGCCTATAAACAAAAGAGAGAATAGAATCTACTTTCCTACACCAACATGTTAGGCTAAATTTATCTACTCAAATAAGTACAAATTGAAATATTTCAATATGAAACATGCAATTTGGGAGAACGGTCCAAGTTCTTTATTAGAAATCCAAAGAGGAAGTAATACAATATAGCATTATACCTGAGTTCATTCCGACGGCATTTCCTCCTATGCCTTCCAATAAGCCACCGTTGAGAAGCTTGAGAACATGAGGACTTATTCATAAGTGATTCTACAACTATAGTTCAGACCTAGTCTCTATGTGCCTAATCCCCCAAAACCAAAGAGCAATGGTCTTGATATAGGGTGAGGGAATTCAACCATCATGGAGAAGAAAGTGGATCAAGAGAGGAGGATGTGGATCTAGGTAGGGTAACATGGATCTCATAACACCCAAATTACTTTACAATTAAAAGTAGGATGAGATTCGAAGGCATGATGGAAACCTCGAGACAAGGGATCCCTAGATCCAAGGAAAATATATCTGAACTAAATTTTCGCGCCCCACACACTGAGCAAGGCGTGAAATAGTTGTAATTTTCCCACCCCTGGGGTTAAACAGAATGCAAAAATGTTGTATTTTCCTACCCCCATGACTAAGTAGGGCGCAAAAATTCCTCCATTGATGGTTGGAAGTGGTTAGGTGAAGTGGCATTCGACCTCTTGGGGTTAAGTGACTACTCCAACTTGAATGATATCAGGTCTAACACACTTAGGATATTGTGAAACTCCATGCTTTCCATGCTGGTAAAGCATGCAAAGTCAAGGATGACAAAATGAAGCATAACAGATGCCCCCTAAATTGTGAGGTCAGAAAAGTTTGATGGCCGAAACACTTTACCAAATTGCAGATTCTCAAAACATAGATGGAAGAAAGGTTGGATGAGAGATGCGAAAGAATTATCATATTCTTATCAACCCCCAGGCGGGCATACCCATGCTCAAAACAAATTGAATCGAAACATGGTTGCCGACCAATAAATTGTAGATCCATGTTGGTATAGACTGAGGATATGTCCGTCGACCTACAACGTGGATCCATACCTGACTGACTGGATACAATCATTGATACTAATATACAAGCATAGATCCATGATGAAATAATGACACAACCATGACCAATAAAAGAGTGGATCTGTGTGATAGTACATCAGTGAGGTTTCCACCATAAATTCTGTGTGGGAACCTACTAAAAAATATTTTCCATCGCAAACTGGGTATGATAACAATATACCAAGATAGCCCATGGTCTTCTACCCGATCCCAAAGCGATATGAATCTAACCATGTGATTACAAGGTGTTGAAGTCGAACATGGTAGAAACCACTTGATTATCGGTCAATAGGGTGGACCGTTAACAAGTGCGAGGGAAATCACCGATGATGATAATGATCCCCAAGGTATCATAATACATTCCACCAAAATGTGAATAAATGGGTTGAAGTAGAACACTCGTGGAATATTTCAATCAGAGGCCAATGCTGTAAACCTATTGTCGAAAGCGAGGAAACCTACCATTGAGGCATGCAGGTCCCAAGGTACTAAATTGGTTTCTAAGCCCAATTATTGGATGATGAGCTGGTGTCAACAGGAATGGACTCGTCGAGGGAGGGCCATAATTATTCCCACATAATCGACAAGAAACCGACACAAGGTAGTGATCATGAGTAAAGATATGAATGAGTACTGACACAAGGATGAAAGATTAATGACATTGCAGAAGGTTGACTCAAGCTGACACTTTCCTTTGAACATATAGTAGCATGACATATGACTTAGCAATGCTGACTTAAAGAGGAAAGAACCAAAACGTAACACGACAAGGATCAAGGTGTTATGTGGGTGACTCAAAGGAGAAAAAAGACTCATGGTTTTGATTTTGACTCAAGGACAAGTTGAATACCCAACTGTAATATAAGGTATGAACAGATGCCATGTTCAAAGGTGACGACTCATTGGTTTCCATGAAAATCAAACTCAGTCCATTCCCCCATTTTCCCCCATCATGTTTGACGAGTACCTCTTTGTTTTTTAATGAGCTTGAGGAGGATAATAGATGCTCGATATAGATCACCCTTTAGATGAGTCCAATCTCACATGTTTTACAAACCTGAGAAAGGATGGGTTCGGTCCCATTCAGGCCCTTCAATGTTTAATTTCACGAGTCCAAAGAAGAAAAACTTGATGATTTTTCATGATTAGAGAATCTGAAATAATCTAAAGAAGACTCCAAAATGGACTTTTTCGTAACAGTTATTCCCAAGGTCCAAAAAAGTATAAAATAACCCCTAGAGGAACTCTTCTAGTCATGATTGAATAGAGTATACCTTTTTTGTAATTATTCTAAATGGTCTGAAAAAGGGGTAAACTATCACCGGATAGATGACTTTTCAAACACTTTTATGAGTGTGAAAAAGACAAGTTCGCTCGACAATCTTTTCATATTTTGGGAGTCTGGAAAAGGCTTAAAAAAACTTCACAGGGTTCCTTTTTCGTAAATTAATCCACCTAGCCCAAAAAGGAGATAAAATAATACTAGGTTAATACTTCCTCATCATTTTATGAGCACGATTAACGTAGACCAAGCTCGACACTTTTTACTTAATTTTAACAAGAATGACTAAAGTGCGAAAGGCATTTGGAATCTTTTTCATGTTTCGGATCCAAAGCATGAAAAAGAAAAAGTAAGCTAAAAAAAGGTTATTAAAAGGTTCCTCCGGTGTGAAAATCCTTAATAAACCTACTTAAACCTAGTCAATCCCTAGAAAATAGTGTTAGAAAATAAAGAGTGAGTGGAAAATTTCTTAAACAAAGGTTATAAATATGAATATAGCCAAAAAATAACTAGTTTCATAAGTTATAAAAAGGAGTAAAATGTAAAACAAGTCATTTTCACCTTGTTGTTTTTACCTCGAGAGGATTTTTACCCTTATTGAAGACCAATTTTTCAACTGACAATTTTGGGAGATCCATGACACCATTCGAGCTACCATTTTAAGCAGGTTAGTCCTCTTGCTTTGCTCTTTCATTTCATAAGTTATTTTTTGGATTTCATGCTTGTTTGGGTGAGGGGAAAGTTCACCTAGGTCAAACTTTTGTGCACCCAGGAATTTTCATGGCCCCTGTATATCATGAAGCATGAAATTTCTAGAATTTTCGCGTTTTGTCCTATGGAAGGGGCACAAAAATTCATAAATTTCACATTTTATGTTGTTAACATGGTGTGAAAATACGTAGAGGCGTGATTTAAAGGGCTTCCCTCTCATTCATCAAGCAAAAAATTGCTTCAAGGTTCTAATGGTGGCCTCCTTTGATGATTTTCAGGAGTTTCCAAGAGCCAAGAACAACCATGATTGAGTGGAAAGAGAGAGAGCAAAAGGGTGATGAAAGGGATGTCCTCAATGATGATTCCACCTTGTCCGCACTCTGGGAGTGTGGATTGCTAAAAAATTTCAAGACATGAGGCATAAGGAGACAAGGCACACTTCTGAACCACTTGATAGAGATGTGAGATCCTGAGATACAAGATTTCCAGGTAGGGGTGCATATCCTTGGGATTAATCTCAAGGACATATACTTCTTGACCACTCTCTCCAGAAGAGGGGCGCAAGTCAATTTGGTTGGGCATCGTAGTACCGAGGAGAACACATATGACTATATAGCTCGGTATTACAGACAGGGATCCCGTAAGAAGAGCGCAAAAATATCCATATGTGGTGTGAGAGACCTTCCTTTGAGGATGGTCTTATTCACTATTGCTTAAGTGGTTGGGAGTTTTGGTCCTCATCATGCTACCAAGGCCCTAATGACTTATGCCTTGGAATGCCTTGAGCCAATGTTGTTCAACTAGTGTGAGGGGATCCTAGTCAACATAAAGGACCAGGTTACCAAGTGTCGCACTAGGAAAATCAAGTAGTTCGGGTACGGAAACAGCCTAGTCACCTTCTTTTTAGAGAGGGTGCCGCCATTATGCCCATAGATAGATCGACCCCGTCATCCTCCATCCAAACCATGAATGGTGAGGTGGAGTGATTATTCTAGACAGCTAGGTGGGCCACAACTCTTATCATTCGATGCCAACTTCTTTTCATGGTTGTAGGAGCAAATCGTGATGATCGAGGATTACCCTTATGTCGGGGTAGACTTATGTAATGATATTGACTTGGATTTACCAGAGGACGAGGACTAGGATGAGTCAGGTATGTGACCTTTAAGTTAATGTGTTTTTCGATTTTAAAATATTTTATTTTTTTATCGTGTAGAAGAACTAATATGTACATGTTTAATGCCATAGATCAGGGACCAGTGAGACTAGTGGGATCTTCACCATTGCAACGATGAGGAGAGGAGTACCATGAAAAGGAGGCCGAGGTAGGGATACTCCACGATGTAGAGAGAAATCTCAAGGGACTAACCATGGGATTCCCTCCTATGAGGTTTCCTGAGATCCCATTCCATCTTTAGAGGCATACCGTGGGCGTGCCAGAGCATATAGGCCGACTACTTCGTCGTGTTGCTAGGGTGGTGGTGTGTTATCACGAGAACTGTGCTCCTCGTGTAGGTCTAGGCAGTGGATCTTTTAGTATTAGCGGCATTTATATGATGTACGGGCAATAGTCTCGATTTTGTATGGGCGATAGTCCCAATTTTGTCCTTTGGCACATTTTGATCTTTTTGTGACATGATTAAACTTTTTACATGATATATACATGGACCTATATCTCGACTATTTACTTACGATGATTTGTACTTTGCATCATTTACATATTTTTAATGATGATGATATTTGTTTATGTACGAGCTATATGCCAATTTAACACATAGTTAGCTAATGGATTAGCCACTGTGTTTAATTGCCTTGGAATGTGTTGATATATAATGTAATCAAACGATCTTTCAAGGAGGCGTATTCTTTGATACAAACGAAGTAATATGGGATCATGAATGGTGTAAATGTGATTTAGACGAGACACCACAAGTTGAGAATCCAGGTAGACTATAAGATGGTCAATACCAAAAGTGGATGCTTCGGTAAGAAGCCCAATTATTGCATAGTATTCCATAATGTTATTAGTTGTTGAACCTAAGCATATTCCACCTGAAGATATCAACTCGTCAGCAGGGGAATAGAGCACCCATGCTGCATAAGCAAGATTCTAGGTATGTCGACTAGCAGCGTCCACGAATCCAGAATGCACTAACATCTTCGCATCGAAGCACAAATCGGGATAAATAGTCACCGGTGAGAAAAGATCCTAACACAAAAAAAAAATCAAAATCACATCATAAATACACTATATACAAAGTGCATACCTAGGATGTCCCTACGCATAAAATCTCTTCAGGTAGAGCCCATAGTGAGGCTCTCCCAAAGGTATGCCATCACAATCAACCAACTCATAGGCCCCTTTCTCTAAAACTCGCTTTACGATATAGGGACCATACCACATAGAATCAAGCTTACCTTTCCCTAGTTTATCATGAATCTGGTCATAGGTTAAAACTAGGTCCCCTTCATTAAAAGTACGGGGCTGAATGGATTTATAATATTGAGCCTTGACCCACATTTTGTGAGTTTCATTGGCGAGCGCGGCGGCGACGAGTCTCATTGAGCTTGGTCAAGTACAAAAATCATTCTTTTTCTGTTGTGGTGTTTGGAAAGAGTTCAACGACTAGTTTGAGGGATGGAATTTTGCATTCAATCAAGAGGATTGCTTCTATACCATATACCAATTGGAAGGGTGTGAATCCGGTTTCATTTTTAACGGAAGTCTTATAGGCCCAAAGAGTCGAGAAAAGTGCCAAGTGCCAATTTGACTTGTGAGTCCCCACCATGTGTTGGATCATCTTTTTCAAGACTTTGTTAATTACATCTACTTGTCCATTAGCCTGGGGGTGATAAGGAGATGATTTTTCATGACGAAAACCTAATTTGCCGCTTAGCTCAGCCATTATGTGATTCCTAAAATGGGAACCATGATCAGTTATAATGAATTGAGGGATTTCGAACCTTGCGATGATGTGATTAAACACGAAGAGTGATGTTGTTTCCTATCTTCAGCATATGTAGGCATAGCCTCGGCCCACTTAGTAAAGTAGTCAACAACCACGATGATATAACTATGCCCCCCGGCTGAGGTAGGCTTACAATGCATGAAATCAATGCCCCATTTCACAAAAGGGCCTACAACAATCACAAGGTGTAGTGGAGCTAGATGAGAGCACTTTTTTTAATGAAAAAATTGACATGGGGGACACTTCTTGACAACTTCAATGCAATGTTTGAAGATAGAGGGCCAAAAGTATCTAGCGCGTAGAATTTTTTGGGTCGTATCCATCCCAGAGAGATGACCACCACAAGCTCTAGAGTGACAGTCGTAAAGTATACGTTCGGCTTCATCTAGAGTGAAGCATCGACGCAGAATAGAATCGATACCACGACAATCCAAAGTATCACCAATGATAAGTAATATTTGGTGTGGTGTCATATGCGACATTGCTCATCATGGGAGAGATCAGACCGAAAGTGTTGGGTTTGGAGATATAAAACAATATATCCATACCAGGGATCTGGCGTGCCAATGATGAATAATGTCTCATTAGGAACAGAGTCAATGGGATCAGATTCTTCATTGACACGGGGAAGAGCACATATCAACTCAGAAAACACCAAATATTTTTTGGATTTAGCTTTTGCAAACTCCAAATCGAACTCTTGGATGACAACAATCCAACAGGAGAATTTCCCCCCTAACACTTGGTGTGTTAGGATATAGTACATGGGATTGAAGTTGGCAATGGTGGTTGTCTTGCGGAGTAGGATGTAATGATGAAATATATGGACAACGAAAAATGATTTCCAGAGTGTTGTGGCCACGATAGATCCCATGCTTCGGCTAAGAACGGGAGCCCCAATTTTGAAATAAACACAAAGGTATCTGGGTAAGTGTTCTTGCGGACACGAGATTTTCAACTTGGTTTCAGTAGTCTTACGTTTGTACCTTTGAATATCATTCTAGGAATTTTCTAAGTGTTTCTATCTCACCAAGATCTAAATTTCGGGCGCTTGATCATTTTTTTTTCTGCTTGCCCGAAACACGACATTCCGACACCCTGAAACCCCGAACCCAAAAGGTGCGGGTTGCGGGGTTAGTTTTTAGTCATTTGAGTTTGGCCCTCACGAAACCTGCAACCCGAAGGATGCGGGTTGCGGGATTCTCTTGCTAATAATTTTGGGAATTTGTCATCTCGAAACCCGAAGCTTGAAACCTGCAAGTGCGGCTTTCGGATTTCGGGAGTGTGCTTTACCTTCATTCGTATTGTGTGTTCCCGAAACCAGCAACCCGAAATGTCGGGTTGTGGGATGTGGGAAAAGATTTTCCGATTTTGATGATTATTTTTGTTTGCGAAACCCGCAACCCGAAACTTTTAGGTTATGGCTCTCGAAAACTCCTTTTTTCCAACCCGAACCCGCATTCCGCATTGGCTAATCTCAGTCATCCATTCTTTCTAATCGCACGGTTACGATTTAACTTGGCAAATCGATAAATGAGGGTTTTTCTTTATTTTCTTTTATCATTTTCATTGTTGGAAATTATCCTTCTGCGCCGATTTCTACCATGGATTTCATACCAGGGGGTCGTTTTTACTAGTTTTCCATTATTCCAGGTTGTTTTGTTGTTACTGTTGCATTTGCAATTGCTATTTTCGCTATTTTGATTTTAGTTTTTGATTTTCTTTTCTTCTATTATCAGATTTTCAAATCTCTTCCACCATGTCGAAAAATACCCGGTCTAAGACAACCAACAAAGATTCCCTGACCAAAGACCCCAATTTTGGTATTTTCTCTGATACAAGTGAAAGAGTTACTGAGACCTATAAGATAGATTGGTCCAAGATATATGCCATTTTTTACAATGACAACCTTTCCCACGTTGAAAGTGATCGACCTATGTACAAGAAAATTAGGGCTTCTCAGATACACGCCATCGCTGCTCGTCCTTCCATTTTCCCTTACACATATGATGTCAAATGGATAATTAACAATGCAAACCCCAAGTACCGGTTGTTTAACGACAGCGCAAGGTCTCAATTGACCAATTTCTGCCCTGAAGTCTTTATTCGAGCTTTCACTCTTAAGCCACATGTGCAAATCCTTAGTCCTAAGTTTATTCAGTCCTCAAAAACTCGGTATAACTTCAACGAAATGCTAAAATCATGGATGGTCAAACCTAACGCTTTAGTACCCAAAGCCGACAACCTGTACCCTATCATCTGGTTTAGAGAACCGTACTCTTTGTTAGCAGCCATGCTTTGTAGGATTTTTTGCCTCCCCAATTGTTATGTCTTCAAATCTGAATGGGCACCCATAGCACATCATGTATTAACTACTAGTTAATCCTTCCCATGGGCTTCTATCTTGTCATCTGAATTGAAAAACGCCATTGAAGACTATCAGAAGGAACCTGCCCTGAAGAAACCTCATTTTTACCTCTTGGCATATGTAATTGATGTTTTCTGCTCAGAGTTCCAATACCCCAACCTAGGTTGGAATTGGACACCTTCATACCACCTGTTCACATTTATCACTCAGCATTATGGGATGGGAACTTCATCCCTTTATTTTATGACATCCATGATCATTTTCTGAGCACTTTTTATTTCAAGATTTTCAAGCAGGAAGCACCTGCATTCTCAGTTGATGCCAAAGCTTTCATCAATACCATTGGTGATTGGTATGTTGGTGAATATTTCTCATATATTAGAGTTTATGGAAGTGACACAATACACCTTTTTCCCAGGATAGTTCCTGATAGACTGGTCATACAAGAAGTTTCCTTTCAAACTTTAATAGATGGTATGTATAAGAAGCTCACAGTTCCTAGAAAGAAAGGATGGCCTAAGTTTGGTTTCAACCTTGGATCACTGGTTATCCCAACCTCAAATTGGGATACAGTTCCTGGTGATCAGTTGGATTCTCTAAAGTTGGGCCTTGCTCCCAAAAGGAAGCATGATCCCAAGAAACTTCTCGATGCACACCTCAAGCAGATCCATGTTAAGATTGATTATGTCCATGAGGTAATTCCAAATGATTTTATCTACCAGGGAGTCAACACCTTTTCTGAAGTGCTTGCCAGGACCAGTAACCTGGAAGAACAACATAACATTATGCATTATCAGAAATATATTAAAGCCAGGACCCTAGGTTATAGAGCTATGCAGCTAAACCTGATAAAGTAGCTAAGGAGAGAAAGAGAAGAGAAGGATGCTCAGAAAGTTAAAACTCATCTAATGCTTACTTGTTGAGAGGGGGGGAAGGCAAAGCTCCTATCAATCCCCCTCCTCAAATAAATACTATTGAAGAAGTCAAATTTCTGTTGCAGACAGCTTATCAGTTCAAACAGGGCTTAGCACAGATTAATTTAGTTTTGGGTACTCAGGCAACTGAACCTCAGAAAATCACTAAGGATATTCAACCATCTACTGCAGCTACACAAGAAGAATATGCTCTCATGATAATCAAAGCTATCCCAGCCAAGAGACAGAAGATCATTGCCCCTACAACACAAATTCCCCCTGAGGATATAATTGATTGTGATCTTGAGGAGAGACCTCACCCTCCAATATTGGTGACAGAAGGACTAACTCAAGATTCACAGACAGTTGTTGATTTTTTGAATACCATTGAGATGGACCACTCTTTTCCTGATCAACAAGAGTCAGAGGTCACAACACCCCTTGATATCACAACCATGGCACTTTTGATACCAACTATTCAAGAAATCTTTGCTCTGTCTGCGGGGATGACTCTCCCATTTTCTCTATCACAGTTATATCATACTCTCACCACTACCACCATTCCATTTCTAGTTACCCCAACCTCTCTTGCCATTCCATCATCGATTATTGCAGAAGTTCAGTCTTTAACTGTCCCTCTCCAATCATCCACATCCATTTCATTATTCTCCACCACTGATGAAATACCTTTGTTTTCTCATTCATCATCATCAGCTAATGTTGACAACCAAGTATCGATTTCAGAAGCCTTTGTCTCGGTTCCTTCTCCAACTCAGGTTGTGTCAGTTCCCCAAGTTATCTCAACACCTTTGACCACCCCTCAAATCACTGTGCCTATGCCTAACCTTGTTGAACTCAAACACCCTCACTGATCTCAACAGTCAGTATTCCTTCTACCTCCATAGGTTTCGTGATTGAATATGCAATGAGGATATAGTTCCTATTGGGAACTACTTCTACAGCAAATACGACAGGAGAGTAGTCAAGAGAACTAGGAAAAGACGTAAAGATCAAGCTGGGTTAGAAGCACTTGTTCCATATCAAGTAATATGGGATCCCAGGACAAATAACCCTCAAATTGAAGCAGTTGAAATAGCTGCAGCTTTAGGGGATTTTGCAAGTGCAAATTTAGATTCAGTCCATGTTCTAGACAGACAAGTTGATCTAATGGAGGAAGAGATCAAGAGACTTAAAGAGGAACTGGATCAGACCAAGGAACAATATGCAGTTGAAATTGCTGATCTTAGGAAGGTATGGGCAGACATGTTATAGGATTTGGAGCAAAGGAATTATATTCTCCAAAATGAGCTTTGCATAGCACAAACTTAGAATGATTCTAATGCTCAAAGGTTAGCCATTCTAGAAAATCAAGTTGAGGATGCAACTGCAAGTGCAGCCTCCTCCAATTTTTATAGGTTTACACCTCTTGAGTCCAAGAATTTGGCTTCCCAAGTTAATCAGGAGCACCATAAGTTGTTAGAGAAATTGTACATTTCCCTAGATGAAATCATAGAATCTTTTATCAGTTTCTCTAAGATGTCTTCCAAACTTGAAGAACAGGAAGCCAAAAGACTTCAAGCATCTAAGGCACAGGAAAATGTCTATGAATGGCAGGGATATATAAAGGACAAACCAGAGGATATACCAGTGCTTAGCAACTTTCAGATTAAAAAAATTAAAGCTTCACTGAACACTTGGCTCGATTTAAATGAAACAACTGAGGAGATTATCAGAAAATAAAAAGACATCTGCACTCGGCGTTGGTATGCGGTAGATAACATCATGAATGAACTACAGCTCCCGTTTATGGATCCTATTCTAGATGCCTTCCCTCCCAAATGACGACTTGAGGAAATTGAGCGCATATGCAAAGAAGCTGAACAAAAGATCCGAGCCCTTGATCAAGTCAGCATTGATGATGTGGATATGCAGATTAGAAAAACTATCATTATGGAGGGTAAAATCCATATTTATCTTCGCACTTGGCACAAGTTATCCAAGCATGACATGGAAAACAACACGTGTAACACTCAGCTGGGCTTGGAATCTACCAATTATCCAAACATAGATGAGTTGTTGGAAATATGGGATAAGTGGCAGGATTATATGGATCGGTAGCCTGATCCGAGTTTTGAAATCCCTATCTTTTGGGAATTTCCATTTTGTACTCTGTTGTAATATCCTATTTAAAGAAGAATGCCTCTCTCTGTTAGGGGTGGGGGGGATTTTTGGTTAAGGAATCAGCATGAGACGAACTGGAGATACTCTATCTTTACAAGGCTTTGTAATTTTGTTTACAGAACTTCTTTAATACAATGAAGTAATCTTTTGAACCATCTCTTGTTTATTGTTCAAGTTTCTTTGACGATGCCTGATTTCTTACTTCAAATTGTCATCTATAGTATTTGATCTTTGCAAGCAATTGATTTACATAAATACCTATTATACTGATTTTTCTTTATAGTTGATTTGTGTAAGGAAATGTTTAATTGAATTTCTGTCAATTAAGTAGTTTTTCTTTATCGATTTCTGCAAATGATCAACATTCAAATAATCATTGTTAATTTTTCAATTGACAAAGTGATTACAAATTTGTCTTGAACAGGTTTACGGGCTTATGTTATTGCCATCTAATTTTCATTAATTGATCGTGATATAAGTAACAAGTACATGCATCTTTTACATTTTTGTTGAAGTTGGAAAACACACTTTCTCCTCTTACATCAAGATTGATCTGCACAACAACAAGCCTTCATCTTAGAATAGGTCTAACTTAGAGTAGATCTTTCTATTTTAAATAGGTTAAGTTAGGACACCTCTAATTTTTCCACACTTTGTTTTCCTTAACTGGAGAACCGATCCTTTGATTGAAAAACTTTAACTCATAGAGTGCCAGCAGAGGTTGAATATCCGTGGTATATTTCCATACCAAACAGGCTGGGGATAGAACTGCCCTTGCATAGGGACTTTCAAAGCCCTTCAGTCTAGGTTTTCCCCCTCTGTTGGGAGCCTTGGACCCATTCCAACATCTTGCAATCACCTTGCACCCCCAAGGCCTCAACAAATGGCACTAGAAGGAGGGTCATCCGACATATAAGGTCACTTGAGCTATGTTAATCAGATTATTTTATAATGGCTCCGGCTCGAGAATCTATATTTAGTTGTTTCTCTAGACATATTAGTTTTCATATTCAAACAGATTTGCTGAAGCATCTGATAGAACCGAAATTTGATGGTGAAGGAGAAATATTAGCACAAGAACATGTTCTTGAATCTATTTATAATTGTATTCTAAATCAAATTTTTGGATCAAGATGTTTTGTGTAGATTGTTAGCCTTCACATTTGAAGGATGAGTCAAGGGATGGTTTGTAACCTTACCTTTTGCCTCTACCACTCTTTTGGACAGTTTGTAGATCTGTTTATACTTTCTTTTGGACATTACAATTTTTTTAGATTGTGTGATGAGTGGAGGCAACTTACTTTTAAGAAAGATGAATCATTAGAAGACTTCACAATTAGAAATTGTAATCTCTATTGCAGATTCCCTTTAGTAGATCATCCTATGATATTGGACTGGTTTCAATACAATAGTTATGTTTTCTATAAATCTAATCAATTAGTAGGTGATAAATTTGAATTATACATCAATCATCAACCACATCTTGGTTTAGATCTGCACGAAGAACCTAATGATTCAGAAATTATAGAAATGAATTCCTTCTCTTTCTTAGATATGGATTGTAATCAATGTGACGATTTGGCCAATTCGAATATTGATATACCTATGTTCGTTTCAGGTGAGAACGAAAGTTTACCGAATCGTGAAGGGGATCATTTTTCCATACAAGAGTCTTCTGCAGTGCAAGGGAATAGTTTTGATCATAATATTGAACAATCTCCCTCTAGCCTAACTAAAGAAGTTCAAGGGTTTGATATTTGTTATCCTATTGGCCCTTTAATGGATCTTGAACCAACTAATCGTTCTGAATTTTGTGATATGTCTTCTCAATTACCTTTTTTGACCGGAGTGATTTTTTAAGAGAACATATCTCACAAAATGATAATACTACATTAGAAGGAGGAGCAGATCCTGATTTGAAACCTGTCGTACATATCTCTTTTGAAGAGGGAAACCCTCTTGAGGTATCTCAATCTGAAAAGGTTCTACAAAGAGACGAATTTCATGCGCTTATGTCTTCTTCATATTTGTCCTTGTACCCTGATATGTTTGATAACAATGGCATATGATCATATGTTTCAGATTTTAATTACCCATTGTTAAGTCCTAAAGGGGTACAAGTTAGTTATGAAATATATGAAGAAGGCCAAGAAGATTCACATCTTTGTCATCAATCTTTGTCCTCTTGTTATTCTTCTTTGCTCGAAGTGAACGATACTCCTAAATATTTTAAGAGTTCTTCTTTCATAAGTAACATTAATCCTCCTTTATTTAATCAAACCATAGATAGTAAACAGAAATTTTTGAAGATGTTATTAACACTTCAGATTTTGAAGGATATGTTAATACTACCCATTTGTCGAAATCTGAAAATTCTTTATCTCCATCTTTTAATTTTGATTGTTATGAACAAAATAAAAATCACAAATCTCTGGAGGATGAGTTGGCCGAAATTGAGATTGAGTTTCAAAATATTTGTTCCAAATATACTTTTTCTATAAACCAAATTTCAAATGAAAAGTTATTTCGATCGAATAAGTTGAAATCAAACAAATCTGATGCACTTGATGAGAATGAAAATCTAAATAAGAATCAAGAAGACAAAGTTGATCTTTCATAAGGTCACAAGTCAGTTAGTTATTTTCAACACAATAACAATGATACATTTTCAAAAGATATATTCTCCACTCTCAATTTTGATGAAACCCTTTTCAATCACGATCTTAATGATTCCCAACCCACTTTTTATGATCCTATTTACTTGTGGTTGGAACAATCCTTTTCAAACCATTTTTCATGTCATTTTCTTTTCTTTGCAAATAAGAAGCTTAGTTTGTCTCTTACAATGTTTGCATCTCCACTTTTGAGGTACTAGTTGTTGATGCATCATTTGTTTGTTCTTGCAAGTTTTAACTTACTTGATTGGCTCCATTGGAAGTTCGATTATACTTAGTTCTCGTCTACCTTTAAGAGTAGTATAAGAGTAGGTGTATAATAGATTAGTTATCACAATTATTTTCAAAAAAAAAAAAAAAATTAATAAAAATAAATAAATAAATTAGATCATTGTATTTGATTTCTTCAATAAAGCATTTGCAACCGCTTGGAAATAACCTTTCTTTAGATGCATTCTAGGAAAGTATTTCCCTTTGTCATGGTTTCGCTTATCATTTTTGGTTCAAGGCATCATGTCTGAATTTTATCTTTCACAATTGTAGCGATCTTGGCATGAAAACTTTTTGAATTAGTCATTCTTTGGTCTTATGAATAAGAATGTTTTTTATGGGAGATGAAGCGATTAGAATTAAGATATCCTCATTTTGGGTGTTGTCCATTGTATTTTGTTTTGATTTGTTTGTTCCCATTTTTCTGACAATAAAATCCACACATTTGGCAATGGTTCAAAATCAGTCTTACTCAAAGACAAATACCTTAACTAAAGTTGTAGAATAGTATGTCAGTTTTAGTTTCCTTCGGCTGATATCAAAATGTGTTTTGTAAAGAGTATATAGCCAATGAATGCAGGACCTTGGTATTGATACCTTTCCACCTTGGTCATTATCTTTCATATGTTTTATCTGTTTAATTGAGATATGGGGAATGGTTGAAATATTCTTATCTTATGTCTCATTGTCACAGCATATCATAATGATCTGATCAACTTTATCTGTCCTGGGTCCTTTTACAATCACCTTGATAATAATGTTTTCAATTTTGAAATAAACATAGATTACAAGGAGGGGGGTCTTATCTTAAGCCAGCCCTTTAGGTTCATAGGTGTTTAGTGGAATGACATCTTCACATCAAGCCACCACACTTGGAAGATGACTTTCAGTTTTGGCTAAGAGGCGGAAGATCCTATCACAGGTCAGTCCATTCATGATCTGCAAAACACTGGTGAGTAACACTGTTGTCATAAGGTTACCAAGCCTTAGCAGTGCCTTGTATTTTATTATTTAAATAAAATCCTTATTTTTCTTTTATAAGATACTTGTTGTGTGTAAGGACAGGGGAGTCTTATCACAAGCTATCCTTGCCATGATCATGGGTTTAATTTGGACTGAAGCTATCATTATGTGGTCACCAAGACGCGATAGTTGCCTCCAGTATTACAGCTGAAGGACAAGGGGTCTCCTTATCGAGACAACTTGATTAGTATCTGAATTAGGTTTGTGAATGGCACTGCTAATATCTAATTACCAAGTCAGGGCAGTGGTCTTCTATCAACAAGGTCTTATGTACAGTTATCTTCTTATAAAATAAAATAAAAAATATACACAAAAAAAGAACTGTTGTATATAAAACCAATTAATAAACCAAGGTGATATGTAAATTGGATATCCATGAGTAGTTTTAAGTTTGTTTCGGATTCAACACTAGCAGGGGTACATTGATTGCATAATGGTACAGGGTCTCGGCTGTTTCTTAATTCTCCTTATCAGATTTGCATTTTTTTTTTAATATGATCATCGATGGGAATATATCAACCTTACGTTTTCTGCTTATTGGTTGTCTCCTTTATGAACATCTTCTAAAAATTTCAGGTTGAAAAAAGCAGCTTACTAATATATTTTCCCCGACTAAGGTCTTGTTGCAGAGATAATTGGTTCTTCCCAGCCAGTCGCCATTTGTTGTGGCCACAACAGATCCCATGCTTCGGCTAAGCACAAGAGCACCAATTTTGAAATAAACACAAAGGTATCTGGGTAAGTGTTCTTGCGGACACGATATTTTCAACTTGGTTTCAATAGTCTTACGCTTGTACCTTTGATCATCATTCTAGGAATTTTCTAAGTGTTTCGGTCGCACCAAGTACATGCATCTTTTACATTTTTGTTGAATTTGGCAAACACACTTGCTCCTCTTACATCAAGATTGATCAGCACAACAACAATCCTTCGAAGCCCTTCAGTCTGGGTTTTCCCCCTCTGTTGGGAGCCTTGGACCCATTCCATCACCTTGCACCCCCGAAGCCTCAACATAGAGATATTTTCTCCACATGTGAATAGCAAATTTTAAAATCAATGAGACTCTTACTTAAATAATATATCGCATGTTCTTGGCCACTATCATCTTCCTGTACTAACACCATTCCAATGGTGGAAGTGGAAGCGGCAAGATACATGATATAATCCCGTGCATAGTTGGGGGGTTGTAGAACGGGAGCATTTGTCAAGGCCTTTTTCAAGTTATAAAAATACTATTGAGCTTCGCCATCCCAAACGAATGGGACATTCTTCTTGAGCAGTCTCATGTAGCCCTGAGTAATCTCAACAAAATTGCAAACGAAGTAGCGTAAAAAGTTGGCGTGCCCTTGCAAACTTTGGAGTTTTGGAATATCAGTGGGGGAAGGTAAGGATAAAATGGTCTCAAGCTTCAATGGATCAATTTGGATACCATCCTTGGAGACTATGAAGCCTAATAATCCATTTGCTTCAACACATTACATGCATTTGTGAGGATTCAAGCGGATCTTGTAATGGAGACATCGTAGAAAGATGGTTGTGAGGTGTTCAAGATGATCGTCTTGCTGAGTGGAATGAGCGGGTAAGTCATCCAAATGAGTATCCACAATATTCTTTATATCGTGAAATGCGTAAGACATGGCTCGTTGAAACATATCCCCAACATTTTTTAGGCCAAAAGGTAACTTCCGATATGCAAAATTTCCCCACAGGAAGATGAAAGTTGTTTTATGTTGGTCAGACGGGAGTATCTCTATCTGAGTATAGCCAGAGAAGCCATCCATAAAATAAAAGATGACACTCCCAACACAGTTATAGATGATTTGGTCGATGAAAGGGGTAGGGTAGTTGTCCTTGGGACAAGCCTTATTTAGATCCCTATAATCAACACAAACCCTATTAGTTCCCTGTTTCTTAGCTAGAGGGACAATATTAGACACCCAGTCAAGCAATGGGACAAGATAAATAAAACCAGCTTTAAGAAGCTTTTCAACTTCTGCCTTTATGGCTGTAGTTTTCTTAGGGTGAACGACTCGGAGTTTCTGTTGAAAAATTCTTGTGTCGGGATAAGTTTTGATCTCATGCACTAGTACAGAAGGGTCAATTCCCGACATTTCTTCATAAATCCAAGCAAATATGTCACAAAACTCCTTAAACAAGGCTGTATAAAATTCTACTTCCGTTGGTGTACATTTTTTGCCTAGGTGGATGTGTTCCACGACACGAGGTTTCATTGATATGTCGATAGGAAATGTTTCTTTAATGTTACCTAAATTTCCCTCTGATAGCACCTTGTGAGTAAGGATGGGAGATTGAGGGTTTGGGACAATATCATATGAAACAATGGATTCAATATCAGTTTCCACCGTTTGGAGATCAGATAGAAAAGACGATCGATGATGGTGATCTTCCCAGGGGGGTTCATCGATGTTCATTATTTCCAATATTGACTCATCCAAAGGGAAAGTCCATTGGAGATGATCATCAGGAGATAAATATGGATCTATCAAAGACGACGAAGGGTTTAAATTTGATGCCACATGATGGTGGTCATCGGAGTTGAGACAGACTGAAGTAGATTGAATCGCATCATAGGTTGCGTCATTTAAATTAAAAGGCATACGGTCGTTGATGATTTTGCATTCATATGGCTCGGTACTACCCAAGAATCATGTGTTTCATGGTATTGTTGTATAGTAGAATAAATCATGTGGATTGTGGAAACTGGGGGTGAAATCTCCGGGAAGACTCCAATGATAGAAGAATATTTTAAAATTCCAACACCAACGTCTTCATAATGATGTTGGGATTGTGCCAATAAGGGAACGTTGTTAATGTTGTTGGAATGAATATCCAGAGTGGAAAAATCAAGTTGGTCGATGGTGACGATCTTTCCTTGATGAGGAAACTACACCAAGCGAAAGACCGAAGATGATGAGGAAACTACACCAAGCGAAAGACCGAAGATGCCATTGTAGTCATACCATAAAACCAATTCTGACCAAGAAGGATATTATAGTCCAACGGAGCATTGACTATTTCCACATGGATGGAAACGGTTTTTCCCCCCAATTCGACGGCTAATGATGGCATGAGTCCATAAGGTTGAAAACCACGGTCGTTGAATGCCTTTAAAGTTGTAGGAGACTGCATGACTTCAACAGAGCCAATAGCCCTCCAACATGACAAAGACATAATAGAAGTGGAGGCTCCTTCGTCCCACACAGTACGATGGATACTTTTCCCATAGATTCTTTGTGTGGATCTGGAAAGCCAAATGGTGGGAAAGCCTAGGTTTGAAATATTCCAAATTAAACATAATTGTATTGGAAGTTTTGGGGTCCACAGCTCCTAACATTGACAACAGGGTTTTACGTTGATTGGGACAGTGTTGTAGAACTTCGAAAGTCGACATAGCGCAGGGTGCTTGATCTAAGTCCTCGACGATCTTATAACTTTGGGCAGCTCGCGCACTTGGATTAAATGTCGCTTTGTGAATAGTGGCCTTTGGTAGGTGCAACACTGTGTCATATGTGGGCCTCTCAATATGAAGAGAGATGGAAGGCTGAGGAGTGGAGGAAGGATCATCAATGGGAGATTTGTCCTTAGAACTTCCATTTTGGTTTGAATTTGGAACTGGTTCATATGTCTTTGACCTAGTTGACATATTGGCAGTATCGTTGCACATGAGAACCTATGCGGATGAGGATGTCTCAGCTTGATTAGAAACATTTTTATTTCCCCCTTGCGGGGGAGTGTGCGTGACCATTTGTTTCTGTTGATGAGGGAAAGGGTTAGTTAATACTACTAGATGGGAATATCCTTTCACAAATTTCTTGACTTCCTCACGATGAGGACATTCTTTTGTGTAGTGGTCTTCCTAAAAAATCAAGTAGGGAAACTTAGCTTTCCTCTTGGGTTTATTGTCAGCATTGGTTTCTTGGGGTTTTGGATTTTCTTGCTAGTTAGAAGATTTCTTGGATTTTCCGCGATTATTCTTCTTCTTGCCTCTGGATTGTTGTGATGAGGATTGAATCGCCTTCACCTTGGAGGCTTGAGCAGGAGAAGAATTTTTTTCGTGTTGGAAGCAGTCTGATTATGTGATGGAGTGGAGGTAGACTGATTCGATTGTCCACTCATTTTTTAGGCAGGATGGGCCTTTATGGAACCGGCTATGCCATCGTCAAGGGTTTTAGTGGTGGGCCTAGAAGGATCGTTGGTAGGGTGAGGAGCATTGGGGATCAATTCGTATAAAGTTCTGGATTGAGAATAGACTAAGTCCAGATATTGTGCGTCATTGATCGCTTGTTCTTCAGTAACAACTCCTCCCATGGCAACATCCCTAGTAATAGGTGGCAGTAGTGATTTGGTAAACCAATCAGCTAGTAACTCATCGGGAATCGAGGCCTTTATCAATCTTTGATGCCTCCTCCACTCATGTATGTGATTGGATATGTGAGTGGAAGTGGATTGTCACTACGAAGTTAAGAAGTCCGTGCCAGTTTCATACCTAATTGGTAACTAGAAATGCGTAAGAAACTGCATTGCGAGGGAGTTGAAATCTCAGAAAGAGTGTTGTGGAAGCTCAATATACCATTTATTTTCCATCCCAGTAAGGGTTCGTTGGAAGAGCCTTAATCGTGTGGAATCATCCATTAATGAGTTAGAAGAACACCAAAGATGGAAAGTCATAACATGATTTTTCGGATCTTCTCCAGGTTTCCCATCAAATTTAGGGATATCTGATGGTAGTTTGGCATAGATGGGTGGTCAATGTGGTTCATGCCAAATGGGATCATTGATTAACCTCGACAAGTCCGACAAGTCTAATGTTTCCAGGAAGGGAATTTGTCTATTCTGTTGCATGTAAGAATAATATTGATGTGGTGTTGGAATGCTCGTAGGGCCCTGCGCCAAAGGTTGTTGCAAATTATACCCATATGTGTTACCCACAGGGTACTGTTGGAAGCTTTGTGGATTGGGGACCATCATATTAACCGGTTGTTGACTCAGAATCATAGTATTGACCAAAGGTTGACTCAAAATCATCGGATTAACCAGTTGTTGTAAGTTATGCATCATGGGGTTAAATGGTGGAGGTGTAGGGTGGGGTGGAATCCATTGATTACTCGTGGCACCTAAATGAAGAGGGGGAATTTGAGGGGCTGGATCCCATGGATTATTCACAACTCCTTGATTAGGGGGTGGAACAACCCCTTGATGAGGGGGGAGCAGTGGAGGGGGTGGAACCCATTGATTGTTTGTAATGCCTTGATTAATAGGCGATGTCAGAGGGGGTGGGATCCATTGATTATTTACGACGTCGGGATAAGGTGAACCAGGATGTAAGTTAGGGTTGGGGGGATTAAAGGGTTGAAATTGATTCGTTTTCCCCCCGGTAGGATTCTGGTTCCCTACTATAGGCTTCCCCAGGGCAGGTTGTTGTTGTTGTCTCCATGAGATAGATGGTCCTATTGGTGGAGGTTGATTGTTGGCCATGGTTGGTTCAGCTATAAAAGGTTGACCTCTGGATATAGTATAGATCGTTGTTGAAGATTGAGCTCTAGTTATGACCAACATTCCAACAGAAGAGGTTTGGGAACTTCAGACTGGAGCATTAAAGGGAATTGATTGGGCAGTTTGGGTAATTGCGGAAGCATTGCTGACTTATGAGGATGAATGTGCACCTAATAAATTAACTACAAGTAATGAAGGGACATTAAGATTGGTCCCTTATCTAGAAACAATCCCTAAAGAGAAACAAGAATTTCACTTGGTAATATAAGTGGGAAAGTTCATAGAGGAGGTTCTAGAGTTAACCGCATCGACGTTGGAAAGGTGCAAAAATCATCAAGCGTTTGGCCCAAAGTAGTGTTCCATAATGATGACGACGAAACAAAAATATCTACCATTGTCGGGTCATCAGGTAGGGGTTGGTTGGACACCCAATCGGTGGGTCCGAAATGACCTACAAAAGACATAACATAAGTGGAATCACGTGGAGCGAATTGGGTAATTCTTACACCAGAAGGGTATACCACTTCAAAAGTGGAAGGCAATGAAATTCCTGAGTTCAGTGGACCCAGTATTTGTGCTCCGTCACACCTCAATATGTATGTTGCCGCATGTTCATGAGATAAAGCAGTGACTTATGCGCGTATAGATGCCATAATTTCTTGACCTGTGGGAATTTCAAAGGTTGGCATTCCTAATGTTCTTCTACTAGAGGATTCAGATTGGCAGCTGGGTATAACAAGAGAAGTAAGTACCAAAGTTGGTGCTACCAACTAGACTAATGGTTGGTTAAAATTTCCAGTTAACTGAATGGTTGTAGAAGGAAAGGGATATGATTCTTCAACAACTTCAATATATCCTTCAGGCAGGTCATCTTGTGATGGGATTTATGGTATTACACTACTTTCTGATGCGACACTAACTTCAGGAGCGATACTAACTTCTGGAGTGATACTAACTTTTGGAGCAATGTCGACCTCTGGTGCTACTCTAATTTGGGGTATTGCAGTGACTTGTGGCACTACAGTAACTTGTGGTGCTGCACTATATTGTCTCGAGACAGCCTCCCAGCCAGTATTTCTTCTGGTAGGAGGAGCTTGGGTCCGTGGAGGTAGTGGTCGACTAGTCCTAGGTGCAGAAGGTTCAGGACTCAAACCTTGTTGTCTCTGAGATTTCCGTGGATCCGCCATGGAACAAAACTAAGTGATATGGGAAAAGTATTACGAAAAAGAGCTCAAAGACCCTAAAACAACCGAGCGTGCGAAAAGGGAGCTAGAAGAAAAAGAGGCACACGGGCTGAAAAGCAAGCTCAAAAACATTTACTGCAACCGATGTCGCAGTAAGTGAGCTACAACAAAGTGTCCAAAAAGCCAACAAGCAACACTACCTATAAAAGAAAAATACCTCCTATATGGCGAAGGAGAAGGAAACCACCTAACTAAGAGTTGGAGACCTCAGCAAATCATATCCTCTGCAAGGTGATGAAATCCAAGTCAGACAATACGAAATGAGAGACCGATATAGGCCAAGGGATATCCCTCTACCAAAAGGGATCCCGAGTAAAAAATCCCTAGAAGAATGGTCACTAATCTACCTCATTCATGACACATTTGGGAAGGATTACAGAAGCTTCTACCTTTAATCCCTTGCACCACCAATATGGAGGATGAAAAATACAAGGAAGACAATGGATTGATGTCCTTAGGTGCTAAGTGGAGTGCGGTATTCCACTAAGTCTGTTCGGAACCAGTCCTCGTTGCTTACCCCCATGGAATAGGAGGACCTCCCAACAAATTGGCTTATAACCGTGTCAACAAATACAAAAGGATTTTAGCTCCCTAAGAGACAACTTCTATGTTTCAAATGTAAAGTGACAAGGGGGAGTTGTATGGATTCCCATCCCCAATGTATTACCTAACTAACAAATTCTTTTGATGTCCTCAAATGAGGTTAATGAGTGTTAAGTTAAGGTGGTATATTTTAAAGAATGTTCTTACTTAGTTGGGAAGCGGAAGTGCAACTTATGGTGTGTGGACTCGACCCAAAACCATGCAAAATGGATGAGTATGCAAATCTTTTCTCTTTCAATGAACTTCTAGCTACAGAAAGGAAGAGTTCTTTTCTTTTTCCCAAAGTGTAAACATGCTCATGCAATCCTTTCGAAAAATGAAGTATCAAATTTCACTTTTATCTTTCAATGATGTGCCAAACTACTCATGAGATACTCTTTCACACCAAACAAATCCAACTTTTCAAAAAAAATACTAAAATCATAAAAAATAAATAAAAATTGTTTTCTTTTTTAAATGAGCTTAAAATGACCAACTAAATGAAACAAACGTCTCTCAATTGCAAATATTTCTGATTTCAAGCAAAGAAGCAAAGGAGTTAAAAAGATCTTGAAAATTTTCCAAGCAGCTTCCAAGCTCAACAAAGCATATACTTTCCACAATCAAAGCAAGAAATCTTTAGAATATAGAAAACTAAGCCTTGATTTCCAATAATCCTTCAAATATGCACTAAGTGTACAACAATTTCCTTTGTTTCAGATTAGATGCAAGAAAGTAAATTCCTTTGCAACATTCAAATCAAAGAAGTCATACAAAGGATTAAGACCTTTTTGTCACTTTCCACTCAAAAGTCCAAAACTATAAGCAAGTTTAAATCCAAGCAAACCAAGCACTCTACAAGAGACCTTTTAGACCTTCAAATTGGTGGTAAAATGGATCAAACAACTAAAGAAGCTTTTCAATGAACCAAATGACTAATTGGCCTTGCAAGGGATTGAGATTTCTACCCAAACCAAAGCGAGCAATTATGTTGAACACTAATGGTTCAAATGAAAACAAATAACCCTCAATTGATTTCAAAATACTCAAACTCAAACAAAAATACTCTGGATGGTTCAAGAACAAACTGAAGGGTGATTACAAGCTATCAGACCAGAATCGGAGGTTTGAGAAGGTGATGGAATGGTAAAAAATACTATGGCATCCCTTCAATGGACAACACACTTCCAAAACTAAAAAATTGACTCCAAAATCCAGATGAAGGCAAAAAATGATCAATGTACAGAGATCAAATCAAAATCACACACAACTAATCAATACAAAGTGCTAGAAACAGACTGAGAACATAATTCAAACACTAAACAAGCAAAACCAAGCAAATTTTTGCAAGTTACAGGGAATTTTCGCTCCCTAGACAACTGAGACAACGCAAAAATTAGGAATTGTCGCGTTTTAGGACACTATAGGGGCGCGAAAATATGGTAATTTTCGCTCTGTGGTATGTGTAGAGGGCGCGGAAATATCCTGTAGGATGGAGGATGGTGATGATCCGAGACCAAATTCAACAATATGTAAGGTCTGAGACTCAAAGTGTCCACTAGTGAAGACCAGAATGAAAAGACAAGCCAAGACCAAATAGTCTCAAGAGAAAGGAGATCCAAATCTCAAAGATTGAAAGGATAAATAAACAAGAGAATAATCCCCAGTATGGTTTCTAGTTTCTGTGATAGGATTTTATTCCTACGGATAAGACGAAAATATATTGGATAACAAGATGGCTCCCTTAAACCAAATCCAAGACATAAATAAAACAAGTGGGAATCTATTCTCCAAGATTTAACACACTCATGCCAACAACCGTAACAAGAAATAAGATAAAGGTAGATGACTTACCTCTATCAAGACGATTATCTCCACTTCTCCTTGTTGATCCAACTCTTTGCTTGATGATCCAAGTAAGAGAACCTATAAACAAAAGAGAGAAGATTATCTACTTTCCTACACCAACATGTTAGGCTAAATTTCTCTACTCACACAAGTACAAATTGAAATATTTCAATATGAAGCATGCAATTTGGGAGAACATGTCGAGTTGTTTATTAGAAAGACAAAGAGGAAGTAATACAATGTAGCATTATACCTGAGTTCATTCCAATAGCATCTCCTCCTATTCCTTCCAACAAGACACCTTTGAAAATCTTGAGAACATGAGGACTTCTTCACACGTGATTCTGCAACTATAGTTTAGACCTAGTCTCTATGTGTCTAATCCCCCAAAACCAAAGAGAAATGGTCTTAATATAGGGTGAGGGAGTTCAACCATCATGGATAAGAAAGTGGATCAAGAGAGGAGGATATGGATCTAGGTAGGATAACATGGATCTCATAACACCCAACTTACTTTACAAGGAAAACTAGGATGAGATTCGAAGGCATGATGAAATCCTTGAGATAAGGGATCCTTAGATCCAAGGAAAATCTCTCTCAACCAAATTTTCGTGCCCTATACACTTAGCAAGGTGTGAAATAGTTGTAATTTTTGTGCCCCATGAGTTAAGCAGAATGCGAAAATGTTGTATTTTCACGCCCCCATGACTGAGCATGGTGCAAAAATTCCTCCATTAATGGTTGGAAGTGGTTAGGTGAAGTGGCATTCGACCTCATGGGGTTAAGTGACTTATCCAACTTGAATGATACCAGGTCTAACACACTTAGGAGATTGTGAAACTCCATGCTTTCCATGGTGGTAAAGCATGCACAATCAATGACGACAAAATGAGGTATAACAAACTCGTTGAAAGAACATATTTTGAAAGACCTCGATAGACCATCGGGACTCTTTGAATGATCATCTTTTAAAAAGAATTAATGAACTATTGAGCTTGTTTGAAAGAAAAACTCTCATCCTTCAAAGAAAAGAAGCATTCAAAGGTTGTAGGGCCAATTAAATGTAAGATGTCCCATTAGAGATATTTTGAACAACAACCTTCAAATTTCCCCGATAGACATCAAGCCAAATTCAAAGAAACAAATATTTGAATGCCTCGATAGGCGATCAGGCCATTATGAAAGATGTTGTCAAGCTTATTTTGAAGGTGTGCCCGATAATCCCTCGGGCCCTTTTAAAATATGGTTATTGGCCAGTTTCAAAAGAACTACTCTATAGGCCATCGAATCCTTTCTAAAGATGTACATCAACCACTTCCAAAATGATTGCTCGATAGATCTAGCACTTCAAAAGGCCTACTCAATGTGCCATTGGGTCCTTTTTGAAGCTCTTCCTAACTTTTAAAGGAACAAGGTAACGACCACAAGCCTTGTTCAAAAGTAATACTTCAAATGCACATAAAAGGGGCTTTCATCACATTCAAATAACAATTTGAATCAATCAGAGGCCAACATTCCACTTCAAAGTTACGTCTTTGAATGCATGGAAGGGTCTCCACTCCATGCTAGTCCTATAGGCTTCAAATAACATTTGAACTTAAATTGTTCAAAGGCTCATTCAAATGATTATGCTCCACATTGGAATTGGCCTAAGTCCATGCCAATATGCACAAGGAATTCAAACTGGATCTGGCCCATGCCATCGAATGTTGAATGCAACATTCAATGCATAACATAAAATCAAATGCATAATGTAAATCCCAATGAAGTAAACTCAAAGCATATAGAATTCTAGAGGCATGCAACTTATCAATGCAACCATCATGCATACATAAAACTAAAATGGAAAAGGTAATTCAAGTCAAATAAACTCTAAGGAATTTTGAATTCACCAGGCAAATAGTTAATCCATGCAACACACCAAACATCCATTAATTTTATTACTCAGTTCATTAATAAGCAAACCACAACTTAACAATAGACTTATAAATAAGAATCCATTACATAAATAGAAATTAAACAAGTTGAATCAAAGAAACTAGTTGTTGGTGAAAATTTTCCATCCAACCATAAGCAATCCTTTGTGGATGCCACCCCCAAGCCAGGCTATGAAGCCACCAGGGTGAAGAAAACATGATGAGGACACTTGAGTCACTCTCCCAACCCAATTGCTCTCACTGGGCTCAACCAAACTATTTACCATATAACTCTCCATGCAACCTTCTAGTCAACTCATTCAACACACTCCCTTCACTGCCCCACACAACACCAATAATATACCTTTTCTTCTCTAAACATTTCCTCAAGTGTAATAAAAGGCCTTTCCTTTCTTTGATCAATAGTCCCTTAAGAAACCCTCTTCCCTTTTTAGTGTTATCAATGTGTGTAGAAGGAGTCCAATCTTCATCTGCCTTTAGGATTAACCCAATGGAATTATATCTTAGCTCTTGAGCACTCAATGAGCATATCCAATCTAGTTTATGATCCTTTGCAACCTTCCATCTCTCTCTTCTAGGTTCGCAACTTTCTCCTTTGTATCTCTACTTGGTCACTTACAAGCTCAAATTACAATATCCAACCTAGCATGGGAACACACAAGTGAATGCTTAAATGATGGACAACATGAAGTGAAGAATAGGATGGAATGGATAACATCAACCAATAAGGATGGTCAATTTGAATGCATGAAGAGAGGGCATATTGAAAAGAGAAAGTTTGAATATCCATGCAATTCAAATTCCTACGAAAAGGGAATCTCTTACACTCCTTTATTCTTATACTCAACCCCTATGCTCTCATAACTAAGGGAGGTAGAGTTCTCCACTAACCACCACTTGCATTCAATGATATTTGGTGGTTTGGAGCTTTTAATAAAGCACATGGTAAAATGATGAAAGTCAAAAGACTAAAGCAAATCAAGATTATTTCTTAACCCCTTGGATCACCTTTCCTCTTCCCCTCTAGTAAACCCCTAGCCCTTCTCATACTCTTCCACAACCAACTTTAAACCTTTATATTAATCTTTAAAATAATATTTACATCTTAATAATACTATGACAAATCTACCTCATAATACGTATAAAGTTTATTAATAAAAAAATACATAATCACATGGTGGAGCTTTGACCAGGATTCATATAGCAAATTTACATATTTTACGCACTAAACCCACTTAACTCCCATCATTATGACATTTGACACCTAATTTAGCGCAATACAATTCAAAAATAAAAATAAAAATATTATATATTCTAAATTTTACTTTTATATATTACATACGCGAGAAAAAACCATTGAAAAAAGACATTGGAATCCGTCGAAATGGAGAAGATCAACCCAAAACCAAAATGGGGCTTAGTCTCAAAGGAATCCTAGAATGTTATGTTTCACCTAACACTAGTTCCCAACATGATATTTAATGTAACTGAAGAAGAGTTCAACCTTTCATGAAATATCTTCCATTTAATGGTGGTTGCAACGTCTTTTTGACATAAAGAACAAAGAATTAGGCTAGGGATTCTTAGGCTCTTTCCCACTTTACTAATTTAGGTCTTACTTTCTTGGGTATAAATAGGCATATTATTTGAGATTTTTGACAATTTTGTAATAATGTTTTTTTGGGTTGCTTCGTCTATAAATTACTTTTCAGGTATAGTTTATATTTTTGCATTGTAATGTGACTAGTAAATAATAGCATAAGTGTAGTTTTTTTTATTTACCCTATGAATAATAAGAAACTTTTTTTCCTTTGAAAAAAAAAAAGTCAAATACAAGAATATTCAATTAAATAATAAATGTGTCTTTATTGTTAAATAATAATAAGTATTTCAATGATCTAGATTTTCAACATTTTGGATTGGAGGGGTCGGGATGGCTTGGGGTCTGGTGTTAAGTTGTTCTTGGTTTCTCTACAATTTCTGGGTTGAAAATGTAGTTTATGGTGGCATTTTAAGTGATGAACGACTTGGAGTCACGCTAGCTCTTGTGAGCTAACTCAGTACCAACCAAGTATAAAAATAAGTGGGAATTTCGACGTACGTTTGTCATTTTTATGCACTATTATTCTGTTTTTTTCAGCTTTGTGTAGGGTTTGGGTTTCTGTGGTCTTGTGGTTGGCTCTATTTTGTTTTGGTTTTTTTGTTGTTTGGGTGGGGTCATTCCCCTGCAAGTTTAGCTTTTCTATTGTCCTTGTAATCCCGATGATACTTGCCGGTTGTACTCCTCTCTTTCCTCCTCTACGGTGATAGCTGCCAGTTACGGCTGGGACTGGTTTTTGATGGGACGTTACCCTTATGACCTAGGGTTTCATTCTCCTTTGGCGGATATTGCGGGCTCTCTCCCTCAGTCTGATGAGTTGAAGGGTGGGGTTCATGGAGTGGTCTCAGGTCTTCACCCTGGCGGTTTGTTGGATCCAGAGGCTATCCCTAAGTCGCGGTCTGGTTGGCCTTCTCGTTTTAAGGGTGTGAAGGCTCGGAATAGGCGGTCTATTAAAACTCTGAAGGTCCGGGAAGGGTTAGCTCGGTTTCACATTCCACAGGAAACAAATTTAGATCGCATTGAAATGTTGAGTGCTCGGGCTATTGTAGGTCGTCTGGAGTTTTCGGGTGGGAATCAAAAGGAATTGGTGGAGTGGGTCAGAAAATTATGGATGCCTGTTGTTGGGGACATGCCTAGGTTTATGTAGCTCCTAAACAGCTGGATAATGTTTATCTTTTCGAAATCGGATCATGTTGATTTGATTCTGAAGAGATTTTGGTGTTTTAAGGAGGGTTCTCTCTGTTTAAAGAAATGGCACTTATCATTTGACCCCTTGCGGGAGAAACAAAGCATTCGCCATCTGTGGCTTCTTATTCCCGGCCTCCCGATAGAGCTTTGGACTGAAAATATCTTGATGGGTATTGCCAATTTAGTCGAGCGGTTTGTTCGTCTTGATAATTCTTCACTTCATGGATATGATCGTCGGTCTGCTCGAGTGATGGTGGAGTTCGAAATTGCAAGAGGCCTACCTGCGGAGGTGGAATTGGTGTGGGGATCTAGGGTCAAACCGGTTGGACTACTTTAGAATCCCTTTTCGCTGTCATTTTTGCCAAAATACTGGACATATTCAAGCTCATTGCCCGGAGGCACAAGTTCGAGCGCATTGGTGGCAGTCCTCTGATCATTCTGGGTCCTCTGATCGTTCTGGGTCCTTTGCAAAAATTTCTTCAAGCTCAGCTGGGGTTTCTGAAGATCATGCTTCTTTGTCGGGTAAGATCTCTCCTCGTATTGGCTCTCCTATTCCTTTTATCCCTGAGGAAGATTTAATGTTAGCTCAAGTTGTTGAAGACATTTTAAATAAGAAAATTGCTTTAGGTGACATTGTGTTGAATTTGGGGAAGGAGGGGGGTTTTGTCTTCAATCCAGCAAGAGTCCCATACTTCTAAATCTAAGATTTGTCGGGGCTTGTTTGGGAAGGATTCTTTGCTGTTGAATGAGGGTGTGGACCTCGTAGGTTCATCAGTGATGCGACGAGCTTTTGGCTTTGATGTTGTTGAAAGGGGTGATAGTTTGGCTTCCGGTTTTGCCTTGGACTGTAGGGTGACTGGGTTTGGGTTATCTGATAATCCATTTGGGGGAGAAAGGGTTTCTACTATTCATTTGGAGCATGGTCCTTTTACTGCTGATGATTCTGGTTTATTGAATGAAGCTGGCTACAAGCCTATTCCTGATGTCATTACCCCTCTTCCGATTTTTTCTAAAAACCCTTCTAATAATCCTCTTGTGCAGTCGGTCAATTCTACTAGATTTCAAAATGTAACTATTCAGAAATCCAAGAAGTCTGGTAAAAGGGGGAATGGTTCAAGTGGTGATACGGACCCTGTTATTTCTTGGGTGTCGGAAAGAATTAGGTTGAAAGAGGAGATGGTTTGTTCTGAAGTTGATTCTGGTGGGATTGTTAGGGGTCAGGTTGATAATTCTGATTCTGGAAGAATTCACTTAGGGAAGGGGTTGGTTGATACGTTTGATTCATCTGGGGGCCTTAGAGCGTCTCCCCCCCGAGATATTGCTCCTTGATGTCTATTTGTTCTCTTAACATTCGCGGGTTGGGAAGGGTTGTATGAGTAAGGGCTCTTTCCAATTTAATTTCTACTTCTCGTCCTAGTTTATTGTTGTTGCAGGAGACTATGTGTGATGATCTCATAGCTATTTCTAAAATTGCGGGGGTATTGCTTGGTTGGGAAATCTTTGTAGTTAGCTCGAATGGGATGTCTGGGGGTTTGGTGGTTGCTTGGGACCCTAGAGTCTTTTCTTTTTCTGTATTTCAGACTTCCTGGGGTATTCTGTTGGAGGGGTCCTGCAGGGCTACTGATCTTCATCTTTCAATTCTTAATTGCTATGCCCCTTATAAAAATCGAGAGGTCTTTTGGCTTGGGTTGCAATCGTCTGGGATTTTAAGTCTGGAAAATATTATTGTTGCGGGGGATCTTAATTTTACCAGGATGGCACAGGAAGTATGGGGTTCTAAGGCTAAATTGGATGATTTGGAAAACTTCTTTTTTGAGTTTCTTATTGATAATAAACTTATTGATGTTTGTATAGGGGATTTTGTCCCAACTTGGTCCAATGGCAGAGAAGGGTGTGAAGGTATTCACAAACGACTTGATAAATTTCTGGTGAATTCTACTTTGCTGGAAAATTGCAGTCGCTATCGATCATGGGTGGGTGATTTAAAGGTCTCGAATCATTGGCCTATCTTCTTACAATTGATGGAAGATGTTATGAATTATAATTACCCTTTTAAGTTTGACTGTTCCTGGTTAATGCTTTCAGATTTTGATTGCATGGTAAGAGATGTATGGTTAAAGACAGTCAGTGAATTTGACTTAAATCCAGTTGATCTTTTTTGCTTCAAGTTGAAAGTTTTAAAAGGAAAAGTCACTAATTGGATTCATCATAAGAAACTACTTGACAGGCATTATCTGGTTGATGTGGAGAATCAGTTGCAGAAACTTTATCTGCTCAATGTAGAGAATCCATTAGCTTGTAGTGATTTGGAGATGCTTAAAAAACTGGAAGCTGAAAAAGAGAAAATATTTTTGATGGAAGAGAAGGAATGGCAGTTGAAAAGTAGGGCCTCGTGGGTGAAGTCTGGCGATAAAAATACCAGATTTTTTCATACATTTGCTTCTGCTAGGAGAAACAATAATACTATATGGAAACTGGCAGATGAGGAAGGGACTGTTGTTGCTGGGGTTCGGGATCTTCAGGTTCAAGCTATTAAACATTTCTGTCAGGTCTATTCGGATGATAGTAGGTGCGATTTGACCTCTCAACTTCAAGTAGCTAGAATCTATCCAAGATTTTTTGATAGGGAAGATGTAGAAATGTTATGTTCGGAGGTAACATTTGAAGAGGTGGAAAGAACTCTTAAATTGTTTTCTAAAGAGAAAAGTCCTGGGCCAGATGGCTGGACTATGGAGTTGTTTCTGCATTTCTTGGATATTATGGGTGAGGATATCGTTAGGATGGTTGAATTTACAAGATGTCAGGGGTATATATCAGGTGCTTTGAATTCTACTTTCATTACTCTTATTAGTAAGGTGAATGATCCAAAGACCTTTGCAGATTTTAGACCTATTGCTCTTTGTAATTTTGCTTATAAGATTGTATCAAAGATTATCGCAGGACGTCTCAAGCCTATGTTCTCCAAATTCATCACTCCTGAACAGTTTGTTTTTTTACAAGATAGACAGATACATGATGCTGTTGGTATTACTCAAGAGTTATTGCATTCTATTAAATGCAAGAAGCAATGTGCTATTTTGTTTAAAATGGATCTCGAGAAAGCATATGACAGGGTAAATTGGGATTTTTCTGAGGATCCTCTTGATTCAGATTGGAGTGCCAATTTTAGCTATTAACTGGATCATGGCTTGTGTGAATTCGATGAATATTGCTATCCTAGTTAATGGGGCTCCTACAACTTTTTTCAGCTGCTCAAGAGGCATTCGTCAGGGTTGTTCGATGTCTCCCCTTTTATTTCTTTTGGTGATTGATGGTTTGAGTAGGCTGATCAAACAAGCACATGAGCAGGGTAAGTTAAAAGGAATAAAAATTTCAAAGGATCTATTTCTGACACATGTTCTTTTTGTTGACGATGTTCTGATTGCTAGGAATACGTCAGTTGATGAATGGAGAATGCTTCATGGTATTATTGACCTTTTTTGTAAGGCTTCTGGCATGAGGGTTAGTTTAATGAAATCTTGCCTCTTTCAAAATCTGGTTGATGATGATCGGGTCTCTGAGGTTCAATCCTTACTCCCTTTCAAATGCTGCAAGATGGCTGATGGTTTTACTTATCTGGGCTTTCACCTTAAGCCTAATGGTTATCTGGTTAAAGATTGGGATTGGCTTATTAAGAGATTTGAGTCTAGAATCTCTCATTGGACTTACCGATTGTTGTCAATTGGTGGCAAACTTACTATGGCCAAGTCTATGTTGTTGGGGATGCCGGTCTATTGGTTTTCTCTTCTCCTAGTGCCTTGTTCAGTTATCAATTCTCTAAGGAGACTTCTTTTCAATTTCTTATGGACTAGTGGTCTGAAACGTTCTAGTTTGACCATGGTTGGATGGGAGAGATTATCACTTCCTTTCACTTCTGGAGGATGGGGTTTAAAAGATCTGATTGCTTTCAGTGAGGCTTTGCGATTGAAAAGTATGTGGAGGGCCATCTATGGTGGATCACTTTGGTCGAAAGTTATTTTTCTTAAATACATCAATTCAAAGATTTATTTCTAGTTAAGACAACCAAAAAAGAAGGTGAGGGGATTTTCCCCAATTTGGAAAGGTTTCATGAAGGTTTACTGTTGGTTTGCTTATTATCTCTGTTGGAAAATTGGTAATGGTTCTGAGGTGGCTAGTGGAGTAGATCTGATACTTGGCCTAAAAGAGACATATAAAATTTCGCCTTAACTTTCTGGTTTTTTGAGAAGGGCTGGTCGGATTACGTTAAATTCTATTGTTAAGAATGATGTCACTCGTTATTGGCTTAATGCTGTTGATCTAAATTTGCCACAGGATTTTATATTTGAATGGGAGACATATATCCATGGTCTAAATGATGCAGGAATCCGGCTAATTGCTGAAGATGATGTTGTGGTTTGGGGTGGTAATGAAGCCACAGGTATTAATACAGCTAGATCGGCTTATGACTGTATTATTAAAAGAAGATGTATATTTCCTAACCATTAGTGGTACATGATGATATGGCTTTGGAACTTTCCTTTGAAGCTGAAATGTTTTAGCTGGTTCATGTTACAGGATTGTCTAAAGACGTGGGATAATCTATCTCGGATTGGTTGGGTCAGTCCCAATTGTTGCATTTTATGTAAATCTTATCAGGAGACTGTGTCACATCTCTTCATTGATTGTTCCTTTGCTGTGGAACTTTGGGAAAAATTCTATCATCTTTTTGATATTGCTTATAGATGGAATGGTCCTTCAGTGGAAGCTTGTCTTCTGGATTGGAGGAGGAATTGCAAACAATATAGTACATTGCTTATCTTCATATGCTGGTCTGTTTGGTTTGTTAGGAACAAGGTTACTTTTGAAGATCATATTCCAAATGTGCAGGGCTCATTCAATATTATTCTCTCACATTTTCTGCAGTACCAGATAGAATTAACATCTTTAGTACATAGAAATATTGGGGAATTTCACTTCAATATAACAGAGCCTGTTTTATTTTTTGATGGTGCTGCCAATTATGGAAATTGTGGGGTTGGTGGAGTGATTTTTATAAATCATTCTCATTATTATTCCCTTCGTCTGAAGTGTGGCAAAGGCTCTAATATGAAGGCATAACTCTTGGCCTTGTGGTGTGTTGTCAGAGTTGAAAATCTCTTTGGGTTAGTTAGTGTGAAGATCTTTGGGGATTCACGTGTGACGATAAAATGGGCCCAAGGGGAATATGAGCTTAAGGTCTTGAGTTTGGTCAGCTGGTGCAGGAGAATTAAGGATGAGCTCAGTAACTTCAGTTCTTTTGGAGCATATTTTCAGAGAGTTCAATGATCAGGCAGATGGTCTTTCCAAGTTGGCACTTGAAGGCGAGGAGGATATTTTGCTTTGGGAAGAATTCTAGGAGAATTAGTTGATTGATTCGGGTTCTTATAATATCATGATCTGATTTTGTTTAATGCTTTCCTCTGAATTTTGGACATTTGGCATCTTTTATGGTGAAAATATTGTATATATCGAGACTCTCTGTGATAGAGATGTTCTTTGGACAATCTGCTTTTGATAGATTCAATCATGTACTATTTGATTCAGATTTTGAATATCAATAGTATGCTTTTTTTCGCGGGAAAAAAATAATAAGTATTTCAATAAAGGTAAGTTTAAAAATTTGATGTTTTTGTTTGCTGGACGAGTTTTTGATTGGAATTCAATAGTTTTTTTAAATAAATTTGAATTCAATCGTGATTCTAAATGCATAAATAGATTCAGTGCCTTTAAATACCCTAGGGCACCCATATTACACTATTCTTTGAGATTTTAAAATATTTTTCAAAATGTTTACCGGTTTCCATCGAAATCGCGCTGGAAAATGTTGTTAGAAAATGGCAATATCGTCGAATGTTTAGGTTGGACATTGTGATACTAAGATGGAAAATAGATTGGTTATGGAGTAAGACTTATAACTCATTTGATAAGTAAAGTGTTTGTCTTCCTCGCATGTAAGATCTAAAGACATCTTGTAGGAGCGGAGGTCTACCACCTTAAAGACCACCAATAGATTGTAAAGACATATGGTAAGAGTGGAAGTCTACCACCTTACAAACCATCACTAAATGGTAAGGTGGTTTTCCTTAAATAACAATAATGAGTTAACTCACATACTTAATTTAATTATTAAATTATGATAAATTTTACTATCTTCTAAAATATACATAATTTATACAAAATTATAAAACTATATTTATTTATATTTCAATATTCAAAATTATAAAACTATATTTATTTATATTTCAATATTCAAAATTATAAAACTATATTTATTTATATTTCAAAAATAATATTGAGAAACATAAATATATATCCACTTCTTAACAAAAAGAGTAAGCCTAATATATCCAACTTGTACCCTTTCATTCAAGCTATTGAATAATAAACAGCTAGACTTTTTTTTTCTTATTAAAACAAATTTCTCATGTGCCTTGCTTGGCAAGTAAAATTCGCAATAAAATATTTTGGGATGTTCCTTTTTATGGTTTGGCTTTCACTTTATTTTATAGGCAAAAGCAACAATAGATGAAAAAAATTATGTTAAAAAGGATTGGCATAGTTTTATACAGACGGTGGTTATATACTAAATATTATTATATATATAATGATTTTTATTAGAAAAATGACATAATATAAATATTATATTAGTGAAGAATTTTCCATAATTTATGGATAATAATGGAGTAAATTATCAACTCTCATTATTGAGCCTAACTCAAGAGTAACATGAGAATCAAAACTATTGAATTAACCCTGAAAACTTTATAATAATAATAATTGTTATAATTATGTTTTTATTAATTTTACATTAAACATTTCGAAAATTTTAATTTTAATATATTAAATTTACAATTAATATATTATTTTAATATTTATATTTTATAAATTTAATGTTTTTTTAATATATTTAAATCCACCTACTAAGTCACCCTTACATTATAGTGTTGTATACAAACACTAATTCTCTTGACGCAATAATATCAAGGAAACATCTAGAAACCTTTCTCATGTATATACTCCGAATAATAAACATCTCGCCACAACGCAGCGGGATTAAACATTAACATCTGAAGTTGAACATTTGTTGGAGCATAAATTGTTATAAAATTGACTTCCATGTGAGCTGATACCCCTCTTGGTAAATTTATATACATAAAATAGTAAAGCACGTATTTTGGGGACCTTTGAGGATCTGCTTGCTGTGCTTTTCTCCAATCAAATCGACGTCTCTCTTTTCGGTCGATGCAATCTGAACAAATCCACTGTAGAATTACGCATTTTTCTGAGACCAAGATCGCTTAAACTGGGTTTTTTTGGCCTCTAAAAGACTCCATAAACTCTTCTGTTACTTCAGTTTTGGAGGATTTGTGATAATTTGGGATTTTTGGAGAGGTAAATAAAATGGATTTTGAGTTGAGGGCAGCGAAAGAGAAGTTGGAGCGCGAGCAGAGAGAAAGGAAGGAAAAGGCGAGAATTAAGATAGAACGAGAAAGGAAAGCACGGGAGGAAGCTCGGCGGCAGCAAGAGGCTCTTGAAGCAGAACGAGAGGCGCGAAGGATTCAAGCTACTCAAGCAGCTTTAGCTGTAAGTTTTTAATTCCTCAGCCCTCTCACATTTCGGAATTATCATCGCCAGGGTTTGATGTCATGTCTCATGGAGAAAATTTCGGGGTTTAAATTTTACTGGCTATTTTTTTGTTGTTCAATTTTCATTTTTTAAAATTTTACCATTTACCAATTTCAAAGTTATGTATCAATTTTATAGAAACTATATAATCTTATTATAAATTTGAATATTTTTAAAAAATTAATGTCTTTGCTTGTTATTATCTGACCTCCCTTCCCTTCCAAGCCAGCCAGTTATATGGTTTTCCTCGACAAAGGAATGCCCAGTGCCCACGATATTTTCCCTAATTCTCAGAGAAAAAAACTAGCACATTTATTGAATGTTTTCTCTTTGCCCTGCAACCTTTCTGATGTTTAGAAAATGGCCTTTATTTCTTTATCTGCAACTCTTTTGATTTCTGTATAAGATTGTGACGCCTTTTATGTGTAAAATTACAAACAACTCTTATAGTGTTATTATATTACACATCGGATTTAAACTCTGTTTTTCTCCTTAAATATGGCTGTAAACTTGATTTCTCCATGTTGGCCAATTCCTGCCAAAACAAGTAAAGTATGCATAAGATTTATGACACGCAGGAATTCGTTTCTGTCAGTCAAGATTGAAAATAATAGACTGAGTGAAAGCCAAACTCATCAAATAAGAGTGAAATAAAAGATTATAAGTGCTAAAATGACATAAAACAAAGAGAATGAATTAGCTTCAACCATATAGTATTGTCCAATGAAAAAACTTATATACAAATGGTGTCACCTAGAAGAATGTAGCTTCAATATGGTAGCCAACACTCCCCCTTAGGGATGGGTCCTTTTGAACTCCCTCAAATTGCTTGCTAACTAACTTGGAATGATGAGGAGAAACACTTGCTTCTTGAGGAAGATGTCAAGGGAGCTTTGTGATGCCAAATGATGATAAGGAGTGTGAAAGATGAGCTCTCAAACTAATTCTTGCACCATAACCTTGCTCTAGGTTTCTCTTATGAAATGCATGCTCATGGCTTCCTTTTATCATCTAAATGAAGGTCTTCAAACATCTAGTTCTCAATGTGAATGCTCCATTTCATGAAGTGATCTTTGATGTACAAGTATGGGGCTATTGAATGCTCCCAAGCATGCGAAGAGACCGATTTGAATTTTTGGAGGCAAAATGTAGTTGTGAGCCTTGAATGTGCCGTGGAAAATTAATGCTCCACTCGCTGGTACAGTCACACTATTTTTGAGACTTTACATGCGAGGATCCATGCGGGTTTCTTTAGAAAAGTTGTGCAGTTGTGCAAAATTGAGGATTTTCCCATTCCAAGGTTCAATTCCCATTCTGAATTTGATGAGGATGATGCTAATGAGCTGCATGCTGTATGTTGATGATGTCCTTCTGCAATAATTGTCGAAATGTCGCATGTGTGTGAAATTTAGGTGATAACAGGAGGGTCATTGTCATAACTGTAGAGGGGTTTAAATGATGGCATTGCAATGGATGTGTGATAGTTTTCACTGTTCTAGTTTTCTTCCAAATGTAACTAGTTTAGCCAAGAAGCTTGCTGGTCTGCAACATACTTTCTCAAGTACTCCTTTAAACATTGTTTGTGATCTCTGTCTCCATCTCTCTGAGGATAGTAATTGTTGCTTGGGGTTGCTTCCCCTGAAAGAGGAATTCTTTTAATGAAGTCCATGGTAATGGATTTCTTCTTTTCATTTGGAATTGACAGTGGCTGCAAAATTCCTGAACTCTTCACAGTCTCCGTTTTGTTTCTTTAGTAAAAGGTGATTCAGAAAAGCTTTTCACATCTGCTTTATGCCCCTTCCAAAAGAACTTCCTCCTTATGCTGGAATAGGTCTTAAAGAAGCCAGTGCAACCATCAACTGGTGAAGAATGATATACAGCTAAGAACATCTCTCTACATTTGAAATTAGGTACAAAGTATTTATACGTTTCTTGTAAAAGATCACATCATTGGAAGGTATCCTTGTTCTCTTCTTCCATCTTCTCTGGGTCTTGCAACATAGTAGTAGGCCTTCTAATCGTTGACATATTCAATCAATATTTTTTTCTTTCCAATGGTTCTGCTGTACATATAGTGTGCAACTCCAGTAGGTGTGATAAGGAAATTGCAACAACATGGTCTATGCCCTGCTTATATTGACTTTCAAATTTGAAACCTTGGAATTTGTTTACTTTGATTTTTGCTCTCTCAGATTCCTTTGGTATAAGAAATACTTCAAATTTTGGTGGTCTGTTTGGATTCTTGGAACATTGGATGAATGAAGTGCTGCCTGAATTAATATTGTTTGAACTTTTCTATAACATGTGTCAGCCAACTTCTTATTATGGATGCATAATTGTCAGTCTTTTTTTCTTTCAAAAGAAATAGGCAGCTGATTTTATATCAGCACATCCTCTATGCGGGTGCCTGGAGCATCACATTCCACTTTAAAGAACTGTGAGAAATCTGGGCAAGTAATTGGTACCTTCTTCATTTGCTATAATGGGCTTCTGCTGCTTCTTTTCATTTGAATTGATCCTTGTTTGAAATATCCACTAAGAGCCCTACCAGGCTCCAAAATCCCAGATAGATCCCGTGGAATCTGCACAACCTATGAAATCCCGGGTAGATCTCCTTTGGAAGCTGCACAGCCTGTGAAAGACCCTCTACTAGCTCAGTCTTTGGAGTAGACCAGTCAATAATGGCCTGAATCTTAGTTGGGACAGCTTTGACTCCATCCCTACTGATGATATGTCCTAGGTACAAAAGCTCAGACTTTACAAGTTTGCATTTTTATTCCATTGCAAATGGACAGTTCAGCTGTAGGAGTTCTAGTACAATTTCGAAATGCTACATATGATTCTCTCCAGACTCTACTCTTGCTATATATCAGAATATCATCAATGATAATCAAAAGAAATTTCCTCAAATAAGGTTTAAAAATTTGATTCTGTGCATTTAAAAGTGACAGGGGCATTGGTTAAACTGGAATGCATTACCTGGAATTCATAGTGGTGATGGTCTATTCAAAATTCCCTCACCTTGATGATACCCAGATGGCAAATCGAACTTTGTTAATATTACCAAACCATACAATTTGGTAGTAGTTCATCTATACATGGAATGGGGTATCTTTCTTAATTATCTTTTTATGCAGTTCTCAATAGTCAATGCATTATCCAAAATGTACTGTCCTCCCTTATCAACACCACCAGAGATGCAATAGTGGACTTTCTTGGTACTATATGACTGCGACCCAGTAACTCTTTTATTACTTTTTCTATTTTGTCCTTGAATAACTTTGTATACTTGTAAAGAGGAACATTGATCCTTTTGGAGTCTTGGATTTCGATTTTGATGTATTCTTGCTCCCTCTCTGCTGACAGCACTTGCGGCAGGTGCTGAAAAACATTCGAACCTCTGTTCCAACCCAATTATGTGTTCATACCCCCTATCTAGTGGCAGCCCATGCAAGAGGTTCTGAAACATTTGGAACTTGGTTTTAACTCAATCATGTGTTCTTCCCCCTTATCCGCTGGAGGATTCCCAGAGAACATTTGCATACTCATCGATCAGTTGTTTTATTTTCTTTTCTCTTGCTGGTTTCTGAGTTTTCACCTTGACATGTAAGTCCTTTATTGAATTACATTGAAATATATATCATAATTCACCTTTAGCAAGCTGTTTCCCTATTTTGTGAGAAGAAATTAATTCATCTGCATCTGCTTGCAGCCCAGTAATTGTAATCAGTGGTCTCTGCTCTGAAATGCCATGAACAGCTCAAGCTCGTCAAGATTCATCTGGAACTCGCCCAAGGCCATCAACCACTGTGCCCCCATGATTACATCATCCCTTCTAAGGCTACTACATAAAAATTGAAACTCATTTTGTAGCCATCCAACTGTAGTTTCAGCCCTTTGATCATAGTATCCTTTCAGTTCTGTTAAATTTTCATCAAGTTAGGGTTATATGCAGAAGAATAATAAATCAATATACTTTAATGCAGAAATACATTTAATAAGCATTGAATGCAGTAGTAAAATCTAACATAACATAATTTTCATCTCTTTCAACTTCACACTTTTAGCACTATCAGGTCGGTCACTGTGTTAAGGTAATTTTAACACTACCAGTTAGATCACATGCTGAATTAAACTTCAGCAACATGCAATGTAAATATATAAATTGATCACATAATAATTAAAGAGATATAGCTGAAGATACTTACCTGGGTGTGAAACCCTTCCTATAAGAATACTCAGAAGAGTTACTTTCAGTAAAAGACTGAGCCTCAAAGAGGTCAGTCAAATCTGGGAACTAGCAGACCCTAAGAGGGTAGTACAAACCAGAGAGAGAGATGACAGGTTGCAGTGGTGAAGGTCAATGACAGTCAAAACACAGCATAAAAGATCTGAATTCCAAGCAACAAATAAAACTTCAAGTAAGAAGCACAATAAAACTGATTACAGTCAAACTTTAGCTCAAGGAGCAGACCCAAGTTAGGGCTTAGCACATATATCAAATATAGGTCTGCTCAACAACCAAGTATCAGAAGTTAAGGGCTCAGTATAAGCAGTCTAAATAACCTGTGGCCTCCACCATCGAATCTGTCGGCTAGCAAAACTAGATCAAGGAGGGTCAACACCTCCACAAGTGTACACAACAGGATTGGAACAGAGAACAGATCAGACTTCAAACAAATAGGTTGAACCCCAATAAAGCCTTAACAAGCAGCTCGAACTTCAATCAGCCTCCAACAAAAAATAGATCAGCCTTCAACAAAAATAGATCAGCCTTCAATCAAACTTTAACCAAACAGATCTGGGCTTCGAGGTTTAGCAGAGCAGCATACACTTCACACCAATCTTTAACAGTCAGATCTGAAATATTAGATAATCTATATCAGGTGGGCAGCCTCACCAAACAGCAGAACAAACTTCAAAAATCTTGACGTCAAGCAGAGCTAAGATGAATGTTATGAATGATTAATAAGAAGAGGAGAATATATATAGGATTTTGATCTTCTAGATGGATCATTAAATTAATCCTTTAAATTAGGGCTCCATAGATTTAGGAAAGAAATCAAAAGATAAAAAGATAAAAAATAAAAAGAATAAATAAAAGATAAAAATAAAGTATTAAAAATAAAAATAAAAATAAAATAAAAGATAAAAATAAAATATAAAATATATTAAAAAAAAATAAAAATGAAAAATAAAAGAACCTCATAAAGTGGACAAACATCCAAAGTACCCATAAGATCAAAACAACAAGGGTGGTATAAATAAAAGTTGGGTCAATGACCCTATTTACCACAAATCAAAGACAAGGTACCACAAGACTAATAAACAACAAGGTGCAAGGACCAAAAGCAAATCACCCAAGGTGGAAAGGTACAACCAGTCATCTCTCTCTCAAATGTACAAATGTTCCGTATAACCTGAAAGTTCATCATCACTGTATAAGGGAGGGTTCTCACAGATGATGTGATCATGTGGTCCTCTCAACTGCTCCTTAGGTCAAATGTTAGTAGCTTCCACAAGGGGTGGCCAGTCCCTTGAGAAGACCAACTAACTCATCCATCTCGAAGACCTAGGAGAAGAGGACATCACACATCATAATCTTGGTAACTAACCAAGTGCCTCCATTCTCAAGGAATGGCTTCTCCGCCCAAGGCTGAGCCTCAGTCCTCGACTGGGACATGTTGATCAACCATCTGGTCCATGACTAGGTTCTCCATTCTCCCAAAGAATGGTCCTCAGCTTCAAGTTGAGCATTCAGTCCTAGACTGAATGTTGATCAACCATTTGCAAGACCTAGGATGTCTCTGTCTCAACCTGCAGGATCTGCTTGGTCCTCGTGACCAAGAAACTGTCTGGTTCTAGACTAGAATACCCTAGAGACAAATAGGGGCCCTAGCCACATGCTAGGGACTTTGCCATGGCATCAACCTGCTTGGTCCTCGACCAAGAACCCCATGAGACAGCTGGGGGCCCTAGGGTACCTTCTAGAGTCTTACTCATACTCTGCCTGGTTAACTTGACCAGGAACCCTAGTCAACTGACTAGGGTACCATTCTCTCTGAGAATGGGTCTCGCAATTGCACTAAAAATCAACAAGTTCATCATGGTGTCATTCTCCATTGATACTTGGAAGTTTTGCAATAGAAAACTCTTAGGGACAGTAGTCACCTTCTTCGAGTCTATGGAGTTATAAATGCTGCTGGAATAAATGACAGTCACCACAGTTCTTTCCTTGACTTTTTTTTTACCCCTCAAAGTGTGATATTGAGTGATCTTCATCGTCGCAACAAGGGAGATAGTGTTGTGATTTCTTGCTGTTCTTGGTTTTCCATATGGGTGTTTTAGTTCACTTCCGCTGCTTCTACTTGACCATTTCTAGCTACCTTGTTGCAATCTTTGTCCAAGAACTCAAAGTCTCAATCATATGGATCCTTCCATTGGTCTTGCATTTGTGTTGCTTTGACCAAACCTCTTTGCAGCTAAAACAATGACCTTTTGAATATACATAAACAACGATAGAAATGTCTTTACTTTTTCTTAAAGCTTAAATAATGATTCTTTCTTGTTGTTGGAGGATTTTTGGATAAGAGCCTTGCTCTAGGGCAGCCCCCGACAACCTCTGGGTAAGTTTTTGCTTGTTAAATGGCATCACACCTCAAAGTCATGATGTATCCTCTAATGGATTCTTTCAGTCCATCTATATACACAGCAGCAACATCCTGAGGTGAAATGTTTTCAACTAGTAGGCTAGCATGGCAGAATTCTCAAGTAGTAGGTTACGGTGTCTTGTTGCTTCAGATTTTTTGGGGCCAAGAAGAAATCTTCTTGGGTATATGCCTCAATTATGATAAAATGCAGTCACAAATTTGTCACATGTGGTTATCTCCGATTTCCCACCCTTGTCCCATGCTTGTTCCATCATTTGCCACTGATCAAAAGCTGCCCCCCTGAGGTGTAGAGAGGCAAACTGATTTTTTTTGTAACCCCCCATGGGATTAATCAGAAAAACCAGGACAACTTGCCTGTCCAAGCTCTTGTTGGATATCGTTGTTGACCCCATGAAAATTAGGGATAAGCTAAGTCACATGACACGAGGACACGGGACACAAAGGACACGAAAATACGAGTATTCGACACAGGACACGACGACCCTGAAAACAGGACACAGGGGACACGTTATATATATATATATATATATATATTAAAAAAATACATAAAGATCCACATTTAAAAAAAACTAAAAGTCTATACATCAATTTGAATCATAGTATCATTCAATTGAAATTTGACAATGATGAATCAATAATAAAATTATCAATGAACAATGAACAATAACATTGAATCATGAACTTTGAGTTTGAACCATAAACTGCATATTTCATATTAAACCATCAAAATCAAAATGTATTGTTCTCAAATGTTTGTCTGTTGCTGCTACATAGGGCCGCGGGTGTAGCTGCTGTGTGTGCACTGTGCTCTATTCATGCGCCTCTTCCCTAGACTGCTCTATTCATGGGGCTCTGCCCTAATGTGCCTTTGCCCCGACTCACGAGCTATTTGTTGCTACAACAACTGTTGTAGTTGCTGCGTGGCTTCAACAAATGGGCAGTTACATGGTACACCCTCACGACCTCACAACCTCACTTCTCCACTCCACCGGCAAGCTCTCAGCGAGCAACCGCGAGTCGGAAACAGTCATGAACTCTGCAACCACGAGCTCTATTCTCCATGGGCACGACAGCGCTCTTAAATCGTCAACAAAGAAGGGGCCCGAAAAGAAGAAAGCCCATGTTTTAACCCGCAGGAGTGAACTTTTGACAGGACACGTGTGCGACACGTGCCAGATAGTGTCACGATTTTTGGACATGTAAATTTTTGTGTCGGACATGTATTAGGGCACGTGTCATGTCCGACACGTGGAATACACGACACGAGCCCTCTTTTGAAGTGTCATGTTACTTAGGGGATAAGTAATCTTTTTGGTTAATGTGGTTACCCTCTCAGTTTTCACAGTTATATTGATTTAGATGATTGCCTGCTTGTTTGTTGAAGTTCTTTGCAAAAGGGCTCTGCTCATGGTCATGATGACGACCTCTCTCCTATTTCGAGAAAGATGACGACCTTCTTCACTACTGTCCTTTCTACATTCTCTTTTCCCCTCCCCCTTCTTGGGCACCTAGAGTTCCATCACCAGGTTCTCTCCTATGGCCTTGTGTTAGGAGAGTCTAAGCAGGTGACCGGCTTCCACCCAGGGTGACACCTCCTGGTCCTCTCAACCCAGGGTGATGACATTGTCAGACAGTGTATCAGCTCCTTCTCCATGATTGATGATTCTCTTGGGGCATCATCTTCTTCTTCCTCCCCTCATGCCATTGCTAGCTCTGATGTGCCTTGAGAAGCTCCCTTGTCGCTCCCCCTTTATAGTTTTCGCTGGGGATGGGTCTCCATTTTGTCATCATCATCTATGTTTGACATTGACATCTTAATTGTATTAATTCTGGTTAACATTACTTAGCTAGTTTGTCTTTGTGTAGATTAGTGATAAGAGTTGCTTTCACACTCCCACTATGTATTTGCACTGGATTGTACTTCTGAGTCGCATTGACCTACTTTTGTGGTCATTCGTTTGGCATCTGATCTCATTTAATCTAGGATTGTCTCTTTCATGGTGTCTCTTTTCTTGCCCAATGGTCCAATGGTATCTTTTTCCCGTCCAATCACCATCTGATACAACTATTGCGAGCATACCCCAACAATCTGCTTTTATAATTTAAGGAAAGTTACAACAGAAATGTGGAAATCTGAACAGATTTAAATATGAATTAATTGGGCATGAGCAAAAGTAAATTCAATAGTGGTAACAGCAGTAGATCAGTACTAACAACAACAGATTTCACCACTAGCAGCAGAAGAATAAGCACTAATCACCAGTAGTTTGACAACAGATACTTTTAGAGAGCCATAACAATGGATTTTCAAAGTTCAACAATAACAACAGCTAAATACCATAGTTGTAGTACATAGAAGCTATAAAATATGAAATATCATATTATCCAGTCATCAATAGATATAACACAGAAGATCTGTTTAAAAGATCTATTGGCATTGTTCTGAGTGCTCTAATTGCTTAGGTAGACTGATGCCAATCTGTTTCTTACTTTGTCCATTTGACTCAGATTCTTCATTTTGCAGAATGTAGTCATAATTCTTTGTTGTTGATCCTTTTTTCAGTCAGAAGAGGTAAATTTAAGAAGCACAAGGGGGTTGTCACAGGAAAGTTGGAAACAATGTCCTTGATGTTATTGTTAGACAGATACTCTGAACCTGAATGGGTGTTATTAAATGAGCCTTAATGTCAATGGATGCATGTCTAGTGCATACATATATATTCTTACTACAAATTTCGACTTACCATTCGTTAGCTCATAAAATGTGATTACTGTTTTTGATATGTTCTTGTATACAATTCCTGTGCGGTTAGCTAAATATACACCTGATATAAAAATACTAATTGATGAAGAATGAAACTTTCTTCTGATTCTTGATTTTCTAATTACCCTACTGATATGAATGCATGCTTTCAGGAAAGTCAGCAAGAAGAACAAGATCTCATTGCTGGAAATGGAATCAGATTCAACACAACTCTTCATGCCATACTCTATCAGGGCTATGGAGATAAGATCAAATTACCTCCATCTTCCTTTGACAAACTATCAACTCAGGGAGCTTTAGATAAAGGTCCCATGTTTTTTGAACTATCTACAGTTCATCAGAAAGAAACGGCAGGCTTCCCTGAACCGAAAACAACTCATTCAGGAGTTCTGGAATTTACTGCAACAGAGGGCGTTGCTGAGATTCCTCCACAGGTTTGGCAAAATTTGTTTCCTGACAACAATCAGAGCCCCTTGATTAGGGTAAGGTATGTGAGACTGTCAAAGGGAAAATATGCAAAATTGCAGCCTGAGGTTCTGGGCTTTTCTGATATTCCTAATCATAGGGCTGTCCTAGAGACAACATTGCGTCAGCATGCTACACTTTCAGAAGGGGATATACTAATTGTCCACCACGGAGGAATTGATTATAGGTTGAGGGTTCTTGAGCTCAGACCCAGTTCAAGCATTTCTGTGCTTGAGACTGACATAGAAGTTGATATAATTGAGCCTTCAGTGGTTGCAGGTACCATGTCACATGGTGTGTTAATTCCACTTGTGCTGGGAAAGTCAGAAATGGGTATTGTAGAAGAAGGAAAATATAACTACTACAAATTCTCTATTGACAGTAAAATTGCAAATGCAACTGCAAATAAGGAGATGAATATTCTAGTTAAATTGGTATTAGATAATGGTGACACACTTGGAGATGCTGACTTGTACATTTCTCGCCATCCACTCTTGTTTCCGACTCAGCATCAATACCAGTGGTCTTCCCATGATGTGGGCACAAAAATTGTATCCCTTACAAGGGGAGGGCTATCAATAGCTGCAGATACATACAGCATTGGTGTTTTTGGGTATAAGGGAACAAGTAAATACAAAATTATTATTGAGTGTCAATCATCTGTTCAAACGGAAGCCATGGGACAGAAACTTGGAACAGCAAATGCCGTAGCAGCAAACTCTGGTGCATCCTCCCAACTAGGTGCAGATTCTGAACAATGTCAAAATTGTAAACAATTTATACCTACCAGAACAATAGGTCTTCATGAAGCGTATTGCAGGAGACACAATGTAGTATGTCAACATAAAGGGTGTGGGGCTGTACTCAGAAAAGATGAAGTTGGAAAACATGTTCATTGTTTGAAATGTGGTCGGGTATTTCAGCAAGAAGAAATGGAGAAGCACATGAAAGTATTCCATGAACCCCTTCATTGCCGATGTGGGGAAGTACTAGAGAAGGAAGAAATGGTATGAAATATAAGTATATTGCCTTGCATGTGATTTCTTGTGGGATTTTATTCATATTGTCAATATTCAATAGTGTGAGGCATAAGAGGGTAGAAATGGCTGCCCATGTAAACTTTAGCAACAGTTTATTTGATGAATTTTACTTATGCATTGTATATTATGAACCATGCATTGAATCTGATTAAATCTTCTTGTTTTTTATGACAGGTGATTCATCAATCTTCTGTCTGTCCCTTGCGCATGATAAGTTGCAGGTTCTGCGGTGACATGGTTCAAGCGGGAAGTGCCGCTGATGATGCACGTGATCGAATGCATGGATATTCCCAGCATGAAAGTCTGTGTGGTTGTAGGACGGCTCCATGTGATGCCTGTGGTCGTGCTGTCATGCTTAAAGAAATGGATCTTCATAGAGTTGCAGTACATGAAAAACAGGCATCTGAAAATGAGGATTTCAGTGCTTCCAAATCATTTACAGTGCCACATTCTGATGGTGTAGCACATCATTCTGCACCTCTGAGCTCACCCCAAACAAGCCAATCTGCCCAGAATGAAACTGTTGAAAGTTCAGAGTGCCCCATCTGTTATCAGAAATTCAGTGGATCAGATTCTGATAGGCAGTTGAATACTCACTTAGACAAAGATCATTTCTCCAACAATATGGATATTGATAGTGTTTCTACAAAAAGCTCTTCAATGCCAGAGGAGCCTTTGTTGAGAAGAATGCTAGTGTCCTGTCCCATATGTGGTATAAATGTGCATAGTGAGCGGGACTTAAGCCAACATATTGACATGGTACATTAAGCTGGAATCGATAATTCTGGTCAATGTGATATTCGTCTGTTCCCAGTGTTAGTTTTACGTTGCTGCCAATTCTTACAACAGAAAAAAGAATCCGACTTCTTCATTCTTTTATGTTTCTTAGTCATCAGGATATCTGATGACACTGGGAACTACAAGATTGTACCTTAACAATTTGAGGAGCACTACCTAGAGAATTGCAGTATGGATAGTGTCAACTAGGGTACCAATTATGCAGGTAGCCTTTGCTCAATAATTTTATCTGTCGATTTTCATTGTGTTTCCTTACTTTTGGGTGTTCCTGTGCATCAGTTTAGGGTTAAATGGATATTACTATATCTCGTTGAATTAGGTGTGTGCTAATCTGGAGTGAAATTCCAAGCAATTAATGTTTGATGTTGCATTGTAACTTTCAAGACTTTGCTTTGCTAAACTTGTTCCATCTTTTTTCCGGGCTTGTGAAATTATCCTTGGCCATTCCACCAACAAATGAATTTTCTTGTGGTAGTGTTGTATTTTGCCTCTATAGGTTCCTCAACAATAACATGCCTCTGAATACGGCAGAACTTGGGTGCTATTTTTTTTAAGCTTTTCACTGTTCACTCGGTCGTATTTGATTTGGAAACATTCATAATGAATGGAGAAGAAGATTCGAGATGTACTTTTCAATCTTTGACATTGCATTAATGAAAATTTGTTATTGCACATAATAACTACTATTTCTGGATTAATAAAAATGTTGAATGGACTCATTAGAATCTTTGAGTTGCATACTGGACAATAATATTTACGCCGATATGTGTATTTATTTCAGAATAGGGTAGGGGGTGCCACATTTTTCAAAGTTTATGTATTTATCTATTTATCTATGGACAGGATTTAACAAATTCAGAATATTCTTCGCCATGTTCAAAAATCAAGGATTCAGATTTATGCAATTAACTTGTACGCATGTTTTAATGTACAGTTAGTTATTTGAATCGTTTCAAATTAAGATTAATCGTACAGTTATTTGAGTCGTTTCATTTGCCGAGCGATCCATGAGCCTGCCTCCAGCAGGCTCCATGAGTGATCCACGAGCCCGCTTCCGTGACCTGAATCTTCATCGGTAGAAGCAAATTTTAACACTCTGATATATACATAGGCGAGATAATAATCGAAGAACTCCACTTTCATGATGAAACTGATGATATCCATGGCGAGATAATAAATAATCTGATGATTGGAGCAAAGGCCATTGTCTCTGCAACAGCCTTTGGAGGAGATCGTTACCATTATGAGTAACCCTAGATTGAGTGCCTCCCTTCTACGTCATAGAACCCTAGATTGAGTGCGCGTTTTCATCTACAAGTGATGCAGATGTGCTAGTTGATTCAACAACGAACCCCAGTGCGTATCTTGTGTGACTGTCTTGATAATTATTTTTCCTTTTATCCAGAGATTTGAACCATTCCTATAATCAAATGTTTGGTTGGACGCATAGCGAGCTACAGCTTTTGTGTTCCCTGTGATTCTGAGTTAAATTGGTTTTCTGTATGGGGTTGGACCCCAAGCATACCAAGTCAGAGGAAGCCTCTACCAGGTCAGAGGAAGCCTCTGAATCAAATGCACACTTGAGCTTAGAAGCTGGATACGAATGAACAGGATACAGTGGGTTCTTTGAATCAGTAAACAAATTTGTTAAAGAGTAGTGAGGGCATTGTAGAATTACGATATTTACGATATCTTCTTTGAAGCTAAATGCAGGCATCTGATATTCAATAAGCCTACAAAATAGTTTGTCGTGAGCATTTGAAATATTCTTCTTGTTGGTAAGCCTACAAAATAGTTTGTTGTGAGCATTTCATTGCCTGCATTCCTGTAACACTGTAAAAGCTATTGCCTGCCTGGTGATCAAAGTCATAACTTATAAGTTGTATTGAAAATCAAGAATTTTGATTTGGGGCTCATAAGCTTCATATTTTGAAAGCAACAGAAGACATTGAATGCTAAGAAGTATGCAGATACACTAAAGCCGGAAGCTTTGCTTGTTTGCTGCGCTATGCCAGTGAACAGATATGAAATGCAATTGGCTTGTCTTTCTATTCATCTTTTAAAACAATCAACTCGTAACAAGTTTAAAATTGGATTGTTGTAGAGCAATCAGAAGATTTGATAGGATGAAAAATTGTTTTGCAACAACAAAGAGATGCAAACCATCAGAGTTAAGATTTTAGTGTTATAAGTAAATTGATGAGCATTGGGTACTTTATTTTTCACAGTAAATGTTAAGGATTTAATTAATTTATATTAAAAATGCTGTAGTCGAAATGTACAATGAGATTTACAAAAGGAGAGGTAGGCGTTGAAGTCATACCTCTAGTTCCTCCCGTGGATAGGTTCCTTGAAAATAAAATGCTTAAATTCATCCTTCCAAAAAGATCTAGTTGTTGAGGGACAGGTGTATTGCATAACAAACTGGCATAAAAGAAAAGTAAAGCAAAAATGCTAGACACAGAAAAATAAAACTAGAAATTTAATTAAGCATTCTGTGGGCAGCAATGTTCAAGTGCACTTGTGCTGCGGCTTTATCTTTTTCCATTTCCTCAGCTATAGGTGTGCCTGAATGGTCCAATGAAACTCTGGTTGCATGCACTAGGTGGACGGCATCATAATCCATAGAAGTTCTAGGTAGGTCACTTGAGTTTGAATTAACATAAGTGGCCATGGTGTTGGGTATGGGAGACACTAGAATTGTCGGGGGGAGATGGAGATGTTCCACCATTCTTCCAACCAGAGATTGCTATGTTGTTATGGCATAGGTCATTTTAACCTGCTTCCTTTGGTAGATAGTTGTGAAAGCTCACATCTTTGCTTAGCATTTTCTCAAATTGATTATGTGCTCATTTTCTCAAATTGATTATGTGCTCATTTGCTGGCAAACTAGTTTTGTGCATGTTTTTTTCCTTTGTCCAGCTCTCAAATTCCTCCTTCCACTAGCTCCATTGTGATCTAGGAGGATCTTCACCAGTCAAAAAGTGGTCAGAAATTTACAGTCTCAAAATTGGAAATGGACAGCACAATGGCAAAGAGCTCGTCGATACGTTTCCAGTGACGTTCGTTTCGTTTCAATCGGAGCTTGTATGGAAAAGCTATGGCCAATGGACATTGGAGAAACCCAAGCACATTGTCGACACATGGACCAATCACATTTTGACACGTGGTCCAATAAAAATCCAACAAGTGGCAAGGTTGAGCGAGCTCTAATTATATGGTATGTGGCACTATATGAAAGGGGTGAATTATTAATGGTTTTAAGTATTTTAAATGGATGCATTTAAAAGTATTAAAGGAATGAATCAAAACATTATATGTAATATCCACAATGAATATGGAAAAGTATACGTGGGTGTTGTTTGTCCCTAAAACTATGGGATATGATATTATTCTAAATATTATAATTGCACTGAGAGTAACGAGGTGCTTATAATTTAATATGGGAGAGATGTTGTCACGTTAGTCACATTATGTTTCCATGTCGGCTTATAACTTATCAAAAATAAAAAGTAATTAAAAATTAAAAGAGAGGGATCCAATTTCCCAAGGGTGAATTTAATGTATAAAAAAATTAAGATAAACAAAAAATTACACAAGAAATTGGATTTCTATATGCTTAATAGATCTAAGTTTAAGATGGATCTATACTAATGTTAAACTATATCATAACCAACATAACCCACTTCATATGATATGAAAACCATCCTAAATATGTGTAGGTGATTAATGCCAGGATCAAATATATCATGACACCAATATATTATATGCTAAAGATTCAGGTGGTCCAACCATCTACCATATATGTTCATAAAGGCGTTATATTTGTTTGGGTGGTTAACCAACGAATATTGTTTTAAGTTGAAGTTTGGATTATATGCCCCAAACAAGGCGCTCCTCCATGGTTTTGAACACAACGAAGTCACTTACATAGTATATGGTATTTTGTATAGTTGTTATCATATGATTTGTTTCCTTCAAAAGATATCATATATCATATGGTTAATTTATCATATCTTATCTTTTAATTTGGGAAAATCTTATTGTAAGTGGAGTTTGGTTATGAACTATTTGGTATATAATTAAGGGTGTTGTTCCATGTCGGGGAGGTTTTTTGGAGAAGAATTTTTGGTGGAAATTGTGTGAAGTTTATGTATTCTTTTTAGAGTGGGAGAACTCTTGAAGGAGATCGTTGAAGCTTCTTTGGAAAAATTTCAAAGGCTTCATTAGACTTGACGAAAGCTTGTATTCTGGTGCATCCATCATTTTGACCACATAATAAGATCGGTCCTCATTGGAGAGCGGGCCCGGAGACGTAGTCCCTTTGTGGACGAACTCCGTTATCATGTCTGGTGCAATTCTTTTATGTGTCTTTTCTTCATGTGTATGCTTTCTTTATTTATGTTGTACATAATCTTTATTTATGCTCTTTTATGTAATTCATGGATAGTCATCGAATAAAAGATCCCGGATCATGTTGGTATCAGAGCGATGTTCTTTGACTTGAATTGTGAGTGTGGATACTTACTAGGGCCAAGCTCAAACTAGGTGAAGGAAAACTTGAGACTTTCAACCTAGAGATTGGACGTGCATATCGAAAAAATAAGATGACAAATGAAGACCTTCGAACAGAGAATGAGAAGGCTTTCCACTAGGCTTTCTACCAGATGATAGATAGGATAGAAAAATTGTTTGCAGATTATCAAGAGAGATTGGAAAAGAAGGAAAATAAGAAGAAAGTGAAAGCAGAGGGTGATGCTTCAGTGATCCACGGATTTGGAGGAGATCCTCCTGAACCTCCATTTCCATCTTCAAGTTCAAGCTCTTATTCTTCCTTTTCTTCTCATCATTCTAGTTTTCATCAGAAAGATGCTTTTAAAAAGCCATTATCGAAGCTTGATGTCAAATTTGATTTGCCTATGTATAATGGAGAATTGGATGCAAAGAAACTTGATAATTGGATCAAACAAATTGAGGTTTACTGCAGGGTTCAACAAATTGTGGATGAATCTACAAACATTCAACTCGCTACTCTCCGCTTGGGAAGCACTGCTTTAATTTGGCGGGAGAGTAGGGTTCAACATGACCTCCTTACAAAATGTAAAATAATTTAATCCTGGTTTGAATTTGTATCTGCATTGAAAAAACAATTCTATCCCTTAGGATACATGCAGTAAACCATCATGGATTGACGTAAATTAAAGCAAAACAAAGGGAAAGGGGTGCAAGATTATACTTGTGAATTCTAAAAGAAAGCAATAATGTTGGGTATTTCTTTGTACACACAAGAAACTTTGTTGAAATATGTAGGTGGATTACATGAATATTTAAGGCATTAGATACTTATGTTTAATCCAACTAACATTGACAAAGTTAGTGTGCAAGCTAATCACTTTGAGGTAAGTAAAATGAATGACCATATCAATTCTTCAAAGGAATCCTTGTAGCTGAAAAAAGGCAAGCATCAGGATAAGTTCAAAAGGACAACTATCATGAAGAAAGATGATGAGAAACCTACTTGTTCTCATTGTACAAAAAAGGGCCATGATGAAGATCATTGTTGGAAGTTGCACTTGGAGTTGAAACCAAAGTGGGCTAAGCATCAGAAAGGAAAAAATAAGGTTGTTGCTACCATTCAGGATCTTGGATATGATTCGGGAGATGAATCCAAGATAATGGCCATGAGTATTTGAGGTAATAATTATGTTGCTAGTTGTTCATATGCTTCTACTTCCACTTTTGATGTAAGCCATGATAAAAGGAAAAGCACTGAATTGTTCCATATTCGAGTGATTTCCCATCATACTGAGATTGATACACTTATAGATAATGGATCTCAAGTTAACTTAATCTCTGAAGACATTGTAAGGAAACTAGGGTTGGAGACTAAACCACATCCAAAACCTTATTCATTAGGATGGATTCATGAGAATGCTTGTTTACATGCATCTATGCAATGTAAGCTTCACTTTGCTATTTCTGATAAATTTATGTATGAGGTAGAATTGGATGTGATTACACTCGATATATGTGGGATTGTGTTGGCCAGGCCATATCTTTATTGTTAGAATATGTAATGATGACTTATGTGATATCTTGGTAAAATATCAATTAAAGGCATAAAATAACTCTAATGTTATAAAATAGAGTTATCCTACATGCATCATTGTAATTATATCCTTTTGTAACCATTCTCTATGTAAAGATGTGGAAATTCATTTATCCCACATGTGTTATGGGATGTATTGTAATCCAAACCTCTTGGTATATAAGAGAGGTGAGGAGACCCTTTTGGGTATGTGTTGATTGTAATTCATCACACATCACATGTTGTGCATGTCATTTGTACACACATTGTATGATGGAGCTTGATGTGATGCATATGTGAGGATCCCATGTAATCTTGGAGATCTATTTTAGAATATCACTTATAGATATGAAAAATATAGTCATGAACAACTAAATCCTAAGCATAGGTTCATTTATTGATGTCACCATTACCATACTAGAGATCCATGCCCCTGAAAATGTCAAAACATCTTCCACACAAAGAAGGTTAGAGACATAAGAACAAGACACCTCTGTAAATATGATGAATTAGAACAAAAAACTAATGCAAAGAGATCAAGAAGTTTATGACAAGAATTTCAAGATAAGAGATGAAACTTTTCCAAGATCTGAAAAAAACACAGTAAAAAACATAAACTTTACCTACAGCCCTTAGAAAAGGTGCCAAATAAAGTCACTCGCGGGTTTTCCATAGTAAACTCGCACTCGTGGGTTATCCATAGAGAAGTCACGGGTTCACAGGTCTTTAAAGGAAAAAGTCGCGGTTCTGATTGGGAATTCGCGGGTTTCTATACATTAAAGTCGCAGTTATGCCGAAGCACTCGTGGGTCTCTGCACAACAGAGTAGTGAGTATATTGAAAAAAGTGCGAGTTCACAGTTAAAGCAGACACGAGTATGCCGTAGCACACACGGGTTTGTACACTGAAAGTTGCAGGTTTGCAGTATACTCGCGGGTTCGCAGTAGGGCAAGTCGTGGTTACCTGCGCTGTTTGCGAAGAGAAAGTTGCGAATGTCCAATTTTAGGCCGAAAATAGTGCCGATTATGCCGAACACGGAAACCTACAAAAAGTCTACCAAACATGGACGAAAACTGTCGATCTGACAACCAAAAGATATATCTCATTGAGGAGAAGCCAAAAAACATATAGATCTACAAAAAAAACAATGCCCAAATGATAATAGTTATTGATTGAAAGCTATAGAAGGTGCTAGATCATAGCAACCAACTCTGATACCATGTTAGAACTATAGATCTAATGAAACTAGCTTACCTATCTTAGCAATCAATAACATATAACATAAATAAGAACATAAAGAGAACAAGGAAAATAATACACTAGATATACGTGGTTCACTGGGCTACGTCCACGGGAAGGGTTGCATCTTCCATTAATATACAAAGAGATATCCAAGATTACATGGCATCCTCACATATGCATCACATCAAGCTCCATGATACAATGTGTGTACAAATGACATACAAAACATGTACAAAACATGTGATGTGTGATGAATTACAATCAACACATACCCAAAAGGTTCTTTGTGTTTCTTGTCTCTAACATTTCTATATGGAAGCATTGCCATTTCCAGGGCATTTCATCTCTTGGATATTTACATGATGTTAACAAGAAATGAATCCGTGATTATGGCCATTAGTGACTTGTCATTTCATAATTTTTATAAGTGATATCATGGGTTGATCATAATTTGCTATATGTTGATCATGTTAAACATTTTGATCTATTTTCATATATATCATGTCATGTTTATTTCGATCATCTTTTACTCAATATTTATATGGTTTTGAGCAATCTCATAATCTTGAAATATTTGTCATGAGCACCTTGTTCTTGTTGCATTGATATTTCTATTCTTATGATTGCAGAAGTTGTCTTGTTCCTATTTGTCTCTAACGTTCCTATATGGAAGCATTGACATGTGTTTCTTGTCTCTAACGTTTCTATATGGAAGCATTGACATTTTCAGGGTATTCATCTCTTGCATATTAACATAATGGTAATAAGAAATGCACCTATGCTTAAGATTAGTTGTTTGATGACTAATTTTTTTCCATATATATAAGTGAAATCTTGGCTCATTATTCTATCTTGGTATCTATTATGCTCACTCATGTTTATGCTCCTCTATCTTTTATATCATGTAATATCCTTTTTGATAATCTCTTGCTCAAATTTATATGGTCTTGCAATATAGAAGCGGCATCATTTATTTATATGTTCTTGAGCAATGCCATTTTATCATATCTTATGTCTTTTGGGCTTATCATGTTTTTATATGCTTTATTATTGGAAGTTCCTTTATGCAGGTTCGTTATCCATGTTGTGGGATAGTTTGCTTATGTTATTCCTTCCTTGTTTAAGCATATGATGGTTGCATATCTCTGGTTTTTCAGCATTGTTCCTCTTAAGAATGAATGTAATGTTGAATTTTATCATGTTCTATCATATTTCAGTAATGTTGTATGATGGACATCCATCTTCTACTGTTAAAGTCATGATGTTCATCTATATGATATCATTTTCGATGTATAGACCATTGGGGTTTTGTTTCTTTGATGTTTGAGGTCTTCTATAGATATTTATATTGCACCTTGAGGAAAAATGTCTGTTATCCACATATGTATATTGGTCATTTGGGTATTTTGTACACTGTTGTGGTGTTCTTAGCCACATGTTCTGTTGTATCAGCCGTCAGAAGGTATCTGTACACTGGTGTGGATGTTATATCAGAGTTCTTCAGCTATCAGTTATGGTTGTGATGATTCTTGTGGTGATCTAGGCATCTTGTGGATCTAGTAGCCATGGCAGCTTCTCTTTAGATCTGGGCACCTTGTTGTTGGATTGCGTCACATGTTCTCAACATTTTACTGTTGGATCTAGTAGCCATAAAGACTTCTCTTTAGATCTGGGCATCTTGTTGTTGGTATTTCAACCTGGTTCGTGTGCAATTTCATGATTCAATGAGAAGCGGTTGTTCTTCATCAAATCCATGAGGCGAAGTGTTTTTTATTCGCATCTTATGGAGCATTCTGGAAGTTGTCATCAAGGGGGATGTTGGAGTGTTTCCACTTTCCTTCCATTTGTATTCTTTCTCCTATACATCATTAAGGGGGAGTGTTATAATATGTAATGATGACTTATGTGATATATTGGTAAAATATCAATTAAAGACATAAAATAACTTTAATGTTATAAAATAGAGTTATCCCACATGCATCATTGCATCATTGTAATTATATCCTTTGTAACCATTCTCTATATAAAGAAGTGAAAATTCATTTATCCCACGTGTTATGTGATGTATTGTAATCCAAACCTCTTGGTATATAAGAGAGGTGAATAAGACCCTTTTGAGTATGTGTTGATTGTAATTCATCACACATCACATGTTGTGTATGTCATTTGTACACACATTGTATGATGGAGTTTGATGTGATGCATATGTGAGGATGGCATGTAACCTTGGAGATCTATTTGCATATTAATGGAAGATGCAACCCTTCCCGTGGATGTAGCTCAATTGGGTGAACCACGTATATCTGGTGTATTCTTTCCTTGTTTTCTTTCTGTTCTTATTTATGTTGATATGTTATTGATTGCTAAGATATGTAAGCTAGTTTAGTTAGTTCTATAGTTCTGACATTTATACCATGAAAGCAATGTTTTACATGGATCATAACATGTATTATCTCTTCAAGAATGGGATGGAGGTCATTGTAAGAGCTCACAAGATGAAACATGATTTGTCTGGAATTGCAATAGGGCAAATGAAGATGTTGGTGAATGAGAGAAATTTTTTATTGCTCATGTCTGTTAAAGATTGTGATCTTGAAAATGCATTGGTTAATACTAATGATGCACAGATGTTTCAGGGCACATAACATGTACAACATGGGGAATTGTTGCAAGACAACATCAGTGACAACAAATCAGAGCCCACTGTTGAGAAAAAGCTTCATATTGGTTTATTTTCTTACACATCCATTTTTTCAGTTTTATGTTTGATTATGTTGCTATTTAGTTGTACTTGGATGGTAGTAGCAACATTGAATGCATATTTTTGTAGGGATGGTCCAATGTTTAAGTTTGTCAATAGTTTAATGGATGTGTTCATCTTTATGATTATGAGTCAGGTGGTCATTACTCAAGCATGATGGATGAAGGATACATGGCAAGTGGGGATAGATTGTCCTCACTCTTCTTCTGAATAAGAACAAGATTTTGGGGTCCAAAATCTTTCCAGTGGGGAGACATGATCCAGGAGGATCCTCACCGGTTAAAAAGTGGTAAAAAATTTATAGTCTCAACATTGGAAACGGACAACACCATTGCGAAGAGCTCGTTGATACGTTTCCAGTGATGTTTGTTTCACCTCAATCAGAGCTCGTATGGAAAAGCTATGGCCGATGGATGTCAAAGATATCCAAGGCCAATGTCGACACATGGACCAATCACATTTTGAAATGTGGTCCAATAAAAATCCAACAAGTGGAAAGGTTGAGCTCTAATTATACGGCATGTGTCACTATGCGAAAGGTATGAATTATTAATGGTTTTACTTATTTTAAATGGATGCATTTAAAAGTTTTAAAGGAATGAATTAAAACATTATATGTAATATCCACAATGTATATATGGAAAATGATACATGGGTGTTATTTATCCCTAAAAATATGGGATATGATATTATCTTAAATATTATATGTTAAAATATATCACAACGAATGTAACCCACTTCATATGATGACGTGGAAACCATATCCTAAACATGTGAAGGTGGTTAATGTATTGCCACGATTTGGCATATTTCAAATATATCATATGCCACCAATATATTATATGTTGTGGTTTGTGGCAACCCGTGAGGTAAACCAAGAGCTGTGGTTTGTGGCAAAGCGATTATTAGTTTTACCTAAGCCGTGGAATGAGGGGTACTACTCCAATACGCAAGTCGTCAGACAACATTAGTGGTCGAGTGAATCCACTGAACCATTAGGAAGCCGAGCATACCTAGGGTCCATATCTATTTCCAGCTAATAAATCGAAGATTACAGCTATCCAGAACTGTTGCCGATCACTTCCGCGCCGTTACAGATCCATTCCGGGAAAGTATAAAATTTTGTTTTTTTGCCATATGTCCTTTGTTTTAACTCTGTTTCCCTTGAAACTTCACTGAAACCCCTGCAATCCCATTATACATATTTCATTTGAGAGGACCCTATCCCAAATTCCACTTCCCAAAGCCAGAAATCTCACATTTGTCTATTTTTAGGGTTTGCCATAACTTCTTTGATTTTCACCCAATCGCCTTCAAATTTTTCCACAGTGTTCATTTCCTATTTCTACTTCTTTGTCCCTCTCTGGCAAATTTTCTCATTCTTTCACCCCACTTCTGAAATCTTCATTTTATGCTTCCCTTTCCATTCGAAAGTGTCCAAAACTTAGTCAAACCCAAATTACCTATCAGATTTTTTCCCAAATCCAAATTTTCCTTTACTAAAACAATTTCTATTTTTGTTTTTCTACCCATTCAAAAAAAAAACTCTTGGATATGGTTGTCACCCGCGCAGGAGCAAAAACCATGGAGGAAGAACTTGCAGCCTTCAAAACGAAACTCCAGGATCTGGATAAAATTTTTATCGGCCTCCATCTTGAGCATTCAACCATGAACAATAAACGACAGTTAGAATATTCTACAGACACTGGGTTCTCTTCTTCCAACAATTTCCGTGGTCCGAAGCTTGATTTTCCTCGCTTCAATGGTACTGATTCAGCTGGATGGATCTATCGGGAAGAACAATATTTCAGTCTGCATAATACTTTTGATGTCAATAAATTTTCACTTGCATCTTTTCATTTGGAACAAGAAGCTCTTCAATGGTACCGTTGGTACATCAAGGTTCATGAAGAGCAAAAATGGCCAGATTTTTGCTAGCTCCTTTTGCAATGATTTGGTCCTAGTGCTTTTGATGACTTCACAAGAGCCCTCACTAAAATTCTCCAAGTTGGCACTGAGAGAGTATCATACATAATTTAAGAAACTAGCCAATCACATAGAAGGATTTCTTGATGACTTCTACAGGAGTTGTTTTAACAGTGGTCTAAAGGATGCAATCTGATCTGAGTTCAAAATGTTCTGTCCCAACACAATGATGGAAGCCCCGGGGTTGGCTAAGTTGGAAGAGGACAAGATCGAAACCCAACAACGCTACAAACCCACTTTTGCTCCCTTCAGAAATATGGGTTCCCAACGACCTCCCACCCCGCCAGCTCCTCGACCAACTCCTATCAAGCATTTATATGAAATAGAGATGCGGGCACACAAAGAAAATGAGATTTGTTATAATTGTGATGAGAAATTCACTCGGGGACATGGATGTGTTGAGAAAAATCTCTATCTCTTGGATGTGGATTCTCTGCCTACCTCTAAAATTGGTGAAGAAGCTCCAGATACAATAGATGATCAGGTCGACATCCAGGAGCCGCTTATTGACCCTCCATCTCAGGATGACCACCCAGAGATATCTTTTTATGCTTTAGCCGGAGTCACCACCCCCCAAACAATGCGGGTTAGGGGTTACTTCAAGAAGCTTCCTCTAACAATACTCATTGATTCTGGTAGCACTCATAACTTCATTGACTCTCGGATCGCCAAACAGGCTAATTGTTTTGTCCATCCTTGCTCCAACTTTGAATTCATGGTTGCCAATGGGGGAACCTTACCTTGCAAGGGTAAGTGTCGCAATGTGCGTATCTTTATGGGAGATTATAACCTGTTCTCTGACATGTTTTCCTTGGCCTTAGGCGGATGTGATGTGGTTTTGGGCGTTCAATGGCTATGCACACTTGGCCCCATCTTATGGGATTTTGCTGAACTTTGGATGTAGTTTTCAACCAATGGAAAAAAACACACATTGACAGGATTACAACCAGGGTCTCTCAGCATCATCAGTTCACATCGCATGGAGAAGCTCCTTAAGAAGAATTCACATGGTGTCATCGCTCAGATCCATTCTATTCAAATGAAACCATCAATGGTCTCCACTACTCCTTTGGATCTACAACAAATTCTGGATATATATACAGGTGTCTTTGCTGAACCAGTGGGATTTCCATCTTCAAGGCCAGAGGACCATCATATTCAGCTCCTTCCTGGAAGCGTTCCTCCCAACATAAGGCCCTATTGCTACCCATTTCACCAAAAAAAAAGATTGAAATGCTCGTTCAGGACTTACTGAAGCAAGGTATTATTTGCCCTAGTACTAGTTCCTTTTCTTCACTAGTTCTTCTTGTCCGAAAAAAAAGATGGGTCATGGCTCCTCTGCATTGAATTCCAAGCACTTAATCACCTCATAATCAATGATAAGTTTCCAATTCATGTTGTTAATGAGCTTCATGGTGCTCAATTTTTCTCCAAGTTGGATCTTCGTTCTGGGTAACATCAAAATCGGGTTCATGAGGATGATATCCCTAAAGCAACTTTCCGCACACATGATGGCCACTATGAGTTTTTGGTCATGCCCTTTGGCCTCACTAATGGTCCTTCCACATTCTAGGCATTGATGAATAAAATATTCCAGCCCTACTTGCAGAAACTCATTCTAGTCTTCTTTGATTATATCCTCATCTACAGTAAAACATCGGTTGAACATCTCCAACATCTAGATTTTGTAATGCAACTTTTCTCTGACCATCATCTCCACGCCAAACAGTCCAAATATGTTTTTGGATAGAAGGAAGTAGAGTATCTCGGGCACATTATTTCAACACAAGAGGTTCGCCTGGATCTTGCCAAAATAGCTGCCATGAACAATTGGCCGCATCCTCAGACACTCAAGATCCTTCGTGGTTTTTTGGGATTGATTGGCTGCTACCGCAAGTTTGTCAAGGATTATGGGAAGATTGCAGCTCCATTAACTTCCCTATTGAAAAATGATGCTTTTACATGGACACATGCTACTGAGTGTTCATTTAACAAATTGAAAGAAGCTATGTGTACTACACCTGTTCTAGCTATGCCCGATTTTTCCAAGCCCTTCACTATCGAGAGTGATGCTTGCGGCAATGGACTTGGTGCCGTTCTCTTTCAAGATGAACATCCCATTGCGTTCACCAGCAAAGCCATTTCAAGTAAGAATTTAGCTGCCTCTACATATGAGAAGGAAATGATGGCTATTTTGCATGCAATGCAAAAGTGGCAACCATACCTATTAGGGAATAATTTCTACATCAAGACTGATCACTAGAGTCTGAAATATTTCCTGGAACAACATGTATCCTCTCCAACACAACATAAATGGGTTAGCAAACTCATGGGTTATGACTATGAGATCACTTTCAAGAAGGGTAAGGACAATATTGTGGCGGATGCTCTTTCTCGCAAATTTGATGACCAAGTTTCTCTTTCAGCTATTTCTATGCCTGTTCCAAATTGGTTGCAATATGTTCAACAGGGCTATGCCAATGACTCTTTATTATCTCAAATCATCCAATGCTTGGACAACAACCCTTTTGTTGTACCACATCACTCTTGGGATGGTGATTCCCTGAGATACAAGGGTCGTCTGGTGCTTCCCCAGAGCACAGATCTTCAACAGGCCGTCTTCTATGAACTCCATGCTTCTCCATCGGTAGAGCACTCTGGGTTACTCAAAACGTATGAGTGGGCATGACGTACCTTCTTTTGGCAGGGAATTAAAATGACAATTCAACAGATGGTGGCTGAATGTGATACCTGCCAGCAAAATAAGGGTGAAACGACACTCCTTCCAGGATTGCTCATACCCTTTCTCATCCCTACACGGATTTTGACATATATTTCTATGGATTTCATTGAAGGGTTCCCTAAATCTGGAGGGAAGACAATGATTTTGGTTGTGGTTGATCGCCTCTCCAAATATAGTCATTTTTGTGCCCTCAGCCATCCCTATATAGCCTCCTCAGTCATACAAATGTTCCTCGACCAGATCTTTTGTCTTCATGGAATCCCTTCTTCCATTGTCTCGGATTGCGATGCAACTTTAACTAGTCATTTTTGGACATAACTATTTCGCCACACTGGCACCAAACTGAAGATGAGTTCAAGGTATCACCCACAAACATATGGTCAGGCTGAAATTATCAATAAATGCTTAGAAACTTATCTTCGTTGCTTCACCTCCGAACAACAACATCAATGGGAAAAGTGGCTCCCTCTCGCTGAATGGTGGTACAATACCTCTTACCACACTGCCTCTAAAATGACTCCATATGAAGCAGTATATGGTCAAGCACCGCCAATTCTTCTTCCATACACCCCCAACAATTCACTAGTTCAGGCAGTTGACATGGTCCTTCGAAATCGTGATCAGATTCTTCGCATTTTGCGGGACAATATTCACATGGAAAGAAATCGAATGAAGCAACAAGCCAATCAACACCATTCTGAGCGCACTTTTCAAGCAGGTGATATGGTTTTTCTTTGTCTACAACCTTACAAGCAATCCTCCCTAAAGCTCAAAGGGCGTCATAAGCTCGCTCCAAATTGATATGGGCCATATAGGATTTTTCAGAAGATTGGGTCTGTTGCTTATAAATTAGAACTTCCTCCTTCTTCCCGCATTCATCCAGTATTTCATGTCTATTGTCTGAAGAAATTTCTTGGCACCAACATCAGAGGACACTATTTTACCAAAACTGGATAATAAAGGATCCATCCTTTTGGAGCTAGAGGCCGTCCTCAATAGGCGTACTCGTCAGCTTCGCTCTCGCTCTATCACAGAGGTCTTAATTCAGTGGCACGAAATGCAACCAGAGGATGCTACATGGGAACCACTCCTTTAGATTCAACAACAATTTCCACATCTAAAGCTTTGAGGACAAAGCTTTTTCTAAGGGGGAGGGGATGTTAGGAACCCATGTCAAACCTTATTTTTACTTTGTTAGAATATTTTTGTTGGACGCATATGCTTTGTAAGTAATCCCGTCGTATTTTTGGATCCATAGTTTGTATTATCCCATAGTATTGATCCATAGTATTGGACGCATATGCTTTGTAAGTTGTCCCGTAGTATTATATGTTCCATGGTATTGATCCATAGTATTTACACCTAGACTTAGTATATAAGTTTGTGTTGAGGCCAATGAAGGTACCGTGAAGTTATTTGTATTGAGCTTGCTCAAAGGAGGTTTCCCCCTTGAAGTGGCCCACGATCAATAAATCTATTCCGAGTTCTGTTATTTCTGCTATCTCGTGCATTTTCATTAATTAATTGTTGCAGGTTCCTCTCATTACTCCAGCACCATTATAATGCTGATATTCCTAGATGCTTATGGTTGCCAAGATTCCTTGCTGATACTCGTATATGGTTTACGATCGATACTCATATAGAGGCAGGCACATTTCTAGGGAAAACACGTGACTGTGTTGAGTGAATTCTTCCATGAAGATTGTAGCCTAGCTGTCACAACAAATCAACAAGATTAATGAAGACATTTTTAGTGATTAGTTGTAATAACTCCATAAATGGTTTAATGCTATCCCATATATTGTTAGGAACGACTTGAGAATCATTAGATTCTCAAGACCGTTCTAATATTTCATTTCCATAGGTTATCATCACAAATGTATAAAAAGGATAGCTCCTTTTGAAAGAGAGAGTTAGGCAAGAATTCAATTGAACAGACTCAGTGTTGTAACTTTATTGTAATTTTCTAAATTAGTTAATAGGAGGAGTATGTTGGTTTCTACATTCAAATAATGTAGGTTGTGAGTTGTTTGAGCAGCCCTAGTCAGAGGAGAAAGGCCCCCCTTCCCTGAGCATGTGTTGTTGCTGAGTTATTTGTTTTAGTTAGATATTTGATAATTAGTTAGTTCATTTGTTAATGACTAATTTTAATTGTCGTCACCGCATTATTAATCAAAGATTGAAGAGTGGTTAGTTCATCTGTCAATGATTAGTTGTTTATGCTGTTAGTGCATTGATTATTAAAGCTGTTACTATGCATTTCATTCTAACTTATTAAGTAGAAGTGTTTCTTGCATTATAGAAGGTGTGCCTAAAATGTGTATTTAATTTATGCAATTGTTACTTTATTTCTGAGAGTGTTTTCTACAATTGTTTGTGTGTTTTAATTTAAGAAATGTGATTTCATAAAGTGTTTCTTTCGATTCTAGTTGTGCGAGCATATAGGAAAACCAATGTTAAAAAGGAAATGTTTCATGCATAGATCTTTCTTGATAACCTTGAAATAACAAGACGTGCCATGGGTTGATAATTAATGTATAGGGATGATTAGTTGTTTTAAAAGACAATTATTTAGGCACCAACATTTTGGCGCCGTTGCCGGGGAGGTTATTGAAGGCGCAAAAGTACAAACCTAGCATTTGTAAGGTAAGAACCTAAATGATAAAAATGGAAGGTAAAGCCTAAACGATAAAAATGGAAGGTAAGAACCTACACATCCTCCATCAATCTCTATAGAGTGATATTTCCATGGTGGACTCCCGTATCACCAGTATCAGAGCATGTAGAGCATGATTTAGAGTGTTTCTAGTTCTTCTGAGGCCTGATCCATAAAGACGGAAGGTAAAACCTATGCATCTGCCACTAATATCCGCAGTGAAATATATATGGCAGACTCCCGTTTCACTGGTACTAGAACACTTATGATGCAAGAATAGAACTGTGAATACTAGAGGAAGAGGAATCCCCCCACAAAAAATCACAATACCGCAGGTAGAGGAGGTCAAAGTAAGAAATATCAAGGACGAGTAATGTAAATACAAGAAATAATGTCAAGAGCATAATTAGAAGCAACATCTTGTAACTCCATCAAGGTTGCATCTCAAGCATGAACTAGTATTTAGTATTCCTTGTGAAATTCTAAATCATAGCAGATCATGGAGCTGAGTATACCTCACAGAGAAAGAATGAGTAGAAAAGATGAATTACAGTGAAAATTGAAATAAAAATGAGCAGACAATTAATCATGCACGAGAACTCAAAGGAACAAAATAATGTTCCATGATCCAATAATCAGTATAGTCAACAATGATGTTACAATAGAAAGAATTCGAATATCCTAGGAGAATTCGAGTCACAGACTGTCTAGAATAGTAATTGTCACCTCAATCAGTGCTCTAGAAGTCCCAAACTCGGTTAAACTCAACCAAATCTCAGTGAACTGATGATATAGTCAGTTAATTTACCAAGGAGGGTGCATCCATGGGTTTGTCATGCAACCTAATAAGAAAAGTGCGCATGAGACCACAATCAGTGGCAATCAGAGCATAAACCCCCCACAAGAGTCAGATAACTCAAGTGGACTGATCTAGAACACTGAGTTGGATCCTAAAATGTAGGGAACTAAATCAGGTGGTCCTAAAATGACGCATGCAGGGCGCATTATGTGGATAATGGGTCCTAGATGAGATTTTCACACCACTATGGGGAAAATAACATCACTAAGTGCTAGCAAATGGTAAATAATGCAAGTAGGAAAATGGTGGAGTATTAAAATATCCTAACACCCCCCCCGTAATCCAAACTTAGATTTTCACAAAGATCTAGAGATAAAGATAAAATTAACACTAAGTCTAACAAAGATCAAAAGAATTGAGCATTAAAATAGAGAAGAAAAAACTGTGTTAGGACCAAATACCACTTTCTTCGGTGAACCTATGTGAGTCATCTGATAGACAGACAAAAAATTTGCTGACAAGGAAGGCACACATAGAACATTTTTGAACTTTCCATGCTCTAATTGCATTGTTCCCTTCCCTTCAGCCGAGATCTGAGATTCATCTCCCATGTGAATACTAGGACCATAATTGAGATCTAGAGGAGAAAATTATTCTTTGGATGAAACCATGTGGATGGAGGATCCTGAATCCATGAGGAAGGATTGTGATTGTGAAAATCCAACCTTCCGTGCATGGCATCTCTCATGACCATCGGACTCACTTCCAGAATCAGTCTTTCTTGTGACTTCTGGGAGGTAAATGTTGTGATGTTCAAGAAGTTTGGTCATCTGATCTATCTTCTTCTTCATGCATGAACTCTCTGGATGGTTTCCTTTCTTGCAATAGGAACACTTGGATTTGTCAAATCCATTTTACTTGTCTTTCTTGGAGATGGAGGATCCTTCCGATGGACTGGACATTGCATTCTGCTTGGATTCAAAATGCTTCTTCTCTTTTCCCTTTTGATTCCCTTTTGCATTTGCACTTTTTGACTCTCTATCCATAAGAGATTGATTTTTGGAGGCCTTCAAAGCACCCATCTGAATCAATTTGTCTTGTTCTTGAATGAGAGATTCAATGAATACATCTAAGGATGGCATTTTCCAACCAGGGATTGGAAATCTCCCTGAATGAAAGGTAGAAACAAATATGGAGAACTCAAGACCAAGCTTTCTCAGAATGGATAGCACCAACTGCTCATCCTTCTTCTCAATGCTACACTGCTTGCATTGCATGGCCAAATATTTGAATTTAAAAAAGAATTGTTGGATGGTTTCGAAACAGCTAGGTTGAAGATAAATCAACTCATTCTCCAAAATATGGCCCCTTAGCTCATCTTGTTTTTTGAAGAGGGTCTCCAAATTCAAACAAACCTCTCTTGGAGTCTTCAATCCATCGAGGTGGAAGAGTAGATCTTTGGAAATATGAATACACATGAAACCAAATGCTTCATCCAATATATTCAGATACTTGGACTTCTCAACAACTGCTTAAGGTTCGACCTCCTTTCCCATTGTTATCATGTACAATGACTTGTTGCGCAACACCATTTGCATATCAGCCCTCCAATCAAGATAATTGAAGGGTGTCAGGATCCTGGGAGAGATAGGAGCATCTAAATTCTCCATATGAACCGCTGGAGCGAATACAAGTTGAACTGATGCACTGAAAAACTTTCAATATCCTGCAAAAAAATATCAAGTTTGGAGATAGACTACTACTGAGCAATAATTTAGGACAATAGGAACATTTTTCTGGATCCTTCACACCTAGATAGACCTCAAAGAATTTCTCCAATGAATTCAATGCAATGGCACCAGGATTTGCTGTGGAAATCCAGAGGCTTCTGGTGCACTACTAAAATCAACTGCTTAACCTATGCTCACTGAGCTCTGATACCATGTGAAATTATAAATCACACCAGATCATGGAGATGAGTATACCTCATAGAGAAAGAATGAGCAAAAAAGATGGATTACAGTGAAAATTGCAGTAAAAATGAGTAGATAATTGATCATGCATGAGAACTCAGATAGGAACATAATAATGTCACATGATCCAATAATTAGTATAGTCAATAATGATGTTACAATAGAGAGAATTCGAATCTCCTTGGAGAATTCGAGTCACAGTATGTCTAGCATAGTAATTGTCACCTCAATCAGTGCTCCGAAGGTCCCAAACTTAGTTAAACAAAACCAAATCTCAGTGAAATGATGATACAGTCAGTTAACTAACAAAGGAGGGTGCATCCATGAGTTTTTCATGCAAATCAATAAAAAAAGGGTGCATGAGACCACAATCAGTGGAAATCGGAGCATAAACCCCCCATAAGAGTCAGATAACTCAGGTGGACTGATATAGAACACTGAGTTGGCTCCTAAAATGTAGGGAACTGACTCAGGTGGTCCTAAAATGATGCATGTAGGGCACATTAGGTGGCTAATGGGTCCTAGATGACATCTACACACCACTATGGGGTAAATAACATCACTAAGTGCTAACAAATGGTAAATAATGCAAGTAGGACAAGGATGGAGTATTAAAATATCCTAACATTCCTCTCAAACCAAGTCATCTGCAACAGCAGGAGCCAAGGTCAGGGAATTAACATAAATATAAGGAGAGATAGGGGGATCAATACCACAGGAAGAAATAAATCCCAAGCTCTCTCCACAGACAAGATCCTATGTAGAAATAGAGGTTGAGTTCCAAATTCTAACAGAAGGACAAGAGGAAATATGGGAATCGATACCTGATGTTAGGCCTAGATCCTGCTCATGAACTAGTTCTTGAGATACCTGTTCTTATTCCAAATCAAGAAAGTGTTGTTAAACCACCTGTGTCAAAACGAAGGGATCCTGATTCATTACAACAGGTGCTTGTTGATTACAGAATCCTAGAAGAATATTGGAAGCTGTGGGAAAACATGGCCACCCAACATCTACCATTGAATTTCCAATTGCTGACACTCATGGGGGTACACTAATAAATCCTATTTCTTTATCATTCCTTCCCAATTTCCATTGTGCAATCGTTAAAGATCTGTACGCCTTTATTTTTGAGTTGATGTGTTATGCCGAAGCTATGACTATACCAGAAACTTACAAAAACTGAAGCTATTTCATTCTACTTTGAAGGGAGCAACAATAAGGTGGTTCATGGGATGAGATGAAGAAGGATTTTCTTCAAAAATACCAGGATTTTTGTAGATTGTGAGAATTGAGAGAAGAAATCTTTAAGATGACCCAAAAGGAAGAATAAAATTTGTAAGATTATGTTGAGCGCTTGTAGTATAATTTATAAAGATCCCCATATGCTACTCTAGGCAAGGATGTTCTGAAGACAATTTTGATTCAAGGGATGAGAGTTGAATGGTTGGACATGCTGAATTTGATGGGAAAATGAGATATTTAAAAAGAAAGCTATGATAAAATTTGTGAACTAAGCAAAAGGAGTTCATGAGGAGCTTCCAGAAATAAACCTAGAATAAGAGACATTTTTATCAAAGCTATAAAGTTAGCCAATGGATGGGTAACACATGTGGAAGTTGGTAGCCTGCTAGATTATTTTAAGACTAACATTCTCAACAAATTGTCTTCACAATTGGATGTTTTTAGTCTAATAGAGGCAGATTGAAGCTGAGAAGAAAGTAACTATCTTCTGTCCATGCTTCAGACAGAAGCACTCTTCAAAATAATGCCCACTTAAGACTGTTGAAGTTTTTGCGATTTGTGAACATGCTAATCCTACAAAATCATGCCCATCATTGCTAGTATTGAAAGCAGTATATCGGAGGACCATCGAAGAAGCTGAGAAATCCTATTTTATAGATGCAAAGAATCCATGGAAAGCTCGGCCATCAGTTATGAATCAATATTCTCCATCATTTTTCAATACTTAGAGTAATCAATATAATCATCAGCAGATGCAATTCCCTACACCTCCTTGGAAGAACCCTCAACAGTTCCAGTACCCTTCACCATGGTTACAATGGATACCCTAGCCAGTTTAAAATCCTTCATGGACACATAAATGGTGGGGACCTCCTTTCCTTGGACATCATTTCCCAATGAAACAACCACAATTACCCATATAAAAATAGTTGCAACTCCCTTCAAATGTACCAATGAATGCTCTTGTCCTACGACCCCAATTAACTGTACAAGATGACCCAAACACAAATAATAAAAGGGTTCAACAAGCTGAAACATATAATTTATCAACCTATTGTATTGCCTCTCTTGAATGTATTGATGTACACCTTAGGTCTGGGTGAATAATCAAATCAGAAACCACACCTGTATTTAATGAACAATGTGAAGAAGAAATCATGCCCCCCTAAAATAAAGTCTCATCATGAGCAAGTTGAGAACCTTCCTCTGTTGTAATTCCTAGAGATTGAATAATCACACAAAACAAAACCATGCTAGGTTCAACCCAGACTTAGGTTGCTACTCCATATCCATAAAGGTTAGCCATTAGCAAAATACCTTCAAATCCTGTATTCGATTTTGTGGGAGAACTACAAAATATGAGTGTTAAAATTCCATTATTACAAGCAATCAAGGATGTGCCAATATATGCCAAGATGGTGCAAGGTTTATGTCTTAAGAGACTAGGAAGGAATCCCAAAGACCCACCTACTATCCATGTGTTAAGAAAATTGTCCGATCTGATTATGGCAAGAATTACACCTGTTAAGTATGATGACCTTGGAAATCCATTTGTCATTTTCCAAATTCAGGGGATTTTTTTTTTCAAACACATTGGTGGACTTAGGGGCAACCATGATATTATGAACAAGGAAAATTGGGAATCACTTGGCCTTGCTAATCTCATACCAACTCCTACAGTCTTGGAATATCTAGTTGATTTTCTAGTACTAAAAACAAAATATCGCCTAGAGGGTCATCCCTTGATCTTGGGAAGGGCATGGTAAGCCACAACTGATGCATACATAGGGTGTAGATCAGGAAACATGACAGTTTCCCATGGGGTTTCTGTGGAGAATCTGGTCCTTTATCCACTGACTAAACCTAGTATGGGGTATGAGAGTCCCTTGTAGGATGAATTTGAACCTGAAGAAGGGGATGTTCAAACTGTCCTTACCATTGAAAAACATTTGTACTTCAAGGATGACACAAAGGATGATGCCACATTAGAGGAAATTTGAGGTCTAAAATGGGCCTTATAAGAAAACGAGCCATCATATGAGAAAATGAGCCAACCATAATTTCTTGATGAGTTGGATTTCAAGAACCAATAGAATTTCAATAAAATGAGTCAACCATAATGGTTGACTTGAGATATTTGTCATAAAAAAACTACTTTTTTTGTTCGTATTTTCAACACATCTCCCTGTGTTTTTACTCAAATTTCGAGCGGGAGCACTCGTTGGATGCATAATTTAATTTCGAAGCCAACGAGTACCCACACTGCATACTTTTGATGGACCCCACTACCCCAAAAACAAGAAGTACCTGAAAAAACGTCATGATGATGCAAAATTTAATTCCGCAGCCAACGAGTACCCACATTGCATACTTTTGACGGACCCCGCTGCCCCAAAAACAAGAAATACCTAAAAAACATCATGATGCAGCCAACGAGTACCCACATTGCATATTATTGAAAGACCCCGCTGCCCCAAAAACAAGAAATGCCAGAAAAAACATCATGATGACATCATCATGATGTTTTTTTTTCCAGGTATTTCTTGTTTTTGGGGCAGCAGGGTCCGTCAAAAGTATGCAGGGTGGGTACTTGTTGGTTGTGGAATTAAATTTTGCATCCAATGAGTGCTCCCACTCGAAATTTGAGTAAAAACACATGGAGATATGTTGAAAATACGAACAAAAAAGTAGTTTTTTTCTTTCTTCATCCAAACTTAATAAATATTATTTTATTATTTAAACTATTATTTCATTATTTTAATTATTATTTTATTATTTTCCTTAGGAGGCCCATTTTAGACCTCAAATTTCCTCTAATGATTCAATAGTGTTATCAGCAATCCTCCTTTAGTTGCCCAACCCTTTTTTTAGTTACTAGAAGCTATATTGGATAATGATTCCCAAGAAAATATTGAGGAATATCTTGGTGAAGAGGGCATACCAACTATGGTTTTCCATACTAGCATTCCAGTAGAAATAGAACCAGGGAAAAAATTGAATATCAATCCAAACTTGTCGGCATCCCAGACTGAATGACTATTGCAAATTTTGCATGCACAAAAAGAAGCCTTCGTGTGGAATTACACAAACATGAAGGGTGTCCATCTAGATCTGTGTACCCACCACATCTATATAAAGGAATATTGTTGTCCCACCCACCAACCCCAAATAAAAATGAACCCCGTCGTAAGTGACATTGTCAAACAAGAGATTCAAAAAACTCGTGGATGCTAATTTAATATACCCCATCTATGAAAGTGAATGGGTATCACCACTTGTTATTGCTCCTAAGAAAAATGATAAATGGAGAATCTGCGTCGATTATTATGAACTAAACAAGGAAACACAAAAATACCACTTCCCCTTGCCATTCATTGATTAGGTCCTTGATACCTTGTCAGGAAAGGAGTTCTTTTCTTTTCTTGATGGCTTCGACGGCTACAACCAAATAAGAATTGCCCCCGAAGATTAGGATAAAATTACCTTCACTTTCCCATGGGGTACCTTTGCATACCGTGTTCTTCCTTTTGGGATTTGTAATGCACCTGCTACTTTTGAGAGGGTTGTGTTAGGAATTTTCTCTAATCTAATTAATGATAGTGTTGAAATTTACATGGACGATTTTATGCCATAAGTTACCTCATTTGATGAAGTGTTATCTAATCTGGAAAAGGTGCTTTAGCGTTGTAAACAAACCAATATTTCCTTGAGCACAGGAAAATGCCATATGAACATGACTGTAGGGGTGGTCTTGGGACATTATATTTCTTCTGCAAGGATACAGGTTGACCCCTCCAAGAATGAGGTAATCCTAAAAATTCCTATTTCGAAAAGAGGTATGCTACTTTTTGGGACATGTTGGTTACTACCGTCACTTTATTGATATTTTTTCTAGAATTCATCTTCCCTATTTTTGTTGTTTGTTAAAGATGTAGACTTTTTATGGTTGAACTTTGCCAATATGCTTTTACAAGGTTAAAAGAATGATTATCTACAACACTTGTCCTGCATGGCTCTGACTGGACCTTACCCTTCCACATCTTCTCAGATGCCTCCGACACTGCTATTGGAGATGTACTGGGACATGAGGAAGAAAATAAGCCTTATGTCATTTATTACACCATCAATAATTTGACTCCCGCTAAGTCAAATTATATGGTAACGAAGAACGAATTTATTGTTGTCATTTATGCAATCAATAATTTTCGGCACTTTATAACTGGTTACCCCATTTTTGTGCATACTGATCATTCGACTATCTGATATTTAGCAAAAAATCATGTTTCAAATGCTCAAGTTACTAGATGACTATTATTACTACAAGAATTTGACATCACTATTATTGATAAACACAGTAAGAAAAAAGTTGTTGCAGGTTTCCTCTCTAGTCTTACCATTGATAGTGACACCTCACCTGTAGAAGATAGTTTCCTGGATGAGAATTTGTTTGCAATATCAAATTACACACCTTGGTATGCATATATTGCTAATTTCCTTGTTACAGAAAAATTACCACATCATTTCTCGCCAAGGGATTGACGCAAGATTATTTAGAAAAGTTCTATGTATTCATGGATTGGAGGATATATATTTTATACTGGAGTAGATAAGGAAATCCACTGATGTGTGAAGGAGGATGAAATCCATGACATCCTTAAGGCCTGTCATGATGATACCTATGGGGGGAATTTTGCTGATAAGCGAATAAGTCATAAGGTGTTGCGTATGAGTTATTTTTGGCCGACTATATTCAAGGATGCAAAAAAGTATGTACAAGAATGTGACAATTTCCAGTGCATGGGCCAACCCATTCAATATGATGAAATTCCATTGCAAACCTAGCTAGCAGTGGAACCTTTTGAGAAGTGGATGCTCGATTTCATGAAACCAATTAATCCCTCATCTCACTAGAATTCCTACATTCTAGTGTACACAAACTATGTTATCGAATGGGTATAGGTGAAGGCTCTATTAAGGGCCATAGAGCAGGACGTTTTAGGATTTTTGTTCGAAGAGATCTTTGTCTGTTATGGGATACTGATAGAGATAGTCACAGATGGAGGGTCACAATTCATGGGACACCAGATTGAGAAGCTAACTACAAAGTACAAAATCTAGCATCTGGTCACCTCGCCTTACCACCCGCAAGCAAACGACTAGGTGGCTGGAACTAATAAGGTAATGGAAAATATTCTCACAAAGACTGTGGCTAGTCACCATTGTGACTAGGACGAACAACTCCCAAAATATCTATGAGCCTATAGGACCACCTGGAGGAACACTACCATATTTTCTCCATTTGATCTTGTGTATCGTAAGACCCCTATATTTCCTATTGAATTTGAAGTCAACACACTCATAAATGCTTTGAAGGTTTGTTTGGATCTAACTCCAACATAGAAGCATCAACTAGACCAACTGAGTGAGTTAGATGGGATCCGCTTGGCAGTGCTGCAACACACCGCCACTCTACAACAAAAACATGCAAAGTGGCATGACCGTCTCATAAAAAATAATTTGTTCCAACCAAGTTATTGGGTGCTGCTATACGACTTCAGGTTCAAATATTTCAAGGGAAAGTTTCGCACCAAATGGTTGGGTCCTTATGATGTAATCACAATTTTTGATAACGGGACTATTAAAATTATAACCATAGATGATGCATGCAATCTTCTGCTCACTAATGGAGACCGCCTTTGGTTGTATCATCAACCATATTCGAATGACTCTTTTATTAGGAAAATTCCTTCTAGCTTGAATTTGGAAATAGTAAATGAGGAGGGGCATTCCCCCACACCTCTACCTACATGATTTTTGGTTTCTCAGTATATAATAATAATCATAATAATGTTTCTAACTGTGAAAAGTACTCCTTTTGGGGCACAGTTGGACAAATTCCAATTGAAAATCAGCTTCCTAGCGGTTGGCATTTGAAAAAAAAATCCAAAATTATTTTTCTTCCAATTCTTCTAATAATAACTACAGTTTTTGAAGTGTTGCAACTCCTTTGTGGTGATGCAAAGGAATTGAAATCCTTAAACCAACAATTTTGAATCTTATTAGGACAACGTAATATAGTCGGGAATGTTACCTTGGTTTATAGCCTAATTTCATAAACATCAATCAATCCAAAACATTAATTTCTTATGTTTGATGCTTTGCTTTTAGAATAGAAAAAGTATACAAATGTAAAATTTACAAGGTGCTGGTTATAAACAGAAATGAAATAGCCGAATAAAAGAAAGAAAAAATTTAAAATTGGATTTAACAAAAGTTCAAAATGAGACAAAGAATCAGTAGAAACTTTATTACTATTGATCTGAGTTACAACTGAGGATTTTATTTTTACCCCCCTGCGAGGGAAAGGACCATAAATTTTTCTAAGAGTCTAAGGTGGTATTTTTGATCACACAGACCTCTATTTTACAAAAGAAAGAATCAAGGAACATATTTGCTTGATCAATCATGACTTTAGGATGACAGACTTTTGATTATGCAAAAACAATTTTCATTAGTATAGAAAAAACAATTCAGTTTCTAATGAAAATGAACAAACTATGAAACAAGTAAACAACCTTCTTTCATAAATAATAATGTTGTTATTAGATCCTCTTGTGCCACCTTCAATATTTCCCTGTTGTCAACAAGAAAATCTTGAGCCTTCAAAGAACTCAGAAATGAAAGGATAGAAGAATCTCACTTTGAACAGGAGCCAACCTTTTATCATAAGTTTTTCTCTCTCTCCAACTCTTCTTTTGATATCCTTGTGACTCAAACATGAATAAATGCAATTAAATCCATTCTGCTACCTTTCACAACATTCGAAATGGCCTACCAAAAAATATAATATATAATATATGCCCAATCCAAGTGATTATTATTTCAACAAAAATGTTAATATGATTAAGACATGTATTGCTAGGTCAAGTATATAGTTAAGGCCTTACCAAAGTTCGACATAAAAACTTGGTTTTATGAATATAAGCCTTGTAATACCAACCATCTCCCAAAATATAACAAAATAATTGTTGCATAATAAGCAGCTATCAAACCATTGAAGAATCAATGCAATTTTTTATCGCATGCATTAGGTTTCGACCATTAAAAATTCCGTATACTATCACCCTTTGCCAATTTGATGAGAACATCCAAAATGATATACAATGTAATCAAATAAAACAATAGTCATGATACGCAACCAATCTGAAATTGAGGATGAAAATCTTCCGTGCAATCTGAACAAATTTCTTCTCCAATGATAACATCATTACTTTCCGGGGTCCCACTTATTATTATTATAGTATTATATGTTTTATATACGCCTTACAACAATTTGCAAGCTAGTAATATAGGTGACAAATACTTGAGTCAACACTTTGGTAGCAACAACTCATTTTTTACTGCAAACTATTTTGTTTTCTTTAAGTTTGAAAAAATGCTGCAACTCCTTGAGTAGTATCACGTCGAAAATGATGCAGCTTCCTCAGTAGCAACAACCTATTTTCGCTACAGATTTTTTTTTTAAGAATAAAAAGTGCTACAACTCCTCGAATAGCAACACGTTGGATATTGTTGCAACTCCTTGAGTAGCAACATATTTGAAATTGCTGCAACTCCTTCAATAACAACAAATTTGATATCACTGCTTCACTATGCTGAAACACCTCCAAATTTAGCGCCAGAATTGAGTGATGCCACCTCCACTATTCTTTGACGCCAAACATGATGGACATTGGATCTATCGACACCTCCATTGCTGACGCCATTACATACATATCATGGCTGCCACCAAATCTATGGGTACTAACCATTGTTTGTGTTTCCATCATGAACATTTGTGGTAAGGCGAATCAGGTACTATCGTCCCTTAATTTCCCATTATTTCATAAAAGTGATTACGGTGTAGGTATTATGCTGCCACCTTTCCAAATTATTTGGCCATGGTCGTCCAACAAATCAGTTGGGGGCAGGTCGGTGTCACGACTTGTACTTTATGAATATATACATAGTACATTATTACTTGATTAAGTCTACCTGACCACAACTTGTACCTTATAGAAATTTGAGCATATCCATCCTAGTACATTATTGCTCGATTAATATCATGAAGTTTGCTGGAAACTTGCCTAATTTAAACCATATGAAAAATCCCATATTACTATTCCTACTGCTACTTGCATGCACAAGTATGATCTTAATGGATGCCCATTTACATAACCTTTTAAGTCTCAGAAACTGTATATTCTTGTTAGTAATCTGCAGGAATGGAGGGCTCAATAGTTAAACATGAACCTGAATCAATAGAGCAACTTCAAAGGAATGTGGTGGCATACTAGGTATTTCAGAATGCGGGATGGGTGGTATATTTTGAAAGGTTATAGGGTTTTGACAAAGGTATAGCACCAGAATTTGCGCATAACCGGGACAAAGAACTTTCCATAGTAAGGGGTCTTCCAATTCCAGTGATAGAGGAAGCTATAGCCCTGGTGATAGGGCTTCCCCAAGGGAGGAAGCACTAGTTTGGACGTAGAAATCCTCTTCCACGTGTAGCAAAATAATTTTTGAGAGAAGGGGAAGTTTTGCAACAAAATGGTAAGGGATATGTGCGAGAATCCTTGCTTGCACCATGGAAGGATGTATCTCTCTTTATCCAGAAGTAAATTACATGCGAGGGATGCTACAAGGTAATATTCACATATCACTTCAAGTTCTTCTCTCAACGAAGGTATCAAATTTTGTTAAATATTCCATATTTCTTGTTTATTACCCTCAATTTTATGGCTCGGTCTGCAAGAGGCGTTAAGAACCCTATAGCAGTAATGATGAATCATGACTTGATTAAGATGCTAGTCCTTGATATTACGGCAAATACCGAGATGGAATGGATACATTTCATGGGTTTACCAAAATAATTTGAGGAAGAAGTTGAAGAAGAAGCAGAGTAGGAGAAAGGGGACCAAGAATAATAATAATAAGAAGAACAACATAAAGAATGGGAAGCATTAGAAGCGAGAGGAGCTTCATACGAAATTGATCCAGTAGATGACCCATAGGAGAAAATGAAATTGAAAAGAAACCATGGCCTAGTCATTCTATGCCACCTCTATCAGAAAGTGATGTATAAATTAATAAAGAAAACCCCTCAAAATATGAGTATCTACCTTTCATTATAAAAGAGGAGTATCCCTCGAAACCTACTACACAAAAGAGTAGGAAAAAACCAATTGTAGAATTCGTGGCATCTTTTCCAAGGAGGAGGATGATGTTAATGGGTCTTGCAATGGTGGAGGTAGAACCACCCATTATTACCCCTTTGTCTTCCACACAAGAACCAACCACATAGTAAATAGATAATGCCAAACCCATTATGCAAGAACTTGAACATGAGAAAAACCCTACTGCTACTACTCCACCAAAAATAGTTGCAGAAGGTGTTATGGATGCTAGACAAGAACCAACCATAGAATAGATGGTTGAAGATGAGGTTGTTATGCAAGAACCAACCACATAGGAATCAATTGATGCCGAGATTGTTACATAAGAACCAACCAAAGTCAAAAGGGAAGAGGGAGAACCCGTTGCTATTCCTCCACTTGCACAAGAAGGAGATGAATCAATGCAAGCTATGACGAATGTGGGAACAAAAGGAGAAACAAGTACACTGGGCACCATCTGAGGTAAGAGGAAACAACATTCTCTGGTTAAACAAGTTGCAGGATTTAAACAAAATAATTTGAAGTTAAAACAAAATATTAGGGCATTGAAAAAACAGATAAAGGATATGTCTGGGGCCTCAGGCCTAGATACCCTTTCCAATGCCGCTAAAACATTTAGTAGGATTTCCTCTCCGAAGGAAAAAACAACCATGAAAGTGAAGAAGATACTTATTTGGTTTGGGAAGATATATTCAGACGTGTTGGCTATGCACCCACAGATCTAAAGTTTACAATACCGGCCACACAAATAGAAGTAGGAAGAAGGGAGGTTGGGTTACAAACTTATGAATTTCCTTTTCCCTTGTTTCTACAAGAATAAATATCTAAATGGAAGGCCATGACAATGTATTATCAGGAAGGCTTGGTTACTCTGTAGGAGCATCGAAATATTTTCCGAACCATGGAAGAAAAGAGGGAAGAAGAGCTAATGCTCTACATAATGGAGACAAAACAATGGAAGCAGGATCATAAGAAGTTAAAGGATGCGTAGGACCAAGTCCAAAAGATGGTAGAATAAAAGCACAAGATGTGCTCATAATCCATGGAATTATTGGGATGCAGGGGACCTTCCCCTGTATATGCTCTTTTCCTGCAAGAATACTTTATTTTCTTTCTTGATCTCAACCATATTTGATAACATGCCTTATCAATTTGATAATGCTAAGTCGTTTTGGAAATTTTTCTATGATAGTGATGTGATTACACAACACTCTCTATGTGAATTTTATTTTCATACCTTGAGTATGCCTCATGAGAGGAATTTTAAACCCACACCCTACATAGGATATCTTCAGCTATAGACCATCGTGTCATACCTTCTTAATCAAATTAAATGGAAATTTGCTCAAGAAAATGTAGAGAAGAGTCAGGCTATATGCGAGTTGACAATTAGGGCATATCATGCTAGTGCAATTGACCTCATAAGATCCCAAGCCCCGATTGTTAGATCTACTGAAATTTCAAGACTAGTTGTGACTATTCATACACATGTGTTGTCTCAATGTGTGCAATGTATCAATGAACATGCATCTGCAGCCATGCAAGGGAGCTGATAGAGATGGGAAATGTTCATTGTAGAATTCAAAATGAGGTAGGTGTTTGGATATCCAAAATTTAGAAGGGCCATAGGAAGGTTAAATAACTATAATGAGTGCATTGAGCAGAGAGGGCCCATGTGGATTGGCTTGAAATTTCATTTCCCCTTGATTTGGTTGCTTGTAGAAAGATATATGCCCTTATATGATTTGGCAAGGATAGAAGAACAATGGGGAGAAAAAGTCATGCTTTATGTAGGATTTAGGGCTACTGGAGAAGAGACTTCAGATACTCATCAACTAAGTGCACTTCATGAGACATATTCCTGGGCCAACCTAGACCTCAGATAGACTACAACTGCATGTGGAAATGTAGTGGCTTCAGTTGGGGGGAGATGTTGGGTCTAGGGAATGTACTCTTTTTGTTATCGTTTTGTTCCACCTTGAAGATACTTGAGTCTCTTTTTTCTATCATTTTTGACCCCGTATCTTTCATGATGCCATGATTTTCCCTAACGTACAACCTTATTTATATACTATGTTATTTTAATGAATAATTAGGTTACTAATGGGTTTAGTAACTGAATAATCCTACTCATGAAATGTTTGTGTAGAATCTATGTTGGTAGGTTGAAAATATTGGATGTTGTTACTCTTCTACAAGTTATGATGTTGTTACTCTTCCACACTTATGGTTGCTGAGATTCCTTGATAATACTCGTATCTGGTCTACGACCAATACTCATATAGAAGTGGATGCATTTCTAAGGGATAAACGTGGTTGTACTAAGTCAATTCTTCCATGAAGATCGCATCCCAACTGTCACTTCAAATCAACAAGATTAATGAAGACATTTTTAGTGATTAGTTGTAACAACTCCACAAATGGTTTAACGTTATCCCAAATATTGTTAGGAACAGCTTGAGAATCGTAGATTCTCAAGACCGTTCTGATATGTCATTTCTATAGGTTATCATCACAAATATATAAAAAGGATAGCTCCTTTCAAAACAGGGAGTTAGACAAGAGTTCAATTGTGAACATAGTAGTGCTGTAACTTTTTTGAATTCGTTAATAGAAGGAGTATGCTAGTTTCTACTTACCGATATAGTAGATTGTGCATTGTTTCAGTATCCATTGTCAGAGGAGGAAGGTCCCCCTTCCATGAGGAGGTGTTGTTGTTGATTTATTTGTTTTAGTTAGATATTTGATAATTAGTTAGTTCATTTGTTAATGATTAATTGTTAATTGTTGTCACTGCATTATTAATCAATGATTGAAGAGTGGTTAGTTCATCTGTTAATGATTATTTGTTTGCGTTGTTATTATATTGATTATTAAATTCATCACTCTGCATTTTGTTATAACGTATTAAGTAGAATTGTTTCTTGCATTTTGTTATAACGTATTAAGTAGAATTGTTTCTTCCATTATAGCAGGTGTGCCTAAAGTGTGTATTTCATTTCTGCAGTTGCTTTATTTATGAGAGTGCTTTCTACAGTTGTTTATGTGTTTTAATTCAAGCAACATGATTTCATATACAACTAAAGTGTTTCTTTTGATTCCAGTTGTGTGAGCATATAGGATAACTAGTGTTAAAAAGGAACATTTGCTTGCATAGACCTTGCATGATAATCTTGAAATAACAAGACACACCCTGGGTTGATAATTAATGTATAGGGCCAATTACTTGTTTTAAAAGACAATTAAAGGCACCGAAAATAATTACAACCATTAGAATATGGATATACTATATTATGAGAAACAATAATGAGTATTTACTATTGGTAAGCAAATGTTGTTTTTTTCCAAGAAAAGAAACTTATATTATTATTTCACGAAGAAATCTGAACATACATCATTATGTGTCAATCTGACACTCCTAGAGTTTAAAAAAGCTTTGTATCTTCCAAAAAAATATTACTAACAATTGACACAATCAAAAGATTGATGTTACATTTTATCAGAGCCATTGGCTGAAATTGGTCATACAGTTAATAGAGAGAATAGAAAAAAATATCACAATTGGCCACACAACTTCTTCATCTTCTAGAAAATCATTAGTAGACCACTGAGTCCTTTTAGAGTGGACTCCATTTTTTTTCGCCTTGAAGAGAAGGTCCTCTTCCATAAAAATAACTTCTTTAGAAAGTTGATTTGACTCATTGAATTCTCTATAAATATGTAGGAATGATACCATTACAACGTTGTTCCTCACCCGATTTATTGTTTTAATAATTGGAACTAGCATTAAATTTTCCATTATGTTCCTCTCATCAGCTCAAAGTATGATCATCTTAGAGTGTTCCAAAACTTGAAATTTGAGATTCTTCTATCTGATGCAATTGTCAGAATAAATCACAAAGTTTAAAATCTATCTCTATTATTAATCCCTTAATCAACAATAGCTTTAAAAGAAATAAAATGATTCTCTTTTAGGAATAACCCCCCTACTCCACACATGCTTGGGGATCCTTGACAAGGATGATAAAAAACCCAAAGCATTTGATTTTCTCTATGTTCAAACTGTTTAGAATTCTTGTTGTCTTGTCCTTCGATGCTATTTAGATTTCTACATATTCAACCATGATTTGTGACAAACGTGGATTGGTAGGAATTTTTTACGTTGGAATATCATATCATGCATGGCTAGTGATATCGCCCATGCAAAAACACTAGGCAATTCCTTATGTTCATAAACCAATTTATCCTTATATATATTGATTCTCAAAGCAATGAAGGATAGTTTCTTCATTCCATTTTCCTTTAGTTCCAATTAGACTTACAACCTCATTCCAAACTTCTCTTGTATGGGAACAATGAACTAATAAATGATATGTGGAATCCCTATTTGATTGGTTGCTATGAATATTTATTTAATATTATTATTTATAAATTAATATATTATTAAGTTACTAGTAAAAGGGCGTAACCCTTCACAATGTTGGATCAAGCCATATAAAATGCGATCTTATAGTAATTTATCAACATCATTTCATATATTATTTCTATTTATCATTCAATATGATAGTGAAATTCGACTATTAATATCTAACGAGATACAGTTGCTGCATTTGATATGAAAGCTCGAATTCGACTCCTTTGACCTTAGTTCGAGTTGCTGCATTTGATATGAAAGCTCGAATTCGACTCCTTTGACCTTAGTTCGGATTCGGCTCCTCCTACTATTGAGCTTGATTTTAACTTTTGGCTCACCTATCCTCTCTCTCACCCATCCTCCCTCTCTCCTCTCCACGCTGCTGTTTCGACCGTCCTTCTTCCTCTTCGTTGCCACTTCCCTACACCCCTGCACTTCCCATCTCCACGGCCTCTCCTCTTTCGCTGCTCCATTCTCATCTCCGACCACTCTCTGCACTCCCTATTCCATTCGCCTCCATCCCCTCAATCCATCCCTACCATCTTCCATCTCTCCCTCGCGGCCTTCACATCACCCTCTCATCCCCAATCGCTGCCCATACACAACACTCCCCACGCTGCACTTATTCCCCCACTCCCCCCATCTTCAACACTTCTTCCCGCCACCTGCACCTTCTTCATTCTTCCGCTCACGTCCGAAACTCATCCCATTCACAAGCCTACTCTCCCCTCTCCACGACTTCCCTGCATCCCTGCGCATCCCCCTTCACTCCAAATCCGCGCCACACGCCCGTCACTCTTGATCAGCCCACGCCACCTCTCCCTCCAACAGCTCGTTCGCCAACGCTCCATCCTCCACCGCATTCCATCCACGCTTCCATTCACCGCGCCCTCAATTGCGCCCTCCACCAGCTTGCTGCATCCGCGCCTCCCCCCTGCACACAATCGCTCCACACCACCTCCCCAGCTGTTTCATCATCCGCCAGTCTCCCTCTTCCGCTAGCCGCTCCTCTCGTCCACTCGCCTGCAAGCTTTGTCCTCGACCACCGCCATTCTGCAACCCTCCCACCTTGCGTCCTCCTCTATCCTCGGTGCCTGTAACTCCCCGTGACCCTCCTTCGCTCCTGTGACTCCTCATGCCTCCCTGCCCGCGCTAAACCCTCCTCCCACTGCTGCGCATCCCCTACCTTCACGCCTCCACTCTCCCCCAGCTGCATCGATAACCCTCGCCATCCGTCTTTCCAATCCCCACACTCCCTACATCGCCCAACTCTTCACGTAAACTCTCTATGTTTTTAATAAAAATTAAATATTATATAATATTTAATTTTATTAAAGGTCACAAATCCATATTATAAAGAAAATAAGGATTTAGAGTTATGATTTGAAGGTGGGAGAGGCGGCGGGCTCTGCGATGGAGGTAGGGTTTCGCATGGGTGGCTGGTAGCTAGGAGCTACAGGTCGATGTAGGGGAGAGGTCGTAGCCAACCCTCTCCCTGTCACCTTGCCTTGTTTGCACTGAAAACGACGGGTGGTTTTACTCGAGGACGGGTTTATTTTTTATATGCAGATGGAAGTTTTCCTGTGAGGCGTCAGGGTTCTGCAGATTGTGTCGGTGCAGAGGGATTTTGCAGGGTTTATTGTGGGTGTTGGGGATTTTAGCATCGGAGAAGGTATGGATTTGGATGCTCTCGTTGGCGTACAGGTGGAGGCTTTAGACGACTGGGGGGCGCCAGGTGGAGGGCTGATGAGGGGCCTGGATGGTTTCTCTCTGATGGGGCCTGGAGGTACTGTAACAACAGGGAGGGGGCAGGTGAGGCCGGAAAATGACATACTGACCTCGGACTGGAGAGCGGCAGATGACTACTTTGCACGGAATCTGGGCTTTCAGGTGTCGGGGTTACAGGATGGCTTTGAAGCTGTGGTAGGTTTTGAAAAGATTGCAGAAGCAGGTGTGGCTCGTCAGGTTCAGCAGCTGGTTGGAACGATTGAAGATGAAACTGGAGGGGATTTGCGTGTGCCTCTGGATATTAACGAACATAGGGGGTTTGGAAGCCCTGCGACGGTTGTTGGGTCTCAGCAGGTTCGTGTTGGGACTGTTTTAGGGGCTGGGGCTGCTCGTAAAGGACCTAACAGGCGTAGGAAGAGAAGCTGGGTTAAAACTCGCTCTGTGGGTAGCTATGCTGTAGGAGAAGACATTGCCTGGGAACGAGTCCTCGAGATGTCTTGTATGACGCTGGTTGGTAGGGTTATGGGCAGGATTTTTGCTCGGCCCACGGTGATGGCTTGGGTGGAGTCACAGTGGCGCGAGGTTCTGGGATACACTCCTGAAGTGGACATGCTGCTCCGTGGATGGTTTGCGGTGGTACTTCGTTCAGAGGAAGATATACCCAAAATCTTGAACAAGAATTGGCATTTAAAAGGGAAGCCGGTACTGTTGAAGCCATGGCATCCTCTATTTGATGCGAGTCGGGAGAGAATTGACCTGTCCCCGGTGTGGGTTAGATTACCGGGACTTCCTCTGCACTTCTGGGATATTCGTCATTTTCGTCAGATTGGGGATATCCTTGGAAATTTCCTGGAAGCTGATCTCTCCTTTATGAAGACGCATTACAAACAGGTTGCAAGAATTTTGGTTAATTTAAATGTGCGTGAAGGTCTGCCGGAGCATATAACTTTGGAATGGGGGCCTGTTAGTATTACCCAGATGCTGGATTATGAGAATTTACCCTTCAGGTGTCGGCGGTGCCATGTCTATGGTCACCTGGAGTCTGATTGTCAAACACCGACTCGTTCACTATTTGGGGGGATCCAAAACCCTCCGGAGAAGGCTACTTTGGATGAATCCCCGGAATTGCTGATCAATGAGGTGGTGACTGAGCGGATGGAATTGGATGGAGACCGGATTGTCGGTGTGGTGGATTCTGCTGGCCCGAACTCAGAAGCGGCACGGGACATTTTCGTTGGAGAACCTATTGAATCTTGAGGACCTTACTGACCCTGTTTCGTCGGCTGTGGTAGTTGTGCCGGGACCTTCCATGCCGGGTATTCCTTCTTTTTCTTTTTCACCCTCTATACATCTTTTTATCAATCGATGCTCTGTGGTCGGTTCTGATTGGGTTGAGGGACTGAAGAATTTATCTTTGTCGGGTCTTAATGAGAATGTTCCTTTTTCTTTTGTTTCGCCCTCCTGTGGGGGCTGTACCTTATCGGTGGGTAAACCTGATGCACACCTCCCTGATTTAATGCCTAACCTTCTGGAGGAAAATTTGATTTCTATCGAACCGGACCCTGGGAAGGTGGACTTGTCCCCTGTGCCTTCTTCACCCGAATCCTCTGCATCTGGGTATAATCTCCGTTCCTGTTCTAAAATTTCTTGGGGGGGTTTGGGTAAGACGAAGGTGATGGCCCGGAGGGGCAGAGGCCGGAGGTCTCATTTATCTAAGGCTCAGAGCAGAGCCCGTTTGGATCTAAGGGATGGGAAACAAGTTTCTATTGAGAGGGCACTTAGAGCAGTGAATGCCCGGACGAATGTGCGGATATGAAGATCATGTCCTTCAATTGTCGGGGTCTGGCTGGGCCAAAAAAGAAATCAGCGTTCATGAGGGTGCTTACTCTTGAACGCCCTGATGTGATTCTGCTACAAGAGACTTTAGGTTTAGGTATTATCATCAAGGAAAAATTGGAACAATGGTTGGTGGGATGGACTTTTCTGACCCTGGATGTGAGGGGTCGCTCTGGGGGGTTAGCTGTGGGATGGAGAAATTGTGCGATTAAATTGAATAATGCTTGGGGAATGGCTTCTGTGCTGGGTGCTGATTTTCTCTCTGTTGATTTGGGCACTTGCTTCACTGTGGTTAATGTCTACGGGCCTTATGTTAATAGGGCGCCTTTCTGGGAATCACTACTACAGGATCCACTCCTTGATGGTGAATCGGTTGTGGTGGGTGGTGATTTAAACTTTACCTTAGGGCATTCAGAAGTCTGGGGACCTATGGCACATGTGGACCCTTTGGCAGGGTACTTTCAACAGAAATTGGTTCATAAGAACTTGCTGGATATTGAACCTATCAAGCTGAAACCCACTTGGAGGAACAACAGGAGTGGAGAGGCTCGGGTGGCAAAAAGACTGGATCGGTTCCTGGTGGCTGAACAGATGGTGGACAGGTTTCTACAGATTAGACAGTGGGTAGGGAGCGGTGGGGACTCTGATCATTTCCCTATCTTTCTTGAGATCAGGCGAGGACCTGATAATCCACCTAGCTCTCTTAAATTTAACAAGAATTGGCTCTGTGATGAATCATTTAAAAAGCTCTTTTTGGACCTTTGGAGGTCGTTTGATGTGGATCATGCTCGTACTGGGGCTTTCCAGTTCGCTGAGAACATTCAACGGTTAAAAGGAGCTGTTAAAAAGTGGGCTTTTGAAAAGAAAATTAGGGATGATGCTGCTCTGAAGCAAATTGAGGATGAACTTTTACAGATATATGAGGGGGATGGAGGGGGTCTCCTGACTGTGGAATCCAAGGCTGATATGGTCAGGATGGAAGGCATTAGAAATAAACTTTTGATGGAAAAGGAGGAAACCTGGAGACTCAAGAGCAGGGCGGTCTGGCTGGAATGCGGGGATGAGAATACAAAATTTTTTCATGCATATGCCAGGGGGAGGAAGGCGATCAATACTATTTGGAGCTTGAAAGATGAAGCTGGTACTGAACATTTTGACTTTGAAGGCAAGGCTAGATGTGGGGTGGGTCATTTCCAGCAATTATTCAAGGCTCCTGTACAGGCCTCCATAGCAGAAGTTATAAGGATTGCACAATTATTTCCATGATTTGCTGAGGAAGAGGATAATAGGAGACTGATGAGGGCTGTTACTGAGGAGGAGCTGAAGGAGGTTCTTGGTAGCTTTCAGAAAGACAAGAGCCCCGGGCCGGATGGATGGACTATGGAATTTTTTGTAGAACTGTATGAGATTGTGGGACTGGATCTCCTTCAGGTGGTTGAGGATACTCGGACGAATGGGAGGCTTCCTGCCTGTTTTAATTCTACCTTTATATCCCTCATACCAAAGACCGATAATCCGGTTACTCTCTCAGAGTTCAGACCTATTTCATTGTGCAATTGTATTTACAAGATTGTGTCGAAGGTCATTGCTCGGAGACTCAAGGTAACACTTTCTGAACATATCACAGCTGAACAGTTTGGCTTTCTTGAGGGACGCCAGATTCATGAGGCTATAGGGGTGGCACAGGAAGGACTTCACAGCATGAAAACTCGGCACATCAAAGGAGCTATTCTTAAAATTGACCTGTCCAAAGCATACGACAAGGTGAGTTGGATTTATATCAGGCTTCTCCTAACACATTTGGGTTTTGGTATAAATTTTATTAGATGGATCATGTCATGCATAACTACTGTATCATTCTCTGTGTTATTGAATGGAGCTGCCACCCCCTTTCTTTCATGCGGAAAGAGGCCTTAGGCAAGGCTGTCCGCTATCCCCACTACTCTTTCTGCTGGTGGCTAAGGGTTTGAGCAGGGCAATTAATGATGCTAAATTACAGGGGCGGTTTAAAGGCATTAATATTGGGGATCGCTTATTTATTACTCACCTTTTATTTGTGGACGACATCATCATCTTCTGCTCAGGAGATCGAAGGGATACTCGGGCTTTGAAGGAGATCCTGGAATTGTTCTCTACAGCGACGGGGATGGATATAAATGCTGATAAGTCCACCCTAACTACCCATTTGCTTCGACAGGAGGAGGAACGGGCACTTGTGGCATACTTTCCTTTCAAAATAACTACTCTTGATGAGGGGTTGAAATATTTGGGATTCTCTCTTAAAGCAAATATTTATCTTAAGAAGGATTGGAGATGGTTAATAGGCAAGGTGGAGAAAAGATTGAATGTTTGGAGTCACAAGTGGATGTCGCGTGCTGGCAGGATGGTCCTGGTTAAGGCCGTTTTAGAAGCCATCCCTGTATACTGGATGTCCTTGTCTTGGATACCCAAAGGAATCCTTGAACAGATCAGGCAGTTATGTTTTAGATTCCTGTGGAGTGGTAAGAAGGAAGGTCAGGTTACTCCCTGGGTTAATTGGAAGAGGATCGCTGTTCCTAAAGGTCTTGGGGGCTGGGGATTAAAAAATATTTTTCTGTTTGCTCAGGCGCTGGCAGCAAAGGGAGGTTGGCGACTTATCAAGACTAATAGTCTTTGGACCAGGGTTATTAAAAGGAAGTATCTTTCAGACACTAGTCTGGAGGAATGGATAAGGAGCCCTCGGAAATCACATACCGGGGGATCCGTGATATGGAAGGTTGTGGTTAAATCCTTCTCACTGGTGGAGAATAATCTGGCTTGGGATATAGGTAAAGGAGAAAAGGTGAGAGTTGGCAGAGATCCATGGATTGGATGTGATCAATCACATTTGTTGCCCGATCATGTTATTCATTCGCTGGAAAACCGGGGGATATTCACACTTAATCAACTGGCTGATCAGCGACCGGATGCACCGTGGATTCAATTTTGGAAAACTGTGGATGTTTTGGGTTTGGGGGATCCGGAGGCTGTTTTTCTGGGTAATTACATCCATGGATTGAATCGTGCTGGCATACATCTCTCGGATATGGAGGATGTAATGACTTGGGAACTTGATCCGGCGGGGCATTATACACCAAAGTTGGGCTATCATGTACTTAGCGCTGGAGCTGCTATACGGGATGAGGTCTGGTGGTGGAGATCACTATGGAAACTTAAATGCCCATCGAAAAACAGACTCTTTATGTGGTGTGCTTTGGAAAATCGGGTGCCGACCTGGGATATCTTGCAGAAAAAGGAGTTTCCAGGGTCCGGGTTGGTGTGCTTTATGTAAAATGGAATTGGAATCCGTAACACACCTTTTCATCAAGTGTCGGTTCACGACTGCTGTTTGGAATGAATGCTCAAAACTGGTGGGTTTTGACTGTCGATGGGAAGGAAACTCTGTTGGCGAAGCATGGGAGCGATGGTGGAGATGGGCGCACACTAAAAAACAAAAGATCCTACCTCTGCTGATCATATGGGGGATATGGTTGGCACGGAATGGGGTCATCTTTCAGGATAAAACGTACATACCAGAGATTATTGGTACTATGACGGTGGGTCTTTACATGGCATACCCCGAACATGTAAGGGCTGCTCAGCAGCGACGGAATATGGATGTGGAAATTGACAGATCATACCCGTGGGGGTTTTTTGACGGAGCTGCCAGCAACGAGATATGCGGTGGGGGAGCTGTTCTTTATTTAACCGAATCTCACTTTTTTACTATCACTATGGGACTTGGTATGGGTACAAACAACTTTGCAGAAGTTATGAGTTTAAAACTATTACTCATATTTGCAACTGAGCGGGGCATTACTAGGCTGGCGGTTTATGGAGATTCCATGAATACTATAAATTGGACCAACAAAACTCAAGCATGCAGAGTTCTTAGACTTGCTAATGTACTTCACACTATTCAGAGGCTCAAACAATCCTTTGATCATTTCATATGCCGTCATGTATACAGGGAAAATAACCAAAAAGCGGACCAGGCATCCAAAGAAGGGCAGAACATGGATATCGGCACATGGAAAGTAGTAGAAGAACAGGATGGACAGAGAACTGAGTTCTTTCTCAGACCTTACATTGCATAAAACTGTTTATGTATATGATAACTAGTTTGAAAAACTATGTTTTTATTTATGTTTTAAGCAATCCTTTATATCATTAGCATGAATGGATGTTATATAAATTTTTTTTGAAGCTGTAATAGCTAGACAGTCCGTTTGGGACAGAACCATATTTTTTTGAAAAACAGGGAAGCGACACTTTTTGCACTTTGAAAGAAGACGTAACAGTCTCATCTCGTGAACCATAACTTTGGATATGGTCAATTCACTTTTACAGTGAATTCTGAATGTAATTCTGATCTCTTTGGATGAATGGAATTATGCTTTTTTTCTTATGAAAAAAATAAAAAAAATAAAGAAAATAAAAATAAAAAATATATAAATATAATAATTATTATATTTATTTATTTTACCCATTAATTATAATAATTATTTTTTTAACAATAATTATTATTAATTAAGTCCTAGCAAAATTGGGCCCAAATATTCATCTCCTCACACCAGATCAAGAACCACGGCGGAATTAAAAGACAAACGTGAGAAATTGGAAAAGGACATCAAGGCCCTCGTTGCCAACCAAGAAAAATTCAGAGAAGAAACGAAAAATAACAAGGCACTTAAGAAAGGAATTAAAGAAGATGTTCTTCTAGTACTAGGAATAAAACTTGATGACAAAGTAGACATCATGCACGAGAAACAAAAAAAGTTAGATAACAAGATGTGTGCGATGACACAGAACATAAGTACCATGACACAGAACTTGAGCATCATGACACAGAACCATAATACCTTAATGAAAATGTTACAAAAACTAAGGTCTAATACAAACCATATCAGTTACTCAAATATCTATCCATTCTCGATTCCCATGGCTTTACACTGTGGATCTATAATGCTCTTATACATTTTTTCTTCAGAAACTATTCAGATCCCAAACAACATTACATCATATATAAAATGGAGGTGTCAGGGATAAAACCCTCACCAATTTAATACCCTTCATCGTGCCTTCCCTCTTTTTGTGATGAAAGGCACCCCCATTATCCAATTCACCGCATGAATATTAGATTAACAACAATATGATATATAGCCAAAATTTTTAATCAGAAGCCTTTTCCAAGTCTGTTTTTACTACCCAAGCCGTATGTTTTTTTTCTCTTATTGAAAGAAGACCATCTTGTGCTATACTCATTCCAGATTAGATCAACAATAATATGATACATAACCAACAATATTTATCAGAAGTCTTTGCTAGCTCTGTTTTTACTACCAAAACCATATTTTTTTTCTTGTATTGAAAGCAGACCTTCTTATGCTATTCTCACAATGTAACATATATATATATATATTTTGAGATAATCTAAGAAGACTATTTGGAGTCTATTTATCAAAATATTTGTAATAATCTTATACATAGAGTTACATAATGATTTCAACTGGAAATATCAAAAGGATTCTAGATCATTATTATATAAATGTTACATTTTTTATTCCAAATAAAACATTTCGAGAGACTTTGGTTTCCTTAACAACCTTTCACAATTTTTCCACCAAAAAATCATAGAACCCCATTTAAAATTTGGTTGTTCAACCATGTGGCCCAGTGTTCTTTTCCTTTTTAAAAGAGTGCAAAACAACTTTGAGTTCTTCCTTTTTAATTTCTACCTCTAATTCCTCTTTTGTTGTTCATCTATTTACCTTGAAAACAAGAATGCCACTTTCATAATCTCTAAATATGTTTGCCTTTCAAGGATCTTGTTATAGATATTTGAAATACTTTGTTCATTCTTTTGATATCCATGGAAAAATTGTGACTGTGGACCATCATTGATTTCTTATCTCCAAAATCGTATTTGTATTCTTTTGATGTTTGGCATAATTGTGAAAAAAATTGTATTTTTATTACCTTCTGCCAACCAAATGGCTCTACTTTTCAGTCTTTATTCTGCCTCTTCTTTTTCCAAGATTATTATTTTTGTACCTTCTAGAACTTTTAGCTTCATTAAACCTTCTTTTGTAAAGGTTCCGCTTTCATTATTCTCAAATATTTCTTTGATTTGTTCCCATGTCTCCCTAATCTATTTTTTATCTTTCTTTGCTTACCCTTTTTCTCACTTTGCCACTATTTTATTAATATTTTTCAAGTTTGCAATGAAGTAATATATTGTTGTCTTCCAATGCATTTGTCTGGCTCAAACTTCCAATTTTGCATTACCATCTTTGTAGACCCTTCCTCTTATAGCCATTACGATTCCATTTAAAAGGACTTGGAGGATTTATACAATCTTTCTCTATTTGAAGTAGGATTGGAAGATAGTTTGAGGAGCCACCTTCCCCTACCCAAGATTTCAACTTTTCAATGTCGATCAATTTCTTACGTACAATAAATTTATCTAACCTGTTTGAAACTCCTTTACTACCACTTCTGAAATTATTCCAAGTAGGAAGTATCTAATTAGTTTCAACACCACAAAATCCTATACCTTCAAACAATTGAAAGAAATAATATTCTAGGGGATTTAAGCTCATGTTATCCCCCCCATAGTTCTTCAACTTTCATTGTCAGATTTAGATCACTCCTATAATGACATTATATTTTCCCACAAAACCCTAAAATTTGAAGTTGTATTAGAAGACTTTATTCTCTACATATTGACCATAAATATTGATTATATTAATAACATTTCCCAGTTCTGTGGAATTCAACTCTATTTGTATGCATTCATTTAAAGTAGACAAAGAAATAAATTCTAAAGCTTATCGCCATCTTGTTACTATGCCTCTCTATCTTCCCTCTAAATATATAGACCCGAGGACCAATCTTTCAAACATGAATATAGGATGGACACAACCTCCCCCCTAAAATGTCCCCCTCCCCTCTCCTCACACATGGTTCCCTGGATCAAGATGACATCTAGTTTATGTTTAGAGAATGTTTTCTTTAGGGATAGTTTTTTATGGGTGCCCCCTATGCCTCTCACATTCATGGACAAAATAACCACGATTTCACTTTTATTGAGGCCATATTACTCTAAGGACCCCCTTTATGGTCAATTGCTTGCCTCCATTCACTTCTTTTACAACCTTGTTTTTGGTTAGTGGAAAAATTATTAGCACCCTACCATTGATGCAATACCAGGGTCTAAGGCTAGACCTCCCTCAATATCTAGATCTTTAGTTTACTTATAATATTTTCTTCGCCTTAGATTGTACCTTGACTATTTTTTTCTTTCTTTTGATTTAGAATTGGGATCCCACCCATCTAGGATATTATCTCTTTTTGGGAAAGAATATGTTGTACTTCACAATTCCTTGGATTTATTATATTGAGCCCCTTGTTCTTACAAGGTTTCTTAGGTTGGTCAAACCCCTTCCCTAGTAAACCATTCCTACTAAGGGAATTATTCAATGGAATTTCCATATTCTTATCTAGAATAAACCATGAACTATGCCAAAAAATGATGTAATTCATACCTTTTATTAGAGTATTTTTTGTAGCTCCTCATTTTTTACTATGATGGGGGATCCAACTCCTTCAACTTGGGCTTGCTTGACATGGTTTTTTATTGAAGTATGATCCTGATATAATTAAGATAAGTTTGAAAATGGGACTTCACCGCTAACCTCTTTTACTTTTGTTTGATCTTCTTCTAGGAATTTACAATTTTCTTGAAATCATTGACCTTTCACCTTTTAGAGTCTCTTATCATTCCTTTTAGAATTCATTGCAAACATGTCCAACCTCATGGAAATTTGAACATCTGAATGTTAATTTCCAAAAATCCAAGGATTATAAATTTCCAATTCCCCCAAGCTATTTCCATCTCTTATATAAATCCTTCTATAAGTTCCATCTCAACTAAATTTTTACTACTCTTTTGTCCACTTGAATTGGAAATCTAATGTAAAATATATGATTTTTCCGAGACTATTTTCAAGAGCTATTAACATATTGGGATTCCACAATTCCATAGGGATATCATGCACCTTAACCCACATAGGATGCTTGAAATTTGTCTCCTTTAGAGGGTCGAAGCTTGGTTTCCATCATTTGATGTTTATCAAAGATGTTTCCCAGTACCATTTTTTCCTTGGAACATTTTCTTTGTTTTCTTCTATTCTAAATTCAAATGCAAGTCACCCATGGAATAGGATATGAAACATTGGTACATACCCTAATTCCTCGTATCAACTCTTCCATTCCATTCTGAAATGTGCTCTATTCTTTGTATGTTCCTAGAGAAAAGGGGGATTACAGGGATGATCACCCCCTTGGCTAGGGCAGGGAGGAGGTGAGGAAGTGGAGCCCCTAAAAGAAAATTTTGGGTTCATTTTTTGTTTGTTTTGGGCCTTTTTGATCCACTGTAAACTAATTTCAATCAAAGAATTAGGGTTGTAATTTAATCTACGTTAACATATTAGGGTTTTGGATGCTATAATATTGTATTGGGAACGATGAAGATAATACAATGAGATAGAGAGAGGAGAATCTCTCAGTTAGGTTGGTTTTCCTGATTAAGGGTTTCTACGATAAATCTTTGTGCACTGTGTGTGTGCCATTGCTATTTGTTTTGTTTTAGATTTTGGTGGTATTTCTTTTCTTACACAAGTTGATCAAACTCTTCACTACCCACCATTGAATATTTCCTTCTTTGATTGATTTCCCCATGAATTTCCCTACGAGATTCCTCTATACTAGAGATTTCACTTTTTGAATTCCCATATCCTCCCCAAGTATTACATTAACTTTCTCCTTATGCTTCCTTATGAATTTTTTCCTCCTCTTTTTACTTGGATACTCTACAAGTTCTTTGTTTTCCTTCCTCCTACTTTCTTCTTCTCCACTAATTTCCATATTTACTTATGATAAAATCCCAAACCCTCTTCTACAATCAAGCCTTTGCAAACAATCAAGATAATAAGCAAAAATCTACAAACTCTATTCCATTACGTAACTAGTGTTTACATTCCTCCCTTCTACTAATAACAAGGATGACTTCTCAAAAGAGTCAACATTTGGTTTAATCACTAACATCCAAGGTGTTAATACATTGTCCTCTCTAGCCTTTGTTACCATACCTATTCCATAAAGGGTTGTTGTTTTGGTAGTGAAAATGCCACCCTTCTTAATTGCTTATGGAAGACATTGGAAAAGTGGGTCAAGATTCTAAGATTTTATAAACTCTATAATGTCACAATGACCCTGGTTTACTTCATCATTATACACCTTTAAGTCTCTCCATATCTCCACTAGCTAATATTTTAAGTTAAATATTGATCTTAGAAACTCTCCCTCCCCTCTTAATCTACCATCTCTTCTTCCATTTTTCCTTGATATTACATGTAAAAATATTTTTCAACAGATATTGATTAGAACACATGGAAATATAATTTATGATCAAATGGTTTTGGTGATATATTTATCTATTTTTTAAAATTATATAATGAAACAAAAACACATTTAAGGATTTAAGGACAATCTGGAAACCTGTTCTTCAAAAACACATTTGTTTAATATAAAGTGATAATGATTTACATTTATATTGGTCACTTATATATAAACATGATGCAAATCTTAATACTATTTTCTTTAAAATGGTGGTTCAACGTTTATTAGAGGGCTAGTCCATCGAAATAAATGGCAATACCTACTATTCCATGTAGAGAATCAAGGTATGGCCAGAAATACAATCATTACAATAGGGGCTCAACAAGAGCAACATGTCACTTACAAGAATTGAACCTAGTAGGGGAGGGAAACAATCATTCCTCCCAACCACCCAAGCTACAACCAATAGACACATATCTTAATACTATATTTACTTCGCAAGATGTTTTTACTATGAAAAACGCTTAGCTCACAATCGTTTAGACAACCAATTATTAAAGACAATGTGTCATATGCTCTTTCCTTTATGTTGTGGTTTTGTAGTATGTTCTTTCGCCACCATTAATAACGTTTTGATAAGATGGCACATGGCTTAATATTTCAGTTTGCTTAATCTAGCCCCCTTTCAAATCACGGTCCACCAGTCACCTGGCATGCTTACGAGTTTCCAGCTATATCACTTGTGTTCATACACGTGTCAAGATTATTGTTGAGGTTTTTCTTTGTGATTTTATTAAATGATTTGCAAGTTGATTCCTTTCTCCATGGTTTCAAGTAGTGTCATGAACTGGTTCCCAAGAATTTGAGAAAAATCATTCATAAGATGAAACCATCCACCATGTGCTTTGAAATTTCTCTTTGTTATCCCATGGGCCTGAGAATTCATCTCTATGTGATTTCTCTTTTTTATCCAACGAGCCTTATAATTCATCTCTCTGCAATTTCTCTTTGTTGTCCAACGAGCATGATAATTCAACAAATAAAAAAAGAATACAAAACTCAAATATTAATCTTTTTATGTCTAGATGGTGGATTACTCAGATCACGTGTCTATGCATGTGAGTGTCATGGAAAAGCGTCCACATACGATAAGCCTCCATCCAATCAAATTGTTTTTAAGTAGGATAATTGTGGCAACAACATTTGGTGGTGTGAAGGGAAAAACCAAACTCACATACTAGGTAGAAATGTTTATGAATAAATTTTTTTAAACCATGCCTATCAATTCTATTTGATGACCTGTTAGTCTATGAATATATTCACACAAGAATGAATGAATATGTTTGATGCCTATCAATTCTATGGAGGAGATCACGATAAACTTAGGATGTGGTAATGCTTGGAATCCACATATGCATAATTCTTCCTTCTTACCATAGTCTAGAGGATAAACAGTTTTATGATTAGGATAAAGAACAAGTGTTTGTTATCTTACAAGATATATTTGACTGAACAAAGAGATAAATTCACATAAAATAATTTTATTTAAGAAAATTAAAACAATTATAGGTCTATGAATCAAATGGATATAATATGATTTGACAAAAAAATTGACATACTAAATAATAGATGTAGGTCAATATTCAATTAAACAATCATCAACCAACATGTGGCCTAATTGAACCTTTTGACCGATAGCACTATTTTTAGTCCATGCAAGCTTGGGAATATTACATTAACTTCGTGGTCGGCCTTCATTGAAAGGACATTTTTCATGAAAACACCTTCAATGAGATATAAGTTCATTGTTCATTCTATGATATAAGTTCAATGTTCATTATATGGGCTCTAAAAATGGGAAAAGTATGTTAAGAGAAGTCTATATTTTGCTCTAATCACTTAATTTTTCTCTAATCACTCGAGTTTACTCTCATCATTCAATGTATCACTAGCAGTAAGGTTGATGGAAACCATGAAAAAAATGATAAATTGACAAATTGATGTTAATAATCATTGATAATGGGAATGACATATAACACTAGTATATTCTAGGTCTAAATTTGATGCCTAAGCGATGACCATCCCCATTGGTGAAACATCAAATAATTTTCCCCATAACGTTGAAGAGAGCATATCAAAGTAAATGTTGAAGCGACATCCAATTTAAAAAAAAAAAAAAAAAAGTCATACGAAGGTCAAATAGACGTATGTGCAATGTGTAATTTATGTCAATTGGGTGTTTGAGGTACGTTTCACAGATATTTTTTCAAAGGAAATTTTTTCCATAGAATGTCCACTGAACATCTAATGGACATTCGATAAACGTCCATGTAATGTCTTTAGAACGTCTAGAAAACATCATTTAAATGTCCAACATCTGTCTAACAAACTTCTTCCAAAGATATTGGTCAATGACAAAAAAAGTCCATTTAAGGTCTAACAAATGTCCATCAATCGTCCAATAAATGTTTACCAAACGTCCAATAAACATATACCAAGCGTGAAACGAATGCCTTGCAAATATATTGGTCGATAACAAAAAAATCCAATAAATGTCTAATGAGCGCCATTTAAACATCCAACATCTATCTAACGAAAGTCTTGCAAAGATATTGGCCAATGACACAAAAGTCCATTTAACGTCTAACAAATGCCTATCAATCATCCAATAAATGTCTATCAAGTGTCGAATAAACATATACTGAACGTCAAATGAACATCTTGCAAATATATTGGGCAATGAAAAAAAAGACGTCAATTACATGACTATTGCTCCAACTTTTGTGCAATTTGGTGGATGCACGTACTACGACCAATGTAGAAACATGAACATACTACCTGCCAATTCAAATGCCTCCCTTATGGGTTCATCAGTTGGGAAAACAAAGCACTTGGAGTTATATCATCGAAATCCTTACTTTCCAAACTATAGCCTCCAGTGCTTGTCATAGTGTTGGCATGGGTCTATCCACAGCATAAGTTTCTAAGTTGTTTGAATAGTTGTAATCAAGAGATATTTCTACAAAGTTATTCATGCTGTCATCAATCCATTTATTCTCAATTGCAATTTCCTCGAGCTGCAAAGCAAATTATAAATTCCAAAGCGCATCTCCCATAGCTAGCCTTTCAAACCCTTGCTCAATAAGACACTTTTCAGCTTCTTCCCCATGATACTACTAACACTTCCCTCCAAAATAAAAATACAATAAATTGCAATATTATTCTCCTCCTCCACTTCTCACTAGAGTTAAATGATAGTGACAAAATGAAATATATTTAGGTTAGATATGATGGACCCACTAATGACACCCTTGTTAGAAAAAAAATATCGTGTAACAATAGCATAATAAAAAACATAAACACAATACAAGAGAGACACCAATATGTGTGGTTCACCCAATATGGGCTATGTCCATGGAGAAATTTCCAGTCTTTTTTATTATATTGTCTAGAAAATGAAGGGATACAACCTGTAGCACATCCGTTGCAACTTCATCTTCGCTCTCTCACGATCTTTCTTACACAATGACATAGATCTTTACAATACTACAATACTACCACACACAACCATATTACAATGCCTTCCTTTTAAAGAGGGATCACCATGGGATACCCAAAAATTTGGGCCCGTAAATCACCCATTATTTACCAAGTCATGACTATGAAATTACAACATTTTACAAAGCATTTTTTTAAAAAATTTCACTACAAGGGAGTTGTCCCCGAACACTTACCAGGGGGGGATCCCAAAAGTAGTTACTGCCCCCTAGACCCCCCATGGTGACTATAATGGGGGATACATCCCCCCACACTCGCCAGCCATGGGATAGGATCTAGACATAGCTGAAACATGACCTTTGAATCAGGAAGATCAAGCTCCATAGCCAACAATCTCCCACTTGGAAACTGATCACAACAAATCCACCGCCATTGCATCTGCTAGACTATGCTCCAAACCTTGGAACTAGAAAATTTATCATCTTCACCTTCATGCTTGAATGCCAAATAAAACTGAGCACGAACTTAACTTCTCTCTGGTTACTACCTTTGTCAACATGTCTGCATGATTCTGGCTAGTATGTATCTTTTCCAACTTCAATAGTTCATCTTCCAGAACATACTACATGAAATGGTACTTGAGATGTATATGTTTAGTCTTAGAATGGAAGGCTGAGTTCTTTGTAAGATGAATTGCACTTTGGATGTCACTGTACAACCTGCTATTCTCCTACTTACCCAATTCCTCCATGAACCTCTGTATCCAAATCATCTCTTTACTAGCCTTTATAGCAACAATGTACTTTGATTCCTTTGTTGAAACTGAAATAACCTTTTGCAGTTTCTAAATCCAACCTACTACTGTTCCACCTATAGTAAAGACATACCCTGTGGTGCTTCTCCTGCTATCTTTATCACCTGTCATATCTGCATCAACATATCCCTGTAGAACAATGTTTGAAAATCCAAACCATAATGCATGAGTGATAGAACCTCTCAAATACCCGAGAATCCACTTTACTTTACCTGGATTGTTCATATATTTGCTCACAACTCCCACTACATGTGCAATATCCGGTTTTTTGCACACCATGACATACATCAAACTGCCAACTGCTGATGAATAATGGACCTTGGACATGTATTCTATTTCCTCCTGTGTCTTGGGGCACATCTCCTTACTTAGTTTGAAATGGCTGGCCAAAGGTGTACTAACTAGTTTTTCATCATGCATTCTAAACCTCTCCAACACCTTTTCTATGTACTCACCCCGAGACAATGTCAATTTGTGATTTTTCCTGTCTCTTGTTATTCTCATACCAAGGATTTGCTTTGCAGCACACAAATCCTTCATTGCAAATGATTTAGATAATTTTCTTTTGAGTACATTTATATCCTGCATGTTAGACCCTACAACAAGCATGTCATTCACATACAATAACATTGAGATAATATATCTTCCATTATCTATCTTCTTGAAATAAACACAGTGGTCAGAATGAAATCTACTATAACTCTGTTCTGTTATAAACCTGTCAAATTTCAAATACCACTACCTTGGAGCTTGCTTCAGGCCATACAAGCTCTTCTTCAATCTATATACTAAATTCTCCTTCCCTTTGACCTCATACCCCTGTGGCTACTGCATATAAATATCTTCCTCCAAATCCCCATGGAGAAAGGTTGTTTTTACATCTAAGTGTTCAAGATGCAAATATTTTACCGCCACTAGACTTAAAATAGTTCTAATTGAAGTCATTTTAACAACAAAAGAAAATATTTCATCAAAATATATACCTTTCTTTTGTGCAAACACATTTACAATAAGTATGTCCTTGTACCGCTTCTTGCCTCCATCTTCTTCCTTCAATCTGTAAACCCATTTATTCTGCAATTCTCTTTTACTTGTAGGCAACTGAACCAAATCCCAAGTACGGTTTCTTACCAATGAGTCCATCTCCTCATTCATGCCTTGCTCCCACTTCTTTCTAGTTTCCACTTGCATTGATTCTTCATAACATTCTGGTTCACTAGAATCAATCATCAATAAATAATACAATGAAGGAGAGTATCGTTCATGGGTCTACTTAACCTGGCAGATATTCTAACCTACTGTTGTTCTCCATTTTTTGGCACCTTTGGAGTTTCATTTTCTTTGATTTCATCAAGAACTATGTATTATGTGTTTTACTTTTCCTGTTTCTTTCCCTGCAACTGATCTTTGTACATGACCTTTTCATTGAACACTAAATATCTACTCCTAATGATTTTGTGATTTTCATAATTCCATAAGCGATAATCAAAATCATCAACCTCGTATCCAATAAAGGTACACTTCTTGGATTTATTCTCAAGCTTTGTTCTATTTTCTTTATCAATATGGACAAATGCTTCACAACCAAAAGTTCTCAGAAATGACTAGTTTACCTTTTTACATGTCCATTCCTCCTCTAGAATGCCACCATCCATGGATCTTGAAGGCCCTCTGTTTATTAAGAAAACAACAATATATACAACATCTGCCCAAAACTGTAAGGGAAACCCTGCATCAAATATCATACACCTTGCACGCTCCATGATTGTCTTGTTCATCCTTTCTGACACACCATTTTCTTGTGGTGTTCCTGGAACTGTCTTCTCTCTACGAATCCCATGGTATGAACAATAACTATCAAAATATTTGCTGCAGCATTCACCTCCTTTATCATATGTGAGACACTTCAACCTTTTTCCTGTCTCATTCTCAACCAAAGATTTCCATTTCTTAAAAGTGGAAAAACATCATATTTTTGTCAAATGCAATAAACCCAATTTTTTCTAGTTGCATCATTAATATAAGTAACATAATAACAAGAGCCACCAAGATATTGTACCTGATCCGGTACCCATACATATATATGCACAAGCTCTAACTTTTCACTCTTCTTTTGCTTCTCAACCATGAGAAATCTGACTCTCTTCTGTTTTCCATAAAAAAAGTTCTCACAGGATTCCAAACTAACCTGCTTCGAATTTGGCAACAACTTCATTGAATGGATAATCTGCATTCCCTTCTCACTCATGTGGCCAAGTCTATGATGCCACAATGTTGTATATGTTCATGTGGAAGCTAAAGCTATAGAACAATCAGTATTATGAGGACATGAATACAACGTACCTATCGTGTCTCCTTTTGATATCACCATTGATCCTTTAGCGATCTTCCACCACGTTTATCCAAACGTAGATAAACAAACAACATCTCCCAACTTCCCTGTTGAGATTTATTTCTTTTCATAGCAGGAATATTCCATTCTTTAAATTTATTCATACCTTACCCATTCCAACAATTTTACATGGTTCATCATCACCCAATAAAATATGCCCAAAATCACCTTGAACATAATCATGAAAATATTTCCTATGGGGTGTAGCATGACATGAATCCCCTGAATCTACTACCCAGTAATCACTAGTATTATCTAATGCAAGAATCAAAGCATCTTGTAACACATCACCTATTACATTTGCTTCCTGAGTAGTCTCCTGCTGTCCATCTCGTTTCTTCTTTAGAGATCTGCAGTCTTTCTTCAGATGTCATTTCTTCCCATAGTTCCAACACTCTATCTTTCCCAGTATGGACTTGGATCTTCTATTCCTATACTTCCCACGATTACTTGGGCTCTTTCCTCTCTCCCTTTGTGTTCCCCCACTCTCCATGGTTGACGCATTACCTGATGTCTCACATGTGCTTTTCCTTTGCATTTCCTTGCTAAGAATAACACCAACAACATCATCAAATTTTAGAGTGTTTTAACTAGAGACAAAGTTACTTACATCCATGACCAAGCCGTTCTAGCTTTCTGTAAATGAGCAAAATATTAGAAGATCCCTAACCTCATCATCAAATTTCACTCCTACAGAACTTAACTGATTAGCAACCATATTAAATTCATTTAAATGGTCATCAATAGACCCACATTCTAACATATTCATATTGAATAAATGCTTCATTAGAAATACCTTGTTGAAAGTTGAGGGTTTTTCATACAATTTAGCCAATGCATTCATCAAACCTTATGTTTTCTTTTCTTTTGAAATAATGAAAGCCACTGATGAATCTAGGCACAACCGTATTGTTCATAGTTCCTTTTGTAAATAACCTCCCATTCTTCGTCCTTCATAGATGCCAACTTACTTCCTTTCCTGCCCAATGGTAGGAATAAATCCTTTTGATATAGATAGTCCTCCATCTGCATCTTCCATAAATGGTATTTTGGCCGTTAAATTTCTTGACCCTAAACTTTCTAAGTTTCCTTCGTCCACCATTTCTCCCACTTGAACCAAGAACCCTTATTTCATGTGAGTTTATGTTCCAAATAGACCTTTGTCTCTGATACCAATTGTTAGAAAAACATGATCGTAGAACAATAGCATAAAACACAATACAAGAGAGACACCAATATACGCGATTCAACCAACATGGGCTACATCCACCGATAAATTGCTAGTCCTTTTTATTATACCATCCAACAAATGAAGGGATACAACCTGCAGCATATCCACTACAACTTTCTCTTCACTCTCTCATAGTCTATCTTACACAATCATAGAGATATTTACAATACTACAATACTACAATACTACCATACACAACTGTATTACAATGCATTCCTTTTAAAGAGGGATTACCATGGGAAAATACCACATGATACCCAATACCATGGGCCCCCGACCCCCCCCCCCATGGAGACTATAGTGGGGGGGGGGAATCCCCCCAATACCCCCTGTCATGGGTTGGGATCTAGACACGGATGGAACACGACCTCTGAATCAGGAAGATCAGGATCCACAACCAACGACCCTTGGGTTCCTAGCTGGCTCACATAATGTTTTTTTTGTCCACTTTTTTTTGTAATTTTGTTTTTGTCATTTTCATGGTAGACATCCCGAATTTTTTGAAAATTTTTGTTGCGACATTTTTGTCTTGTCCCGTACTATGCATCATAGGAAAATATCATCCTACATTGTTTGCAATTTTCGATATAGACATAATAATAGTTATTTGCATTAAATACCAACTTAAGCCTGGAAATAAATCAAAGAAAACCTCTATGGTTATGCCCATTTAGCAACTGAGTTGACTTCCAAGTCAATTGTGATAATATCATAACTTGGATAAATTTGGTATTCCTCAAAACCTTATATTACTTTTCCATACCATTTTTATTTTAGTGTTCTTTAATATGTTCCATTACTTTCGTAAATTCTTGTTTTGCTTTGATGTAGTAAAAGTTTCATTTAAGGATAAATAGGAAAGCTAACACTAAGCTTACTGCAATACTTTGTTTCTCACCAGGTACTATTCAACTAGATGTCCCTTCGTAATCAACTGTACTACCAATCATAGGGTTGATTACACGTGATTCTAACAAGAAAAAATGTGTAATTTCAAGGAGATTTAATAGATGATTGGAATGGAAGCTCAAGGGATGTCAAGCATCCTTCATATCCTTCATATAACCCCAGGGACAGAGGGAGGGTATTAGCTAACAATTCTATACTCCCAAGGGACATAGGGAGGTTGTTACCTAATAACTATTTACTTATGCCTATATATACTTGCACCTTCTATAACAATATAATACTACACACAATTTATGCAAACATTAATATTGTAATCAAATTAAAATATAAATGACCATGGATATGAACCTATTTTTCTCTATTATTGATGGGGACACACCCATCTTAGTTTTTGTAAAACAATGGTGAATCACACAATTTTTTTACAGTTACGAATTACCACTTGCAGGAAGGAACAAGGCATGTGAAAATAAATAATCATTTTTTTTGGAATTTACTTTTATATGTGTGGATAATAACTTTAACTGTCCATTCGTGTAGTAAGTTTTTTTTTAACATAAACATAGTATAAAATTCTGTATTAAAAAAGGTTGTGCACAACCATTCATTAAAAAGTGGAGAGCCTTGAAACATAGATAGTTTTCATAATGGAGGTTAGGTATATACCCAACCTAGTTCTATAATAGTTCTGGAATAGCTGTCTAGTATTGGTAATTACAGAGGAGGGATATACCCTTACAAGTTGAAGGTTTAAAAAGATGCAAAAAAAAATTCAAACAAGAAGTTACCAACCCAACTAAAGAAGAATCCCTTCGAACCATACTTCTACTGCTGAACTGAGGTTTCCTCTACAATTCTCATATCCACAGAGGGGGATTCCTGATAGTGACTGCATTGCGACATCTTGGCCATATTTATAATTTCCTCTTTTATCACATCCACAGACCCCATCAGTTCAAACAGGTTGCATTCTAGATCATCTATTTGATAATCCCGACAAGTTAATTGCTGAGAAATATACCTCATGTCGTCAGCCGAATCCCTGTGCGCTTTGATACCCATGGAAACTGCCTCGTAAACCTTGCACAAGTGCTGTTTGAAGTCCTCCACACTGGATTTTAAAAATGCCATTCTGTTTGCGAGGCCAACCATAGAACTGAATGTGAAAGTCTGAGAGGAGGCCAAGTCGTCCCGTTTCCCAGCCAGAGAAGCCAGGGAACTGTGCATTTAAGCTAGACACCAGACTGTGGAGATGAGTCGGATAGGCCTACCAAGCTGTGAAGGAGAGGCTTTCAAAACCTCTATGGAACCAATAAGACAGGGAATTCGCAGAGAGATTTGTGTCGCGATGAGGATTCGACATAATGCCAATGTTAGGGCCGCATGTGAAGAAGAAGATTGAAGCATTAATTAATGTTGAAACGAGGCTTCTACCACCGAAGGGACAAGCGAGGGTAGATGCATGTGAAGACCCACACATCCCTTCTAGCAGAATTATAATATCAAGGGGACACCCAAAATTTGTCCCTTTGCCCGCCCGTCTCGAGAACAGAGCTTAGGGTATTCTCTTGAAAATCCCCCCCCCCCATCACAATATTTTATAACTCAAATGGGGAGGTTAACCCCTTGATTGGATTTTTCGTCAGCTTGGTTGTTATTTTCCCTGAGTATGTGGAAGTAGAGTACCTTAGGGGGGGAGGTTATTTGCTTGATTCTCCTATGCATTCTATTACATCTGGAGTCTCCTTTAAGTGTCCCTAACCTCATTTTTTGGATAACGTGTCTAGAGTCTCCAAAAAACTTGAGTCTATTGATGTTGAGAGTTGAAATAATTTCCATGGAATGATAGAGTGCTAACCATTCTGCTTCGTTGTTGGTTTTATTGCTGAGTCCCCATGCATAGGATATAAATTTTTCCTCTCCTGGGTCAAAGATAATCCCACCCGCACCTACATTCCCTCCCATTCCTGGAGTAAGTAATTAACACTATATAATTATTTATGTATTACATTTCAATGGATGATTGCCAATTTTTCTTATAGTTAATGTACTCAATGAAGGTATTGTGGAACACGTGCTAGAAAAAAAGAAAATGGGCAAGCAAGATAGGAAAAACATGGTTGAATGTAAACTTAATAGGTGTATTACAAAATTAAAAATTATAGAACCTTTGAGTGTTCATTGGACCATTGACTAGCAAGCACTTGCCATAATGTTGATCTAGGTTCAAACTGTAAGTTTGGAAATGCATTATTATTATAAGTAAATGTAGGGGGTGTGTTTCCATTTTTCTCGTACCAAAATATAAGATAAGGGAACCCATTCAAGCAAAAAAGGTTCACACATAAAAAAAATCAAGTAAGGAAATTAATGGTTGAATGAGATATATTGTAAAACACCAAGCAGACAAGGAAGAGTGTTTCCAGGAAAATAAATAGAGAGATACAAATTATTTTAGAGGTGAATGCGAAGACATGTTTGGCGCACGTGTGTGTGTGTGTGTGACAAAGAGAGAGAGAAGAGTGAGACATAGATCTTGCACTCTCAATATATTTTTGGAAGCCCACTAATGAGGAGCTCAAGTTCCTTGTCATTAAATATGGAGATCAAGTTGTCTAGAATCAATTCATTGAATCCTTCCAAGAAAGCATTGATTCGAGGATGAATCGTTGTTGTGAGTTGATTCTTTGCAACAAGATCAATGTATTCACATTTATTTTCCTCGTTAAGTCTGATATAATGACCACTAGGAATCGGTTCATGGTCAATAACCTACAAAGAACAAAAAAAATATTTAGCTCAAAAAACACGAGATACCATAAAACATAAAAGACACCAATTGAAAGTGTTATTACCTCTTCCCTCTCATACCGTACTAGTTTCTCTTCATTTGCATCCATGCTAAATGTAAGATCAAGAATTTCCCTTATATGATTCTATGCAAAAAAAGAACAATAAAAGATGAATGAAACTAAATTTGGATAAAATTTTAATTACCAACCTCTGATTTTCTATGAATTAAATACAAAACTAGAACTAATCAACTGGTAGATGATACATACCTCTTAGTTTCATATTTGCTACTAATCTAAAATTTATACCAACTTAACCAAAATTCAGTTTGAAGACCTTATTTAATTCCCTATGTTCCTTTGTTTCAGTAATCATACTTTGTAATGCCACATCGTATTTTAATTTGGAGGTTTTCACTGTCAAAGATCTAGTGGTTTGGTTGAAGATCCACTAGTTGGGTGCATATTTTGAATATTTTTCAAGCCATATTTATTAGTAGTGTTATGGAACCTACAACATGTCTATTATGCATTCATATGAATTATGTAGCACAATTCCAGTATCCTTACCACTTGTAGTATCCTTAACAAGATCCCCAACATAGACTTGCTACAAGATATGCTACATAATGGTGGAAATCAACCTTGCTACCTATGGTTATGGGTCCATACCTTGCACAAATTCCTCCGCCTTCTCTAATGCATGTGTCATGGGAAACTTATATTCTTGTAACTCTTATCATACATTGTTACAATGAACCTAAATAAACCTTCTATCAGTCTCGATTATCTCCATCAATGCACACAAATGTATTCTCATAAACTTTCCATTCTCTATCATTGATTTACAACCTAATGGGAATTTTTATTTCTACGGATTTAATCTCCCACCAAATAGTTTCAAATACCTATACTTTTTTTCACGTAACATGAATTTGCAACAAATATCAAGTACTACTTACAAGATGCACTCATTATTGTAGTGAATGGATGGTTTACACTAGTTTCCATTGAAAAAGGTTCAAAATAACAAAGATTCGAGTTAACTCATTTGTAGCTAGATGCAAAAATACCCTTAGCCACCCACATTAAAAAAAACACACTCTCTTTTGAAAATTTCACCCTAAAGATTATTAAGCAATGACTCGAGCCCTTCAACCGACATATAATTATCCATAGAAGCTATGATTCTTAACTAATCACTAAAACAAATCCATCCAACCATACATACTTGTTCATTAACCATTTAAACGCATTTGAAATTCTTCAAATGTATAACTCTTTCTCTAAAGTGATACACCTCAATCCCAATAACATATAAGATCTATTCATTCACAACGATGCCATTCTTTAAAATCTTATGATGACAAACATGATTTCAATACAACAAAGGTATACAATACACACTTTGAATTTGAGATCATATGCATTCATTACTGATGATAATATTCAAAATACATGGTTAATCCCACCATAAAACTTATTCAACTATTATTCTAAAACATAGATATAAGATTCCAAATCAACATTGATACTCAAAAATTGAATAAGGGAAAAGGAGAACATCACATAGAGTATGTAATATCACTTTTATATAAGCATAAACTTTCTTCTGCATTGTATTTCCCCTGGCCTTATCCATTCTTCCTATCCATTCTCTCTTTATTTCTACTCTTCTCCTACCAAACTTATCAAACTTTGCTTCCTTCTTTATTATATCTTTCCCAAGAACACATAAGGAACTCGATCCTTCCTCGAAGTTGGTTCAATTCCTTCAATTTAAGACTCCTAGAATTTCTCAACTACATGCCCAAAATAGAAATTCTATTTGATTACATGTCATTCAAGCCTATCTACTCAATTAACTCAAATTCAAATAAAAACTAATATAAATTAATTGAACTCACTCCCTTTGGTAAATGACAAGACCTTCTAGAGGTAGAAATATTTGTTTTAAAATGATGCCCTTGCATCACATAATCATGATACAGAACCTTGCTACCAATCCTAGCTATGGTACCTTGCTACATAACCTTATTACAGATCCTCAAGTTGGAGAACTATCCACCAAATTTCTACAGGTGTTGCTTTCTTAACAAATTATATTATTGTTGAAGATTCACTGATTTTCTAAGGTAAGAACAAGTATGTTTTTCTCCATTTGTTTTCGGTAATTAGTAGTATGATGATTTTCCTTTGAATTTACCATTTCCTATCATGGTGTGTTTTTTCCCTTTTTCCCTAGGGATGGGTGCTATCTTTTGTTGGAGAGGTGGAATGAACATTATTGTTGGAATCCATGGCTTCCCTCACCCTTTCAACTCCACATTTCCCTTGTACTTCAAGGTGTCATGAGTATCCATTCCCAAAAAAAAAACAAAAAAAAACAAAACATAATTGTAGCGTAGATATCATTATACTCTTACATCATCTTCCATTTCCATAATTTAACATATGAAAAAGTGCATCATCACTCTTATTTGTCATTGTTTCCCATCATGCCATATCAAGGCATATCACTCGCAAATTTTTAGAGAGGCTGGATGGATAAATTATTTTCAAAGGCTACAAGGGTTTGATAATTCTCTTGCAATAAAGTTTTCACCCTTTCTCATGTAATATACTACAAGGGTTCAGGGTTTTCATATTCAATTCAATGACCCGACATAGCATTGCACAAGTAGTAAGGTTTCTAGAATTGAGTGAGATGTGGTTTAGATGGTCTAAGATGACTAACATCGTCTGCTACATGTATCGACCACCGTCGAGGAGAGCATGTTGACAAGAAACAAGGTAGTGGAAAGTGTAACTGTGACCCATGTCCATCATCCATCGACAAATCATCGTGTCCAATTATGTGGGTAAAAGCACTTTCATATTGTTTAAAGTAACATAGACCAATCCGTGAGCTTTGTTGTTATATTGACCTGAAATTTTGAGGTTTGCATACATATGTGAGTCATGGTTAGTCGATCGATATGGTCGACCATAATTCAAGTTATTATTACTTTTTTATACTTTATAATAAGGTCAATATAAAGTGGGCGGCCACTTATTGTAAATAATGGTCCAACTTTATGGTCGATGTATAAGATGACGAGTCATTGTAATTTGTAAGTTGAAAAAAATGTGGTCGATATATACCTCTAGTCGGTGAGTCATTGTATTTGTAAGTTGAGAAAAAAGAGAGTATTTGGTCGAGTCAATTAAGTTACTATGCCAAAGTGACTTTACTTGAAACTGTTGAGTTGAGAGGGGGCGAAGCGTGAGTCTTGTCAAGGCAGGTGATCCTCTCCGTTTTGTAATTTAGTTGGTTTCTAGTCAATTTGGTAATTTGAGTTGAGTCAAGTCAGTCAGGTCTAAAGCAGTAGACCATGACCATGATTTGCAAGCAGTCGACCATGACCATGTTTGCTAGTTGGCCACGACCATGTTCGCACACATGAACATGAAGCACAAAATATTGCAGGTAATATTAATCCTCATGAAAGATAACAATGAAATTCAAGAAGAAGACATCTTACATCGCACAGGAAAAATATTAAACATAAAGATGATGGCATAAAGAACACCTAAACTGATCGATCCCCCCGGGTGCGAAATTGCAGAGTATCTCTTGAATTGTGACCTCAGACATTGAAGGTAAATAAATAGTATGGAAAGCAGGGCCAAAAGACCTCCATATGAGCCGTTGAAGATGGGTCCGACAATATGTTTAAAGGGTGACGCTCTGATCAACTATTCCCATATTGACGACGGATGCTGACGAGTCACAAGTCACGACTACTTTATGCATATTTGCTCTCTTCGGGACGAATAAGCATTTTTTTGGTGGGGGGTATGTTGGAGGGACTATTTAGGTCCTTAATAATCATTTTTATCTTGTATTTAATGAATGAGCAGTTGATATCGGGTAATTGCTCCAACCTCTTTATCTATGTATAAATAACTATTTAAAGGGGGGTGGTGATTATAGCTAAATCATGGAGAGATATCTCTGGCTGGTCATCTTGAGACGGAGGGTCAATAGGCGGTTCCTAAATGTCGACCTGGGCATCCATTGTATCTAGATCTTCGTCACCAATTTCAGAGGTAGGCGGAGAATCCACATCCAAGAGATAGAGCTTTTGCTGAACACATCTATGTCCCTGAGTGAATTTCTCATCACAATTATAGCAAAGCCCCTTTTCTCTGCGTGCTTGCATCTCTATTTTGGACAAATGCTTGATAGGAGTTGGTCAAGGAGCCTGCGGTATGGGTGGTCGTTGAGAACCCATATTTCGGAAGGGAACAAAAGTGGGCTTGGAGCGTTGTTGGGCTGCAATCTTGTCTTCTGCCAACTTAGCCAACCCTAGGGCTTCCATCATTGTGTTGGGACATAACATTTTGACCTTAGAGCAGATGGCATCCTTTAGACCACTGATAAAACAACTCCGGTAAAAGTCATTAGACAATCCTTCAGTGTGGTTGGCTAGTTTCTCAAATTCGGTTTGATACTCTCTCACAGTGCCAATTTGGCGAAATTTAGTGAGGGCTCCTGTGAAGTCATCAAAAGCACTAGGACCAAATCGTTGCAAAAGGAGCTAGCAAAAGTCTATCCATTTTGGCTCTTCATGAGCCTTGATGTACCAACGGTACCATTGAAGAGCTTCCTGTTCCAAATGAAAGGATGCAAGCGGAACTTTGTTGACATCAAAAGTATTATGCAGACTAAAATACTGTTCTGCACGATAGATCCATCCAGTTGGATCAGTACCATTGAAGCGAGGAAAATCAAGCTTCGGACCACGGAAATTGCTGGAAGAAGAGAACCCATTGTCTGATGAAGACTCGGACTACCGTTTGCTGTTCATAGCTAAATGTTCAAGATGGAGGCCGAGAAATTTTTCATCCAGATCCTGGAGTTTGGCTTGGATGGCTGCAAGTGCTTCTTCCATGGTTTTTGCTCCTGTGCGGGTGACAACCATAACCAGGAGTTTTTTCTTTTTTGGTTGACTGGGTAGAAAAACAAAAACAAAAACTGCTTCAGTAAGGGAAAATCTAGATTTGGGAAAAAATATGAAGGGTAATTGGGGTTTGACTAGGTTTTGGACACTGTCGAATAGATAGGGAAGCAAAAAATGAGGATTTCAGAAGCGGGGTGAAAGAATGGAAAAATTTGGCAAAGGGGGACAAAGAAGCAGAATTCGGAAAAGAACTCTGTGCTAAAATTTGAAGGTGATTGGGTGAAATTTGAGGAAGTTATGGCAAACCCTAAAAATAGACAAATGTGGGATTTCGGGGTTTGGGAAGTGGAATTGGGGATAGGGTCCTCAGGAATGAAATATGCAGAATAGGATTACAGGGGTTCCCGGGAAGTTTCAAGGGAAATGGAGTGAGCGGAAACAGAGGGATCTGAAACGACGCCGAATGGATAGAAAACGGCTGGATCTAGAATGACTTTCAGAATGGATCTGAACTGCTGGATCTGAAACGACGCAGCAGTGATCGACAACAATTCAGCTGAAAATAAATATGGACCCTAGGTATGTGCATCTTCCTAACAGTTTAGGGGTTTCACTCGGCCACCAATGCTGTCTGACGACTTGCGTATTGGGGCAGTACCCCTCACTCCACGGCTCAGGTAAAACTGATAACCGCTTTGCCACAAACGACAGCTCTTGGTTTACCTCACGGGTGGGAACTAGTCAATCAGGTAGGGGTCATTGCCCTTTTCGCTGGCAGGTCCTCTCAACGGGCCAGCTACTTCAGGGTTCCTGTGGTACTCCTCACAATGAGTTTTAGGGCTTATGCCCAAGTACTTCCCACAGTTAAGCGGATAGGGATTATTCCCAAATCCGAACCTGCAACAGATGCGAAAAAAAAATTTGGCAGAAATTTCACCCAGCGAGCCCAAGAAAATGCTCTGATACCATATGTGAAGCACCCGCAACAATTAATTAATAAGAGTATGCGAAATAGCAGAAATGACAGAACTCAGAATCACTTTTATATTGATCACAGGCCACTTCGAGGGGGAAACCTCCTTTGAGCAAGCTCAATACAAATAACTTCACGGTGCCTTCATATGCCTCAACACACACTTATATACTAAGTCTAGGCACCAATACTATGGGTCAAAACCATGGGCCACTACAAACTATGGATCAACAATACTATGGGCCACTTACAAAGCATATGCGCCAACAACAATAACACAAACTATTGATCAACAAATACTATGGGACGACTTACAAAGCATATGCATCCAACAACAATATACTAACAAAGTAAAGACATGGGTTCCTAACACATACCATCTGATCAACCTCCCTACACCTCCCCTCCAACTCCGGATGGTCCCGCTCGCCATGGCACGGGACCTCTACTGTAACCTGTCCGCGGATCATACAGTAGGCATCAGAAGTTCCTCGAGAAGTTACCACAGCATCGCCACCTTCCCAACTTCTGGTAATAATACGGCCTCATCGGATTGTAACGGAATCTAGGCCTCATCGGTACTAGCCGACATCTGGTTCCCGGTACCCCGATCCTGATACTCCCGGTACCCCCGATCCTGATATCAGGATCATTATACCCCAGGAATCTCGGAAGGCTAGCCTAAACATCCTCCCCAGCACCCTCAAGGCACTAGCCCCAGGCATCATAAGTCTGTTGAATATTGTAACTTCAAAGAATATTATATTTGTACTTTATTATTCCGGAGATGTTTCATCCCTCCGAGGTAACCCTATTATGTATCCGGAGATGTTTATTCCTCCGAGGGTTTGTATTAACTAGGGTTATTAGACCCACCATGTGGGGGTCGGCCCTGTGGTTATATTTTTGGGGTTATTAGACTTCTCCAGGAGAGGTCGGCCCCATTAGGTCTTTTAGTCAGTTGGGGGTCAGTATAAATAAGAGAGGTGAACTCCTCATTAGATCATTCACTCACTTGTGGAAGAGTGCGCACTTGTCTGGGAGATCTGCTAAGGAGACAAAGAAGGAAGGAGCACATCTTGTATTTTGGTTGATCATCTTATTGAGGAAAGCTTTGCTGGGTTTTCTACCCCATGAGGGTTTCCCAGGGTATATTCTGTGTCTATCTTGTGATTATGTTTCTTTCAGTGATCTTGCTTGTCTATTTGGTTTAAAATTAACATGGTATCAGAGCTAGACTGAATAGGACATCTTTCACAAGGTAAGAATACCTCTCTCTCTCTCTCTCTCTCCGGTGAAGTTAGGGTTTCATCCCAAAGTTGGTATTATTGTTTTTGGTTGCATGGCTGGATAGCTCTTTTCAATACCTTTCTTTTGAGCTATAGATCAAACTTTTTGGTTGGGTAGAACTCCGGGAAATCCAAACCCTAATTCTACCAAAAGTGCGATACGTCAGAATTTGGTTTCAGAAAAAAAGTTGGAATTTTTGAATTCTGATTACATGGCTGGATAGCCCTTCTCAAGAGCATTCTTTTGAGCTATAGATCGAACTTTTTGGTTGGGTAGAACTCCGGGAAAGTCAAACCCTAATTCTACCAAAAACGCGATAAAATTATGTTCCAGATTCCGGAAAAGTGAAAAGTAACTTTCCAGGTAAGTCTACTCTGTCTCTTGGACTCCCCCAAGAGAAGATGGCTCCAAACACTAAGCTTGAAGACAAGCTAGAAGGTATAGAAAATTTCCGGGCATGGAAATACAGAATTGGTCTCATTCTTGAGGAGAATGATCTTGCCCATTATATCAAGGAGGAAGTTGCAGAACCAGAAGATGAAGCCAAAGAAAAACACAGGAAGGATTTGATTAGGGAAAAGAGAATCATAGCTGATTCTATTAAAGACCACTTGATTCCCCAAGTGGCTTCCAAGAAGACTCCAAAGGAAATGTATGATGCCCTAGGAAGAATGTATGAAGGAAAGAACATCAATAGGAAGATGAATCTAAGGACTCAGTTGAAGAGTACCAAGATGCACAAAGGAGAATCCATTCAAGACTACTTCTCAAGAGTCTCTCTAATCAAGGAGCAACTAGATACCATTGGTGATACTCTTGATGAAGATGAACTTGTGATGACAGCTCTAAATGGTCTCACTAGACCTTGGGAGTCATTCATTCAAACTATGTGTGCCAGAAAAGAAAGTATGAAGTTTGATGTAGTTTGGGAGGATTGTGTACAAGAGGAGGCTAGGGTTGCAAATCGAGAAGCCTTGCTCAAAGAGGATGACCAAGCCTTGGCCACCCACACCAAAAGAAGAAGGAATCAATCCTACTCTAAAAAGGGTAGTCACAAGGAGTCTCATCCTCCACACAGATTTCAGAAGAAAAGAGGAACTACTCAAAGAAGAGATTACTCTTCTTTCCAGTGCTTTTCTTGTCACAAAATAGGACACATTGCTAGAGAATGCCCTCTACAAAAGAAAAGGGGTACTCACTACAAAAGACACCAAGCACATCTTGCAGAAGATGATAGTGAAGAAGAAGAAGTAGAGGAAGAAAGGTCTCACAATAAAAGACCTAGAAATGAAGAGGAAGAAGAAGAAAGGACTTTCTTCAAAAGAAGGTCAAGGAGAAATACAGAAGAAGATGCAGAAGAATATGTTCTCTTCTCTGCACTCTCTGGATCTATAACCCCTGGCGAAGGTACATGGCTTATTGACAGTGGTGCTTCAAAGCACATGACAGGTCAGAAAAGGACTCTTTCAAATCTTGAAGAAAAGACTTCTCCCCAAAAGGTATCTCTAGGAGATGACTATCAATATCCCATTAAGGGAATTGGTGAAGCAAACTACAAACTCGATTCTGGAACCCCCATGAAGATGAAGGAAGTTTTGTATGTTCCAGGATTGAAGAAGAATTTGCTTTCAATCTCAGCATTAGACAAGAAAGGCTATAGAGTTGCATTCATTGATGGACAAGTGTTAATGTGGTCCAAAGGCAAATCCATTAAGGATGCAATTGTTATTGGTGAAGAGGAAGGAGGTTTGTATAAACTCAAGGGTCATCCAGAAGCTGCCTTTGTTCATGAAACCTCTAGTCCCAGTGAACTATGGCATAGAAGACTAGCCCACATTAACTACAAAGCCTTACCCTATGTAAGCAAGGTGGTCATAGGACTACCATATTTGAAGGTTGATCATGATGGCTCATGTAAAGGATGTAAGAAAGGGAAGAATATCAAGAACCCCTTTCCAAAGAGTGAAACAAAGACTAAGGGTATCTTGGAGTTAATACACTCAGATGTATGTGGTCCAATGCCCACCACCTCTCTGAGTGGATTTGAATACTATCTCTCATTCATTGATGATCATTCAAGGAAAACCTGGATATACTTTCTAAAAGGTAAGAATGAAGTTTTTGGAAAGTTCAAAGAGTTCAAGGCTCTAATAGAAAATCTCTCAGAAAAGAAAATCAAGATTCTCAGAACAGACAATGGTGGAGAATATACTTCAAAAGAGTTTGAAGAATTTTGTAAAGAAGTTGGAATCAAGAGAGAACTAACCACTCCCTACAATCTCCAACAAAATGGGGTTGCAGAAAGGAAAAATAGAACCATCATGGAAGCTGTGAAGACTATGATACATGACCAGGATCTTCCCATGTATCTATGGGCTGAAGCAGCCAAGATAGCAGTATATGTTCAAAACAGATTATCTCATAGTGCTCTTGATTTCAAAACTCCAGAAGAAGTGTTTACTGGAAAGAAGCCCGAGGTAAGCCATCTTAAAATATTTGGGTGTCCTGTGTACATCCACATTCCAAAAGAAAAGAGAACCAAGTTGGATCCTTCTGGTAAGAAAGGAATATTTGTTGGTTACTGTGAATCATCCAAAGCTTTCAGGATTTACATACCAGGCTTTCATCATATAGAAATCAGTAGAGATGTAACTTTTGATGAAGAAGCAGCTCTCAAGAAATCAAGAAAATGCCAACTTGAAGAAATCTATGAAGAAGATCCTTCTTCTAGAAACTCAGAGGCTGTTCACATCCCTGAAGATAATCCACCAGAGGATCATGACATGTTGGAACCACAAGAACCTCCTATCTCAGATTTATCAAAGAAAAGAAGGCCAGCATGGGCTAGAGATATTATCCAAAGGGCTGAAAAATATGGTGCTCCTGAAGGCTCCATTAGAGAAAGAAAGAAACCAAAGCTAGTGTCCAACTATATGGCCTTGATGTGTGATCTTGTGGATCAACTACCTACTAGCTATGAAGAAGCAGCTCAAAAGAAAGAATGGGTAGAAGCAATGACAGAAGAATATCAGTCGATAATGAAAAATGATGTTTGGGATATAGTCCCCAAACCAAGAGATAAAAGTGTGGTTTCTTCCAAATGGATTTTCAAGATAAAACATGTTGCAGACGGTAGCATTGAAAAATACAGGTCAAGGTTTGTAGCCAGAGGATTCTCTCAAAAGGAGGGAATTGACTATGAAGAAACATTTGCACCTGTTTCTAGGTATACTTCAATTAGAACTATCATGGCACTTGCATCCATGATGAAATGGAAATTGCATCAAATGGATGTTAAGACAGCTTTTCTAAATGGTGTAATTGAAGAAGAAGTATACATAGAACAACCTCAAGGTTTTGAGGTCAAAGACGGAAGGACCCATGTATGCAAACTGAAAAAGGCATTATATGGATTGAAGCAAGCTCCCAGGGCTTGGTACGGAAGGATTGACAGTTTCTTAACAAGCATGGGCTTTACCAAAAGTAAAGATGACCCCAATCTTTATCTTAAAGTGATGGATGATGAACCTGTTATATTGCTGTTATATGTAGATGATCTATTTCTAACCGGAAATGAGAATCAAATTATTGAAAGCAAGAAGAAGCTTTCTTCAGAATTCGAAATGAAAGATCTCGGATTAATGCACTACTTATTAGGTCTAGAAGTGTGGAAAGAGCCAAAAGGAATCTTTGTAAATCAAGGTAAGTATACTGTGGAGATTCTCAAAAGATTTGATATGTTGGAGTGTAAAGCCATGGCCACTCCCATGGACTCCAACCTAAAACTATTAGTTAATGATTCATCAGAACTAGTGGACATAACCCTATATAGACAAATCATTGGATCATTGATGTATTTGACAAATACTAGGCCGGATATATGCTTTGCTGTAAATACCCTAAGTCAGTATCTAGTAGAACCTAGAAAGGTTCACCTTATAGCTGCAAAGCATATAATGAGGTACCTAAAAGGTACAGTGGACTTTGGCCTATACTATCTTGGAAGTAATGAACTCAAGTTACATGGTTACTCAGATTCTGATTGGGCAGGTAGTGTCTCAAAGAGAAAAAGTACTTCAGGCGGATGTTATGGTCTTGGATCTACCATGATCTCCTGGTTCAGCAAGAAACAATCTAGTGTGGCCCTCAGTACTGCTGAAGCAGAATATATAGCTGCTTGCTCTGCCAGCTGTGAAGCAGTGTGGCTTCGGAAACTCTTATCTGGAATTTTTGACTTAGAAATGGATCCCACTGTGATTATGTGTGATAATCAAAGCTGCATTAAGATGACTGAAAATCCTGTGTTCCATGATAAGTCAAAACACATTGAGATCCGTTACTTCTATATACGAGACATGGTGCAGAGAGGAGCCATCAAGCTCGAGTACATAAGCACTGAGGATCAGATTGCCGATATTCTGACTAAACCTTTGTTTCGAGTAAAGTTTGAACACTTCCGAGACATGCTTGGTATAGTCCAGAAGGACCCTCCTTGAAAGGGGGAGTAGTATAGTATTTGATAACAATTTTGTTTTGTTGCACTTAGCTACTTACAATTATTTATATTTAGAACTCTTATATATCTTTTATTTTTATGGATAAATGTTTTGATGCTAGATGTATTAGTGAGAATACATACTAGATATATACATGTTTTGGTGTGATGTATACATGTTTTGTTGTTAGATGTATTAGTGAGAATACATGCTAGATGTATACATGTTTTGGTGTGATGTATACATGTTTTGATGTTAGATGTATTAGTAAGAATACATGCTAGTTGTGATGTATACATGTTTTGATGATTAGATGTATTAGTGAGAATACATGCTCTTGGATATTTGTACCTGTATAGATGAGAATACAGATGGGGATTGGATCATCCCTGGACTATCAGTCCTAAAGAGAGCCGTAGACGTGAGGTCTCCGAGAATGAAGTCCTTAGTGGACAGTTGAGGGGATTGGATCATCCCTGGACTTTCAGTCCTAAAGAGAGTCGTAGACGTGAGGTCTCCGAGAAGTGGGGATTGTATCATCCCCGGACTTAGGTCCCTGAATTGATCCGTAGACGTGAGGTCTCCGAGAAGTGGGGATTGTATCATCCCCAGACTTAGGTCCCTGAATTGATCCGTAGACGTGAGGTCTCCGAGAAGTGGGGATTGTATCATCCCCGGACTGCGGTCCCTGAATTGATCCGTAGACGTGAGGTCTCCGAGAAGTGGGGATTGTATCATCCCCGGACTGCGGTCCCTGAATTGATCCGTAGACGTATGGTCTCCGAGAAGTGGGGATTGTATCATCCCCGGACTTAGGTCCCTGAATTGATCCGTAGACGTATGGTCTCCGAGAAAGTGATTTTTGATGTGGTTACTTGTATCGGTAGGATACTTGTATTGATGATGTGGTTACTTGTATCGGTAGGATACTTGTATTGATGATGTGGTTACCTGTATCGGTAGGATACTTGTATTGATGATGTGGTTACCTGTATCGGTAGGATACTTGTATTGATGATGTGGTTACTTGTATCGGTATGATACTTGTATTGATGATGTGGTTACCTGTATCGGTAGGATACTTGTATTGATGATGTGGTTACTTGTATCGGTAGGATACTTGTATTGATGATGTGGCTACTTGTATCGGTAGGATACTCGTATTGTTGATATGATCACTTGTATTGGCATGAATACTTGATACTGCTGATCGTGTGATGACGATGCTGATGATCGTGTGATGACGATGCTGATAATCGTGTGATGACGATGCTGCTGATCGTGTGATGACGATACTGCTGATCGTGTGATGACGATGCTGCTGATCGTGCGATGATGATGCTGCTGATCGTGTGATGACGATGCTGCTGATCGTGTGATGATGATACTACTGATCATGTGATGACGATGCTGATGATCGTGTGATGACGATGCTGATGATCGTGTGATGACGATGCTGCTGATCGTGTGATGACGATGCTGCTGATCGTGTGATGACGATGCTGTTGATCGTGTGATGACGATGCTGATGATCGTGTGATGACGATGCTGCTGATTGTGTGCTGATGATCGTAATATTGATGTTGATGTTGACATTGATGTACCAGTAACTGTTTGAGTTACTGATGAAGACAAATTGAAGAAAGCTTCCGATGATTTATAGATGTATCATGTATAGTGACTCCTTGCTCCTGCAGATGCTGTTATAATATCCTTCTCGTTAAGGGGGAGTGTTGAATATTGTAACTTCAAAGAATATTATATTTGTACTTTATTATTCCGGAGATGTTTCATCCCTCCGAGGTAACCCTATTATGTATCCGGAGATGTTTATTCCTCCGAGGGTTTGTATTAACTAGGGTTATTAGACCCACCATGTGGGGGTCGGCCCTGTGGTTATATTTTTGGGGTTATTATACTTCTCCAGGAGAGGTCGGCCCCATTAGGTCTTTTAGTCAGTTGGGGGTCAGTATAAATAAGAGAGGTGAACTCCTCATTAGATCATTCACTCACTTGTGGAAGAGTGCGCACTTGTCTGGGAGATCTGCTAAGGAGACAAAGAAGGAAGGAGCACATCTTGTATTTTGGTTGATCATCTTATTGAGGAAAGCTTTGCTGGGTTTTCTACCCCATGAGGGTTTTCCAGGGTATATTCTGTGTCTATCTTGTGATTATGTTTCTTTCAGTGATCTTGCTTGTCTATTTGGTTTAAACTTAACAAAGTCCTTCTCCATAAACCTCCCTCCCGGTGAGTGTGTCTCCAACCGTGGACCCTGGTCACATCAGAATTTCTCCGGGAAGTATTCGTGGCATTGCCACCTTCCCAACTTTTGGTACAAAAGTCAAGCGCTGCTGGCATAGAGCTAATTGTTGGGCTTGTCCCCCAGCCCATAATATATTTATAGTATCCATTCTCATTCGTGGTTATGGGCTCCCACAAAATCATAGAATACTTAGCCTCATCAGGCTATTTGAGTGGATCACTTGGAACAACTGGCACTTTCCATAATGAATAATCATTAGTAACCATTTCTCAATATAATAATATCATGGATCATCCTTGAATCATGTACTAACAAGAATGTCTAGCCACCAGTTCATATTGCATCGCATTGCATCATAAGCCATTGCCACGATAAGTCATGCAAAGTTTAACATCTAATGCATTTAGGTGCTCTGTGCTACCATTATAACATAACTGGTCATGATACTTTCATACTTTCACTAAGCATCTCATTAATATGCCATGATAACCTACCATATTTCAACATTAGTACTATCAACATGGAGTAACAATTCACATAATCATCATATCAAATATGCATTCTACGGGAACAATAAGGGTTAGCATAACCCACTAACACATCTTGGCATACCAAATATCTGAAATAATCTCTTATTCTTCACCAACACATAACATAGCTGTAAAAAACCAACATTGACCACAACATGATTTCATACCATTTATGTGCCAAATGTCTTTTATCTCTAGATGCCATGATAAACTATTAAAATGCTAAATTAATACCATCACAAAATAATATCATTTTATGTTCCACACGTCATCTATCTTATAAAGCACCATAACGTCATGAAATAACATCAAGAAGTTGTTAGAAAAACAGGATCGCAGAGCAATAACAATAAACAGAAATGCAAATATAATCACACATACACATTACAAGAGAGACACAAATATATCGTGGTTCACCCAACTTGGGCTACGTCCACACTGAATTTGTCAGTCCTTATTATTATTACCGTCCAGCAAGGTGAAGGGATACAACCTGCAGCACAACCGCTGCACTTCCTCTTCTCTATTTCACAGTCTCTCTCCTGATCTCAGAGATCTTTACAATGCATAAAACCTAATACATCATACCTAGCCATATTACAATGTCTTTATTTTATAGGGGAAATACAATGGAAAAATACCACGGGATACCCAAAACCATGGGCCCGCAAAACAGCTAGTGAAAACAGCCCCAAAAATTTCCTTCAGGGGTGTTGCCCCCGAACCCCCATTTCTTGGGGGCGCTGCCCTCGAACCCCCACTGGGGGACTGCTGGCCCCCGGACCCCCCAGCCAGGGGGGATGGTCCCCCCTGGAACCCCGTGGGGGGGCGATGCCCCCCCACACTTCTGGGGTGAGTGTACAATCCACGTACATATCATATAAAACTGGGGTACAAACACGGCTGATACAATATCATCTATGAGACTAGAAGATCTGGCTCCATAACCAACAGAAGTATCACATGCAAAACCCATGGCTATAATTCTCATGGCTAGGAATAACAATCATCAAATTTCACACAAATAATGCATGACCATGAATCACATGTCTATAAGGTATCATTCTAAGAAACATCATGTAATAACACCATATCATGTACCACTTAACTTACATTTCAAGTTGCCATAAATAAAGGTATAAAGGACCAATTGAGTATCCACAATCAGCGTATCATGCACCTCATGTCCTATACATTTAGAAACCATAATAAACTGAGCATCAACATGAAATATGCATCATGGACACTAAGTAGCAACATGAAAAATTGATTATCATCATGAAATATGCAACATATGTCCTCTATCTTCAAAAACCATACGAAACTATAAAATACTAACTCAGTATCAACATGCATACAAGGTCTTCTACTCAGCGCATCCGCTACCTCGTTCTCCTTCCCCTTTATAAAGGAGATTCTAAAGTCATACTCACTAAACAGTTCACTCCAATGTCTTTGGCATGCATTAAGATCCGTTTGGGTGAATATGTATTCAAGGTTTCGATGATCTGTTTTTTTTTAGCTCGAACTGACGTCCTACTAAGTAATGCCTCCAATACCCAATACCCATTACGCAATAACTAAGTATTGTAACAACCCAATACCCACAACAAAACTCTTGAGATATGGGGTGTAAATTTTTCTTTTTAATCATTCAGTAGCCCTTAAGTTAGGACCAATACTAGTACTCAATAAGATTTCATGTAACTTCTTGTCAATACACATTTTATTGTCCTTATGTAATTTGTGATTTAATAGCTTATCATAGATAGGAAGATATCAAAAGATCATATAGTAATTCGAGTCCCAAGTTTTTAATAAATAATGATTCCTTCACAAGCATATGAATTTCTTTTAAAGTAGTATTATCATTTTACAACATAATTCCATATAATGGATATCATATATATATATATATATATTTTAACAAAAGCCTATATATTTATTTATATAAATGCTAGCACAACCCAAATATTTTTAAAGTCTTCACACTATATTAATTTCCATTATAAGTAAAGGATTAATATTCATATTTCGTTGAAAAAGTATGAACTCTTCCTTTCAACGCCTAGAATATAATTAATTATTCCTTACTACCCATGATTATTTTTATGATTATTTTGATGAAAACTTTTATTTATATAAAATATTGTAATATATTTAAATATGATTTTCATGAATAATTTTAATATTAATATATCTTCTTTTACATCTGTCCTATGTTTCTTAAAATCACTTATGGAACAATATCCTCAAATAATAACTACTAATTCCAACCAATATATATATTAAAATATAAAATAAAATAATATATCATATTAAAACAATTACTAAGAATATATATAATATATATATTACTAATTACTCCTTTTTGTACAAGATCATTAATCATCTTATATATCAGGCTTCTGATATGATATCGAATCTCCGTTTTACTTAAAACAAGTCAAACATTTCAAACAATTTAAGTAAGGACTAAGAAAGAGCACTTAAGCAATTCAAACAATTTAGAGAAAAAAGGACCAAACAGCTAAGTAGCATGTGTAATAGGGTGGAATGCAATGTGCTATTCACCGGTTTCGCATCTTTCAATATCTGGAACAACTCTTCTATGGCAATCCCTCTTCCCTATCAAAACAAGGAGCAAATTATGTACTACTTTTGTAAATTTTCTGTGTGGGTAATTGAAGCACTTAAATTTTTTTTTCCCACCTTTGAAGTTATCCCAGGCTTGTCAATGGCATCATGCCTAGTTCTTATCATAACTCCATGCCTAGTTCTTATCATAACTCCAGTATGCTCGACATATCGTCTGCCTCTTATCATATCAAGTGTCCCTTAAGGCCTGCTGCAAATTCGCTAGAGAATCTCTGTTGAATATTGTCTCTCTCCTTTGCACATATGTATGTTATATCTCCATGGGTTCTGTGTACACCCTACTTGATGTGTGCTATTCACTGGCTATTTTCCACTATTATTGTTTCATATGAGCGCATGGTTATTTTTCCTCTATGTATTCTCATTCTATCTGCATTTTTTTTTTCTATGCATATTATCATTCACGCATATTATATATATATATATATATATATATATTTTTCTGACTTTTACCTTGATTCTATCTGCATTTTTGAGAGCTGTTGAATATCTACATCCGATATAGAAATATTCGCAGGGGGGCTGTTGAATATCTTGGTTTTTTATGTTAAAATCTAGATAGATGTAAGTAATCATACAATAGAAAGCGTTTAAGTATAAATCTAGATAGAATCATAGATGTAAGCAGTTATACAATAGAAATCTGGTTCACTCTGCTATTTTCGCATTTTGGGAACTACGGCCAGGTCACTACTATGAGGCTTAACTTGGTAGATGTTCTCTGAAGTGAACGTCATAGGCATAAGATAGGTAAGTCAAATCTATAGGTTAGCACTCCTGAAGATCACCAAATCGACAATTACTGATTGCCAGCCAGTCAAGTGGTATGAAGAACGTTATGGCTGGAATCATCATCCCTAGAGGAAGAAACGATCAGTGTGTAATCAATGGCATGCAATAGACAGAGTAACAGTCCTGTCAACAAGATGAAGAAATAAAAAAGCCTCTACGTTCAAAAGACATCCTGCATTAGGGCACACCTGGCAGCTAAGAGATAACACTTAGGCATGAAACAATCTGGAGGCAACCAGCGGACAATAGATGAAACCCTAGCCGTTGTGAATGAAGTAAATCCGGTCAGAATGAAGCAAGACGATGGCAGAGTGGGATGATAGCAAACAGAAACCCATTGCTCTTGATTAGATGATGCATTTACCCCATCATCCCAAATCTGACCCATAAGAATTACACCGTGCAGAGGAGAGACCATGATAAATAAAAAATGTAGATGCATAGCTAGCCTACAACTCCATGCAAAACACTTCAGTTGCAGGAAGCAATGATGCATGCAGTAGTTAACCCCTGCAGCAAATTTGCAAAGGAACTCATCTATCACCCCAAACGAGCTCAACTCCCTGGTAGGAAGGAGTTTTCCCATAATCAAAGCACAGCAGGCATGAAACTAGAAAGGGAGTGTTATGCAGGCGATGAGATCGAAGACAAGAGTTAAATGATCTTTTTTTTTTTGACGTACATGGGATAGGATCTATGGGAGAATGAATCGAATATATGGTTCTTCGATTGCTCACAGAGGGAGAATCAGAATTTGGTCATTTTGATGGGATTCAAAATCTCGATTCCCCTACTTCCTGTTAGCAGCGATTGTATTGGTAAGTGTGTCGATTTTCAAAATCTCTCACCCAACGCAGTTTTAAATGGAACCAAAGATTCTGATTCATTGATAGCTGAGAATGATTTAGTTCAAAATTACTAGTTCATTAAATGAACCTAGAATCGACTGACAGAGCTCTTAGCAATGAAGTTAGGCATCCAAGACTATACAATATTTGCAAGCTTTCAAGGAACCAACTAATCAGATCTGTAACAGAGTTAAATTGTGATTCGTTGATTTAAAACTTACTCTTAACTAGTTTGTCATAGCAGAGGTAGACAATTAACTTCATTCCTTCTTAATCATCTCTAGACAGATCTAGAATATAAGCTATTCTAAAAAGGTGTAATTGGATCTAATCTTCTTAAAGAAGCCTGCAATTTAATTTCTACTACTATCATTCAATAAGCAATATATGAGATGGATCCACCTACATAACAACTATAACTGTTTTAATCAATGGATCCCATTCCATACAATGCATATTCATATTTGGGACAACTATCTAACTCTTAAAGTTTTATTTACAGGTTTGGCGTAGAAATATGGACAACAAAGTTCAAAAACTATATGATTCCTTTTGAATTCAACAGATTAATCCCAACCCTTTTCTTTTAATCAAACAATTCTCTCACAGAAAGGGGAAGCAATCAATGGGCATTCAAGTCCAAGCATTTGAACACAGCTCTGATACCAAATGTAAGAACCATAAAACTCATAAAACCTATTATAATATTAAATATGCATGCAAATCTCTGAACCAATGCAAGAATCTGATAAATACAATGGATCTAATATCCTGTACATCTATACAAACCAGTATACAACAAGAAGCATCATATAATGAAAGATCTGTAACAACAGAGTATATCTAATCAACAATATAACATAAAATATGCTATGAAAATTAAGGAACCATACCTGGTTAGATGACCTAGAAGCTACCATTACCTGACAGCTCAAATAGTGCAACTAAAGGTGGGGGGACGACTCTCCACCCAACCAACCCCCAGCCAAAGGCTGAGGCCCCCGAGCCCCCAACAATTAACCCTATGCTAGCGTTATCTTGCTTTCCTCTCCTACAGAGCTCCTCTTCCAAGATGGCCAAAGACAAAAAAAGATCCTCCTCTTCACTTCTTCCCCTCCTGTTATATCCCCCTTCTCCCAATTTCTTATTTAATTTATTTCTTTATGGAAAATTTGCTTTGCGTTACTTCTTTTTCATGTTTCTTTTTTTTATTATATTACATTATATTTATTATATATTAAATATTCCCTATATTCGTATATGAGGGTTGTTACACATCCATAACACATTGAGTTGTTCTTGCATCTTAGCAATCTCTTTGTCAAGCTCTTCTTGACTCGTCCTCTTTTCTTTTCCATTTTCCTTGGCATATTTATTCCTTGTGCTATGGATCCTTTGATGACCTTCAATGGTCATCTTCTTCTCCTCATGTGGACTCTCTTTGTCCTCTTGTGAGTTGCAACAAACCTCCTTCATCTCAACAACAAGTATGCTACTTGTCACTCATACCAAGTCATCTTCTTGGTTCTCTGCAACATAACCTTCCTCTGAGCACGTCTGCTCCTTGGCTTTCTAAGCTGTCGGGTTTTTGCAATCATTGCTCACACTCACCTTTTTACTTGAGAACTTATGATGTTCTCTCTCTCTTCAGTAGTTGTCCTTGATGTCTTTGTCGCGAGCTTCTTTCTTCTGCCGCTATAATCTTCAATAAATATGCAAACATAATTAATTCACAACCAGAATTTAAATCACAAACGCATACCTGTGAGATCTCATTCTTCAATCTTCTACAATTTCCCTTTGGCTGGAACTTAACAATCAGACTTCAAACATGAATTGCATTCTTTTGCATTATAATGAATCATCATAACGTTATTATTTCAACCATGAAATCTCTGCATTATCACTCAGACTTCTCTATTAATATTTTATCCAATCTCCCTGTCTGAATCACATTCCTCTATCTGCAATATTTTTGGTAAATCTCCACTATAAAGCTTCTCACATACTCTATACTTGTCTTTAGACTCTAATTTATTTCGCAAACCCCTATCAAATCTGTAAACGGCAGGGTTTCCAACTGAATTCAAAAACTTAACAAATTCATTTACTCACCAAGCTAACTGCAATTTTTTTTAACAGGAATCCTTGATCTTTCAGGATCTGAACATTACCATCCTGATTGAATTCTCCCATAGAGCATCAGCCTTGCTCTGTCTCCTTTTTCAATCCCAAGAATATTTCATGCTTTGATACCAAAATTGATGCAAGCTTCAAGAGACACTGGACTAGTTACTCTTATAAAGAGATATCTGAGCACTCACTGTGAAATTGCCCACATAAAATCCAAAGAGATGATGTAAACCTCACAATGAAATAATTTAGGAATAATAGAAGAAGAGACAAGCAATAGAACTTAGATCTAAAGAAACTCTGATTGAGGCAGAATAATTACACATGTTACATTAAACAGAATAATAAACTGGTAAATATACAATGCTGAGTATGAGGATTCGAATTCACTAGGTGGAATTCGAATTGGCCTTCATGCACAGATCCATAGTCAGTGGAGAGTCATCAATGCATAACTAGGAGTCCACCTTCTCATAAATGAAGTCATCAATGCACAAGTAATGGTCAACCGGGAGTCAAACTGAGTCTAACTGAGTGTGGTTGGTGTAACTCGCACATGGAAGCACTAATGTAGTGAAGGAGGCTCAGTGGAGGGCGCAGATAGAGCTAACTGGAGTTAGAACAGGCTTTCTAGTCACACTAGAGGTCCATCGGAGTGGTAAGTCAGTTAGGAGTCAGTTAATCCTTAAATCAAGGAATGAACTGAAGATAACTAAACTAAACTGGACCGGTAGGTGAAGAAAGGCGCCCTTCTCATGCAGTAGGTGAAAGGAGGGCACACTAAGCTCTAGGAGAGCTGAAACTGATCTGAAAGAAGCTCTGGGGGCTAGTTTGCTGAGGGCTAGGTGCTGGAAGTGATGACTAGGATGCATGCAAACCCTAATTTTGCATGCATCACTGAAAATGAAAATGACAGAAATGCTAGGAGCACTAGGATGGAGTATAGGAATATCCTAACACCCCCCCTTAATCCATCCTGGGCCCTGGTAACTAGGACCAAAGGTCACCCATACAATCAAAATGAAATGATAAAAAAATAAAGAACTATCCATAAACTGAGGAAATGGGGAAAATCTCATGGGAAAAATACCCCCCTCAAAAGAACAGTAAATAACTCAAAGAACCATCATACTATACAGAAAAGAAAGAAGCTTTCATCAGTGAAAACTTTTGCAAAAGACTTGGCAAGTTTATCCCCTGGAGGAAGGTCTCCCACTGTGTGGAGAATGTGTTGGAGGAAGCAAGTCTTTCAGGAACTCTTTCTGTATCTGGAGCGAATGGAACATGAGGAGTCTTCCCAAAAGATGGAAGAGAGAACCCCATCATCATGCTGCATCTCTGATGGAGAGGTGGATGGCATAATGCAAGGTTGGCATGATGCTGAAGTTTAGTAGTTCTGTGAACAGATAAATCATCAACTTTGTTCTCAGTAGTAGCAAGGAATGTGTGAGCCCATATTGACCTTGAATCTGGATTGAGAATAGGTGTTGGTTCTGGATCTGAATCTTCTTGAACCATGATCTCAACATCAAAATCTTGATCTTCTTCTTCATTAGAAGAGGAGTCACTGTGATCTTCATCAGAATCTGAAGGAATTGTTGGAGAGAAAGGCACGAAGTGTGAGAACTCATATGCCTTTGAGGCATGATTAGCAATCCCATTCGCTATAACCTTTCCAGTGGAAATTTCTGCAATCTCTACTGTGTTTGGACCAAAAATTACTTGTTTTGGTGATCCTATATGAGTCATTTGATGAACTGACAACAAATTAGCTGTAAGAGAAGGAACAAATAAGACATTTTTGAACTTACCATGCTCCATATGAACTGTTCCCAATCCTTTGGCAGAAATCTGAGAGTTGTCTCCCATGTGAATGGTAGGCCCATCTTGGAGATGCAATCATGTGGTTGGAGGCTCCAGAATCTATGAGAAGGGATTTTGTCTTTGAAAAACCAGCCATCAATGCATGACAATCATCAGATCCACTTCCAGAATCAGACATCTTTGCTTCTTTTGGAACAACAATTTGGTTTTGTTCAAGAAGCTTGGTTAGAAGATCAATCTTCTTGTGCATGCAAGCATTCTAAGGATGGTTTCCTCTCTTGAAGTAGGTACAATTTGGTCTCTTTTGTTAGTCATTCTTGGATCTTGAAGGTTTCTTGCCTTTGTCTTTTTGCCTCCCTTTTGCATTCGCTCCACTTGCTTCACTAGCTAAAAGAGCTAGATCTTTGGAGGTTTTGATGGCCCCCATTTGAATCAATTTGCCCTCTTCTTGAGTGAGTGCTGCAGCAAAGTCTTGTAAAGTGGGAAACTTCCATCCAGGGATTGACATTCGAACATAATGGAAGGTATATACAGAGACATAAAATTGAGATCCAAGTTTGCTCAATACGGAGAGTACCAATTGCTCATCACTTTTAGTGATGCCACAGTGCTTGCATTGTAAATTCAAATTGTGAAATTTTGAGAAGAATTCTTGGATGCTCTCGAAATTGCTAGGTTGAAGGGAAACCAGTTCATTTTCGAGAATGTGGCCTCTTAGCCCATCTTGTTTACCAAAGAGACTCTCCAATTTTGTCCATAACTCATTAGGAGACTTCATTCCTTCAACATGAAACAACAGATCTTCAGACATATGAAGGAAAATACATCCAAAAGCTTCATCCATTTTGATTAGATGCTTAATTCTCTCTACAGTTTGATGTGGTATGGCTTCTCTTTCCTCAACAATTCTAGAGAACCCTTTCGAATTCAAGTGGATTTTCATCTCACTCTTCCATTCGAAATAATTGAAAGGAGTTAGAATTATAGGAGAAGGAGAAGGAGGAGAAACATTCGAATTTCTCATCTTGACTGCTTGAACAAGTGCAAATAGAAACTGTTGAATCTGCTGCTGCAATTGCTGGAACTTCGAAATACCTGCAAAAAACTCTCAAGAATGGAGGTAGAATATACTATCAAATGGCTTTGATACCATGTGAAATTTCCCACATAAGATCCAAAGAGATGATGTAAACATCACAATGAAAGAATTTAGGAATAATAGAAGAAGACACAAGCAATAGAACTTAGATCCAAAGAAACTCTGACTGAGGCAGAATAATTACACATGTTACATTAAACAGAATAATAAACTGGTAAATATACAATGCTGAGTATGAGGATTCGAATTCACTAGGTGGAATTCGAATTGGCCTTCATGCACAGATCCATAATCAGTGGAGAGTCATCAATGCATAACTAGGAGTCCACCTTCTCACCAATGAAGTCATCAATGCACAAGTAATGGTCAACCAAGAGTCAAACTGAGTCTAACTGAGTGTGGTTGGTGTAACTGGCACATGGAAGCACTAATGTAGTGAAGGAGGCTCAGTGAAGGGCGCAGATAGAGCTAACTGGAGTGAGAACAGGCTATCTAGTCACACTGGAGGTCCATCGGAGTGGTAAGGTCAGTTAGGAGTCAGTTAATCCTTAAATCAAGGAAGGAACTGAAGATAACTGAACTAAACTGGACTGGTAGGTGAAGAAAGACGCCCTTCTCACGCAGTAGGTGAAAGGAGGGCGCACTAAGCTCTAGGAGAGCTTAAACTAATCTGAAAGAAGCTCCCGGGGCTAGTTTGCTGAGGGCTAGGTGCTGGAACCGATGACTAGGATGCATGCAAACCCTAATTGCATGCAAACCCTAATTTTGCATGCATGACTAAAAATGAAAATGACAGAAATGCTAGGAGGACTAGGATGGAGTATAGGAATATCCTAACACTCACCAAACTCAATTCTCTGCGCAATTTCTTTTCTAAATTATAGTCAATTGATTTAAAACTATTTTCAAAGTAGTTATAGTCAGCTATATAAATAAATTTTGTGAACAACGTTGGACCTATGAATCTTCGGGATTGCAAATTCATTGCTATTTCACCTTTGAAGAATAAAAGACCATAACCCATGATATCCCTTGGCATCCAATGATGACTGTAAATGTTCAACATTGTAAAACTTCACAACTCTGAATTCAAACCCTAAAATTGGAATTAAACGCAAAACCCTGCATTGGCTTCATTCAGATTGACATGGTTAACATACATTATGACCAAGAGCAATAAGACTTTTTGATATCAAAACGATTTAATAAAAACACAGAGCTACATTTACTCATTCCTCAAGCTCGAGCTTCATTCATTTAGGCAAATTATTAACATTTCTTTTGTCTGCAACTAGTTAATCAAACGCATATGTACTACAGTTCACTACACTCACTCACACACAGAACACTCTATTTTCACACAATTACAAAATAAACTTCGAAAGCAAATTTTCAAAAAATACCAGTATATCTCACACAGTGTTAATTTTTTAGTGCAGCTGCGAGACCCATTCTCAGAGAGAATGGCACCCTAGTCAGTTAACTAGGGTTCCTGGTCAAGTTAACCAGGTAGAGTAAAGAGTAAGACCCTAGAAGGTACCCTAGGGCCCCCAACTGTCTCCTGGGGTTCTTGGTCTAGGACCAAGCAGATTGATGCCATGGCAAAGTCCCTAGCATGTGGCTAGGGCCCCTATTTGTCTCTAGGGTATTCTGGTCTAAAACCAGACAGTTTCTTGGTCATGATGACCAAGTAGATCCTGCAGGTTGAGATAGAGACTTCCTAGGTCCTGCAAATGGTTGATCAACATTCAATCTAGGACTGAATGCTCAGCTTGAGGCTGAGGACCATTCTCTGGGAGAATGGAGATCCTGGTCATGGAACAGATGGTTGATCAACATGTCCCAGTCTAAAACTAAGGCTCAACCTTGGGCTGAAAGCCATTCATTAAGAATGGAAGATATTGTTGCCCCCTCTCCTAATTGGTTATTGCTAGGTTGCTTCTCAAGGGACTGGCCACCCCTTGATGATGTATCTAGTACCTAACCCTTAGGAGAAGCATTAAGGACAAAAGGATTGTACCATCCGTTTGGATCTTCTCCCTTATACAATGATGACAAAACATAAAAACTATGTATCTTGAGAGAGAGAAAAGGCTTTGGTCTTGTTGGTCCCATTTGATTGCTTGTCCACTTTGATCTTGTGGTTGTTGACCCATGGTTCTATTCTTACTTGGTCCTAGCACTCTCACTTGTGTGCACCTTTGACTATGATGCCTCCTATCTTATGGAGTATTTTTTACCTAAGGGTATATGAAGGACCATGTATTATTATAGTCACCTTATGTTTTGTCCCACTTATGGTTTTGATCTTTTTACCTTTTGTTGGACCTCTTTTGTTTTGGACCTTCACTTTATGATAAACTTATTAATTAATTATTTTTTGTCTTATTAATTTTTATTAATAAAGACTTTATGTTTTTTGGACCTTTAGCCTTTTGGACCTTCACTTTATGGTAACCTTATTAATTAATTATTTTTGTCCTATTAATTTTTATTGATAAAGACTTTATGAGTTTATTAATAAAGTTTTTTTTTTAATTATTGGACCATGGACCATTGGTACTTTATCTTTTGATTTTATTTATTTATTATCTATTTTTTTTTTTTTAAATCCTAAGTTTTTATTATTATTTTAATCCTAATTTTTCTAACTCTAAAACTATATATAAACTTAAGCTCTAATTCAACAAACCGTGAACTCACTCTTCATGTGTTTTACTTCTCCTCAGATTATTCATTTTTCTCCTCCACGATTTTCACGAACTTGCACTTATTTCTCTTTCTGCTGCAGCGGTTGATTATTCCTTCACGGGTTCATTTTCTCATCTCTGCGTTTTTATTTTACTGGGCTATCTCATGTATTGATCAGTCACAAGTTACCTCTGTGCTTTATTTTTATGGGTTGGGTTGTTTCTCCCCTTCACGGGTTTATCATTCACGATTGTTCTCCCCTCACGGGATCTCTGTCCTCGACTATCTCTTGTGCTGATTTCCCTCTCGGGTTTTCTTCCTCATTGTTGGTTGTTTCACGATTTGCTCTTGCTTTGAGCTAGCAGCACGATTTTGCTGCTCGGATCTCTGTCCACGGCCAGCTTCCTCACGGGTTTAATTCTCATATCTGTGGTTTCCTTCTTAGACCCATCTCTGGTTCTTTTGTGCTTGATTGCTGTGTGATATTTGTGGGTGAGTACTTATAGTCTGGTCACTAGACATATCTCTGCAATTGAACTTTGTGTAAATTATTATGTGTGGGTGTTTGCTTACGTGCTTGCCTTTTTTGAAGTCGGCAGCACCTGTGTGTTTCTTTTACTCCTGTCATTTGTTTATTGATTGAAGAACTTGAGGTCTCTTTATTTTTTACCTGAACCTTCTCTCTCTCTCAAGTTACGTATATGGTTTAACTAGTTTGACTTGTCCTTTCAGTGACAAGATCAAACTCAGAACTATCTGAGTATAAGTTGGATCCAAATGTTGGTTTTAATTCTTTAATGCAGTACATGGTTATTTTACTGTAATTCATTTTATTTTTCTGAACTTAGCATTTGATGATTCTCGAGGACCAACATTAATGCAGTGACTAAATGGAGCATTAAGTTGAAAGAGATGAAATTTATGTTATTTATGTTTTAAATCAGTTTAAATTTAAATTAAGTAGTACAATTGTTTACATGTTCTTGTATCAAGGTTTTTATATGTGATAAAAATGTATCTAACCTTTAATTTCAACATAGTATCAGAGCTTTAGGGTGTAGCTAACTCTGTTTTGCAGCCAACAGAAACTACATTGATCCTAAGACAAGATCTCTACTTCACAGAAGCTTACTTGGCAAGTTGACTGTAAGGGTTTGAGATGGCTTCTAACTCTGTAAAGGCAGAAGATAGGCTTGAAGGAGCCTCAAACTTTAATGCATGGAAGGCTAGGGTCTTTAATATTTTGGAGGAAAATGACTTGGATGAATTAGTCACTAATGTTGTGGAAGAACCCACAACAACTCAAGGAAGAGCAGCATTCAAGAAGAAGCAAGCTAAAACAAAGAGGGTGATCTTTGACTCAGTCAAAGATAATTTGATGCCTATAATAGCTCCTCTGAGGAAAGCCAAGGAATGTTTTGATGCCCTAGCTAATCTCTATGAGAAGAAGGCACCTACTTAGAAGAGGGTCTTGAAAAAGCAGCTTCGTTCATTGAAGATGGAGGACAAAGAAACAGTTGCCTCTTTCTTCTCAAAGATTGCTGAGTTAAAAGATCAACTCATGGAAATTGGAGTTGAAGTAGATGATGATGATCTTGTGCAAACAGCTGTAGATGGCCTCCCTACATCTTGGGAGACATTCCTTTCAGCTGTGAATGGAAGAGAAACTCAACCAAGCTTTGATAGACTATGGCATGATTGCCTAGAAGAAGAAGGCAGAATCCAGAGTAGATCTAGACCTCAAACTGAAAAGAACCTTGCTCTTACTTCCAAGACAAGGAAAGAAAGAAGTTTCCCTCAGCACCAGAACAAAGGTAAGAGACCTCAAGGTAATCACTCTCATAAGTCAAAAGTAAGATGTTTTAAATGTAACAAGCTCGGTCATTATGCAAATGTTTGTAGAAATCCTCCTAACAAGAATTGGCATAAAGGGAAGCACCATGCTTCAACTGCTATAGAAGAAGACGAACCTCAACAAAATAAATCTAAAGTTGAGACTAAAGAAAAAGATCAAAAAGAGTACTACCTTATTTCAGCTCTCTCAAGTTCCATCTCCAACTCATCAGACTCATGGTGGATTGACAGTGGGGCCACCAAGCATATGACTGGATACAAACAGGCACTTGTAGGTTACAAGGCCAAGAAGTTTAATGCAAAAGTGGAGATGGGCAATAGAAGTACCTTTGAAATAAAAGGAGTTGGTTCAACTACCTTAAAGCTTGATTCAGGTACGTTACTTCATGTTGAGGAAATTTTATTTGTTCCTGGTTTAAAGAGGAATGTTCTTTCAGTGGCAATTTTAGAA